>OX101753.1:66031465-67285169 GCA_944452675.1 Tachina lurida
GAAAATAAGCATTGTGGAGCTCAGGCTCTCCTTGCAAATGTCCGACAACGATTTTGGCCCATCAAGGGAAAATACTTAGCACGAGAAACCATCCATAAGTGCGTAAGTTGCGCAAAATCAAAACCAAAACTTCTCCAGCAGATCATGGGAAATTTGCCTGCAACGAGGGTTACACCAGCAAGACCATTTATAAATGCCGGGGTTGACTATTGTGGTCCAATTTGGGTTCACTTTAAAACTCGAGGAAAACGACCTCAAAAGGCGTACATTGCAGTATTCTGTTGCTTCGCCACAAAAGCAGTGCATCTCGAATTAGTTACAAACCTAACAACAGAAGCGTTCCTGGGAGCATTAAAACGATTTACCACTGCCAACAACTTTACTGCGACAATGCAACAAACTTTGTCGGAGCACGAAATCAACTAGCGGAATTATCATCAGCCCTTTTTACCCCCACAGCTCAAGAAGCCATTCAGCGAGAATGTGCAAATAAAAACATTTCTTTTCATTTCATTCCTCCTCGAGCACCTCATTTTGGGGGATTGTGGGAGGCCGCAGTCAAGTCAGCCAAAAGGCTATTACTCAAAGAAATGACAAACGCATCCCTAACTTATGAAGAAATGGAAACTGTAGTCATAGAGGTAGAGGCAATACTGAATTCCAGACCTATAACAGCATTATCAAATGATCCTAATGATGCAGCTGCCTTGACTCCTGGTCATTTCCTGATTGGGGAACCTCTCACGGCACAAGTCGATGCAACTGCTCAGTCGATGTCGCCATCACTCGTTAAACGATGGGAATTAGTATCAAAAATAAAACATCATTTCTGGCAACGATGGTCCCACGAGTACCTCACGGAACTCCAGCAGCGTAACAAATGGCAATCAAAGTCTAAAAATCTGGCAGTGGGTACTATAGTTATAGTGAAAGACAACACTCCTGTCATGACGTGGCGAATCGGAAAGGTGATCGAAACATTCCCCGGGCCTGACGGTATCGTGAGGACGGCAACAGTAAAAACATCTACAGGTATCATTAAACGGGCAATTCACTTACTTGCTCCGCTTCCTCTCGATACATCCTACACCATTACTGGAAATGAAAGTATGCCTGATCTTCAGAACTCACCCTCAACGTCTTTGGGCAGTGAAGGTGTAAAAAGCAGTTCCCTTCCCAAGGAAAACTACAAATTTCCGAACAAAACTAAAGGAAATAGCTCGGAACTCAAGAGAAACGAACCACCTACTGACAAATACAAAGGCTCACCACCCTCAAAACGCTGCACATTATCTCCAACCAGTCTACTAATGCTTCTTGCCTTATTCCTTCCGTTAGTGGTATGCCAGCTAGGTACCTACACAAAGATCACTAGCTCTCCTGGGTTACACTTTGAACAGATTGGTCAAGTTAAACCAATTATCTCAGAATGGAAGCTTTTTATCTACTTTGAACTATCACCATTTTTCAAGGAAGTACAACTTCTAGCAAACGGAACTAATACGTTGATGAAATGTTGCAACAGTTTAGATCTCAATCATCAATGTATCGCGCTCGTTGCGCATTTTAACAACGTTAAACTTAAAGTGGCTACCAGTCTCGAAAGCCTCTTAAGAAGAAAGAAACGAGGGGCAATTGATTTCGTTGAAAATGTAGCAAATTCATTATTTGGAGTTCTCGATTCACAGTATGCCGAAAAAATGACAGACACCATCAACAGCATAAAGAATAACGAGGATCACTTGGCACACCTTCTACGGAATCAAACATCATTCCTCGACTCCACCCTTAATATTATGAAACAAACGGAGGCTCATACTCAGAATAGCCTCGATAAATTAAACTTTAGGCTAAAAAGACTCAACTTTACTGTCAATGAAACCCAGCAGTCTCAACTTATTTTCTCGCTTAGCATTCAGTTGATCATCATATCAGACAATGTGCAAACAATGTTAAAGGCCATAATGGATCTGCTAACCGATACATATCATGGCAGAATAAGTCCCTCTCTACTAACACCGCAACAATTTTCTTTGGAAGTGGACAATATAAAGGCAAATCTGCCATCAGATTTAATACTACCAGTCACGGATATCATTCATCTGTATGGTTTAGTGACAGCTAATACAGCCATTTCAAACCAACACATTATTTGCACATTGGAAATTCCACTAGCCCATAAAGAGGAATTCGACCTCTTTTATCTTACACCAGTTCCACAACTAGTAAATGACTCGTTGGTTGCGATCATTCCAACAACCAAAATGATGGCTCTCAACGCTCACCGAGACGAATATTTCCCGGTTGATGATACCAAACTCCGTGATTGCCACATCCTTGATCACGATACTTTTTTATGCCCAAATATCCAAGCTACGTATTTAAAAAATTCACCAATGTGTCGTTGTGAGATACATTTATTTAACAACGAGTCAGACATAAGTTGCAATACCGACGTACTAGCCCATAGTAATGTGTGGTACCAACTTCATAAAAGAAATCAATGGCTAGTCGCAACTCAACATCCACTCAAATTAAGTATGGTGTGCAACGGCATCAGTGGTTCTCAGGTCTTACAAGGAACTGGATTGCTTACCTTGCCAGCAGGATGTTCAATGAAAAATGAGTTGATTACCGTATATGGGCACCAAACAATTACCTCGACTTTGTATCCCTCCTATACAAGCTCTGGAGTTTCATTGCCCCATTTACAACAAAAGGTCTTCAATATAACCGAAACTTTACAAGACCTAAGAATCATGGGAAACTTAACCCGACTGCAAGAGGAGGTAAAAGAACAGATGCGGAATATACCCACCCCAACCATGAATCATGGCATGCATAGCTTGGCAGTCAGCTATGTGGGACTGGCTCTGATTATAACATTGCTAACCATCCTGTTAATCAAAATATTAGTAAAAAGAAGACTCAATACGCATCCAATAGCACCACAGCCATCACCCAGGTCAAGCTGGAACATTTCGTTGGACCCTGGCGCTTAATTTACTGCAGCATAAATTGCCGGAAAGTGTTCAGTTAAACTGCCTATTGTTATTAACAATCCCCCTGGGGGCGCAATTTGTTAATTCTTTTGATTCTTTTTATTTGGTATCAAAATAAAAAGAATCTCTAGTTGAATTAAAATTTAAGCAAAACGCTTACTTTTTTTTTTTGTTTAACTTTTTTTATTCATATTTTTGCCAAGTCTCAAGTACACTTAAATTCTTTCCCACAATTTAATTAAAATAAAATTAATTTATTTCTCACACATTTGTCAAACCAGGTATGAGAACCATCATGTCAGCATAATTGACGAAATAAGTAAAACATTTTATTTTCCACGTGTGTTTCAAATTACCAGCCAGACAGTAGTGAAATTGAATATCTGTTTTGCTTAGCTTACGATGGGAATGAATTTGGCATAATAATGAACAGTTTCTGGCCGTTTTAAATTATGTTATGTTAATTATGATTGCTACTTAAATCGTCATACACTTCACTTCTTTGAGTCAATTAGATTATCCTGGTGTACTACCTGAATAACTAATTGATTCCTCCACAACTTGAGTTATCCTTGTGTATCACTTGGGTAAAAAACATCAACATTCTTTAAATTGTTTATCCTTGTGTACCACTTGGATAAGCCCCACCACTTACATCTCAGTTAAGCCAGGCAAACGAGTCTGGTATTAACAACAAATAAGAGCAAAAAAATTGGAATAGCAAGAGAAATACTGCAAATACACACACTCACACACACATGTTTTGTTTCATTTTTAAGTGTAAGCTAATAAATGCGTGTGTACTATGTTTGCATGTAGTAGTAGCAACTTTAAACGATTATAGCTCCCAAAATACTGAACCGATTTCAATAAAATATAGATTGTGCACATCTGTGCAGAAAATCCTTTGAAATCATGTAAGTCTTTCCACAATCGGTGCAGTAGTTCCGGCGCAAAAGGGATTACAAAAAACTTGTTCGCCTATTAATTATATAGATAGATAGATTAATTACATATTTACGAGTATATTGTACGTTAATTTTGGCAAGTATAAGAATGAAGTGCTTTTTGTGTAAAGAGTTTTTTGAAAATGAAAGCTATTTTATTCATTTAAAGCGCTATCATTTTCTTAAATGTAATGACAATTACAGATGCTGCGGAAGCACTTACAAAAATAAATAATAGTGACAATTGCAAAATTGTAAAAATGGTTTTGACTAAATATGAGAAGCTTTTTGTAAATAAATCAGAAGAAAGCAAAACAGAAGATCAGGAGGAAGTGTATTCTAAAGAGGAAATTATTGTTGATAAAAATATTAGCTTGAACCTAATTAAAAAGAATTTGTTACTATTCCAAACAAACTTATATTAAAATTTTTTTCTTTCGAGAAAATATGCTGAAAATATAAACGATATGTTTAAATTAATAATAAAACCTCTCCTATCTCTGTTTTGTGATTTTGGAAAAACATTTAATAATGATATTTATATGCAGATTTGTAAATTTACAGGAGAGTACCAAAACATTTATAATTCCTTAAAAACGGAACATTTATTAAAAAGCAAACTAATGGCGGAAAATTAATGCATCCACCAGATGAAATAGTCACGGAATCATGTGGAGAATTGGCTCATACACAAGGTAAGCTAGAATATTTAGAAAAAAATAAAAAAATATCATTTATGCCTTTGCGATTTTGTTTCAAAAAAAATCTTGAGAAAGACGATACATTTTTAGACATGTTAGCGTTTATATCTGAATCATCTTCGACTGACGGTCTACAAAATATTATTCAGGGCCAGCTATGGAAAAAAATGTAGTTTGTACCCAAATAAAACAAATATTACCATCAAAGTTATTTCAATAATGTCATCTGAAGATATCTATCAAATTACTGAGAAAATGAAAATTGGTGACAAAATTATTTTTAAATATAACATTGAAAAATGGAGAGCAGAGAACAACCTTCCTTTGCTATCTCAAAATATCGCAATATCTCACGATACCCAATCTGTGTCTTCACCATTTCCTCCATCCCAATCGTCTGGTAGTGAAATGGAGTCAGAAAATACAAAATTTAAAGTTTTGAACATCTTAAAATCTCACAAGCTAGGATGCACAATCTTGGAATTTTATGAAAAGTCTAATAAAATTACTGAGGAGCAACGTGCTTGTATCATTAATATTATTGTCCAACATTTTGAGTCGAAGGATATTCACATGTCAATTCAAACGAGCTATGAACTAGAAAGTCAAATTTTGACAATTTTTCCAACAGAAAAAATAGAATACTACAGAGCGGAGTGACGGGGAAAATATACGTAAAATACTATAATAAAAAGAAGCTAGTACGGTCTTTTAAATGCTCTCATTCTCGCATTTCCACATTGCCTACAAATACAACTAATGCACTATGTAAGTATTTAGTAACTAATTCAACTATCAACTCATTTATTTTCTCTTAGTACCTGAAGAAGACGCAAATGTGTACCTGCAGAGACTTAAATTTGATAACTTATCAGCAGATGAGTATAACTCTGCATGGGCTGCTTGTAGAAACTTTCGTTTAAACCAAATAAAAACAGATTGTCAGAATATTAAAGAGGTATTGATTCTTTGGCCGCAATATAAGGGACCAAATGGATTTAAATTGGTTAGTTTTTTTATTAATTTAATGTGTTAACATATGTAAATATATATATAACTAAAATTTGTATTACAGATTGACAGCGATAATTAATAAAATTTACGCAAGCACTGTCACAATTATTAGCTGGGAAGAAAAATTTTTGAAGCTTTTTGACTACTTGAAAAATTACGCAAATATAAAGGACCAAAACGTGAAAAAAACTTTAACCTCAATAGATTTCGACCAAATAGAACAAGGTATAATTTATATTTATAAGTGAAAAGTACCTTTATTAAAAATATTTTTCATTTCAGATAAAGAATATTTTCATCTCAAAGTATTGTGGTGTTTGCACTGTAACTTACACTCGACAAAAAAGTTTCTAAGAAAAAATAACAATGGGAAAAGAGAATACGGCAAAATCACAATGAGAGATTCCCAAGAATCATTTATTTATATTAACTCTACCATGCAAGCTTTAGAAGACTATTTGGACTTCCTTTCTACAAAAGGTGATCCCATCCAGACATTTATTTTAGGTTTAGCAGATATTGAAACTTTCAAAATTGTAAACTTTTATCTTTATTTAGATTGCCACCTAATGGCTTTCAATAGTTTCCAGAGAGCATTTGATATATGTTTTAAGGTATTTCATTTATTTAATGTAGAGTACCCGTTGGCATCTAGTCCATTCTGGGCATTTGTAGAAAAGTATTTTTATAATATTTCTAAAACCGAAAAAAAGAATACCAAAGTCTGTCTTCTCTTAGACCAATTATCAAAATCTTAACTAATTGTTCGCTTAAATTAATGTTTATTTAACCAAACCCTATATTAATGATTATCACTGTACTTATACATGTAAGTATGTAGAAGCTGAAAATGAATGAATGATTCATTTACAGCTCAAGTATGTACGTAATATGTACTTTATTTTTATTAGCTTATATTTTTATTTTATATTACATAAATATTTACATAATATTAAATTATTATTTAATTATAATAATAATATATTTTTTATTATATTCGTGAATTGAAATTACTCTCATATTTTAACTCTTAAACTATTTACATATACATAAGACTTACTGTACCTTGAATTAATAAAAAAAATTATGTAAAACCATTGCAAACAGCATTTTGTCTTTTCTATTTGGATCGATATTATTCGTTATTATTATGAATAATATCATTTATAGAACGAAATAAAATCGTTGTTGAAATGAAAAGCTATCATTTCCATAAAGAATCAGTGTCATTACAACACTTCTACTATGATACCAAGTCATTAAGAAATTATATGTTACGTCTCATTAATGAAATTCTGTCATTATAATCATAAAAAAAAATTGTTGATTGAATGAAATAGTTCCTTGAAGAAATGTAAAACTAACGTTACATTTATGAAAACTTTTCATTTTATTGATGTAAATAATTCATTGTATAAACTGAATAGTTTCGTTGCAATAATTACATTTTGCATTTAAAATATGAAAATGTACGTTGCTTAGAAAAAAATATGTTGTTACATGTATGAAAATATTTCGTTGTATATATGACATTTTTCCAGTTGATGACACAATTTTCGTAATGCGAATGAAGCGTTGCATTGGTTGAAAAACAATGACAAAATCATAAATATAATGTGAAAAATCATTGCATTTACGAAGGGTTTTCTTTCAGTGTACAGATTATGCTCGTAATGGTACCCTACCACGTACATTATCTTTCTTGAACGAAATAAATTATAATATTCAAAGAGATTCAAAATCTTTTATTGAATTTAGCACTAAAAAAACAGAGTTTAAATTGCTACTTTTTACCCTATTGAAATAACTGTGATTTCAAATTATGTAATTAATTTAATTAATTGTAAACTTCTTAAAGTAATATTGTATATATGTATATATCCGTGATAGCTTTCTTTATTAATACAAATTTTATAAACCACCTTGGTATTAGTAACCTATTTTTTAATGTTATCTTAGTCTGTAAGGATTATTTGTCCATTGACTGAACTACAATAAATAAATAAATAAAAATTTAATGAAAAATATTTCATTAATTTAATGAAACATATTTCATTAATTTAATGAAAGATATTTTATTAATTTAATGAAAGATATTTCATTAATTTAATGAAAGATATTTCATTAATTTAATGAAAGATATTTCATTAATTTAATGAAAGATATTTCATTAATTTAATGAAAGATATTTCATTAATTTAATTAAAGATATTTCATTAATTTAACGAAAGATATTTCATTAATTTAATGAAAGTTTGCAATTCAAATTCATAAATATAATATGGTCAGATTGAAGCTTTTGCTATTAATCCAATGAAGTGCAACATCGGTTCAAGTTTAATCAAAAATTTCACTAACCGGAGAACAAATTCAAAGAATATGCCAAGAAAAATCTTTCAGTGTACATACCTGAACTCCTGCATATGCCGTGCTTGGATTGATGACAACTTTATGAATTTTGCCATATTTACCGAAATATTCATGTTTTTTTAAGATCTAAAATAAAAAAAAGAAACAGGTTAAATGATTCAATTTATTTAAATGAAGTATATTTTTTAACCTCCTACCAAACAAGAGGGGTTATAACTTTGTATCTGTGTGTCTGCGTGTCAGTACTATTAAAGTGTGTTTGATCTGGAGTGTTCTTAGCTATGTTTGAAGAAAGTCGGTCCAGCCGTTTAGAAGATATCACATCTTTTCTAGATATATCGGGTGTTTTTTAAATTTTTAATTTTTGTTGTTACGAAAAAACATTTTTTAGATATCTACTGTAAAGTAAATTCAAAATTTATTGAGACCTGTTCTGGCAATGGAAGTTTTTAAAGTTAACCATACAAATATTGCTTAAGACAAAGTACATATTTCTTCGAGTGTGTTTCGTATTCCACGTGAAATTAAAACATACGGAATTGCCATAGAATTTTTTTTTTTCGAAATATGTATTTATAAATCAATTCTATGGCAATTCCGAACGATTGAGGCCCTTATTATGAGTTGCATTCGATTTTCGATCTTCGCTGGCTATCGAACATCGAAAATCGAATATTCAACCAACCAATTATGCTCATCGAAAATTTCGTTGAACAACTATTTTCTATCGAACAGAATTTAGCTTTCGATGAAGTATTTTAGTAAAAAAAATTATTATAAACGATTGTTTTTTATTTTTAGATAAAGTTGTTGCAAATTTTAGAAATCATTTTGAGTGACAATCACAATAAGAACATTCATTGTCGAATGCTCATCATAATACCAAATGAAAATTCGTTCGATCAGTGCTTTCGACTACAGTCGAAGATCGAAAATTGCTCATAAGGGCCTGAATTTCACCTGGAATACAGAACATAAACGATTATCTTAAAAACTAAAAATGTTTATAGCACCAAGCTTTAACGTGAGATAATTGGTGTTACTTCAGGTGAAAATTGCCTGTTAATTACAAACTTCTCTCATAAAACAATTTTGATGGGTTTCTAGTAAGGTTTGTGAAACGGGAATTCCCGGGCGGGAAATGTCTGTATAATATTCCCGGGAAATTTTTGAGATTTTCCCGGGAAAACGGGAAATTAAAAGTACATGTTATTTCATAAATATATACAATTTTGTGGCACACATATTTATAATCCTGTTTTACTTTAATTTTATTGTTTTTTTATATAATACAAAAGTTCGTTTGAATGATTGTATGACTAAATTTACATCGTCTGTTTAAACACTTACATATACGCTGTTCGAAGGAAATTTTTCAATCTTAAAATTTAAAGAAATTGTAAAATTGTTTTTTTGTTTCAAATGTAACTGTAAGAAAGAAAAAAATTCCTTCGACGTCGATAAATAAGCAGTAAAGTGTCCATATTTTGTTTAATATAAAACATAAATGTGAGCTATTCAAATGTTGACTAAAATTTCATAAAAATTCCATAAAATTTAATTCATACCATATCTAATAATGCGTCTACGAAAAAAATTATTTCTCTGTTCGAAAACTAAATGCAAGATGCATTTAGTAAAGGCCGTTTCAGAGTATAATACAAGTGTTAATACTTTTGTGGTAAATGAAACTCTGACATGTTGAGTTATTGTTGGGTTTTGAACATTTTGAAACTGAAATTAGATCAGCGAGACATTTTATTCAAAAGTATTAATAGTTGTATTATAGTCTGAAACAGCCTTAGTGAAAAATTTAAGCTGTAAAAACTCGTGAGTTGACAAAACTTAAATTTATTACAAGTCGACGCTATTATTGAAGCCCTGAAGAAAATATTTTAGGAAAAATAAAATTAAAAGTGAAAGACACTTAGACAGACTGTGGCTCAGGGTCTTTAAAATTCGGCGCAGCTGGGTATGGTACTGTAACCGATAAGAAACCGCCTGGAATTTTTTTGAAAAAGAATGAGAAACAAGTAAGGAAAATTCTTATTAAAATGAAGGTAGGTCTTATTATAAAATTGTCTACTAATTGTGGTAACAGTCGTCAATTGGTTTTTATATAATCTTTTTCTGTGTAATAACTTTATTCCATTTGCTTGAATTCAATTAAAAATTTGTCTCAGAACTGCATTTGTATTAACTTTTATTTCAAAAGAATGCTTACATTAATAAAACAATCGAAATTTCGCGAACTTTCATTTAACAAACGTATTTAATTTAAAAAATTAGCTTTTCCCGGGAACTTCATATTTTCATTCCCGTTTCCCGGGAAGTGCAAAGTCCGGGAAATCCCAAACCGTAGTTTCTAATATATTTATGAATTTTTTTAATATCGGGTAAATATAGACCGATTAAAGTTATTTTTTAATTACAGTAGAAAAACGAGTTTGAATAACCTCTATTTAATGCTTCGAAGTTTTTCTGAATACAACACTTTTACATTTTCGGTTCAAATATTTCCATCTTTTTGATAACAATAGACGAGGCACTAAATTATAATGCAAGTTCGTATGTCCACGGTTGCCAGATTTGACGATTTATCGTCATTTTGACGATTTTGGGTGCCTTCAATTTGACGATTTTAAATAATTATAAATTAACACCTTTTCTCAGAAAACAATTTTGAACTTGACAAATAACTTGACAGCTTTTGCTCAAATATGCAATCAAAATAAGGAGTAAAAGGAAATAAATCTTAATTTTTGTATTAATAATTTTGGAACTAAATGGTTTCTAAACAAATTCTTGTATATAATTTATAAACTGAAGCAACAGAAATACAAAATGTATATGGTCAAATGCAAAACTACTTGAAAGTGTTATGAATACTATTCTAAAAACAGATTTGCTTGAGTGCGATCATTTTTATTTGGTGGATTATAAAGGTGAACATTATTTTTTAGACATTGAAGAAATTTACTTGGGAATATGTGCCACGGATTTGTTTGCGGATGCTAAAGTTTATCAAATTTAGAAATGATAAGATTTTAATAACATTTGACTTCGAAGATGAATTCAAAGCCTTAAGCTTAATTGATCCCTACAATATTATTATAGCAAATAAAAATTCTTTCTACGATATTCTAAGAATTTTGTCGTTTTGTTCAAGAATGTTAAAGACAGGAAACTTACTGCCTGGCTCACGATGTCATCAAGAAATTTTCTTTCGCTTATTTATATTGAAAACAAAAACAAATTTTCTTATTTTGTTTTTGTTTTCAATATAAATAAACGAACGAAAATTTCTTGTCGACATCGTGAGCCAGGCAGTTAATCTGAATTAAAATTACCTGAAACACTTGAAACTTTTAGATTTTTTTTAAATATCAGAAATGAAGAAAGTGAATAAAGCTTAAATTAGACGTGACATAGCCATAATGCCATAGCCATAACCAAACCAAAATTCAATTGGTTTATATGGTGAGAGTTATGGCGTTATGGCGAGTCACCTATAATCAAATACAGTGTTGCAAATTAGTTTGGTTCGTACGTCTGTGTTCTATGGCTATGGTTATGGCACCTCTGATTGCACCTTTAAGCATATGAAAAGCAACCATTAATTTTTTCCGTTCCAATTTTTTTAAAGCATCAGGAGATACCACACAAAAATTATTATTTTTTGAATAAAGTTTAATCCCGCTGCTGTAAACAAGAAAGAATGAAATACGCAAAAACGTAAAAAACGAATGACGCCACGCAAACTGTGCTCCTTCCTATTGGCTGATTGTAACTGCAGGATTGCCAACTTTTACACAAGCGATGTAATTCCGCACTTTTTTGCTAAGTTCGGTAAAAAAAGAAGAGTGTACACAAAAAAAGTCCATTAAATTAATTTTTTTATGTTATGAACAACTCTGCATTAAAAAGAAAACATGCAACTTGCAAGACAGGTACGCGTTTTGTTCGATATTTTCTTTGGTAATACGTACACAGAACTTGTGTACATGTAATTACTTGCACGTCTTAAAATAGCGTCTATACCTGATATAATATGAAATATATATCTATCAGGAAATGTCAAATTTCATAGAAGAGAGAATTATATTACGCGTGGACTGCAATGTTGGGCCTGTTAGGAAATGCATCACTGCGCTGCATCTGATGTGTCGTGCGTTCTGATAATCATCAGATGGCAACACTTCAAAAGTGATGAGTTCTAAAATGCATTAATGATGAATATGATGCGCAAAGTAACATCAAAAACTAATCACAAAAATTGCGGATGCAATAGATGAGTAAATATTTGATTTGTTATTTATTTGTTTTATTTTGTTAATTTATTGTTTCTTATAATTTTTTTTTAATATTATTTTTAATTACACTTTCAACTCATTTTTGCATTCATCCAAGTCAAAAAATATGTTAATTATTAATTTTCCACTTTTAATGTTCTCGCGTTCGAAATTGTAATCAAATGAACTTTTTTGTCTGCGCATCTGCATCAGTTCTTTTGTCACATCTGCGCAAAGTAATCACACAGACGCATCAGATGCAGCGCATAGATGCAATTCCGAACAGGCCCATTATTATTATATTAATATTATATCAGATATGTATTACAATATTCTTATCATAATATATGTATATTTAGAAAACAATAGAGGCGTTTGAGTACTTTTCCAGTAAAATCCAGTAACTGAGTAAATACTGAGTAATTTTAAGAAATTAGTCTCAATAAGACCCAGTAAAATATATACAACACCTGATTGGCTATTTTGGCGCAAAAAAATATAACAAAACTATACATATGTACATATGTGTTTGTGTCTAAATCAGGGATCGCAAATAACGATTATTTTTTAAATTTAAACTAAAAAAATCACAATAATAGAGAAGTGCTACGTGCATAAGGAATATACCACGATACTCCATGTTACATGGACTACCTATAGATGCAATGATTTTTATTTTTTTGATTTTTATTTATTCCTCAGAAACTAACAGTTATTTCTTGATTTTATTTATCCCTCACAAAATAAGAGTTATTTTGTGACTTTTATTTATTCCTTACAAAATAACAGTTACTTTTTGATTTTTATTATTTTGCTCAAAAAAATTTTAATTTTTAAAATTAATAAATAATAAAAAAGTAAATTTAATTTAACATATAAGAGTTTTTTTACAGACTATGGCGATAAATTCAATTTTAAATCGGTTAATATTCATTTTAACGCAAAAATTACGCTTTCTACATTTTAAAAATTAAGAAGCAAAAATAAAAATCAAACAGTAACTGTTATTTTGTGAGGATAAATAAAAATCAAGAAATAACTGTTTTTTTTCTGAGGAATAAATAAAAATCAAGAAATAATGATTAAAAAGTGATTTTTAATATAAAAATTATAATCGTTACGGTCCCTGATCTAAATGCATTAAATATACATACATATTGTCGGGTAGTTACTGGTTAGCCGTATGGAATAAATATGTGTTTTCGAGAAAATCGATGAAGAATGGTTTTTTCATTTGTTGTATAAAAATATGTACGATAGAATATTTTGTGTAGTAATAAAAGTAATAGATACATTTGTTTTTATTTATATTGAGAACAAAAACAAATTTTCTCATTTTGTTTTTTTTTTTTTTAAATATAAGAAAGCGAAAGAAACTTTCTTGTCGACATTATTTTGTTATTATTTTGTAAATTTTCTTTTATTTCAGTTTTTACTTTTATGAATTGTTGTACAACTAAATTTTGAACGTCGCGTTTCGATTTTAGCAAATAAAGGCCTCTAATAGCCTGATTGTAGAACGTGACAAAGGCGACTCACGACGGGCCAATTCATGGACGACTACGTAATGAAAAGCGTTTGTATAACGCGACTCGACTTTGTCGTGCAACTTACGTTAACTCGCCCATATGTCAAATATGTACTAAATCGTACTGTTGCCAACAAGTTCAAAAATAGTCTTAGTTTATATTTGTTCATACAAAATTGTATATTTAGCTTTAAAAAACGGCAACCCTATTCTTGAAACACAGCTGACATGCAGATAAACAATAAAAATAAACAAATTGTGTTTGAAATTGTTTTAATTTTGTTTATAAAAGTATTTGTATAAAGGTAAGTAATCTAAAGTTGTTTAATATTTCATGTAAGTGATGTGCATGCATAAATATATGTATGTATGTAAATACATAAGTATGTACTCATGAGCAAAGAAACTCCATTAATAATGGTAAGAATATTTGTTCGATTTTCAGATTCTCAAGTGTGCAAGAACGAAGAGAACGCACGTGAAGTAACAATGGATAGAGCAGTACCATTGGGAGATTATATTAAGAATACTGGCGAGTTGGTAAGTAAAATTGAAGCATTAATGGCCAGGCATTATTTGAATAAAAAACCTTTGTGTATTTTAACTTTTAGCTCGCACATCCTCCTGGTAAAGGGTGGTTGTTTGAAAGGTGACTTGATCGGGAGTGTTCTATGCTATGCATGAAGAGAATCAGTCTAGCCGCTTAGAAGATATCACATCTTTTCTGGATATATTCTGATAAATTGTGTGTCATTGACGCCGTAGCTCCCAAACAGCTAGGCCGATTTTAATTTGGTTTTTTCATTTGAAAGCCGACTTGATCGTATATCTTCTAGTCTATACTTGAAGAAAATCGGTCAAGGCCTTAGGAAGTTATCATAAATTTGTTATTACAAATTGTTTAAAAGTGAAAGAACTTGCTTATTTAAAAAACCACATTAATGGTCAGGCATTATTTGAAAAAAAAATCTTTGTTTAGCTTTTAGCTCGCACATCCTATGTTAGAATCCTTGAAGATTATTAAGAACGAGTGGCTGGCGGTCAAATAAAGTGAAAAAGATAAGAAAAAGTGAAGAAGATAAGATAAGATAATATTTAAATATTTTATAAAGTGTATTAAGTACAAAATTAAAATACAAGTGAACATTTAGAAATAAGTAAATGAAAGAATTTGTTTAGTTAATGAAGAAAAAAATGTTTATAGGTTTATTGGTACATATTAAAAAACCAAAATGCAGATTTCACATGGCCAATTACTCGGTACATGCCAGCAATTGTCTCAGCTGCTGCCTTGTATTCAATTTGATATTTTTATGCTAAAAATGTAAGCAATCAAAACAAGAACAATCTTAACATGAAAGTTTACTTACCTTTTTATTGTTGGAGATAGCAGTTTTGATTTTTTCTTATATTCCTATTTTATTTTTTAGTGTTTTGTTTATTTGGTGCACTATTTTTGTAAACACGAGTAGAATATTTTACTCGCCGATTTTGACATTTACTGTGAGTCCAAACCCAAATAAGCTGACATCAGTTACGTTTTTTTAACAAAAATCGTCAACAGTCGTGTTCTAAAACCCCCCCCAAAAAAAATAATGCTAACATGTTAGCGATTATTATAGACGAGTCGTGTTCTACAACCAGGCTGTAAGTCTGAGAGCACATGTGTGCCAGATGTAAGCTTGGCCTTAGTTGTTGTAAAGCTTTAGCTATTGTGCTAGTGCCATCACCTTATTATTGCACCATCGCATTCACAAAGTGATTTCTTTCCCGAAAAATGTGCTGGATCCCGGGAAATCCCGTATGGAAAACACTAATCCTGATATATTCAAGATATCGAAAAACTGAGAACAAATTAAAATAAGGCCACTTATTCATATATAATCGGCAAATAACTTAATTTTTAATCACCCAATGATATGTATAAACAAAAAATTCACTACAATAATATATTCACTTTATTCACGTTTAAAAACAATGTGCTATATTCTGCATTGCATGTGAAATTAAATCGATCAGAATTGCAATGGCATTTTTGTTATAAATATCCAGGTAGAAAATATTGCTTTTCAATAATTTTTTATTTTTGGTTTCTTTTCGTTTTTATTTAATTTTGGCATTTGGTAAGAATAGACTTAACATATACCATGCTTAGCTCCATTTAAATTTTTTTCTGGTCTAAATCTTTAACGACATATAATCCTACGTCCCTGGATGACAGTGGACACGTAAAAAATCAAGAGTTTCGTTAACTATGGCCCAATTCATAGAAGGATTTAAAAATCTTGTTTTATTTTAAATTCTCTTTAAAAGTTGCTTTCAAAAACATGGTACATTCGTACGATGATTTTTTCCATGTTTCTAGGTTTGATTTTTTTGCCTTCAAAAATGGTATCAGTATTGCCAGTAGATTTTAAAAAATCCATTTCCCCTACATGTTAAAAAATGTTCCCATACGAAAATCTACAAATTTCATTAATTTTAATTTAAAAAAAGATTAATTAAAAACATTTAAGTCCTTATTTTGACATACACATGTAGTTCTTGTGTATTAAATTATTTAAAGTGACTACTTCTGCGTTCGAAATTAATGCATATTTCTCTACAGATTTTCAAAAATTATCTTATATATAATACAAATTTAACATAAAGCTGCATTTGAGATTTCTCCATTAATGGAAATTATTAAGATTTAAGATAGATAGATGTAAGTGTAATTTCTTTAATTATTAAATCACTGTTTAATTGATGCCCACATTCTATTTCCTGAAGTGCCTGCCATTAGATATATTAAAACAAATTAATTTTCAGTGTTGCCAGAAAAAAAAATTTTTTTTTTCAATACTACCATTTTGTAAATTTATTACCCATATCGTCGTTCGTAAGTTATTTGTATGTGTTCTGGCTTTCACATCGTTTTCACATTTTTTCTTGTGAAATCTGATGTTAAAGCACATCCTACGCCTGTTTAGGTTGAAATTTAGAAAATAAAAATTAATAGTATGTGTTCTTGCATCCGATTTTAGATGAAAACGATTTTTAAATGGACGATTTCAAATTTTTAGCTTTTTTCGTTTTCACTTTTGACCAAAAAACTCGTATTCTTTTCACAAGACTATTAACAAGTGAAAAGAATACGAGTTTTTTTGCCAAAAGTGAAAACGAAAAAAACTAAAAATTTGAAATCGTCCATTTAAAAATCGTTTTCATCTAAAATCGGATGCAAGAACACATACTAGAGTTGGGCATAGTTGTTCCTTTTGCGGATTGTTCCTTTTTGTTCCCAACAACAAAAAGAACTAGTTCGTTCTTTTCGTTCAGTTGTTCTTTTCGGTCAGTTGTTCAGTGAACAACAGAACACAGATTGCACAGTCGTCGAATCCTCTTCAATGTTTTCTTCGTGTGTTGTATGCTTTAAGTAAGTAAAAGGTAAAAACTAATATTTTTGAACGAAAATTTAAATGAAATCCGTAATCAATTTTATTCACTTTTTTAATTCTAATAATCTTTTTCACAATCAGTTTTTTAAATCAATACTAAAAGTTATTTATTTTAATTTTGTAAAACTCACTTGTATTTTTCACTAAGTATACATTTTCTGCTGTTTGTTTTGATTAGTGTGATAATTAATAGGCGCACTACATTTGTCTCTTTTTAACAGTATGCAAATCAGCAACTATAATCTTTTAATTGAAATGTTTTGCATGTGTATCAGGGATGGCATTGAGAATTTGGTATTGTACCAATAAGATTTAAAAATTGTACTTTTTTACCTTAATTGTACTAAAATATTTTTTAGTTCAAATTACATATTTTTATTTGTTTTTACTAAATAATCGACTTTGTTCTGGCTACCGAATCGTTTTCACAAATTTGCTTGTAAGTTGGGATGTGAAATTTAAAATATACAAATTAATACACGTAGCATAGCTTATCATCCGAATTTAGAAGAAAAATTATTTGGAAATGGACGACTTCACATTTTTTTGATTTTCTCGGTGCGTTTTACTTTCAAAAGACGTATGTACTAAACCAGTCATTGGTGTACTATTGTACTTTGCGAGTTTGAATGTTGCCAAAAAAAAGTACAATTGTACTAACTTTGCCAACACTGATGTGTATTGATCAGGAACCAGGGTTGCCAGATAAAATTATCGAAAAATCGTCGAAATACCGATAAAATACAAACAAATCGTCATTTCATACTTAAAAAATCGTACAAATCAAAATGTACTTTTTGTAAACATGTATACATATCGTCTGTTGGTTTCTGGTTTGCTGCAGACATAATGTATTTTGTATATACTGTGCCGCAAACCAGAAACCAATCGACGATATGTTTTATTTTATAAATGTATTTATTGCCAAACAATAACATAACAATTCGTGTTCATACATGAATTCTACACGAAGCCACTGCGACGATTTTGTGCTAGATTAAACAAAAAATGCTGCAATGTTCTTTAAGCTATTACAAAATAGTCGTACTACGACACCCGTAATAAGGCTCATTGTATCTTTACAATAGAAGGTAAAACATAATAGAAAGTGTTATATTCAAAATGAATTTTTTGGAATCACTGAAAAACTCAATTTCGGAAAAAATACGAGTTACATTTACATAAAATTTCTTTTAATTCAACATACATACTTGCATACATACGTATGTAATTTTTATTTAACGCTAAACCATCAACAAAAAAAATGTTAAATTAAACAATAAACTATTAAGAAAGAGTCCGCAAAACTATACCAAAATGGGCATGCATATATGAATTTTAATGCAGGGTATGCACGATACTTAATTTCGTACTTAGCGTAGTATGAGTTGTAGTACGGGTTTTCAGATACACGTTACTACAAATCATACTAATTCATTTAAAAGAAAAGTTTTAAGGCAATACACGTGGATAAATGAATAATGTGGTGGATTTATTAATAATTAGTGAACTGCAGCTAAAAGGAATAAAAAAAAATAATGCAAAAACGAAAGGCGTATTTTGTAGAGAATGGTTAAAATAATTAGGGCAATTATGTAAAACATTCCGCAGGAAATTTCTCCCTTTTCCAATTAGAATTTTTTGTTTTCCCTATCATTTGCTATTAGTTGGAATTGTTCCCTGGGAGAAATTTCCTGCGGAATTTTTTACATAATTGCCCGGAATGTTTTATGTTCTTTTTTTATATTAAAATATCCGCTACATAAAGCTAATTTTAAAATTGAGCTGTAGAAACACTGAACAATCAGCTCCTCATGAAACAGCATGATACACAATACAATATCGTACTTAGCGAAGCTCCGCCCACAAAAATCAAAAATTTTTGATTTTCATACTACAAAGTATACTTCATAAGTACGACAGCATGACACCAGTGACTAATTTCATACTTGTACGATTTATCGTTCGATTTGTAGTAACGTGTATACTCGCTATAACAGTTAGACATTTCATAAAAAGCAGCCCAATTTGACTTGAAAAATCGAGGATTTTAAACAAAAAATCGTCAGATCGTCATTTCGAACGGTTGGTTTCTGGTTTGTTGCAAACATAATGTACTTTGAATATACTGTGCCGCAAACCAGAAACCAACCGACGATTTTTCTATTTTCGGCACCAAAAATCGTCACATCTGGCAGCCCGAGTCAGGAACAGAGAATAAGATAAAAAAAAGAAATAAAGACCAAAACGGAACGAAGGAATAAAATCGAACGAAGGAACAAGAAAGACCAAGAGAACGAGAAAGACCAAAAGAACAATAAAGACCAAAAGAACAAAAAGGAACAACTAGACTGAACTAGTTCACATCGTTCACTTATGGGAATAGTTCAATTGAACTAGTTCGTTCTTTTCAGCACAACTCTAATAAAGACCAAAACCGAACGAAGGAATAAAAACGAACGAAAGAACAAGAAAGACCAAAAGAACGAGAAAGACCAAAAGAACAATAAAGACCAAAAGAACAATAAAGACCAAAAAGGAACAACTAGACTGAAATAGTTCACATCGTTCACTTATGGGAATAGTTCAATTGAACTAGTTCGTTCTTTTCAGCACAACTCTAACACATACTATTAATTTTTATTTTCTAAATTTCAACCTAAACAGGCGTAGGATGTGCTTTAACATCCGATTTCACAAGAAAAAATGTGAAAACGATGTGAAAGCCAGAACACATACAATTGTGTTCTATATGACAAAAATGTTTTTTTGGGAAATCGCTGTTAAAGTTTAGGAGTTAGTTACAAAAAACTGAACCGAAAAAGTTGTCGCAACTTTTTTAACAAGAACAGATGTAGAGTTTCTTTGGTTTTCTGTAAAAAAAATTTTCGCCTTTGGACAATATTCTAAGAGTTAGAATCGTTTCAAAAAACCGCTTTGTTCTATATGTACTTATTTACGAAACTCTTTATCGTTTTACAGCATATAAATCAAAAAATAAAAGTGTTGTGTTTTAAATACTTTAATACTGGTTATTTCCCTGCAGGAAATGGAACTAACAGAAGACTAGTAACGTAATCGGTCCCCAAGTGATAGGGACCAGTCCGAGTTCTACAACTTCTTATCAAGCGGACCAGTAACTTTTACATGGGCATGGCCTAGGATGGGGGTTAATCGATACTTTGTATGTACCTTGTGAAGTGTCAATGACATAAACGGTGTGGAATAATATAAATTATTTAAAAATGCTATTCCGACACTTAACTGTAACAATAGGGCTGTTCATTTACTTTCCCAGCAGAAACTAGTAACGAGAGAGTTAGGCAGAAATTTACAAAATTACTCTCCTAAATATGAAAAAGTAAATGAACACTTTACTTGTAAAAACTTGCAGGAAAATTTTATTCATTTTAGAACCATGGATGGAAATCATGATTCAATTGTACTTTTTCTGATGTATTTTGTTTGATTGTATTTTAATTGCAATTTTTTTTAGAAATTGACATTTAATATGAAATTCTTTACACAGTTTCATGTATGTTTACTATTATTATTATTCCATTGACAAATACAAAAATGAGACTTTCCATCTCTGATCAGATATGAGAATCAAACAAATTTCTTTTACAATAAAGTTTAATTTATGTACCTTAATGAAAGAAAAACAATATATTAAGCAAATATGCTTTCCTTTTGCATACGTATATATATTTTTCAAATAAAGAAATGCCCTTTTTTCAGTTTTCCTTTTTTTAGCTATTTATCAAATAATTTATTTGAAAACAAAACACAGAACAGCTATCTGGATAATTCTTGCAAGTAAAAATTTTACTAGTAATAATTTTAAAGAATTTTTTTTGTCTCAATTTTTTTCTCTCTTTTGACGCTCTCTCTTTGCAAACTTTTTGAGTTAATGATCACTTTCCAGTAACAATTGTTACAAATTCGTAAAAAAATTTTAGTAAATGAACAAACCTAATGAAAAATTATATATTTTTTTATTGTTACAAACGCAATTATAATTAATTTTTGAACAAATATTATAATTTTTTTCAGGGACCGTAAATAATAGTTATTGAAAAAAATTTAACTCAAAAACTCCCTGTGTTAGAGCCAACGGAGACTTATACTGTCCTATACCAATACATTCGTATTCGCGAGCTCTTTCAGAATTTATAGGAATCTTAAATAAACGATCTCATCTCCACAGTTAAGAGCAGGGCTGTCAGATATGGCGATTTCTCGCCAAACGTGGCGATTTTTTAACTTGTTTGGCGTCTAAATTTTTGGTTTGGCGACATGGCGATAAATAAATTCGTTGGCGATGTTGTGGCTATTTTTTAAAAAAAGTTGAAATTGAAAATTTTTGTAATTCAGGAAAATTAGTTTGTTGAACGAGTAGTTTAAAAAATAAATCCTACCAAAACTCGTCTGCAAGAAATTAAAACAACTTGATTTTGATGATTTTTCTTATATTAATTATTTTAATTAATTCATTTTGAATTTGGATGAGAAAAATTGACAAAAAATAATTTTTGGCGACTTTATTTCTACTTTTGGCGATTTTCTGCTAAATTTCTATACGATTATTTTCTAAAAAATTATATTAAAAATAGTTTTATGTAAAATCAAGTTTAGTATCAAATATTTATTAACAAAAACTACATAAAATTGTTTTTGGCGACTTTTGGCGATTTTTAAAATCAATTTGGCGAAATAGGCCAGAAAAAATCTGACAACCCTGGTTAATAGTTATTTATCAACGGAAAAATAAAAGATCAGATGAGACTCTTAAAAAGAGTTTTATTTTGCCGTCATTAAATGAAACTCTTTTAAGGAGTTTTATTTTTTCTCTCTAAAATAAAACTCATTTAGTTTAATTTCTTTGCAGGAGTTTTATTTTTACTCTCTAAAATAAAACTCATGCTATTAATTTTCTTTTTTTTACAGTCTCGTTTTTATTGCGTATATCTGTTACAATGTGTGTAGTAATTTATTTGTTTAATTTAACGAACATAACTTTTTCCCAATTTTCTGTGGAAATATTTGAACCGAGGTCTATCAGTAGCAATTTAAGAGTGGAAATGCTCTTTCCATGCTTACCTGGGTTGCAGGAACACACTGCACGGTTGGTGCCAATTTATATAAGCACGGATGATGTATTTTTTCCTCCCAGAACTCAAAAAGAGGTTTATTAATCAATAAGGGCCTTGGACAAAAATTATAAATTTCATAGAAAGCTCTTTTTTCTTCCTCATTATTCCTTTCTTCGATTTCTAGTTCCCTATCTATATTTAGAGAGTTCAAATACTGCCCTAAAAGAGATGTGTGAGATTGAGATGTATCGGAAAAATTAGGAAAAGATGGGAAAATATCCGGTGAAGATTGAGAAGGTTCCTCGCTAACAATCAAAATATGAAGTTAAAAAATAAGTCGCTTAAGCTTTTTTGGTGGTTATGGCACGATATGTTTTTATTTTAATTATGATTTATTCAATTGCAATGCAAGGTGATTGTATTGGGAGACAATTTACATAAACTGAGTTTTATTTTCGGACTGGAAAAAAAAAACTCCTGAAATGAGTTTTATTTTATGACGCCAAAATAAAACTCTCTTTTTAAGAGTTTCATCCGACCTTTTATTTTTACGTTGAAAAATAAATGTCTTAGATGAAATTTTATTTTTTAATTCACAAAATAACTGTTATAAAATTATTTTTTGATATCGATAACTGTTATTTACGGTCCGTGGTTTTTTAAATGAATTATTAAGTTTACAAAATTATTTATGGAAGAATTAATAGAATATTATAATGAATTAGAAAAATTAGACAAGAATTTAAGGAAAAGTAAGGATAGAATTCCGTTAAAGCGATTAACGGACATAAAAAAGAAAGTTGATACTATTTATCAAGAATTAATAGAAAAAGAAGAAATCAAGTCGCTGATATTCGAATTTAACAGTTTATATAAAAGGTTGCTCTCTACAGTAGAAGAATTAAATATTACAGAATCTAAAGAAACAAAAGGATACGAACAAAGTACTCAACAACTGAAATAAAATAAAACGGATACTAACATTTTAAAAAGTATGGCACATTTCGACATACCTGTGGTAGGCAAAAACCTACAAGTTTTTAAAGGCTCATATGAGGCGTTGGAGGATTTTATGGTATAAACCGAATTACTCCATGATATTTTGCGAGTGGAAGATAGAGAAATTTTCATTAAGTATGTCTAGAATTTTAAACTTGCATCATACGTTCGAAGTATTATAGGGCGTTCAAACAGACCGACTACCTTTAATGATTTAAAGAGGTTATTAACCGAAGCATATCCCAATCCTAGAACTCTGCAACAACCCAGTAAAAAAAATTGGAAGTCATTCCAAAGGAACTACATTTTCATTGCTTCCAAAAAAATCAATATTTTTAATTTGCCAGTAGTTAGCAGAAAACTAAGTAGAAATTTATTTTAGTCATACAAAACCTTGTAATTTCTCCATAGTTTTAGAATATACTCACCACAATTTAAAAAAAATCGAATTTTTTAAAGAAATTCATGAACTAATTTTAGTCTAAAATTTAAAAGTTATTTACTTAAATTTAAATGAAAACACTGTTTCGGGCTTAAATTCGTATAAAAAGAAATCACTTGTTAAAATAGGTAACTATTTACAATTTTTCCTAGATGAAAATATTATCATAGAGCACAAAAAAGCAAATTTTTCTTAAAATCACTTCTAATTCGGTGACCAGGCATCGAAAAAGAGAACTTCTTGCAATGACAACCCTATGTAAAAATCATTACAACGGATCGAAATTTGCACTACTTCCAGATCGCAAACTCTACATTTTCATGACTTTTTTGGAGTGTATTTTTTACTGGGAAGTTTAAAACGAATTTGGATCAGTTAGACGAGGAAATCTGAACATACAACGTATAGAGAAAAAGTTGCATTGCTATCTGAACAGCTAAGTAATTTTGAGATAAAGGCATTAGAAAATCCTACACAAGAGGCAATAAATGTTTTTAAAATGAGCGAGAGCATGGCTCTCAATGTGTTCATGAAAGGTGTCAACATCGAATACCAAAATGAGCTAATAGCATGTAGTCCTAAGACGCTAAATGAAGCAGTAGAAAAATGGCTAACGATAGAAAGAGATATGCAAACTAGTAATAGTAGTATTTTCAGAATTTGGAAACGGGAAAACGGAAATAATCATGCTTCACAAGAAGTAATAGACATTTTCACGGATAAAGAAACAATAGAAACTTTACATACCAACGCAATAGCCACAACTCATATGCCTACAACAATCACAATAGAGTCTACAACAATAGTAACAACAATAATCACAGCCACAATAGAGGCTACAATAGGTATAAAAGAACAATAGGTACGGAGACAATAATAATAATAATAACAGTAATAACAATAATTACACTAGTTTACACTGAAAATGTACACTTGAGGAGACGTGATTTTATTTATGTATTTTCTTCCGCTGAATTCGAAAATCAATGTTAAATTTTTTTTATGGACCAGTTTTTGAGATATTGTGATTTTTTCAGATTTTCGACCTTTTTTCACTTGACCCATCATATCTCGAGCTAGAACTGTCCGATTGGGTCCTTCTTGGTATTCAAATGAAAGGTATTGAGATGACAAATAAATATGTATAATTGGATCTTTAATTGGTAAAGCGGTTCAAAATATATAGATGAAAATAGGGCACATTTTCAAAAAAATCATATTTTACAGTGATTATATACTGACAAAAAAGTACAAATCGTTAAAAAATCGTCTGGTTTCGGTCCATGTACGTAAAGATAATACTTTTAAGTAAGAACTAAGACCAACCAAAAGAAAATCGACCGAAAAATTACAAAGTTATAAGCAATGGATTGAATAAATCCAAAGTAAAAATACATAAAAATAACAAATAACACAGGTCAACAAAATGAAATTTATTATGTAAGGTCAAAGCTTTCATAGTAAATTTGTATATACTAAGTACTGAGTATCAATCCCTTTAAATTAGTTTTTTTGAATTGGCTCTGTATCTCGAGATTTTCCGTTATAAAAAAAATTGGATGCTGTATTACATAATGGGCATTAAATCGATAACCAGTTCTTCAATTCAATAACAAATTACACCGACGGATAGGAAACAAATTGGCCTTTAAATTACATGGTCATGAATTTTTCCACAGTCTTATACTTGCAGAGATATTCAGAAAGTTTTATACAAAAAAATAAATTTTTTCAAAAAAATTTAGAAAATCGTTTGTTTCTTAAAAGACTCATTAAAATTTTAAACTCAAGAAAATTTTATATTTTATTACTAATTGTGATACATTCATATGTTATAAATAAAACGAGCCAAATTTATTAAAAATCATTCCATTAATTCTGAATTTATTCACAATTAAGTGCTACCATACGTGTATATTTTACGGAATTTTTTAATTTTTATTTATTTTATTATTATTATTTTATTCTTTAAAATAAACTCGTATGGTGGCACTTAATTGTGAATAAATTCAGAATTAATGGAATGATTTTTAATAAATTTGGCTCGTTTTATTTATAACATATGAATGTATCACAATTAGTAATAAAATATAAAATTTTCTTCAGTTTGAAATTTTAATGAGTCTTTTAAGAAACAAACGGTTTTCTAAATTTTTTTTGAAAAAATTTATGTTTTTTGTATAAAACTTTCTGGATATCTCTGAAACTATAAGACTCCCAGTGAAAAAAATTGGAAGTCATTCTAAAGGAACTACATTTTCATTGCTTCCAAAAAATCGATATTTTTAATTTGCCGATAGTTAGTAGAAAACCAAGTAGAAGTTTATTTTAGTCATACAAAACCTTGTAATTCCTCTTTAGTTTTAGAAATTACTCACCAGAATTTTTAAAAAATCAATTTTTTTGAAGAAACTTATGAACTAATTTTGGTCTAAAATTTTGAAGTTATTTGCTTAAATTTACATGAAAATACTGTTTCGCGTTTAAATTCCTATAAAAAGAAACTAATTGTTAAAATAGGTAACTATTAAGCATTTTTCCTAGTTGAAAATATTATCATAGAACACAAAAAAGGACATTTTTCTTAAAATCGCTTCCAATTCGGTGACCAGGCATCGAAAAAGAGAACTTCTTGCAATGACAACCCTATGTAAAAATCATTAGATCGGATCAAAATTTGCACTACTTCCAGATCGCAAACTCTACATTTTCATGACTTTTTTGGAGTGTCTTTTTTTACTGGGCTGTTAAAAAATTCTTGGAGGCGCAATTTAAAGACCAATTTGTTTCCTATCCTTCGGTGTAGTTTTTTAAGGAATCGAAGAACTGGTTATCGATTTAATGCCCATTATGTGATACAGCATCCTATTTTTTTTATAACGGAAAATCTCGAGATACAGAGCCAATTCAAAAAAACTAATTTAAAGGGATTGATACTCAGTACTTAGTATATACAAATTTACTATGAAACCCTTGACCTTACATAATAAATTTCATTTTGTTGACCTGTGTTATTTGTTATTTTTATGTATTTTTACTTTGGATTTATTCAATCCATTGCCTATAACTTTGTAATTTTTCGGTCGATTTTCTTTTGGTTGGTCTTAGTTCTTACGTAAAAGTATTATCTTTACGTACATGGACCGAAACCAGACGATTTTTTAACGATTTGTACTTTTTGTCAGTATATAATCACTGTAAAATATGATTTTTTTGAAAATGTGCCCTATTTTCATCTATATATTTTGAACCGCTTTACCAATTAAAGATCCAATTATACATATTTATTTGTCATTTCAATACCTTTCATTTGAGTACCAACAACGACCCAATCGGACAAGTCTAGATCGAGATATGATGGGTAAGGTTAAAAAAGGTCGAAAAACTGAAAAAATCACAATATCTCAAAAACTGTTCCATAAAAAAAAATTTAACCTTGATTTTCGAATTCAGCGGAAAAAAATACATAAGGAAATATAAATCTTATCAAATGTACATGAAAAAAATTTTATTTTGTAAACTAGTGTTATGTAGACAGCGAACAGGAACAATTCATACAGAGGAAATAATCACGGCCGTAATTAGGGAAACTAAAAACGCCGGATAACAAAAATTGTTATCAAGAAGGTTGAAAAATATTCAAACTATCAACTACCGCTTATAATTCAGTGACAATACCGTGTAAGACCATAAGAGAAGACCTCAAGTTTTTAGTAGATACAGGAGCAGATGTCTCCATCTGTAAGTTATGAGACATAGAAAATGTAAATAGGTGTTGTATTTCTTTGCTAAGTGGTATCACATTAGATACAATAGAAAGTATTGGTACAGCAAATTTTAGCCAACAATTTGGGGATAAGTTCATAAATCATCAGTTCCGTATATGTAGTTGAAAATGATTTCCCAATCAATACCGATGGAATTACAGGAAGAGATATGTTAGAGAAATGTAGGAGTAAAATTTATTTTGAGACTCCAATGAAGAGTTTATTTTACCAATAGCATCAAAACGTATTTACAATACTAAAAGTTTTATACCCACACGATCTGAAACGATTATACCAGTTAATATAAATACGAATGAAGACAGTATCGTTTTAAACAAAGAAATATATGCAGGAATCTACGTAGGAAAACGTATAATACCAGCTGTCGGCATACAACATGCAAAATTATTAAACACGAGTGATAAAGATGTAACATTAGATGAATTGAAGTTAGAAACAGAACACTTGTCAAAGTATCATATATACAATTACCACAGTAGTGTCCAAATGAACGTCAAGGAACGAGTGCAGAAAATACTAAAAGATCTAAACATTGAGTCTATAGACCAAACAGCCAGGCAATCTTTAATCAACATAATTACCGAGTATAGTGATATTTTTCATCTTGATAACGAAAAATGTTCAGTGAATAACAACACTAAGCGCCAGTGCACATAAAACCATATAGGCTACCCGAACACAGATGAATGAAATCAATGAACAAACTGCTAAAGGATGATATTATTGAACCATCAGTCAGTCTGCCATTTGGATTGAAAATATCCTCTAATAGCTTCCAAAGGATGCTAACAATAGCCCTAAGTGGTTTAAGTATCAACGCATTTCTATATGTAGACGATATCGTATTTGTCTGCAGTGTACAACACCATCACGATAACTTATCGAAAGTTTTTCAAAAGCTGAGACAATATAACTTAAAATTAAATACAGGTAAATGTTGTTTTCTTAAATCTGAAGTGGTTTATTTAGGCCACTTAATCACTGACAAACGTATATGTACCGACCCTTCCAAGCATAGTGTGATAGAAAACTATCACGTTCCTAAAAATGCTGATGACGTGAGACGTTTCATAGCATTTTGCAATTAATACAGGCGATTCGTACCGGACTTTGCAAAAAGGAGGAATTTAAATTTACTTCTAAAGAAAAATAAAACTTTTGCGTGGGATGCAAATCGCCAAAATTCTTTTGAAACGTTGAAATCAAAATTAATAAAACCACTGATCCTACAGTACCCTGATTTCGAAACGACAGATGCCTCTAATTTTTCACTTGGAGCAGTACTGTCACAAGGCAATGGGAACAGATTTACCAATATCTTATGCCAGTAAAACATTATCCAAACATGACCTGAACAAGCCAATCATAGAGAAAGAACTATTAGCAATTCATTAGGGCATAAATTTTTTTAGACCATGTCTTTATGGTTGGAAAATTTGGGTAGTAACCGGCCATAGACCATTGGTGTTACTGTTCTCACATAGGAACCCATCATCCAAGATGACTCGGATCAGATTGGATCTATGTGACTACGACTTCGAAATATCATACAAAAAGGGTAAAGTAAACACAAACGCAGACGCATTTTCAAGATTAGTCATAAAAACTAACACTCTAAAACCATTGATTTCCCACAGAAAAAAAAAGCAAAAACCAAAGGAAATACTAGCAATAACACGGAATATGAGAAAGAATTTAGATATACAGGATGAAAAAAAGCACGAGGACAGCATCTCTAATAAAAAGACTGATCAACTTTTCATATGGGAGTGCACGTCAATCTCGGATATAAAAAATATGAAGCAACTCAGATTCGAAATTGAAAGTAAACTAAAAATACCTCAAATTATAGTGAATGATATAGAGATAGTTGTTAGAAGTGGTGATAGTCCAATAAGCACATAGATGTCTTTGGAGAAACTGCTATCGAAAACGTTATCCTTAGGAGTAGAAGAACTCGCATTAAGGGACAACGACAACATATTCAAAATAGTTCAAGATAAAGAATTTAAAGATATGTTCAATGCATTAGTTAGAAGGAACAGAGAAAACATAAAAATTTTAATTTACAGAGAACCAGAAAGAATAATGGACAAAAAAATACAGAATATCATTATCGCTGAGTTCCACAACTCGATTTTAGGAGGACATTTAGGTGTCAGGAAGACAACATTAAAACTCAAGCAAAGATACATATGGAAGAACATGCGTAAAATTATAAAAAAATACATACTGAATTGCAAAGAATGCAGGATTAACAAGCAAACTGGACCTACGAAAGAAAAATTAACAATAACAAATACACCAGTACAAGTTTTGAAGTCGTGTCAATACACAGTAGGACCACTTCGATATTCAAATGGATACAGATATATATTAACTATGCAGTGTGACTTAACGAAATATATCATAGCATGCCCTATTGAGACAAAAGATCCCAGCAAAAAAGTGCACATTACCATCAGAACTACTTGCCATATAATGACTTACTTTTCTGATTACCAAATTTCATTACTCGCTTACAAATCACATTACCTAAAATTTAAACAAATTATGTACAAGTTGCTAAATGATGAGAATATTTTTTTTAGATTAAATTAAATATTACGTGAACAAGTCGCCAAATATAAAAAGTAAGTACCCAGTAAAAATTTTGCTTCAAATAAAGCAGGTTTCTACTATTAGAGAATAAAAGTAGTGCTGACAAACCTGCTGATATCGCTGCTGATTTTTGAATGGCAAGTTCCCGGTTTGGAGTACTACATTTTTGCTCACAAAAGCGCTTTATTTTAATCTAATAAAACATGCAAACATACCCAGTAAAAAAAATTGGAAGTCATTCTAAAGGAAGTACATTTTCATTGCTTCCAAAAAATCGATATTTTTAATTTGCCGATAGTTAGCAGAAAACCAAGTAGAAGTTTATTTTAGTCATACAAAACCTTGTAATTCCCCTCTAGTTTTAGAAATTACTCACCAGAATTTTTAAAAAATCGTTTTTTTTTAGAAACTTATGAACTATTTTTGGTCTAAGATTTTAAAGTTATTTGCTTAAATTTACACTAAATTACTGTTTCGCGTTTAAATTCCTATAAAAAGAAACTAATTGTTAAAATAGGTAACTATTAGCAATTTTTCCTAGATGAAAATATTATCATAGAACACAAAAAAGGACATTTTTCTTAAAATCGCTTCCAATTCGGTGACCAGGCAGCGAAAAAGAGAAATTCTTGCAATGACAACCCTATGTAAAAATCATTACATCGGATCGAAATTTGCACTACTTCCAGATCGCAAACTCTACATTTTCATGACTTTTTTGGAGTGTCTTTTTTTACTGGGTAGCAATTAAATGTCAATTTTTATTAATTATTTTTTTGAAAAATTAAATTTTTGTTTTGAAAAATTCCTTTATTATGCTTTTGTTCATTTAGAGGCTAATATTCTCGTCAGTTGCGTTTTATATGTATGCACATGTGCGTTTAGGTTTACAACCTAGATGAGAAAAATCTTCTAATGCATATGGATATGTGCATGACATAATATGAGTATATAATATCGGATGTGTGTACATTAGATAATTTTCTAAATTAAATTAATGGAATTTGTGAACAACCTAATGTCCGAGGTATGTAAACTGTAGTGTTGTTAATTGTTCGTCTTTTATATTTGTTCGAATGAAATTTCAAAATTTTTTTCTTATTCGAACAGACGAATATTTTGAACTTTTGTTCTATTATTCGAACGAACAAAGAATAAAAAATGTATTCGAATAACTTTAAAAAAGTTTGCAAAAAACGACACGCATGTTATTAGTTTAATTTTTTTTATTAACAAACGAAAAATAATTCATTACACAAGACAAACAAATAACTTTAATAACAAAAAAATGTTAATAAATAAAAACATTAATAACAAAGATTAAACATTTTAAAAAAATCCGACGCAGTTGACGCTGTGGGATAATGCTGAGTACATACGAGTATTATGGCATTTTATGGCATTGGAATAGTGTGTACTAGTGGCAGCGTCTTTCATTTCCAATATTATTCGTTAAGTGGCATTAATTTACAAACAAAAAATATAATGTGAACGACATTGCATTCATTTTGATGTGTACTCAGCATAAGTTAAGAACTCTATGTTCCACTAATATTATTGAAGTAACAGAATCGCAAAAAAGAAAAGAGTAAATTAATATATAGAAAATTTATGATAACTTGCAATCCACTAGACCGATTTTCTTCAAGTATAGAATAGAAGATATACGATCACGTCAAATTTTAAAGAAAAAAAAAATTAACAAAATTGGGAGTTACGGCGTCAAAGACACACAGATTCAATAGAATATATCTAAACGACTGGACCAATTTTCTTTAAGCAAGCTAAGAACACTCTCGATCAAGTCACTTTTCAAACAGAAAAACTAAATCAAAATCGGTCCAACCGTTTGGTCTGTACGTGGACTCGTACAAAGTGTACGTATCTATAAATAAGTATACTTTTTATATACATATATACACATTTACAAACATTGTTTAATATGTCATTGATTTCTTTTCAAAAATCATTTAAAACCCCAGATGATCCCACTTTGTTCTTAAAGATTGCAGACGATTTTTTTTTACTTTTAATAAAAGAACAAGTAGAAAAGTTTCTTTCGCAAATTGTTAGTGTTGGTGAAATAGTTAAAATAATACGAGCATTAAAAAGTATATGGGAATTTCCACAGGAATGTCAACTTTTTGTAGCGTGCGACACTAAGCAAATATGCTTATTTTATCAAAGCAAACGAACTTTTTTTTACTTATTTATACATTTGTGTAGGCCGTTAGCAGCTTTACGTTAAGTAAAATTGTAAAAAAAAATCGAGTCACGTTGTTCAGAAATACAAGGTTAATTGCTAGCTGTCGCGCGCGACCAAAAAGTGAAATTTCTCGGAGAATTGCCCATATATAGTTTGATGTTTCTCAATAACTTAAATGAATTTCTTACTTTATTCATAAAATTTTTGAAATCAGTTAATAAAATATCAGTTACTTCAGAAATGTCATCTAATACTTCATCGTATTTGAAATTATTTGCGAAATTTTGAATACAAAATAATCATGAAAAAAGTATTTGCGTACTCTTTTTTTCGCCTTTTGTGACGTATTTTAAAAAGTAAGTATTGGATAGGAAAACTGAGGAATAATATTAAGGCATTTAATGCTTTTTTACGTCGTTCAATAATTCGATTCTTAAGTCTTTTGATTAGAGAAAAGCAGTTATTTTTTTGCTAAACTCGTTATCAGGAATTAGTAAGACATTAAAGAAAACATAAGATACGACAGCCAGAAAAGAGCAAGATGCGTTTAAGGAACATACAAACATGCTTACACAATTATTTACAATTTGGAGTAATTTGATTACTTAACATCCTATTGTTAAAAAGTTATGAAACGTAAAATTCTTTTCATACAAAGTAGTTAAGGAAATTGTTCGAATATTCGAATATTCTACAAAATTGATTCGAATAATTTTTGATTCTAAATTGAAAATTTTTGTTCGTTCGAACAAAAATGATAAAAAGTTGTTCGAATATTCGAAAAATTTTTGTTCGACTGACAACACTAGTAAACTGTTAATAAAACAGGGTTTCAGCACACCGTACCACCAAGAGACTATGGGTTGTATAGAAAGGAATCATAGAGTACTTAATGAATTTATCTTGAACTTCTGCAAACAAGATGAATGGGACTATTGAATCCCTTATTTCTGTTTCGAATATAACACAACGCCTCACATAGATACCAACTGCACTCCATACGAGTTGATGTTTGTGAAATTGCCAAACTTACCAAACGATAAATGGTTAAATGATAAACACGTTTACAATATAGATAAGTATGCTAATGAATTAAAAGCAAGACTAAAGTTTTTCTTAAAAAAAAGCAATAGAACTAAGAGAATTAACAAAGTTAAAACGAGTTGAGCAAAGTAAAAAGCTAAATCCATTGAACTTGAATCTACGCGACATGGTTTAAGTTACAAATTTAAATAGAAGAAAAAATCAACCCCCGTACCATAGTCCTTATAAAATAATTCAAAACAAAGGAGTAAATTCCGTCCTACCTAGTCTACCATGTATTAGCAACTAACTGGATATATAAATAATTTTTTTTGTTGTTAATATTTACAAAAAATAAATTAACAGCCAGTTCCAGAACGTCGAAAGAAAACTTAGGCGAAAGATAAACAGTCACGTAACCCATATACCCGTTGTCAAATATCCAGATTGCCACATCAACAATTTCACACATTCATCATCAAATGGGAATAAAAAATCGTTTAAATGTGTAAATTGTGCTTTAAAAAATGAAACTGTGTTCTAATTCTAACCTGCAACAAGTGGCACCCAAAAATAAATTAAAATAAAGAAACTAAACAAAACAATTTTTGTTAGGTATAAAAATTACACATAATTACTCATTGGTTTTAATTTATGATAAATAAAGACCCAAAAAAACACAAGTCAAATTTTGTGAAGGATCACCCAAATGGAAAAATGACCAACAGCCCATTTATTTAGGTAATTATTCGTTGTCATTTGGGTGATTGTCATAGGGCCCGTTTGTCTAAATGCGAACGAACGTTTCTTTCGAATATTAGTATTGGAAAAAAAAAACAAATTTAAGACCCAGAAAAATGTTCTACCTAGCCGGCCTTTGGACGGGTGCAATAATTTTCTCTTCATCAAACAAAATTCTCCGAATTCGTAACGACTGGTCGACAAAATCTTCCGATTTCGGAACCGAAATATTACCGAAATCGTAACAATTTTTGTATGAAATGGTTGACACGACTTCGTAACGATATGTCGGTACGAATTCGTTACGATAAGTCGGTACGAATTCGTAACGACATGTAGGTACGATTTCTTTTTGCTTTTATAGCAGAGTACCGCTTCACCGTTATGTTGCTGCTATTGTCGAAATAATTTGCACATACTCACACTTTTTAATATTTGCTACGATCCTGTTTTTATCAACATATGCACATATTTATTAAAAAAAAATTTTTCACAGACTTTTAGTTATGTACTCAAAAATCAAAGTTTTAATGTTTAAAAAAAATTGTTCAGAAAAACTACCGAAATTTCTTAACTAGTTCGGTACGAAAAGTCTGAGTTCAGACAAACTACCGAAATGTCTTAACGAATTCGGTACGACAAGTCTGACTTCAGAAAAAGTCGAAACATTTTGTTTGGGGGGTACACATTTATGCCCAACGGCGACTTCGTAGAGTAGAAGTATATTTTTTTGTTAAACTGGCCTTTGTCCGATCTTAAGAACTCTCTCCTCTAAGTATGGACATATGTAAATACATAGACATATATTATTATTGCATTTATGTATATATAATATACCGAATACCGGCTCCGCTCAGCAAGTTTTCTGTATAGTCGGATGGCTTAAGGATTTTCACCTCTGTGTATTTGGAACAAGCTCTTAGATGAATAAATACGGCCTTATGTAAGTTAACGTACAATAAATTGAAATACCTTTTCATACACTTGATTGCAAATTGCTGACAAATCATCTAGCTCTTTAGTTTGGCGTGGGAATAAGCAACAGACAAATAAACAAAAGTGTCGCGTTACCGCGTGTGCAAAGTGCCTGGAATGCAAGGTATTCAACAAGTAAACAAAAGTGTTGCGTTACTGCGCGTGCAACGGTTTTGTTATGTAGTTAAGTTAGTTTTAAGTTATTATCTGTGCAGCAATAAATAAAGTATATCGTGTTGCGCAAGCAACACAGTTTTTTTAAAAAATAAAACAAATTTATGTTTTATTAATTGGCGCCCGAGCAGGGACCCTTGTAAAGGTCCTAACAAAAAAAACCTTGAGGAGGCTCCCGAGTACTCGTCGAAAGGGTGTGATCCCACGTCACAGCCCCTCAAGCCATAGAATAAGTTAATTAAGAAATTTGAAAACAAAAAGGATAATGATAAATAAATAGTGTAAAAAATAAAAAATTAATAAAAAATAGAAACTGTTTAATTAAAAGAAATTTTAAAACAAAAGAAAAATGATAAATAAATAATTTTAAAACAAAAAATTAATAGGAAATAAAAATGTTTAATTGAAAGAAATATGAAATTGCAAAAAGTTTAAAGTTGGGAAAAGAAGATAAATAAGCAATGAACTAAGTTGAATAAAAATGAGAAATATAAATGAAAAAGTTTAAAAATTTAATATTTATGAAGATTTAAAAATAATTTAATATTTTTTCCAGAATAAAAATAAATAAGTACAAGTTGAAGGAATTTAAATTGAAGTTAAAAAGGAAAGAAGTTAAAAATAAATAAGAAATATTTGTGAAAATTTTATAAATTCTAAAAAAGCAAATAAGTTAAAATTAAGAAAATAAGAAATAAATGAAAAATATTTAAAATATATTTGTGAAAATTTTATAAATTCTAAAAAAGCAATAAGTTAAAATTAAGGAAGTAAAAAATAAATGAAAAATATTTCAAATATATTTGTGAATATTTTGAGAAATGAGACATTATTAGATTTTATTATTAGATTTAATTGAACTATAGTGAATTTTTTAATCAGAAATAATTTCTTAATCAGGCTTGAGTTCAGTAATTTCAATTATTATGAATGAAATATTTTTATTAATTAATGTGAGTATCTAAAGAATAGAAGAAAACTTAAACTAGACACTATTAGCTGGGGGAAATACCGATATTTTTCTGTGCAGCCACGCAATAATAGAAATTTTATTTGAGTATAGTAAAATAATTTCAAAAAGTTCAGTAAATTCCTAAACTTAAAAATATTTCTGAAAATTTTGAGAATCAAAGCGAGAAATAAAAATTATTTGTGAAACAAAAACATTTTTAAAAATAAAAAATTAGAAAATTTTGTGAAGGAAAACATTTTTTTGAAAGCAGCTAGAATAAGGACGATGCTTTGGTGAGTAACATTCGTGAGGTGTTCAATTTGAAAAATCCTTCCTTTAAAACCCATATAATTAAAAAAAAAAACCCAAAGTTGAGGACATTACAGAACGGATAAATAGGGTGTTCTCGCTGAGCAGGAGTAATGTAGGGGAATCAAGCAATGCAGGCGCTAGAGCAGAGGGCTTTTCTCAGGCCCAAAGGGAAGAAATAAAGTCCATAATTAGTGGATTTTTCGATAGGGAATCGCCTGAGGATGATAGTGATCACCTATAGGCGTCGTTAGATTGGAGGAGTTGGACAAGATCCCGGACATCATTAAATCAATTAGGGAATTTTCAGGAAAGGCGGGTGAGTTCGGGTCATGGCGAGAGTCGGTTGATCGAGCTCTACAACTTTTCGAAACTATTAAGGGTACCAGTAGATATTACGCAATTTTACATACTATACGGACAAAAATAGTGGGCGAGGCAGATACTGCTCTCTACTCGTATAGGTCACCGTTGGATTGGGGGAAAATGAGGAAGTGCTTAATGATGCACTACTCAGATAAACGGGACATAGGTACGCTAGAGTACCAAATGACTACGTTATGTCAAGGAAATAGATCTATTACTGAATTTTACCAGGCTGTTTACCAGCACTTATCATTAATTCTTGATAAGGTTGCATGCTTGGAATTAGACTCGTCTAGTTTGTGTGCTATGACTAGCGCTTACAGGGAAAAGGCTTTGGACACGTTTACCCGTGGATTAAGGGGTGACATGCCTAGACTTCTCAGTGTTAGGGAACCGTCGTATCTCCCTCAGGCACTACACATGTGCCTTAAGTTAGATAACATGTCGTACCGCATAAACCATGCACATGGACAAAGAGTGATCCCTCAAAGACACCAGCCATCACAATTGGGTGCACACCCAAATTTCTATCCTGAACTTGCGTATACGGGTGGGTCATATCGACCACCATTACCAACAAGATTAGTTTCGAGGCCAATGCCTAGTCCTACTTATCAAAATCAATACCAAAATCGACCACCTTTTAATCCATACCAAAATAGGGACACAAATACAAGTGTTCCTTCACAATATTACCAGCAACAAAATTCCAATAATGTTCGAGGTCCTGTACCGATGGATGTGGATCGCTCCATCCAGACTAGACAAGTGAACTATGTGAATAGACCTCCATTTAATACCACAATTAAAAGGCCACATGAGTCTTATCAGGGCCCCGCAAATAAATTTCAGCGAACTTTTCATCTAGGAACGGAACAACTGAACAATGTTGATTGCTTCCAACAAGCAGATGAAGCTCCAGATAATTTTTCGGATCCAATTCGCTACGGGGAGGTAACAGAGCGAGAAGACATTGAGGATTTGACTTCTGATCATCCTGAGAGGGTAGAGGAAACCGGAAATAATTTTGATGAATATTCCATTGAAGACTTAAATGCAATTTGAATTTTTTTGGTTAAATAGTTCCTCCTTAACTTACTTTAAGGTATGTTTGAGGAACGGAAAATACTTAAAATTTCTCTTAGATACCGGTAGCAATAAAAATTACATCAAGCCTAGCTTAATAACAAATCCTTTACCTAACAAAAATAATTTCTTCGCGAAATCAATATCCGGTGATGTTGAAATTACACAGCATTCCTATTTGAATCTTTTCGGCCCCACGAATGAACCAATTAAATTTTTCCTTTTGCCAGGATTGCGTGAACCACCTTGACATTAAAACAGGACACCTCTCGCAATATCAGTCAAACTCTTTAAGAAACATGATAAATAGACATAAAAATCTCTTTTCTGAGCCTGATGATAGACTGACCTATACCACAAAGGTTGTGGGCGAAATAAGGACTACCACTGAAACCCCTACTTATACAAGAACATAGCCTTATCCATTAGCATTGAAAGGCGTAGTCGATAAAGAAATTGATAAATTACTCAACGATGGGATAATAAGACCATCGCGTTCGCCTTACAATTCACCAATTTGGGTGGTTCCTAAAAAAAGAAGATTCTTCAGGCAATAAGAAATACAGAGTCGTGATAGACTTCAGGAAACTGAATGAAATCACAATTCCTGACAAATATCCCATTCCCGAGATTAGTGAAGTGTTGGGCCGCTTAGGCGGGAACAAGTATTTTTCGGTGATTGATCTCAAGAGCGGATTTCACCAAATTCCACTTAGGCAAGAGATATAGAGAAAACAGCATTCTCCGTGAGCAATGGGAAGTATGAATTCACAAGACTTCCCTTTGGACTCAAAAATGCTCCTGCCATATTTCAAAGGGCACTTGACGATATCCTTCGAAACTTTTTTTTTCATATATATATTTATTTATTGTATCTTCAAAAATGAACTAATAATAATCAGTAATCAAATCTTAAATTTAAATATAATTATTAGGCCCGACCAGTATCGGACATAAACTTAGTGATAGTTATAAATAATACATAAGTAGTGATAATTAAAAAGGAAAAAAAAGAAGTATTTTTAAGCAGTCCCATCTGGAGTGTTGGGTATAAGAGCCCTTGTGTCCCTCTTTTTTAGGCGGATGTGTCCAGTAAAGCTCAAAATTTTACGGGCAAGCGGATTAGGATGTGACTCGAGTTTTGTTAAATATTTGCCTGCGTATTTTGCAATTTCTTCACTCACTAGTGGCATATTTAAATCACGATGTATATTTGAATTTTTAATGTACCATGGAGCCGATGTTATTAACCGTAAAATTTTGTTTTGCCTTCGTTGGATTTTATCAATAATTGAAGCTGAAGCAGTGCCCCATAGCTGAATTCCATAGCACCATATTGTCTTCAAAAGCGACTTGTATATCAAAAGTTTGCAGTCTAGGCTGAGTGTTGAATTTCTGCCAATTAACCAATATATTTGAGTTAATTTAAGTTTCATTTGGATTAACTTAGAGTCAATATGATATTTCCATGTAAGCCTTCGATCAAGGTGTATGCCAAGGTATTTCACTTGAGAATGGTGAGGAATATTTTTATTGTTAATTCGAATGGGGGAACAGGCATCTTTTCTTAGGGTAAACGTTATATGAACACACTTTTGTTCATTTACTTTAATTCTCCATAAGTTCAACCATATTTCAAGCTGGGTAATGTGCGCTTGGAGATTGCGGGATGCCTCATCAGGGTTTATGTGAATACTCAAACAGGCTGTATCATCGGCAAATGTAGAAGTGTGGATGTTATTGCTCACAGGAATATCACAAGTATATATTAGATACAAGACTGGCCCCAGAATACTACCCTGTGGCACACCAGAAGATATAGATTCGGGCACACTCATGAAGTCCACAACAGTAAACTTCCTTTGATGGTCCGGGATGCACCCACTATCAGCTAAAATTGTGGACAATTTAGTCATGAGCAGCTTTTCGAAAAGCTTTGAAATTGTTGAAAGTAAGCTTATAGGCCTATATGACTCAGCCTTGGTAAGATCTTTGCCTGACTTTGGAATCATTTTAATCTTGGCAAGTTTCCAGTTATGTGGAAAATACTGCATTCGTAAAATGGCATTAAAAATAAATAGCAAAATTCTTATTGCAATATGAGGCAAGTTCATCAGCATCTTGTTACTAATGCCATCAATACCTGGAGCTTTCTTAGGGTCGAGTTCAGCAACTATTTTTTGTAGTTCACGCATCTTAAACCTTAAGGGACGAGGGGGTAGAGAGACTACACTCGGTAAATCGGCAGCACCCGTACATGAATTGGGAGTGAATACAGATTTTAAATGCTCAGAAAATAAGTTACCTTTCTCACTATCGCTTCTTGCCCCATCCTCCGGTCGAAGTACGCAGCGGTGATTTAAGATCAACGGGTCTTTTAAGATTTCTAGTAGCGCGTAAAGAGTAATTAGATGTTGACGTTACATCAAGACCTTCTAAGTACTTTTCCAGCAATGCAGTCTCTTCCGACGATAGCAGCTCTTTGAGTCGTTTAGTACATTCTTTAAATCTGATTTTATTTAGGGGTAATCTGTGTTGTTGCCATTCTCTTCTAGCTCTCCTTTTTTCACATACAAGACATTCAAATTCCGTAGAATAAATTCTATTAAAGTCAGTCTGCGGATAGGTGGTAGGTGCATGTTCAACAGCCTGTTTAATATTTTCGTTAAGATTGGCAATATTAAATTCAATATCATCAGATGATCTTAGCTGAATGTTTTCTACGCAGTGACTACTAACATATTTTTTGAATCCTAGCCAGTTGACCCTATTAATCCTTTTCACATATGAGTTAGTTAAATCACTCCTTAGTGGGTTGAAAATTGTTACTATTGTGGGAGAGTGATCGGAGGACAGATCTAGAGAGCCCTCCATGTGAATTAAGTCCCTATGAATATTTTTCGTGACGCCAAAATCTATAATATCAGGAATTTTTCTTACGTCAGTAGGACAGTAAGTAGGCTCCCCACTCGAAATGACATCTAAGCCTATTTTTGAAATTGTATTAAGCAACGCTCTACCTCTAGATGTAACAAGACGCGAGCCCCAGTACGTATGCTTTGCATTGTAGTCACCAGCTGCCACGAAGCAAGAACCAAGCGATTTGTAGAACTTCTCATACTGATCTTTGGTAACTGAAAATCTGGGAGGTGAGTAAATTGATGATATCACGAAATTCGCACAAAAATTTTCTACGAAAATATTCGTTGCTTGCATATATTCTTCACTAACGTTCTCAAGGATATGTGCTTGAGTCTTGAATCATATAGAGTGTAACCATTTATTTTAAAGCAGCTTCTCGAAGTCAAGTGAGTCTCAGAGACCAACATTATATCAATATTTTTTTCCGTGAGGAAGTGCTCAAGTTAATTTTTATGTTGACGAATGCCGTTTGCGTTCCAGAAACATAGTTTTAACGTATTCATGGTTTGTTGACTAATGCTTGAAGCAGAGTGTTCTGCATTCTCAGCATTTCTTGCATCATGCTAGTCATATTTGTTGTAAAGTTGTTTATAGTTAGCAACAGATTCTCAATAGTAGCTTCAAGACGACTAAAGTTAAAGCTAGAGTTTGCATTCGTTGACTTATTTTGCGGTGGAACATTTTGTGTGGAAATAGAACTAAGACTAGTCGGCATACGATACACGTGAAGTAACTAGTTGGCTAGTTTGAGAAAGAGTGGCGGAGTAAGCATTTGCTGATTGAACTGGAGCTAATTTTGGTTTTTGACCCATAGCCTGTTTAACTAAAGAATATTCAGGACATCCTCTGTAGTTAGCGGTGTGATTATCTCCACAATTACTGCATTTTTTTACTGTTTGTACATTTGGCTTGGTGCAGTTAGCAGTACCATGCAATTCACCGCAGATAACACAAACTGTAGGTAATTTGCAGTAAGTTTTTGTGTGGCCATATTCTTGGCAATTATGGCACTGTATGGGACCTGAACGCTTACGTGGCTCTTCAACTGTGATTTTTCGGTATAAGAGGTATTTTAGACTATAAATTGGGTGCGTCTCGTTTTTTTTTCAACTGTATATCATTCGGCTCCAGTTCAACACGAAATAGAGGCTGGGGAATCTTCTCTCTATTGATTATATTGGTAACATTTTTTACCTTAAATCCTTGTTCGATAAGTGCACATTTTACTTCTTCGGGCTCAACATATGAATCTATGCCCTTTAATACTATTTGTAGGCCTTTAGCACTCTTAAGTTGATATGTATAAAAATTTGTTTTATTTTTTTCAAACTCACTAACAGTTTTTCGGAAATATTTTTCATCATATATTTGGATTTTAGTTTCATCAATATTACCTCGTTTAATTGGAATGATGTGAAAAGTATTTTCACCAATGGTCGACAGTAGATTTTTTAGAAGCGCGTTAGAATTTTTTTCTCTCAGATAAATAGGTGGTGGCTTAAAAGACTTTTGCGATGATGCAGCTGGCTTGTCGTTTTTGTCTTGCAATAATGAAAAACGATTTTGACGATTGCACAAAGTATACAGAGGTGAAGAAAGTGAGTGATGAAAAAAGCTAAAATCAGCTACGACACGGGTTCGGCGAGAAAGGGACAACTGTAGTATATTTGTTATTAAGTTGCTAACAATATAATCAAAAACAAACAAGAAAAAATGTGTACTTTGTGAAATAACCAAGAGGACATTTTTACAAAATTAAATTAAAGATTTTGTAGTGTTGAGCTAGAAAATTTAATGTGTTAAATGTTATTAGTGGTAAAAAAGTTATTAAAATTAGTTTCCACATAATTACAGACATCATTTTAAGCATTTTCATTAAAAAATATTAGGTTTTACCATTTACTTCCAAAAAGCATATAGCGAATAATACCACAAAGAATAAAATGAAAATACATTTGAACGAGTGAACATTTGTAATGGGTGTTTTTTATTGAGGTATAGAACTTTAAGTTGGCATCACTTTTTTAACTGGCGGCCATTTTGTCAGCTGTCAAGTGATTAATATTTAGTTTGGTTTGCCATTTCATCATGAACAGGTTGACAAAAGAACAACGCTTGCAAATCGTGCAAATTTATTTCGAAAATAATGGTTCAGTTCGCGAAGTTTACCGCAAGCTCCGTCCATTTTATGGTCGACATAATCGTCCATCAGAGCAATTAATTCGGTTAACCATGGATCGTTTTCGCACTACGTTTACTCTATGTGATAATACGCATCCGCAGAGACGTCGAACAGTGCGCACCGAAGAAACAATTGCCGCTGTAGAGCAAAGTGTTGAAGAGGACCCGAATGAATCGATTCGCCACCGTGCACAGCAATTGGAGCTGATAACCGACTATTTTGTTCCCGAATTGGATGGCATGAATGTGGATGAGTTGTGGTTCCAACAAGACGGCGCTACATGCCACACAGCGCACGTCACAATCGATTTATTGAAGGAAACATTCGATGAGCGCATAATTTCGCGGAATGGACCTGTCAATTGGCCACCAAGATCGTGTGATTTGACACCATTGGATTATTTTCTTTGGGGATATGTGAAGTCGCTCGTCTACGCCAACAAACCAGAAACGTTAGGGGACTTGGAAGCCAACATTCGTGGCGTTATTGCCAACATACGGCCCCATATGCTCGAAAAAGTGGTTGAAAATTGGACCTGTAGAATTGGCTTTATTCGAGCCAGCCGCGGCGGCCACATGCCCGAAATCATATTTAAACATTAATGGCATAAAATTATCCTTCCAATAAAGCCAAATTGATGGACCTTAAAACGATTTTCTTGTGTTTTATTTCAATTCGAAGTTCTATACCTCTAAAAAAACACCCTGTACAAAATTAAATCAAGGAATTTGTTGTGTTGAATTAAAAACTGAATGTGAAAATGTTTATTAGTATTAAAAAAGTGATTAAGATTTGTTTTCAAATGATTCCTGATTTAACTTTGAGCTTTTTAGTTCATAAATGTTAATTTTAACATTTTAATTGCAAAAATCTCATAGCGAATGAGGACTCAAAGAATAAAATACAAAAACGTTAAACCAATGCAACTACGAAAGAAGCTTAAAGAAGACACGGGTTCGGTGTGAGTGCGAAATCCGAAAACACAAATTATCTTCCGTCTCGTGTCACCTCTGTGTACTTTGTGACAATTGATAGAAGATGCGCTGTTATTCCTAGACATCTTTGGGGCAGATCCAATTTTAGTAGAATTTGGGCTTCGCCCGCGCTTTAAAACAGTTATATATCTGTCTATTCCTACAACTACTTTTGAACTACTGTTATCTGTGTTGATAACTTGGTTAAGTGATGAACGCGACCCCGAAGCGGATGATATTTATATGATTTTAAAGGATTTTCTGCACAGATGTGCACAATCTATATTTTATTGAAATCGGTTCAGTATTTTGGGAGCTATAAGCGTTTAAAGTTACTACTACTACATGCAAACATAGTACACACGCATTTATTAGCTTACACTTAAAAATTAAACAAAACATGTGTGTGTGAGTGTGTGTATTTGCAGTATTTCTCTTGCTATTCCAATTTTTTTTCTCTTATTTGTTATTGTATGAAAGCCATAAAACTTATAGGAAGAGAGTTCAATAAATTGAAGTAGCTTTAATAAAGGGATTTTGTTTCTGGTTTTTTTTTAATTTTATGTACGAATTATTGTTTATGTAAATATGTATGCATATTTGGGATATTCAGATGGTACTCATAAATTAACACGTTTTAAAGTAATAACACGAAAAAATATAATGCTGTGAGCAACCCTCATAATTTACAATCATAAATATTGTACTTATTTGTATTTTGGTTTTAGCACCTTTGTACATTGCTTACTCTCCCTCTCAATTCCTTTGGTAAACTCTCACGCATTTCAACATGTAGTTATGACAAACAATAAACATAGCTGAGAAAGTCTTATTACTTTATGACCTTTTTGTTTGAGCCGCAACAACAATTTTTTTAAACTATGTTAAAATGTTAAGACATTATGACACTTAGAACACTTAAGAGACTGTTGTGAATACCCCAATTGTGTGACTGTGTTTTAATGAATTTTTTATGACGTTTAGATAATTTTTCTTTGAATCTTAATATAATTATTTACATCTAGAATACGGACGATTATTTATTTCGTCCGTTTGGTATATCTAGTTTAATTTAAAGAGAAGCATTCATCCAAGCAGATTTTGGGTTTCCATAAGCAATAGGCAAGTTTTTGTTCCGAAAACATCTTGGGTTTTTGGCTTTTCCAATAAAAAAAAAAGGTGCAATCCTCTTTGTTCCCTCAGCATTCGCACAAATTAAAATCGTTATTCTCTCCTTTGAGAGTTTTCTGCCAGGTGCAGAATTTTCACCCTGATGTACATACGTTTTGTCTGGTAACATTTTCCAATAAAGTCCAGACTCGTCTGCATTAAAAACTGCTTCATGTGTAAGGTCATGTTCTTTAATAACAGCAGCTAATTTATTGATGAATGGAGCTACAAGTTCTTTAGAACACGAAAGTTTTTCACCATATTCTTTCGAGTAATCTAAAACCATAGCGTTTTTTGTATTTGGAGAGCCAGCCATCACTGGCAAAAAAGCTGCCTGCATAATACTTCTTATGAAATTCCAGAGCCTTACATTTTAACTGCGTAGCCCCTACTGGAATATGATACTTTCTTTGGCATAAAAACCACTCGTATAGCGCATCTTCCATTTTTTTTTTAATTCTCCAATTGCTATTCTGTAGCGGGATTTTAGTGCACCTGTTGCAGCTAAAAGTTGCGCCTTCGGCTTTCTTATAGTGTAAATGGTTGATTTGGATAATCCATACTTGCTACAAATTTCATAAAAAGATTTTCCACTCTCACTGTCTTCTATAATTTTCAACTTGTTTTCTAAAGAAATTTGCTTCTTTTTAACTTATTTTGCTTTGAACATTTTGTATGTATCAAATATGTATAGAACACACGACACACGGCACTTGTTATCACTATAAAATTTGGTACCAACTGAATATTTCGCAGTTGACAGCAGAAAAAAACAAGTAAAAAACTTCAAAGTAAAACTTTTTTCTTACAAAAAATACAGTTATTCGTATTATCGAATGCCAAACATTTATTATATTTGTACTACAGGACTGCCAATGCAAAAAATTTAACATTCGTACTACTGGAAATTTGTGGAAACGAACGGACGTACTATTGGACGTCCACTGTATAAATCAAATATAAAACTGGCCCCAGTATACTCCCCTGTGGCACACCGGATGAGATTATTTCAGGCGTACTCATAAAGTCTCCTTCCACAACAGTGAGATTCAGGGCAATAATGTAACTTTAAGTAAGTCTTTAATTTTAAAATTAGGCCTTCATGCCACACTTTATCAAATCCCTGAAAAACGTCAATGAACAGCGCAGCGCAATACTTTTTTTCTTCAAAAGTTTTTCTTATAAATTTAACCAATCTATGGGTTTCTTCAATGGTGCTATGCTGACTTCTAAATCCAAATTGATGATCCGGTATGCACTCATTATCAGTTAGAATTGGGAACAATTTTATCATGAGTACATTTTCAAAGAGCTTTGACATTGTTGTCAGTAAACTTATTGGCCTATATGACTTCGGCTTTGGAACCATTTTAACCTTGGCAAGCTTCCAGCTGTTTGGATAATACTCCAGTCGTAAAATGGCATTAAAAATTAATAACAGGATTCTAATAGCTATACGAGGCAACTTCATCAACATCTGGTTACTAATTCCATCAATACCCGGGGCTTTTTTCGGGTTGAGTTCTGCAATTATTTTTTGTACATCACGCGTCTTAAATTTTATTGGTCGAGGGGGTAGCGCTACTACATTTGGCAAATCAACAGCACCAGAACACGTGTTTGGGGTGAATACGGATTTTAAATGCTCACCAAATATTTTACCTTTTTCAGTGTCGCTTCTTGCCCAACCTCCTGTAGATGTGCGCAGAGGTGGTTTAAACTCAACTGGTGTTTTAAGCTTTTTAGCAGTGCGCCTCAAAGAGTAATTAGATGCTGGAGTGACATCAAGACCTTCCAAATAATTTTTAAGAGATGCAGTTTTTTTCAAATGCAAGCAACTCTTGGAGTCGTTTAGTACACTCTTTAAATCTGATTTTAAGTTGAGGTGATCTGTGCTGTTGCCATTCTCTTCTAGCTCTTCTTTTTTCACAAACGAGACGTTCAATATCCGTAGAATAAATTCTATTAACCTTAGTCTGCGGATGGGAGGTAGTGCCATGTTCAGCAGCCTGTTTGATATTTTCATTAAGGTTGGCAATGTTAGATTCAATATCATCGGGTGTTCTTAGCGTAATATTTTCCGTGCAATAACTACTAAAATATTAAGGTGCTTAAAAGATGAAGGAACAAGTAAAAATTTCGAGGAGCTTTTGGAAAGATCTGTAAATGAATACAACCATTCGGTACATTCGACGACCGGAAGAAAGCCCGTTGACATGTTTTTTGGGAGAACAGTAGATTTTTCTCCTGGAAGTTATGATCGAATGCTACAGACCAACGTTGAAAGACTGCGACTGAAACAGGAAAAAGATTTGAGACATCATAATAGGAAAAGGACGAATCCCAAAGAATACATTCCAGGTCAGACAATCTTTGTTAAAATAAATAAGCGATTAGGAACGAAATTGACTGAAAGGTATAAAGAGGAAATTGTGAAAGAAAATAGGAATTCTACAGTAGTAACAGAAAGTGGAAGAATCATTCACAAAAAGCATATTAGAAACTAATTTGGTACTAAACATTTTGCAGGGTTTTACTGATTGCCGGGCTGTGCTCAGGCGAAATTCAAATAATGGACTATTCTAATTCTAAAATGATAGCTGTAAATATGCGCTTGGTTAAGGTTCAGTCTGGAACATTTAAGCTCGTACACGTCATCGACCTACAAAATTATGAGAACGTTTTGCATAGTTTGGAAAATGCACTTTTACATGGCAACACCGTAAATCATCCTTTCTTTCCCTACCTGAATCATTCCATAATCCAAATCAAATCCTACATATCCCGACTCAGGCCAAAGTTAAGAACAAAACGTTCCTTGGACTTCCTTGGAACAGCATGGAAATGGTTATCTGGTACTCCAGATCGCCATGATTTTGAAATTATTCAGGAAAAGATTAATAATGTCTTAACAAATGGCAATAACCAAGTAATAATTAACCAACTTTCCATTGACAGATTGAACAGCCTTAAAAATGTTACAAAAAATATTTTAAAAGTCCTGAAATCAGAGGACCAAAAAGAGAAAATAATTGAGTTCAAATACAAACTTGAAATTGTTAAAGAGGAAATATCAAACATAGAGTTTGCCGTTCATTGGGCTAAACTCATTTATTTTGTCTAATATTGAATTAGAAACTTTGCGCAATGTATTTGAAAAAAATGGCATCCCTTTTTCCAGTGTCGATGAATTGCTAACATTCGCAAACATAAAGGTTGCAGTTAATGATAAAGACCTTATTTACATTATAAGTATCCCAACAACTTTGTTTCAAGATTGTAAAAAAATATTGGTCAAGCCTGTGAAATTTAATAATTCAATTAAAAAATTAAATTTTGAAAAAATTGTTCAATGTAATAATGACATATTTGGTATAAATAAGGATTGTCAAACCTATAATAGTCTAAGTATCTGTAGATTAAGTGAAATAATTAACATAACAGCCTCTGAATGCATTCCTAAGCTCTTGGCAAGCCAACCCTCAACATGCGCCACAACGAATAACGACCATATCCCAACAATGGAAGAATTTGAAGACGACATCTTGCTGCTTAACCAATTTACAGGCCAGATTGAAGTCGAAGGTTCTGCTGTACAATTGAAAGGTACATTTATTATTCACCACCTAAGCTCATCAATGAAAGTAGACGGGAGAACGTATAAGACAACTAAGATAACAGGTTCGAAGCCCCTCCCTGCTCTGCTTCAACCAGTCCTGGCGGAAGCAGAAGAAGAAACTCTCTGTGCAAATTATGAGAGCAATAAATTTTAACAACTCAAAAACTATAGAAAAGCTAAAAACCACAGCAACCTTAATCTTTACCTAAATGTTATATTAATGGTAACAGTTTTAACAACTATTTCTATTACTACAATAAAAATATGCAGGAAAAAATCTCCACTCCTAAATAAAGATCAGAAAGATACTGAAGATCCTTGTGATGAAGAGACTACACAGAATCCTGCAGTCACAACATCTAAAGCTAGAAGTATCCACAACTTACCTTTTTTCTAAAAAACGGTTCATACGAGGACGTATGAATTTAAAGGGGGAGGAGTTAACGTACAATAAATTGAAATACCTTTTCATACACTTGATTGCAAATTGCTGACAAATCATCTAGCTCTTTAGTTTGGCGTGGGAATAAGCAACAGACAAATAAACAAAAGTGTCGCGTTACCGCGTGTGCAAAGTGCCTTGAATGCAAGGTATTCAACAAGTAAACAAAAGTGTCGCGTTACTGCGCGTGCAACGGTTTTGTTATGTAGTTAAGTTAGTTTTAAGTTATTATCTGTGCAGTCCAATTTGAGCAATAAATAAAGTATAACGTGTTGCGCAAGCAACACAGTTTTTTAAAAAAAATAAAACAAATTTATGTTTTATTAATTTGTATAAGAAAAAACAGGGATGAAGTTAGCATAAGTGACGACATTGAACTAGGCGGTGCTAACGAGTTCCTCCACACAATTTGGCATTAAAAATCGGCACATAATGTACTTTTAACCCACTATTAAATCCCAATGTGATTTATGCTAACTTCTTGACCGTTTTTTCTTATACGTAAGACCGATAGCTTCTAACCAACTTTCATTATAACTAGCGGAAGTGATGGTAGGCAGAAAATCTTTACTCATCGAAGCTGTTGTCGAATACACATACATACATACATACCTAGAGAAGAGTATCACAAAGACAAGCCAAAGGACGCAAAACGGCTTACTTTCAAGCCCAGACGTGAGGAGACATCCAACGACGCGTTACTCAACAAATCCATTGCCAGCGAAGCCAGTATTATATTACTCATTGACAAAGCTATATATTTTATTTGTGTAAATAAAAAAATTTTGTTTAATTTTGTCTAAGTCGACAATTAAAATACAGGTGCCTGCTTTTGACATTAGAGTTCGTACAAATGACTGAAAAAAAATTTCGACTTGTCGTCCTAAAGGCTTTTAGTGGAACGCAAAACAGCTTTTTGTCGTTTGAAACGCGTGCGAACGAACATGAGTAACATCCTGGAACAGGCAGAAAATTATTTTGTAGATTTGTAGTTTAAGGAATATTTATAAGAGTTGTTATTGTTTAATTTTAAGGAATAAAAATCTTGTTATGTTTTGATCGTTACGGTATGTAGCCCACTGAGAAATGCTCTAGCTCACTCATATGTGAAGATGATCAGTCGTGTTAATTGGCTGCGATTCAAAAAATATCTCAGTAGTCATTGCACGGAAAACATTACGTTAAGAACACCTAAAGATATTGAAGCAAACATTGCCAATCTTAACGAAAATATTAAGCAGGCTGCTGAACATGCCACTACCGCCCATCCGCAGACTGGGTTTAATATAATATATTCTAAGGATATTGAGCATCTCGTACATGAAAAAAGAAGAGCTAGAAGGGAACGGCAACAGCACAGGTCACCCCAAAATAAAATTAAATTGAAAGAGTGCACTAAAAGATTCCAAGAGCTGCTTGCATATGGAAAAAGAGCATCTCTTAAAAACTATCTGGAAAATCTCGATGTCACACCAGAATCTAATTACTCTTTGTGGCGAGCTGCGAAAAGGATTAAAACACCCGTTGAGTTTAAACTACATCTGCGCACATCTACCGGAGATCGGGCAACGAGTGATACTGAAAAAGGTAACTTGTTTGCAAAGCATTTAAAATCCGTATTTACCCCAAACACATCTACTGGTGTTGTTGATTTGCCGAGTGTAGTTGCGCTACCCCTCGACCCATAAAATTTAAGACGTGTGATGTACAAAAACTAATTGCTGAACTCAACCCGAAGAAAGCTCCAGGTATTGATGGAATTAGTAACGAGATGCTGATTAAGTTGCCTCGTATTGCAATTAGAATCCTGTTATTTATTTTTAATGCCATTTTACGACTGGAGTATTATCCAAATAGCTGGAAGATTGCCAAAGTTAAAATGATTCCAAAGCCGGGCCAAGATCTTACCAAGGCTGAGTCATACAGGCCAATAAGTCTGCTCTGAACAATGTCAAACCTTTTCGAAAAACTGCTGATGTCAAAATTGTCCCCAATTCTAATTGGCAGTGGGTGCATCCCAGACCATCGATTTGGTTTTTGAAGTCAGCATAGCACCATTGAACAAACGCATAGATTGGTTCAATTTATAAGGAGAACATTTGAAGAAAAGAAGTACTGTTCTGCTCTGTTTATTGACGTTTCGCAGGCATTTGATAAAGTGTGGAAGGCCTTATTTTAAAATTGAAATCATATCTACCAATACATTTTCTGAATTTATTAGAAAGCTACATTACTACCCGGAAGTTCACGGTTGTGGAAGGAGAATTCATGAGTGTGCCCAAATCTATATCATCCGGTGTACCACAGGGGAGCATACTGGGGCCAGTTTATGATTTATACTTGTGTTTATGATTTATTCTTGTGATATGCCTTTGAGCAGTTATATCCATACATCTACGTTTGCCGATGATGCAGCCTGCCTAAGAATGCACGAAACCCCTAACGTGGCTTCCCGATATCTACAAGAACATATTACACAACTGGAACTATGGTTAAACTTATGGAGAATTAAAGAAAACGAGCAAAAGTGTGTTCAGGTAACTTTTACCCTGCGAAGAGATACTTGCTCCCCAATTCTAATCAACAATCAAGTTGTTCCTCAATATTGACACGTAAAATACCTTGGTATACACCTTGATCGACGACTTACATGGAAACTCCATATTAACTCTGATATATTGGCTGATTGGTTAAAAATTCAACAATTAGCCTAGACTGCAAACTTTTACTATGCAAGTCGTTTTTGAAGCCAATATGGTGCTACGGAATTCAGTTATGGGACACTGCTTCAGCTTCTAATGTCGAGAGAATCCAACGTAGGCAAAACGTTTGATAGCATCGGCTCCATTAAAAATTCCAGTTTACATCGTGATTTAAATATGCCGCTAGTGATTGAAGAAATTGCAAAATACGCAGGCAAATACTTAACAAAACTCGAGTCACATCCCAATCCGCTTGCTCGTAATATTCTGAACTTTACTGGACACATCCGCCTAAAAAAGAGGGACACAAGGGTTCTTAGTCTCAAGTATTTTCCTTACCACCCAACCTACATCACATAACCATGACATTTTCATTACTTAGTAAACAGATATTATCAGGAGGAACGGTTGTAACTTTAAAGCCCTTAATTTTGAAACAGAAAATAGTGTTTTTGATTCAACTGTGTCTATCATTTTTCCCAGTGAATATTTTTCATTTTTACCGCGAGGAAATATTAATGGTATATTATTTAACAACTGACTTTAAATACCCCAAACTACTTTCAAAGTCAAAAGCTGAAAATTGTGATAATTACATCATATGGTATATGATAAGATTATGTATATTCATAGTTTGCAAATTAGGGACCTAATATCGAGACAAAAATTAAAATTTTTTTTGTACATTTCAACATATAATACAATTTTTTAAGTAATTGCACCAGCATATAACAAGAAGAAACGTGATTGAATTGTGTAGCTTTCCAGTTTGCTAAATTCGTTAAATCGTCTGATTTTTTTTTGAAACTCAAAAGGTACATTTTTAGATACCATTAGTAGGTTTTGTTGAAGCGCTGATAAATTTTCTTGTGAAATATAAGAGAATGAATGAATTCTTTACAATTGGCTTTTAAAGTAATTGTTTGAAGTATTGGGAATATATAACACTTAACAAAAAAATTATGTTGGGAAAGCACTTAAATTGTGGTTTTCATAGTGTTTATCCAACGACGTTAAAAATAGTTGGGCAAAACCATCATGAGGTTATCATTTGGGTGTTGGCAAAACACTCCAAAAGTACAACTTGTGATGTTTTACCAACTTTTGAACCACCTTAGGAAACGTTAACCATTGAATTTGTCTGCGTGTGGCATTATTTTAATTATTATGATCGTTTTTAAAATTGCATGTTTGAAAAAGGGATGCACTTTGGATAAATTTGAGGAGAGAATGACTGTTGGCTTTGTGGGCGATGCTATCCTCTCAGTACAGAGGTCATGGGTTCGATTCCCACCAATGATCCTGGGTGTTTTCCGCAGGCAAGCTAAAAAAAATTAAAAAAAATAATAAAAATGGTGTGGACTCTCCGGTTTGATTGCTTCAGCAATTGCAATTGCATTGGCGTTGTAATACCTATCAAAACGTTAGTGCTGAATTCTATAAATTCTTCCACAGCTCGAAAGATAATTTTTTCAAGTTTCAGAATAATTTGAGCTGTTTAAGTGAAAAAAATCAACCGTTACGGAAAACTGTTTAAGCAAATTAAGGAATTTAGACGATTTACAATCACCACCTCCATCGCGCCGTAAAAGCCCGAGATTTCTAAATAAGGATAATTTTCCTGCGTCTTCTGATGAATCAAGAATTGCCAATCATAAATTACCTAGCACAAATAAAAGAGATTAAAATGATGATATTTGCATACAGACTTCAATATCGAACACAAATAATAAAATTCCGTCTATTCAGAACACGAACAGTTACGAACAGTAGCCTAATTCAATTCATAAGAATTTAAGAAACAAATACAGTTCGAAAAATAATAATTAACTAAAATTAATAGTCATTGGCTTGTGGCAAAAATAAAAATATACTTAATAGTAACAAACCAAAAAAGTTTGTCTTAAGTAGAACAAAAATAAGCAAATTAACAAACATGTGCATAGTTAGTAAGGAACAAACGACAATGGTAAGACTATTGTAATATATATGGAAGATGGTAAATTTTGAGCCTTCATTACCAAACATATATATGAGCAAATTGAAAAATGCAATGAATCAAACCAATTCACATATTCCATTTGCAATAAAGTTTCGTATATAAGGCAGACATCTACATCAACTGACACCACACACAGTGGACAAAAAACACAGAAGAACGCTGATGAGGAAGGTTTAGTGGCCTTCCAAAAACGACTGGCTGTTCCGTTCAACTATGTGTTGTTGTCAGAATATTTACAATTAACTTGATGTTATTTGTTCATTAATAATTATCACATGTAATTTGGCTTAAAAAGCGTTACGAACAGTAGCATAATTCAATGCATAAGAATTTAAGTAAAAATATTTTTATGTTATGTATGTATAATTTTGTTAGTGACGGTTAATCCCTTTGGTTGTAAATTATTTTGTTGGTTGTGTTGTTGTTGCATGTTTTTTCTTTTGTTTATTTCTTTAAAGGGTGTGATATCAGTTTGTGTGCAAACTGTTCGTCACAATATATAGAAAGAAGATGTAATATATGAAGCCATATAAAAATATATGGATACATGATATCTCACATAAGATCGTTTTTGTAATCAAAAAAGCTTGCATTTTATTAACTCGAATTTTTTCTCTCTTTTGTATCACTGGTGAATTGCAAATCTATTAGAAAATACATACGGTTTGAAAAGTTTATATGCGTACAGCCTCAACGTTTAAAAAATAAACCCCATTCTTGTACGATTTTATACATTGCGGCCCTATTAAATAAATGAAATAATCAAATGGATATTTCAGTCATTAATTTTATAGAAAACATCGGAATACTCTAGATATTTTTAAGAAACAAAGTTCATATTACTGCAAAAAAATTATTGAATATGAATTTACAAATATGCACATGTATGAAAATGTATGGATAAATATATATTATCATATATGGTCACATACCCCCATTTTTCGGATCCAAACCATATATGGAATATCATATATGCTCCATACATATTTTTTTAGCTGGGATGTCACTAATAATGTTAAAATCAGATATTAAATAACAAAAATAAATAAAAATTTCAAATAAAAACGGTCCTTCATGAAATATAAGTGTATTCATATTTTGACCTGAGAGTCCGTGACAACTCAAATAAAAAATGTTTTTCATGCGTAAGAGCGTGTGAAACTGAAACATATTTAACTTAGTTGTGCGTAATCATTCAAGAATAAATATGTTTTCAAAGAAAATTTGCGTCACAGTCACGCTTACTTGAGTGAGTACATATATTCTCACTGTGAGTGTGCGTGACGGTAAGTCAATAACAGAAACGCGCACTTCTGTGCTATTGGATTTGTACAAATATTTAAACTTTCATGAAATTCTGTTAATTTTTATAAAAGTTATTGGATACTTTCTTCAAAGGACACTTGACAGGATGAAAGGTCCTTTTCGCAGTTACGGTAAAAACTAACCCACGAGTTGCGATTAATATGGTTACAAAAAATACAAGTTTATACAGTTTTATTTTAAAAAATATAGCAAATCCAAAACTTTTGACTTTTTAGACAATGGGCGGTAGACGTATCCTTGGTCTGATTTTTTCAAAACTTGAATTTTTCTTAATGTGAATGTAAATACTGTACCAAATTGGAGAAACCTAGGTCAACACTTCTATTTTTGTCCAATCGTTATATGGGAACAAAGCACTGTGCGGCGTCGCTCACATTTTGAAAATTACACCACAAAATGAAAACATAAGAAATGCCAGATGTGTATTCAGCGTTACGCAAAACGAGAATCGACAGCGCTATGAAAATATTTTTAAATACTATTCACTGACCCAGAATAAGAATTGCTATGAAAATGTGAAACGAAACTTTTCATTTCATAGTTTCACAGAACGAGAATCGACACCCAGAATTAAATCACACATCTGGTTTCAAAATGGTATGTAATTTTCAGAACATACCTGATTTGTCGCAAATAGAGACGATGGTGAAGGCAAAGAAACTATCAAACTATTTAAATTTTGTATAGCACTAATAATTGTAACAATAATAATACTTACGTCAGCATCAGCCAGCCGAGGAGGTAAGCCCACGACAAAAACTAAATTTTTTTGGACAACACGAACATTCGCCAAGTGTTTCCGATTTTCTGTAATTTTCTGTTTTCGTTGTTGGTCTCGTTGTCGCTTTTGCGATTTAAAAGCTATCATCTTAAAATAGATATTAAATATTAATTATTAATAAAGGAATTTAAAATTAAATTTTAACTGTAATAAATGAATGAAAACGGCATTGAACTAAAACTACTAATCGTATGTTTAGAAATTAGATACATTGCGGCAAGCGCTAAAAGTAATACATTCGGTACCAAAAAAAAAACACACACACACAAATTTTAAATATGATTGGATAATTTTTAGTTGTGCCTCAGCTGTGTTTTTATTATTAGAAATATAATTAACCACCTTTTTTTAATATTTTTTTTTAAATTATTTTAAAAATGCACCTTAAACTAAAAAGTATTTTTTTTGAATTACATATGAGGCGGTTACGCTGCAGCCACACGTTCAATAACTCGTTATCCATTTCATCACGCATACTGTGTGTCAAAATTCCTTAAAATTGATAGTTGTGATACAAATGGATAGTCAATTTAATTTTTTAAATGCCACCGACGAAGAAACAACTCAAATTTGTAGCTTCAATCAATGTGTGCTGTGACCAGCTGTTCAAATTGAAAATTAAATTGCCATATAAATGGATAGGTGAATTTGAAAGCATTCTAGTTTTCAATTTAAAAAGTTTGATTGTGTTAGTAAAAAAAAGTGTTATTGTATTGGAAATTGAAAGGAATTGAAAGGCAAAAATTGAACGTGGGGGGCCCAAGTTAGAAAAAATAGGGTTGCCAGATAAATAAAAAAAATCAAATAACTGGACAATGGAAAAAATTCACCTGGGTTTAAAACTGAGCCTATACTTTTTTTTTGAACAGTGTTCATACTTTTTGAAAATATTTTTTTGGTAAATTGTCAGTGATATATGGTTATACAAAATAATAATAATATTAAAATTTTTTTAATATTAAAATTTTTTGGTATTAAAATTTTTTCTGTGGAAGACATTATAACAGCGCCAAGAAAATAGATTTTTTTTTGTATTATATAAATAAAAATAGCTGATCCTTATGTATTTTTATCTTCTAATTACGAAGCCGTTATAAGTTTTTCTCTAGCAGCTCTAGTTTTAAAAATACATACATATATGTAGTATTATTTAGCATTGCACAATTTACATTACTTTATTATTCGCTTAATGTTTCACGAATGGTCCTCCAAACTGAAAAATTGTTTCTGAATTATTAATCGAAGCAAAAATCTCTTTCAACAGGATATCTGCCTGCAAGGATGTTAAAAGTCGTGTATTTTTAGTTTAGTCCTTAAAAATTTTTTATTATAAATTTATAACCTAAAATAAATGATACTTATGTATTTTTGTCCGTTAATTACGAAAGTAGCTTTATTTTTATCTAGGCCGTCTACTTTCAGATATACAGAGCAATCATGAATAAAATTCCGCGTGAAATTTCTTCCTTTTCCAATTATAATTTTTTGTTTTCCCTATTATTTGCTATTAGTTGGAATTGTTCCTGGGAAAAATTTCACGAGGAAATTTATTCATGATTGTCCTGATATTGTGCATTAGATTTAAAAAAAATACTTTAAATGTTTTAAATGTAACCCCTATTTTTTATACGTTGTGATTACTCTAATTATTTTGCATTAAAAATTCCAATTTTTCGTAAAATTGTTTTTTATTTCGAATACACGATATAAGAACTACAAATAAAACAAAAATCTTCTGGACTAGTCCATACAACATATTTTTACGTAATAATTTCATTAATAACTTTGACAAATATAATATAAAAAAGAAATCTTCTCGGATGGCGTTAGAAAAGAAAAATTTAAGTATTTTTTAACGCACAACATCTCGGAAACTAGAGATGATAAAAAAATAATAAAGTTATTTTCGTAATGAGCGGGCAAAAATATATAAGAATTAGTTATTTTAATTTCCAAAAATTTAAATCAAAAATTTTTTATGGACTAAGCCCAAAATAAACGATTTTTAACGTACTTGTAATAACAGTAAGATATCTTGATATACTCCATGTTCCTCTACTCAAGTGAAATATCAACCGAATTACAAAAAAGTGGTTTAAAGTACATATATCGTTAATACTAGAGCTGCTAGAGACATCATTGTCATCGTAATCAGCAGATAGAAATACATATGGAATGGTTATTTTTATCTAAAAAACAAAATCACTTTTCCGCTGTGTGTGTTAATTAAAACTTTTTCAAAATTAAACATAAATATCTTTTAACTGGAAAAATTGTATTTTAACTAATAACTGAACATAGCTCTAAAAGCCTGGACAATCCAGGCTATTCCAGGCCGTCTGCCAACCCTAGATCCAGAGATACTTTGTGGTTTGTAACTCTTTCAGTGTGGTTTTAGACACAAACCTATGATTAAACCAATCAATTTAAACTACATGTTGTTGATTATAAGTTTGCGTCTAAAACGACCGACTGAACGAGTTCGAACTATGTAGTTGGACTCAGCTACATATATACTTGAGCGGATGTTAAAACAAATTGCCACTTGCGTGTTAGTGGTATAATTTTTACAAACTTTTTAACACTATCTTTGCCGAATTTTGCCTCTTCCAAATGCATTTCTTTTTCTTCCTTCCACACAACACACGAAACGATTTTTTTTTGGTGGACTCGAACCTGCAACATCTGTACTACTATGTAGGCTAGCGCACTTACCTCTCAGCTAAAGAGCAAATCGTTATTATATACGCAAATAATGAATACACACAAAACGTGATTTCTTATGGTTCTTCCAAATGTGCACATTCCGTTGTTAAAAAATAATTTTGATGCGTAATTTAATTGACTAGAAAAATTTAAATTTGTTATATCAACAATGAACAACAATAAATTTAGTTGACATTTTTAATCAAAAAATATTCAGACATTTTTGAGTTTTTACGCTATGCATAACAAAAAATTTGGTTAGTTCAGCTTATTAACAAAAAATTTCTGTGTTTGTCGTATCAACAACTTAGTTTTGTTATACTAACTAAATATAAATTTGAATTTAAATTAAATATTAAAATTTTTTTTTGCTGGTTGCATTTTGATGACATTTTTCCCTGTCTCATATTTTGTAGTTTTTAAACTTAATTGAAAATAATTCATTAAACCAACAAGTATGAAAATTTTTATACATATCATAAAAAATCGTTATTATTATTTTAATAAAAAAAATTATGGAGCATTACAAAACTACAATTTTGCCCACTACTGTCAGCTAAAGAGCAAATCGTTATTGGATACGCAAATAGTGAATACACGCAAAACATGATTCCTTATGTTTCTTCTACATGTGCGCAGTACGTTATGATATAATTTAAACAATAACTTTGTTGAGTAAAGAACAAGCCACGAAGCACATACAAAAAACATACAGAAGTGTCACGAGACGGAAGACACTGGTATTTTTCTGTTTGTCTCGTTTTCCCTCAAATTTGGTCGGCGCTTTTGTTTTTGGATTCTTCTTTCTAGTGCAATAAAATTACAACGCTTTTTATAAGCTGTGTTGATTGGTAAGTAGTAATACACTACAGCATCAAATACACTATACCTTTCTCTTTTTTCCACGAATTTTAAAAAGCCTGATTGGAGCTTTTTTACCTGTCACTTTCTTCACTTCTGTGTATTCTGTGGCACATAGGTCAAAATTCAAGATTTACGCGGCCAAAATTTAACTTTAAAAAGTAAAGGTAAACACATAAAATAACACGTTTCTGGGTATAAGACCATTTCGAGAATCCTAACTGAACCCTACCACCTATCTGTGATACACCGCGACCTCATACAGGCAGTCGGAACTTGACTCTCAACCGGTGCCCTCCTTTTTGTTGCTTACAGTTATAAGCCAAGTAAAAGTTAGAACGTTTATATTTTTTTCTGTGCCAGTTTTTGAAGTGAAAGTGATTGATTCCGATAACCCAGGTATGATTCTTTATTTTTATTATTGTTTACTTAGCCAGAATTCATAATTAAAAAATTAGGTAGTTTCAAACAGATGGTGTTTTTTTAGACAAATTTTGAAGTAATGAATGCTCATGACTAAATTGTCCACAATTTTAGCTAATAGTGGGTGCATCCCGGACCATCAATTTGGGTTTAGAAGTCAGCATAGCACTATTGAGCAAACGCATAGATTGGTTCAAGTTATAAGGAGGACATTTGAAGAAAAAAAATATTGTTCTGCCCTTTTTATTGATGTTTCTCAGGCATTTGATAAAGTATGGCACGAAAGCCTAGTTTTAAAATTGAAGACATACCTACCAATAAACATACAAAGGCTTTTGGAAAGTTATATTGTTGATAGGAAATTTACCGTTGTGGAAGGAGACTTCATGAGTGTACCCGAGTCTATATCTTCTGGTGTGCCACAGGGTAGTATTCTGGGGCCAGTCTTGTGTCTAATATATACTTGTGATATGCCTGTGAGCAATAACATCCACAATTCTACATTTGCCGATGATACAGCCTGCATGAGTATGCACAAGAACCCTGATGAGGCATCTCGCAATCTCCAAGCACACATTACCCAGCTTGAAATATGGTTGAATTTATGGAGAATAAAAGTAAATGAACAAAAGTGTGTTCATATAACGTTTACCCTAAGAAAAGATACCTGTTCCCCCATTCGAATCAACAATCAAAATATTCCTCAACATTCTCAAGTGAAATACCTTGGAATACACCTTGATCGAAGGCTTACATGGAAATATCATATTGACTCTAAGTTAACCCAAATGAAACTTAAATTAACTCAAATATATTGGTTAATTGGCAGAAATTCAACACTCAGCCTAGACTGCAAACTTTTGATATACAAGTCGCTTTTGAAGCCAATATGGTGCTATGGAATTCAGCTATGGGGCACTGCTTCAGCTTCAAATATTAAGAAAATCCAACGAAGGCAAAACAAAATTTTACGTTTGATAACATCTGCTCCATGGTACATTAAAAATTCAAATATTCATCGTGATTTAAATATGCCACTAGTGAGTGAAGAAATTGAAAAATACGCAGGCAAATATTTAACAAAACTCGAGTCACATCCTAATCCGCTTGCCCGTAATATTTTGAGCTTTACTGGACACATCCGCTTAAAAAAGAGGGACACAAGGGCTCTTATACTCAACACTCCAGATGGGACTGCTTAATACTTCTTTTTTTCCTTTTTGATTATCACTACTTATGTATTATTTATAACTATCACTAAGTTTATGTCCGATACTGGTCGGGCCTAATAATTATATTTAGATTTAAGATTTGATTACTTATTGTTAGTTCATTTTTGAAGATGCGATAAATAAATATATATATGAAAAAAAAGACATATGTTTGGCGTAGTTAACCATTTTTAAAATATTTTCCAGTGCATCATATGTTTCTTTCGTTTCTGTACTGTAGGCGATTGGAACTGAAGGTTTTTTATTGGTCTTATGCAGTAAAACCGCCTTCAAGCTGAGTTTTGAACTGTCAATAAATAATCTCCAGTCATCTGCTTCATATTTTATTTCCATTGCGTCCATCAATTTTCCTACATCCGGGCAATATGCAGAAGTTTTTTCATCATTCACAAGGAATAAACTTTGGAGTGTTGCCTGACGACTTCGATAAGCTGTGACTTTCACACCGGGTGCCAACAAATTGTTTGATTTCAAAATGGAAGCCAGCTCTTCCGATTTATGCTGTGTTAATTCCAACTTGGCAACAATTGAATCAAGCTTATTTTGATTTATTAAAATTGGCACATTGGATACTGATGGCTCATATGGGGGATCATCACGTGCATGATATGTCGGAGCAGTCGTAGAAGAGAAAATATCTGGGCTAGAAGCTTTTGGCACAGGAATGTGGTCCGAATGAGGGAATGGTGTTGCGGCACTTGCAACACCAACGTAATTATACGATTTTCTTATCCTTTTTGCGGCTCCTTTATTCGCACATGCATAGCAATTCAATGGATTGTGACCTTCGCCAGGATTAGTCCAAGTCATTGGGATACCGAATGGCATACTTTCACGTTTTCTATTTTTCCAATCCATTAGACGGTTGTAGCAGCTTTTACAAACTATATTTGGTACCCAATTTTCGTTCACTATAACATTTTGGTTGAAGTACATCTCGTACATATGTATGAGACATATTGACCACAGCAGTAGCAAAAGCTATTTATATCTGGCTTGCACAGTTCCATATTCTGTTCTCTTTTGTTCACTTTTAAAAAACTGGAGAAAAATCACTTTTACTGTTGGCGTTCGTCGGCACTTGTTGAATGACAAAAATCACAGAACCAGTGTGAGAAAGAGAAAATGTATAATGACAATGCATGTTTTATGTGAACATTACAGAACCAGTGTTGCCACATCAATATTTCTCTTTTAGTACAGTAGAAAAATATGAGAGAGTTCGGCTTGTGAGTGTCAATGTTTTCTCCAAATAATGTTGTGCATATCTGGAGAAAATTTTTGAAATGCATACATTTACCTAATTGTGAATAAATGAGAAACGCGTGCATCGATTTTCATGATCTATTCCTTTTTTTGCTCATGAGGTATGTGACTTTACGCGAAAGTAATTAGTTTTGGCACTTTTTTCCATTTTGGATTTTTTATGAATTTAAAAAAAAAAATATTTAAATTTTTAGGCAAAAAATACTTCTTTCCCTTCATACATTCATTTTTAACTTCGAAAGTGTTGCACATATAGGAAAACGGTATAGAAACAGATTAGAGAAATTGTAATTCTTAATTTTTCTAAATTTGTTTCATCAAAATCGGACAAGTGGTTCTCGAGTTATGTTAAACTACGTTTTTGCCAAAATGTTACAACAAAGCGAAAAAACATCAAGATAAGGAAAAAATTTAAAAGGTCATTAAAAAAAACTGACACATACGAACGCCAAATCCTTTGAGGGTTTTACTATACTGACCTAGTACTATCACCCTGACTTGGAATTTCTCACCCCCCCAGATTGGCTGTTGTACTGTCTTATTTACTATTTTCCAAACAAATGTTTCATCAAATACAACTTCAATGTTTAGAATCTTAAAAAAAGTAGTTTTAATAAATATTAATTTACAAATACATATGTACATATATGTATGAATATATATTATCATATATGGTCATATACTCTCATTTTTCGGATCCGAACCATATATGGGATATCATATATGCTCCATACATTTTTTTTAGCGGGTATTCACTTTTTGAAGCTAAATAAACAAAAATCGAAAGACGCTCCGTCACTAAAATAACAACTTACAAAAACGTAGTTGCGGTCGAAATGCAGAATACATACAATCGAAAGAGAAATCGAAGAACTGAACGCAGAATACCAAAGTTGCCAAGCGGAGAAAATTTCGATTCGAATAGAAACGCAGAATAGGGGTGAATATGGTCAAGTGCAAATTCCAGCGAAACTCTGACAAATGGAGAAGAACTGTCTGAGAAGCAAATTATAACTAAGAAGCAAGCTTGATGTTGGGTAAAAATAATTAATTAAAATACATATTTATAAAATTATTGTTTTTATATTTTGGCATAGTTCAATAGTTAAAATCTAAAACACTTTTTGTCGATAGTAGTAGGCAACACTTTACAAACTACTTTCGGCCTAAAATTACACAACTATATTTTTTTTGTTGATTTTTTAACATAATACGTTCTGAGAGTAAATTTCATTTACGCCCCCCTTCCCAATAAAATTGCAAACATTCACCAAACACCTAATCAGAATATCGGAACGCAATTACAGTCAAATCCCGATAATTCGTAATCGCAAGGGACCGGCCATTTCTTACGAATTATAGGGGTTTTCGATTTAACGAGGTTAAAATAAAATAAATACGAATTAACGGGGTTTTTAAATTTTTTTACTAAATTGTTGTTGTTGTTGTTGTTTTTGTAAGACCGACAGAGTTTTATGCGTGCGCTTTGAAATTTTTCTTTAGTCCTAATTTACACTATGCAAGTCTTATTACTGAGCTAATTAGTTTTTGGGAGAGAGAGAGAGACGAGGGGAACAGTAATATTTCTTTTCCCCTCGTCTCTCTCTCTCTACCAAAAACTAATCAGCTTAGCAATAAGACTTCCATAGTGTAAATTAGGACTTAGTATTCATTTAACAAACTGATCTTAAGAAAATAAACACACACACAAGCAAAAGCAAAATCCCATGCAAAAAATAGCATTAAACAAAAAATCATTCTTTTCATGTTTCTGTTGTTTTTATTACGAATTATAAGTGGTAGTTAGCAAAATATTACGATTTATAAGAGGTAAAGATTTTATTTGAAAGAAAAATTACGAAATAGCGAGGGGACCAAAATGTATGGAAATTTTACGAATTAACGAGATTTTTTCAAGGGACCGACAGTTTTTTACGAATTATCGGGAATTACGATTTATCGCAGTACGAATTATCGGGATTTGACTGTATTTTTAAAAACACTGTTTTTATTATAAAGACACCGTGAAATGCATTAAATCATTATTTTAATTGGTAAACACTTTTTTGCGTTTTGAATACGCATACATGTAAATCATGTAAATGAGAGATTCTTTTAAATTTTCAGATAAAATTTTTTTCCAGTTTCACATTATTTACTATTTACATAAAAAACATACTACGAATATTTTTATTTACATACAAACTGATTTAAACACTAGCAGCCATATTCATAAAAAATTATTTCTGGTTTATTAGCAGTTTTTTGACATAATTGACTAAAATTGTATTCATAAATCGAAAAAAGCTTATTTGACGTTCAATAAGCAAATTATAAAATCAAAAATTTTATTGTTCCCTTTACCCTTGTATAAAACAAAAATAAGACACGTACATGTACACATACATACATACATATTTTGTTATGATGACATTGTTTACAATTTTGTCAAAACATTTTGTCGTGCATTTTTATGAAAAAATATAATATTTCTTTTTTGTGTTAATAAGTGTTAAATATATATACATAAATTCAAGCTAAAATTTAAATATGGATGTAATAAGTACGATTCGCAGAATAGGCAAGTAGAATTTGATCAAAAGAAGACAATTTACTTAAAAAATTTCTTCCGACAGAAACTATAGCCCACATTTCAAATAATGGTCCACCAAAAATTTATAAAGAAAGAATAAATCCCTTCTCTATTCCCGATGATCAATTTAGATTAAAGTATCGCTTTAAAAAATCTACAGTTGAAAAAGTGGTCGATATGGTTAGAGAAGACGTATCATTAGACAGCAGAGGGTGTGGAACTTCAGTCGAGCTCCAGGTGTTAGTTGCCTTACGTTGTTGGGGTCGCGGAGAGGTATGCAAATCATTTATGTACATAATTATTGCTATATTATTTCTCTCCTTTTAGTACCAAGATGACGCAGGCGATCTTCATGGTCTCACGCAACCAACAGTGTCGAGAATTTGTTTCAGAGTTGGTCATGCTTTGGCTCGTTACAGTAAAGAGTTTATTAAAATGCCAACATCTGTAGAGGAAGAGGCAACATTGATTAGAAAGTTCGAAGAAATTCGAGGCTTTCCAGGAGTAATTGGGGCCATCGATGGTACCCATATAAGAATTAAGAAAACTGGGGGCGAACTCGCCCAATATTACATCAACCGAAAAGGTTACTACTCGCTAAATGTGCAGGTGAAAAAGCTTTATTACATTTTTATTTCAGTTTTTCTCACTTTCTTTTACATATGTAGGTGATTTGTGATGCTCAGTTAAAAATCCGCGATATAGTGGCAAAATGGAGGGGCAGTACACATGACTGTAGGATTTTCAATGAATCCAGCATAAAGCAACGTTTTGAAAATTCAGAATTTAGGGGCAGGTTATTAGGCGACTCAGGATATAAGCTAACACCGCACTTGTTTACACCTTTACTTCAGCCTCAAAATGAAAAAGAGGTCAAGTACAACATTGCTCACATCGCAACTAGAAATACAGTTGAGCGTTGTTTTGGTGTGTGGAAGCAACGATTTCGATGTTTGCAACGCGGAATGACCGTTGATTTCCCTAACGTAAAGGTTGTTATTGTTGCACTTGCCGTACTGCATAATATTGCGATTGGGGAAAATGATTTATTTCCAGGTAATATGTCAAATTTACACACACAAAGTACATAGTGTTTTAAAAAATTATATTATTTTAAGATGACTTCGATGAAAGTATTCAGAGACCAGTATATGCAATCCAAAATTCATCATACTCAAGTGCTTCGGATAGAAGAGTGAAAATTCTTTTGAAATCTTTCATTCAGAATAACTTTTAATTAGTTTGTGTAGTCTATAGGTACATACACACCAGAGCTGTAAATGAATCATTAATTTTTGAGTTAATTCGCTAATCATTCGTGCACTGAAATAGCAAATTTTCAATTAATTCTTTTCACACAAGAGAAAAGAATTGAATGAAATTTGAATCAATTCAAACGAATTAGGCAGAAATGAATTTCAATTCGTTACAAATTCAAATGAATTTTTAGAATCAGTTGCAATTCGTTTTTAATTTAAATAAAATTGAATTGCAGTCACTTGAATTAATTCAAAATCAATTCAATTCAAAAAAATTGGAAATGAATTGCAATTCAAATTCATTTGAATTAAAAACAAATTGCAACTGATTCTAAAAATTCATTTGAATTTGTAACGAATTGAAATTCATTTCTGCCTAATTCGTTTGAATTGATTCAAATTTCATTCAATTCTTTTCTCTTGTGTGAAAAGAATTAATTGAAAATTTGCTATTTCAGTGCACGAATGATTAGCGAATTAACTCAAAAAATAATGATTCATTTACAGCTCTGGTACATGCTTGCATGTGTATATGTATGTAATGCTAAGGGCAAATTTCAGCAATTCTATTTATTAGTTGTTTTCCATATACATACTTATGTATTTAATTTATTTCAATGAAAAATTTAACTCATAGGATGTATGTATGTAGATTCATAAAACATTTTATTACTTCACTCACCTTAATTTCTAATAAACTAAAAGATTAATAAAGAAAAAAATTTTTATAATTTTAATTTTAAATATTCAGCCCAATCATGAATATTCCCTCGGAATTTATTTCTCACGGAAAATAATTTTCTCGAGAAAACATTCCTCCAATCATAAATTCCTTGGGAACAAAAAAGAGTAATACGTGGCATCACCGCATTACGAAGCTCGTTGTTTTGCTTGTTGTTGACATTTTGTTTCTCCTTTTTTTTTTTGAGTGAGAGAATAAACAAAATTAATTAAATTCGTAAACTTGAAAAAATATGTGAAAAAAAGCTTATAAATGATTTATTTGAGCATTATTTGTGTTTTTTTATATACAAAAACTATAAAATACAAGTTTATGTATATAAATTGTGTTTTAATTGCGTATTAACTATGTTTTTATGTAAACTCCCTTCTGTTTTGCAAGGGAAAGATTTTTAGTGAAAAAAACAAGTTCGACGGCGTTCATAATACCTACTTTTTTCCCGGGGAGTTTTTTATTCCCGCATTTGGTAAAAAAAAGGGAAAACACATGTTCATAATAGGAGAAAAGGGAAAAGTGAAAAAAACTTGCACGGAATTGTTGTTCATAATTGGGCTGATTGTATTTAATGTAGTTTTATTTGTTTTACAAACACAAATTATTTTAAATTCTTCTAAAATTATAAATTAAAATAAAGGAACAAATTCAGTCAATGTTAAATATTAAGGTACAAGGTGCAATTACTTGGTATTATCTATAAATGTAAATTGAAGAATTGTCTTTGAATTAAAGGATTTGTCTTCACATATTATTTAAATTTCAAAATAATCTGCAAAAATAAAAAGATCAAACTTTAATTTGAGAGGGGTAACAAATACTTTTTTTCAGTGAGTCGTTCTAATATACAATATTTCTTTTCTTTTAATTTGTCTTAAGTCATGAATTAAAAGCACTAGATAAGTAAGTTAACCTTAAGGTTTAATGTGCCCTTAAAGCTTATAAACAAATACTTACCAAATGACTTTTTTTTATAAAAATTAAGTCTAGCTTGTATTAGTTCAAACTCTAAGTCATAATTCCTAATCCGTTTTTTTTCTGCTTCAACCTGCAGAAAATGCAGTTCTCTTCTGCATTCCACATCAAAATTTACAATTTTATGGATGCTATCGTCAGCTACATTGCTCTTTTCCGGCATGATTTTCTAAATAACACATGTAGATAAGCTTTTAAAATTACAAAAATCTTTTTTAAACAAACCTTTTTCTTCAGTGGAGTAATTTTCGGTTCAGCGGTTGGCTCTGGTTCCTTCTCAATTGGCACTTCCTTTTCACAAATATACTGTGGAAGTTCCGTGATGGTATCGTAATTTTTGCTACTTGTACTTTCCTTGAAAAAAGTAAAAACAATAGCAGGACTTAATTTACATGAAAAAAAATTAAATACCTTCATAAATATTTCGTCTGAATCGTATATGTTTGTATCAACCGCAAACTCATTGGGGAGCCATACAGCAATATCGTTGCCGATATCGAGATCTCTAGGTCGGTAGGTGGTTGTCCTCCGCCGGTTTGCTTCAATTTCAAGCGGTGTTCCGACACTTCTTTTTTGGCATTAATTTTTATTGTTGCCCATTGCGATTTAATTTGTCCAACAGTCCGTTTTTCGCATGAACACAAACTGTTAAAACTTTAAATAGAATTAAAAAACTTCGGTTTTAAAAACTATTTTTATTATTATAACAGGTAAGTATGTAGCTTACTCATTTTGAAGATCCAGCCAAGCTTTTTTCTTCATGTTGTTGGTGTTCGTGTCAGTATTTTTGTTTTCAATGGATTTGACACGTTTTCTAACCAATTCCTTTAGTAATTCCTTTAATAAAAAATTTTTATTTCATTATTTTGAACCGATATAATAAAAAAGTATACATACCTTATCTACTTCACTCCAATTTTCGCTTCTCTGCCTTTTCAAACTCTTGGTTTTTGTATCCTGTAAATATAAAAGGTTCATACATAAGTATGTTTGTATGTTAGTTACGGATTGGAACTCAAGGTATTCCATTTCCCATACAGAACTTCTCTGCAGATATTCGACAATGTCGTCCAATGTAGATTAAGGTTACCAACAACAGGGTCCCATGTAATTTAGTCATGGACCACGCAGTTTTCACACAAGTTTTCAATGCTGCACGACAAGTTGCGGTATCTACATGGTTACATATTACCGAATATGTTTATTTATGTACATACACACGCACGGATACCATACATACCTGACACTCCGCACTAAAATCTTCTGGAGTCATTATTTTCATTTCGTCAGTCATTTTAATATTTTTATTTAAGCACAGTGCAAAATCTTCTAAAACTTCCCGCTTTTAAATTATGAAATGCAAATAATGCTAGTGATGAGTAAACTAAACACACACAAACCTGCTACTTGGCCGGTACTCGAATACTTTTAGTGTTGTATACTGCTAAAATCTGATTACAAACACATTTTTTGTTATATTTATTGTTTTGTTTTTTTGTTTACCGGTAAAACACATTTTTATCACCATAAAGAAGTTTTCTTTTAACAAAATATATATTATTAACTTTTTTCACTTGACTACCAGGTAAATTGATATTCTGGTTTTAAACATCACTTAGATTGAGATGACAGCCGAAAGTAAAGAGAGTTGCCATACAGACACCTAATACTGCCAAAATCGTTTATTATCTATATATCAGCTATTTGGCGCTTTTGAATACAAATTTTTAAAAATTGATTATTTGGCAGTAAAGCTTTAATAGCTATTTCTTTGTTAAAAGCTATAATAAAATATTTTTTTGAATATGGCTGTAGAAATTTAATTTTAATTAACTTAGTAAAAAATATGGCGTGCTTCTATTGCAACTTGTACGCTTTTGTACTTCTACAATTTTTTTTGTTAAACATATTTCTGCTGTTTTCGCATATATGCTTAATTTTCAACATTTTGACTTTATTTAGACATATCTGGCTTTGCTTAAAAATAGACAGTAGATTTGAATTTTTGTGTAAAAGAGGACAAATATTGTTTTTTTTTATACAAATAACAACAAAATCGATATAAATTTGGACATTCAGGTATGTTATGGAAAACGATCGTTTTCAAAACGATTTCAAACTGATTGTTTTGAAAAGGTGTGATGAATTCGGATCGATTTTATGTATGATTATTAAGGCAATCTTAAGGTACTAACTTTTAAAAAGCACACTAGAAGGTAAAATACAAATAATATAATGAGGATGTGAAAAGAAACTTATCAAAAATTATTGCAAAAACTATTAAACACAAAATTTAAAATTATTGAGAAAACCACTATAGCAAACACATCACACCTTTTATCGCTTTCTATTTGGTTTTGTGTCTAAATCGTTTTTCATCAAATACCTGATTAAGAATATTTCAACAAAAAATTTGACAGTATATGATCCTAAATTTGGGTTAATGTTTCAGAGGGTAGGTAAGTTTCAATTAAAAAAATTAGATAGTCATCATTAACATCATTGTGGTTTTTGTCATAGTTGTCGTTTGTACTAATAAAACAAGCAAAAACATGATATTTTCAATCCAAACATATTTTGTCCATTTTTTAACCCCCCGTCAAAAAAGGGGTGTTATAAGTTTGTGTAGTGTGTGCCTGTGTATCTGTGTGTATGTACGAGTCCACGTGCATACCAAGCGGATGGACCGATTTTAATTTAGTTTTGTTTGGAAGATAACGTGATCAAGAGTGTTCTTAGCTATGTATGTTTGAAGAAAATCGGTCACATACGTTTGTCTTTGCCACCCTGGCCCTCAAACGGATAGACCGACTTTAATTTGACTTTTTTTCGTTTTAAAGGTGACTTGATCTAATATCTTCTCGCTTATATTTGAAGAAAATCGGCCCAGCCGTTTGGGGTGTACATCGTGGGTTCTTAAAATTTTTAATTTTTGTTATTGAACTTTTATTTCAACTTTAATTTCTATTTTATTTTCACTTGGCTAAAATACACATGACACTTGTTTTCAGTGATGCCAATTTTAACTATGCCAAACGCGCTTTTTTTTGTCTTAGCACGTTAAGTCCTAATTTACACTCAGCAAGTCTTACTGCTAAACTGATTAGTTTTTTAGGAAAGAGAGACGATGGGAAAAGAAACTTTTATGTTCCCCTCGCCTCTCTCTCCGACAAACCATTTAGCTTAGCAATAAGACTTGCTTAGTGTAAATTAGAACTAAATAAAATATTTTTTTTTATAAATTTAACAATTTTCTAGCTGTCGCAAATAAAATTCCCATGACTATGGTAAGAATTAAAAACTCATTTTAATACTGCAAATGGCAGATATTTTGAAATTTCACAACTAAAAATACTACAAAGTATAAAAAATTACATAACTCATTAAGCATCTGTATAAAAAGCATTTGAATCGCAAAACTATTCGACAATTTATATGAATCTTGTTACAAACAGCCTGACCGTTTGACCGACTAAACTGGCAAATTGCCAATTTTTAGACTGCCTTGCCACTTTTTTGACAGCATTGCCACTTTTTGTTCCCCTTTTTTTAGTGAATTATATAAAAATACATTAAAAATAAAAAGTTTAATGTAGTTTTCTCGTTTTTGTTTTAATTTTGCCCCTTTTTTATAAATTCCTCTTTTGTTGCCACTTTTTGAAAAATGTCTTCGGTTACAAAGTTTGACAAATAAAATGAAAATAAAAAGGCTATTCTGATTCTGTATTAAATAATTTTATTTATTTAGGATATAATTTCGAAGAAGCAATATTGCAAAATCTGAAAAAAAATTACAAACAAAAATTAGTTAGTATTTACTAATACATACATCGACTTTTATTAAAATTTAATTTAGCGATTAGGAAAATCGTGCGTTTTGGCTATATATAGTTGTTAATGCAGTAAGTTAGCTCGTTCTAGCGCGTTTTGAGAAGAGGAATAGCGCGTTTGGCTTACATAATAGTTGGCATCGCTGCTTGTTTTACTGATATCATAAGGCTAGTTGGTGCCTCGACAACTTACAGCGACATTACCACGATTATAAGAAAGGAAAGAAATAAAAATTTAGTTATCTCTTTCATATTATGATGTTTTTTCTCATCTACAAATGCATAGCAAATGACTGAACACTATTTTAAACGCCATTTTATTTATTCTGTTACTCATAATAATGTGAAAAAATAACATACGAGTATTACTCTGTTAAGCAATTCCTTTGTTGCAAGTTAAAACTTGTTATAAAAAATCGCGAAAAATTGCATGCATGGGAAAATTGCTAAAAATAGCTAAAAATAAAATAAAAGTGGCAAATAGCTAAATGGGACGAAAATGGTTAAATTGGCATCACTGAAATCTACATTCTAAACTGGGGATCATTTACCGATTGCTGATTTCATTAAACGTGAAATAAATAAAATGCTTTTGAAACATAAGAATTTGGAAAAACAACCGCCTGTTCCTCCACAGCCTCAAAAAAGACACCGCCAATTACACCTGGTGGAACAAGCAGTTTTTTTATAAACTTAAACATCCTGGATACCGTGTTTCTGCAGACTTATTATTCTCTGCACGTTGTCAGATCTTGTACAATCAAGTACAAGTCTCCAGTGGGTCATCCATCTTTGATATAGGGCACACGGTTAGAAGATGCGATATAGTAAGCGTTTTATCACAGGTGTTGATTTTATCGATATTTTTCTTTGACGTCCAACCATAGATCGTGATGCCATGTAATATTGTTCCCATTACTAAGGAACGACAAATATTCAGCGCCGTCTCGATATGAGGACCTTTGTTGTGACAGCAAATAAGTTTTAGGACATTGTTGATTTTGCTCAACTTGTGAGTCAATTGTTGTACATGATAAATCCATAAAAGGTTTTTGGTGAAAAATAAGTCCAAAATTCTCATCCGGTCGGAAGTCTCAAGATCTACGTTTCCAATGCGACTAATATGTTCAATGGAGGTCCTTTTTCTACACACGTGTAGAACTTCAGCTTTATGAGTAGATATAACAGCACCTCTGCTTTCCGCCCAAATCTGTATTCTAGTGGTTCAATTTGAAAGTGACTGTTTCCGGATTTCCGAAAGCAACAGCAAATATGTTGTCCGTATAAATACCAATATAATCGATTCCGGGTAAATTTTCTACAGCTCTTGCCGGAAAATTTGTGTATATATTATAGAGAACCACAGATAGGGGAGCCCCTTGGGGAGTCCCATTATCCAGCGCGTACGTCGCAGAATAATATGCATCTACTTTTACTGCTATTCTACGATTTTGAAGAAAAGATTTTAAAACTTTTAAAATGTGTCTCGGGACACCCCATTCATTTAATTCCAATATTATATACGTATATATTACTCTGTTATACGCCTTCTCAATGTCCTTTGGAAGAACTAGGCTGTGTTTGTCATTTTTAAGGTTCTGACGTAACTTTTCTTAATGTTGGTGGCAAATAATGTGGACTCCATGTCTAGGTATAAACGCATGTTGCAATTTGGACAAGTTTGTTCTAGTGTACTTCCTAATAAATCCTTCTACTGAACCCTCCTCGTGGGTGCTGGCTGGTAACGTGTACTAGTGTGTACACGGCTAAGATCAGGGTGTTGAACATAGTGTCGGAATGTAATGCCTATTGCGTACATTATTGGAATGAGCTCTGATCATAGGTAGGAGGTAGAGACCTGCGTAAATAGTCTTGAAATGTAAATACGTCTTGTTTTTTAAATGTATTCTCGTGGCTGTAGAATGCTAAACCAATAATAAATGCTGTCGTATTATAAGCAAAGCACGATAGATGCATTGGTGTATGTGTATATGAGTGCTAACAAGCAATGTCGTGAAGACTTCTTGTTATGACACTGAAGGAAATGTCGATGGTGAAAATGTACTGAGTCGCTTTTGACTTTATCACCAGTACTACTCTCTAATTGATCCCCATACAATACTTTATGCTATAGACATTTAGCATGTGCTTGTCATTGAAAACCTACTAGTAACACTAAAACAATTGACTAGATAGTGACTAAATAGTTCTTATGGGAACATGGAGACATACCAACCAGACATTTAGTGGTACATTTCTATACCTTACGTACATACAAATATATGAATATATACAAGTTGTTGCAAAATCCACCAGAAATACACCACATCTGTTTTTTCTCTTTCTTTTATACTGACGAATAGAAGAGAAATTGTAGACAATGTAACTACTACTAGAGGTTTAGTGTTGACATAGAGACATTAGGCCCCAGTCTGACTGCAGGGGAACAAACAATCAACAAAGTAGTGTTAATACGTGTATGCTTGTTATTTTCCATATTGTACGTTTGAGTGTGTGTGTGTAATATGTATATGGTAAGCTATTATGTGTTTAAGGGAGGTTTTTTTAAGCAAGCGCACACAACTAATGTCAATGCATGTGTGCGTTTGTGCGTGCGCAGAAAAATAAAAGAGCATACACACAACGCGTCTGTGTATGTAAATGCATGACGCTTGTATACGCGCCCATGCGTAGAAAGAAGCAAGCATCACAAATTTTTCAGTCACGAAGTATTTTCTTCTTTACTCCTATACCTGCAATAACTGAAACAAATTATTGCAAACATTGTTGTTTACCGTTTGTTTTAGAAGATTTCTCTGTAGTAAAGCATTTGAAAAATCCCTCATGTCTTGAAAGTTCTTATAAATGGTCTTGTGCAGGACTTTAGTAGGAGGTAATCGTGGTTCCAATTCGGTCTGAGTCTTTCTTTTATAAAGGGTGGACCATAACTGGGTTGGCATGATGATTAAAATCCAGGCGCGTCTGTTCCATATTGGGCGGCGTCCTGGTCTGCGTCTGTTACCCAGATGGTCAGCGGTTTTCTAACATGGCGGTATGTATAAAACGCAAATAAAACAAAATGATGACAGTAATGAGTAACGATAATGATAATAAGCGGGTGGTAATATACGCCTAAACGTCGGTGGCTGAATTGACTGCGACCACCGGCGGGCACGGAGGAAATAATGATCCTCTGCGATGGTCAAGCCTCTATTGCGATGGAAACAGGTCACAGTAGTTGTAGTGCTACTGAAAAAACTACATCAATAATGGCTAAGAACGTGGAACACTCAAGTGACTCGATCGATTCAGAATCGGACCTTGAAAGTGTTACTTGCGTGAACATACAAACAGAGATCGAGCTTGTAACGAATCGTGGTAAGAATATAAATTTATATGGGTTCTGGGCTACCTATTATTCACGGCTATGCTCGTCGTTGGGTGTGGAGTATTCCCATATACATAAAGTTGAAAGTTATGATTCCGTTACAAAGGATCTTAAATTTAGGTAGCATACAAATAACATTAACAACTCATCATATAGAAGAAATGATAATCAAATAACTAAAATAAAAGAATAAAAAATCTTGAGAATCACTGGAAACATAGCCATTTATCACAAGCATATTATTTATATCCGAATTAAAAGAACAATCAAAATCATAAAAACTCAAGACTAACACAAACAAGCAAAAAAATAATAATAAAAAAATAGAGGGAAAAATTAGGCAGTTAACGAGTTCTGTGTAGCTTACGGTGTAATTTGCTATACCAGGCGAAGACCCACCCACCATGCTGACATACTTAAAAGAGTCTTTGTCAGCCCAATCGAAATTAAAATTTTAAATTAACCTACCACATACTATCCACTTCACCTTTCGTAAATAATAATTAACAAAGTTTATTCCATGTTAATTAGTTTATGTATTCACAATAATAAAAAAATAAAAATGTTCATAGTAGTTATGTAATACTATATATACATATATATATATATATATATATATAGAATGAATTAATAGAATGAAATTCTTGAAAAGAAATATTTACTATGTGTAGATTTTTTTAAATATTCAAAAATCTATACATAAAATATTTATGTAAAAGTTAACATAAACTTATTTATGTTATGTTGAATAGAATTTATGAATTTGAGCGTTATAATTTGTATATTATTATGTAGTTAGTGTAATTATTGGTTTTCTTTTATTTAATTTAAATATTGCATAAAAACTTACTTGGTAAATCCAACGTTGTCGACAGGCGCCGGAAGACAGGAATCTTAATGATTTATTTTTAGTTATGCTCAATTATAGAAGTATTGGTATGTATTGTGTATATATGATGTGTATCGAGTGGATTGTATTACTCTACAGAATTTTTACATTCTCATCATAATACGATCCACTCCCTTCTGATTAGTATATTTTGTACATGTAGTAGTTTATATAATAATAATTAATGTGTTAGTTTGAACAGAAAATTGAATTTAGATTATTTTAAAAAAATTACTAGTTTAAAAAAAAATTATTTACTTTACAATTATGTATTTGTGTTTGCAATTTTTTTTTTTTTTTTTTTTTAAATAGCGAAATCTGTTTGATGAGTGAGAAACAATTCTATGAGATACTGAAGATGATTTTAAATGTCGATATTTTGCAATCTAACGTAATTAAAATTCTTGGTCTCTTAATATCCGCAACAGAAAATATTATCTTGATGGTTTGTTTCTAATTTTATGAATCTCGCAGTCCAAAATAATGGTATGATGTTATTAAAAGCAGGATTCTGCAGTTCAAAAATAATGAATTGATGTTATTTAACAGTAGGATAAGCACTATCCTATTCCAGCAGTCCAGAAATAATGGAACGATGTTATTTAACAGCAAGATAGGGACAAATCTAATTATTTTTTTGCAATACAACCCTTAGCAGCAGCAGCAAATCGATTAAGATGTAATATATCAGCGAAATAATTCTAAATAGAAGACATATGAAATTGAACAAAATTTCCACATAAATTATGCAACAACAAAAACTATCTTACCACTAAAATTCGCACATTAAAATTCAATATACACTATATAAATATAGAAACTCCGATAGCCACACAGCAAAATAAAATATTCAGTATTACAATTTAAAATAATTATTATTAACTCACACCACCTTTCTTTAGAAAATTTCTTTACTAAATAACAAAAATTTTCATATTTTGAAACATATATCAAATTTAAAAAGCAAAGCTTACCGATTAAAAAATATTTAAAACTTGTTTCACACCCACAAAGAAAAATGTTGGTAAAATCTAAACCATAGTACCACCACAAGCTCTTGAAGTCTCCAGGTCCTTCCACCTCAACTCCTGTTAAAAAGGAGAGAGCACCGAAGAACAAGGAGGCTATTAAGGTTCTCTCGGAATACAAGGCAGCGGTTCGGATTGCACACCTACTTAGCTTACATAAAGATCTGTCTTCTGAACAGTCAGACAGACTTAAGTGGGCTAAGGTTGAAGTGGCTAAAGGCCGAGAACATTTCGCTAACAAAAAACGTTTTGAGGCCACTGACCCCTGATACCAAAGTAGTATAGAGGAGGGTGTGCTCAAAAGGCTGGAGGAGAATACTGATAAGCCCGGTAAGAGCTGGAAATCAGATAAAAGACTCAGATCAGTGGATGGCTCACAATCGACTGCAAAGAAGTCTAAACACAGCTATGGAGAGAAACCGTCCACTTCCCAAGCTGCATCCAAAGTACCATCTGCGGTCACCAATGTCAATGAGGTTGCAAAACGACACTTGATCGTTGGACTCCTCGACAGAAGTGCACCTTTTGGAGAAGTGATAATGGAGCAGTGGAAGGTTGCGGAAACGGCTATTTTCAACGCAATTGTTGCACCTTTGCACATTGCCGTACTTTGAAGGATCTGGCTGGTTCAATGGTGCGAAACTCATCAAGTGCAGGAAAGCACAGTCGATGGATTGGTTGAAAGGAGTTGGTTTGACACTCAAAAACCTGTGGCCTGGTGCACAACTTGAGATTGTGAACAAGGACAATATACCCATCATACCAAAAGCGAAGGTCATTATTACGCGTGTGGTCAAGCCGGATGTCACTCTTCGCCTTTTCCAAAATCCGTATATTGCGACGAAGGACTGGAAAGTGTTACATGTGGCGAAACCGAAACCAGAGGTCCAAAGCTATATCTTGCAAATTAACAATAATGCCGAGGACACTCTGTACAAGCGAACTGGCAAGATGTCATGGGGCGTGGGTAGTGTTTTTCTTCGTTTGAAGAAAAGACACCCACAGGACAAGAATGAATTTACAATAGAAGCCGAAGAGATGGAGAGTGAATTGGCAGCTGCTACAGCCGGCTTAAGGTTGGAAGAACCGGTGCGTGATGTCCCTGGATATGGACTCAAGAAAGGATAAATAAGACAATGGAGCTAAAGATCCTTCAGGTAAACCTCCAACACAGTAAAATAACGACCAATGAGCTTCTCCTCACTCTAGAGGAGGGCAACTATGACGTGGCATTAGTCCAGGAGCCATGGATCTCATCGGGAAACAGGGTTGCTGGCTGTCACAGAATTATCACACTTACTTCTCAAAGTTGGTAAGCAAGATACGATCAGCTATCCTTATTAAGAAGTTTTAATTCATATATTTTTTATAATTATAGTACTGACGACTTAGTGGTTGTGGCAGTAGATGGAAGTAAGGATGAACTTATACTCCTTGCATCATGCTATATGCCACACGCTGATGATGCACCCCCACCGGAGTTCCAACGGCTCGTTTAAGAAGCCCACGGTAAGATAGATGGTGATAGGCACGGATGCAAACTCGCATCATACAGTATGGGGAAGTAAGGACATCAATGATAGAGGTGACTCACTTATTCAATTCACACTTCAAACTAACCTTATAATTGTGAACAAGGGGAGGAGCCTACTTATATAGGTCCTACCTCATCTAACGTCTTGGACTTAACACTTTTTAATAATGAGGAAATTGTCGTAAATGAATGGAAGGTGCTTAGACAGACGTCTTTCTCTGATCATTGCTACATAGCATTTAAAATTTTGTCTGAAGTTTCAAAGCTTAGGAAATTGTATAGGAACCCACGTAATACCAGGTGGGACTGTTACAGTAGGAACATTGAAAACAATTTATATCAAGCTAAACCAATTGGGAGTGAAGCTAATATTGAAAGATCTGTAAATTACTTAATGAAAGTTATTACCAAATCATATGAATCAATTTGTCCCCTTTCGCGCATAAAACGTAAGTCTAGACCTCCATGGTGGAGTAGTAATTTAGACGTTCGAAGACGTGAACTGCGTGATTTCTTCAGATTGGCTAGATACCTAGACCAAACTAAGTGATGGAGGGACTACAAAAAAGCACTGAAATCCTTTAAGAAAGAGGTGAGGGAGGCCAAGAGGAGTTCATGGAAGAGTTTTTGTGGCAACATAGAAAACTACGGATACGGCCAGAATGAGGAAGCTGCTTGCAGCAGTGCCTAGCACCATCTGTAAAGGGAATGGTGATTGGACTAACTGCAGCCGGGAAACGTTGGAGGTTCTCTTAGACACACATTTCCCAGGCTGCACGGAGATCTCCTCTCACTCTGAAATTACAAATGAACTTGATACTGAGAATTGTGACGTCATTTCCATTAGTAAAGTGGGATGGGCCATTAATTCTTTTGAACCTTATAAATCACCAGGACCAGACGGTATCTTTCCGGCCCTACTTCAATATGGCGGACGGAGAATAATTCTCTGGCTAACGGGAATATTCAATGGCTGTCTTCGACTAAATTATGTGCCAAAGTCATGGAGGACAGCTAAGGTTGTTTTCATACCAAAAGCAGATAGGAGCAACCATACACATCCAAAAGACTTTAGGCCTATCAGTCTGAAATTTTTTCTACTGAAAACACTAGAGAATCTTGGATATACACATAAAGGAAAATGTATACCCAAATATTCTGTATTCTAACCAACATGCCTATATAAAGGGTAAATCAGTAGAGAAAGCACTCCATAATGTTGTCGAGCTGATTGAAAAGTCGTTCCACTATAAGGACTATGCTATGGGAGTCTTCCTGGACATTGAAGGCGCCTTCAATAATGTCTCTACCGATGCAATTATGGAAGGCGTTAATCGGTCTGGTGCTCACATACTAGTCAAGAAATGGGTTGGCAATCTCTTAAAGTGTAGAATAGTATCTGCAGAATTAGGCAATGCCACTATAAACAACGAAGCTCATAGAGGAACTCCCCAAGGAGTAGTTCTTTCACCTCTTCTTTAGACGCTGGTCGTAAATGATATTCTCATGGAATTTGAGGGTAAAGCAGCTAGGATTACGGCATATGCAGATGACGTAGCCATTATCGTTACTGGTAAGATCCTCGACAGAATTAGCTCCATTATGGAGTCCTCTTTAAAGTATATTCATAGATGGGCAGTCAGGGTAGGTTTGAACTTGAACCCTGAAAAAAGAGACCTTGTACTTTTTACTAAAAGGAAAGTTAGGGAATGGAGAACACCAAAATTAGATGGTATATCGCTCTCGCCCAAAACACATACAAAGTACCTGGGAGTTATTTTGGATAGCAAACTGACGTGGAAACCCAATATAGAGGATATAGTCAAAAAGGCTTCCACTGCTCTATACGCATGTAAAAAGATGATGGGCAAGACATGGGGACTTTCGCCTACTCTTACATATTGGACCTACACAGCGGTAGCTAGACCAATTATTCTCTACGTAATACTTGTATGGTGGAGGGCGACTGAGACAAAACCATACCTAAAAAAGTTAGAAAATACCCAGAGACTGGCAGAACTCTGCATCACTGGAGCTCTAAAAAGTACACCTACTGCAGCTATAGATGTTATGTTGGACCTTAAACCAATAAAACTAACAGCTCTGAATGCAGCATGCAAGTCCGTTATCCGAGTCAGGACAACAGGGCAGATGTCGTACAAACCATTTGGTAAGTTGCTGGAAGACATGGAGTGTAGCTTGGACTACATCATTCCAGAATTTAACTTCCTTACCAAACCACAGATCACTATAAGGGAAGAAGGCTATCTCGAAGGTCTTAACTATAGTGGTTAGTTTTAATTTCTTCACTGATGGCTCAAAGATGGATGAAGGGGTTGGAGCTACGGTTTACTGCCCGGAGCTCAGTATAGAGGAATCTTATAAACTTCCTGATTACTGTGGTATCTTCCAGGCGGAAATCTTTGCAGCCACAATGGCTGCAAAATTAGCTTTCACCCCTCAAACCATGCATGCGCGTGTGAATATTTATATAGACAGTCAAGCAGCAATTAAGGCAATTTTAGCAGACTGCAACTATTCCTCGGATGTGCTCATGTGTAGGAATGCCCTAAATAGGCTTTGTGCTGGTAGACAAGTACATATTTGAGGGAAATTAAAAGATAAACTGGCCAAAAGGGGAATCAAATTACCGGTGGAAGAATTGGCATATGTCCAAAAACCAATTCAACACCTGAAATGGATTATAGACTCTAGGATGAAGGAAGAAGCGGAGGAAAGTTGGCGTGCGACGAAAACTTGCAAAACTTCTAAAATCATGTGGAGCTCTTATGATCCTAAATCGACCAAATTTCTTTTATCACTGACCAGAAGCAACTGTAGACTTCTAGTGGGGTATTAACTGGACACTGCTGGACGGCTTCGTATACCGTCAAAATAGGACAAATACTTGACGGTACCTGCAGGAAATGTAAGGCACAAGGGGTAATTGAGACAGTAGAACATCTACTGTGCCACTGTCCGGCTCTAAGCCGCACTAGATATGAATGTCTTGGAGGTATAACTTTTCGTAGTCTTGATCTATTATCGTGAATGGAAATGTGTAGGCTACTAATGTTTGCTAAATATGTGTGGGAGTCATTCGATGCAGGCACCACGAACTAGGCTGACATACTTATAGATTTCTTGTCATCTTCTGCTATCGCTAAGGATCAATCCTGGTCTATGCGAGGTTCTTGACCGCCCAGACTAACCTAACCTAACCTACCTAGTGTACTTCCAACAACGTGTTGCCAACATTTTTTCAAGGACTTTGGATAATGCTGGCAAATAGTGAAATAGGACGGTAGCCCTCTAAGCTGCTTGGGTCCTTACCCGGTTTCGGTATAGGTGACAATACTGCAGTTTTGCAATCGTGTGGATAGGCACCAGCGGACCAAATATTGTTGTAAAGTTCGCAGAGTCGAAGCTTAAGGCTATTAGGGGCGTTTTTAACCATGGTGTAAGTTATTTTGTCGCGTGCTGGTGTGGACCCTATTAGCGATTTCATTGCTTCGTCCAGTTCTGAAACCGTGATCTTAGTCTGTTGTAAATTTTCAATATTCATAATAGTTTTATTACTTATGATTTTGGACACGAATGCTTCATCAGAACCCAGCGATGACCAAAAAGTGGCAATCTTAGAAGAATGTGTTACATTGTTTTCATTTGTAAAAATATCTGGAAAACTTTTGATGCGATTTTCTCTCAAGTTATTTACTTTACTCCAAAGCACTCGAACATCCATGGAGAGATTGAGGGAATTTAGGAAATTTTCCCATGTGTTTCTCTTTGCAGTCCTACATTCTTTCTTTATTTTTGCACAAATTTTCTATAATTTATTATGTTAGTGTTATTACGTGTAATTTTTAAAAATTTCCATGCCACAAGTATTAGGCTAATTAATTTAGCAATTTCAGAATTAAACCACATTGGACTATTGCTAGCTTTGGGGTTACGGCTGATTGGAATGGATTCGTTTGCTGCTTTTCTGAAGATAGGCTTCAATTGGGCAGCTTCCTTGTTTATGATTGATGATTTTTCAAATTGTGTGGACGCTAGATCTGCTTTCTTTCGAAAAAGAGACCAGTCAGCATTTCTTTCTATAAAACGAGGCAAAAATTTTCTTGTGATCACATCAATATCATTTATAATTTTAATGGAGACATGATCAGCAACTTCCGGTATAGGCAAACAGGTTAATTTAATATGTGGAGCAAAGTTGGTGGAAGACATGGAGACATCTATAGCAGTTAATGTATTTCTGGTACTTAGTAATGTGGGAAAACCATCGTTTAATATTACCAAATTGTTATCGAGAGCAAAGTCTTCAAAGATCCTGCCATTTGGTGAATTAGAGAAAGAACCCTATAAAATGTTTTGCGAATTTAAATCTCCTAGTAATATGTGATGTGAATTTTCATTAATCGATATATCGTTTACTATAGTGTTCGATAAATTTATATGCCCTTCCTTGTTTACATTCGTGATATAGAGATCTTCGTTTGCATTAATTACTATTGTTTGCAAAAGTAAGCTATTGGTAGATTTTATATGGCGTGTGACGTTTAAACTACTCTTTAATAGAATTGCTATGCCAGATTTTACATAATCGTAGTCACTGTTGTTACGGTGGAAAACACGGAAACCCGGAAGATGCAACAGGTGTAGATTTTTTTTAACTATGTGCGTTTCTTGCAATGCTATAATATTTGGCTTGAGCTTTGCGACTAGGAGTTCCAAGGCAAATTTGTTATTAATGAAACCTTGTAAATTTCACTGAAGTATAGAAATGTTTAGGTTTATCATCATAAAGTTTATTTTTCTTATTACCCACTTGGGGCTGTTTCATTGGCTTTTTTAGAATTTTAGGAGTGATGATTACGTTTACTTGCGGAAAAGTTTTGTACCTTTGTGAGCATGGCGATATATTATCGTCTTCGTTATTTTTGTTAATATTTTCTGTTGGGGAATTTAATCCCAAACCGTCATTAATATCCTGAACAACCATTTCTTCAGTAATATCCTCATTGGTATCCGGTCTAAAGCAATTATCGCTACTTTCATCGCTAAAAATTTAGTCATCATCAAAAGACTTGTTTTTGTTTAATTCATATATTTTTATGTTAGTTTCCTGTGTGTTTGTATTCTAACTGAGTGAAATTATTTTTGAGTAAGACTCTGAGACTGTTGAGTGAACTTTGTCTTTTGTAGATTTTTCATTTTTAGATATGTTGCTATTTGTTGCTTTTGAGTGATCGCTGTATGTGGGTTCTTGTTTCGTATTTATTATTCTATTTTTAATTTCTAAGTGGTTAACTGTTGATGTGGTTTGTATTTGTGTTGGTGTTGTTATGATTGTGTCAAGGCTTCTAGTGGGAGAAGTTAATTCATAATTTTCTATTAAGTCAATTGATTCTATTTTATCTTTAGCTGGATTTGAATTGCTTTGTATTGTTATTAGTAGAGTGGTAATGGTGGCTTTAGACATGTTTTGGGAATTAAAAACCGGGAAAAATCAAAAAGGGTGGTAACCCTGTTACAAATGGGGATTTTGAGGATTTTTATGCTGAGATTTTCTTAGCTATGTGTGTGTGTGACTTTAATTCTTTGTTTATGTGTATGTATGTATGTACAGTGCAGTGTTTAAAAAACTACATTAACTGAAAATTTTTTTACTATTGCTAAAACTAGTACTCCAAACAATTACAAGTAGCGGTACCAGGAGCAGTTGTCTTGCTTCGTAGCACTACCTTTTTTAAAACTACTGCTACATGATAAAATTAAAAACTAAAAATTAAGTAGCAGCAGTAAAAACGAAAATGAAGTAGCAGCTTAAAAAACTAAATAGTTTTCTATTCGTTTGATTGAGGTTTTTGTTTTATAACTACTACAACATTTGGAGTTTTGTTTTTCATGACTAGAAAATTTTGAGGTAGTATGTTAATAACATCGAGGTAGTTTTATAATAACATTTCAGCAGCAATTTAATAACATTTCAGCAGCACAAAATAACATTGAGGTAGCGGCAAAAGTAGTCAAAAATCAAAATCATCAGTAAAACTAGAAACCACAAATGTGTATGTATGTATGTGATCAGTGCTGCCACAACCAAAAAATTATTACATTACATTTTATCACATTTTTTGAAAAAGTTAACAAATGTGAAAAAATTACCACACTTTTAAATGCTTTTTTTTTATTTAATAAAAAAATCATTAAAATTTATATTGTGTGTCATTGTAGTATAAGGCTTACTTGCAGTTTGTAGTTTAATAATAATTACAAAAGAACAAAACAAAACAGGAAATGTAATTAATTATTTTACATATTAAAAAACGTTCCAAACAACGCTCTTAAACTTTTTTCTCATTACTGAAATTTGGTGAAAATAGGTTTTTTTGAAAGAACACTCATATATAATATTAATTTAGAAAAGAAAAACTTTAAATAAAAACATGATCACAATAACAAAATTATTTTATTTATTGAACTTAAAGGCTTTTTTTATTGCACTGTGAAATTTAAAAGTTGACAGCGCTGTTTATAAGCAATCGTCGCTTTAATTCGTTTCACACATTCGTGTTCGTGCTTTTTTATGTGATTGTCATGTTTTTACAGTAACGTTTCCCTGATACGCCACACTTTTTACATATCGTAGTTATGACGATGTTGTTAAATAATATTAAATAACCCAGCTAAAAAAACTATGTATGGTCCATATATTTTTAATATATGAATGTATATAATATATATGAATATATATGAATTCATGTATGGAAATGTATAGGCTTATACATGCGAAAAGTATTATATATGAATTGATATATGGACGAATATATGAAATGTATCATGAGCTCATATATGGAAATTGAATTATGAAGTTCTTCGTATATGGGTCCATAGGTATATAGAAATAAGATGTAATATGTATGTATATGGAGCCACGTAACTATACTAAAATGTATGAATACATGACATCTCACATAAAACTGAATTAAAAAAACTTGAATTTTATTAACTCATTTTTATAACTGGTGAATTGGAAATGAATTAGAAAATACATACACTCAAAATATTCCATGCTTAAAAATACGAAATATTTTTTCGTAATTTAATTTTTGTACAATAAACGAAAATTTTGTACATTTTATGAAAATATTTGTGGCTTGTGCAGGAAAACAGATTTTGAAATTTTACGAATTTCGTTAAGTTACAAAAATTGTTTCGTACAATTATTTTCGTATATAGTACCATGTTTTTCGTTTATTTTATAGAACTTAGGAGAAAATAAAACATTTTTGTAAAATTGGAAATTTTCGTAAAAAAAACAAATTTTGTTTTGTTATCATTTTGTTTACAGTACAAAATTATTACAAGTTTCATGAATTTTACGAAAAAATCATTTTGAAATATAAAAATAAAAACTGTTCTGTTTATTTTATTTTTTTTAATATTTTCCCATTTGTTTGCTGTCTTGCATACTTACAAATATTTTATAAAAAATTATTAAATATGTAAATTTCAATTAAAATAAAAATGATTAAAAAATTATTTTTTGGCCTATGATATGGAACACAACTGGGAAGAACAATAAATCTCGTCCACGGCACTTGTGCTGGGATACTATAGATAGACTATCGATAGTTTTAAAATATCGAAAATATCGATAGAAAAAAATATCGACATCGATATTATTTCAAATGCAGTTTTGAAAACGTAAAAAATTTTCAACTGACATCAGCAAAATTTTTCAAAAACTGTCACCTGAAATAGCGTTCGCAAATACATACTTACATATTAAAATATATGTATATAAGGCTATATACTTTCAAGAAAGTGATAAAAAACTAACTTTAACCCGATCAAAAATTGTTATATTTTACTTTCTCAAGTACAAACATTCAGTCGATAGTAATATCGATAGTATCGATAGTGAAATCTGAGCTATCGATAGATATCGATAGTAGAAAATATCGATAGTATCGCAGCACTACACGGCACACCAACAACGAATAAGTAACAGGTCTTACAATTGATAATTGGATAAATGGTTATTGTTTGTGCAAAGAAAGAGAAAATCTACATATCTAAATAAATCCATCGCAGAAGACTTAGAATTTCTAAGGGGTCCGGAACAAGTGTAACTGACGTTAATCTTCTAATTAAGCAGTATAATCAAATGAGCTCTATAGTGAATAAGTTCAGTAAAGTTGATCATAGTAAACTCAAAGAATCTGATGTGATGGATATGCTGTGTGTGTGTTTTATTTTAATGATGATAGTTCGCAACGAAAAATTCGTTGTTCGTTCCAGTTGTGTTCCCAGTTTGATTCGCGTGTTTCAGTGCAAAATATGTATGTATGTGTATGTGATGCATGAGGAATGCAGAGTCTGTAACAAGCCCCCTTAAATTATGTTTTTCTTATAATAATTTTTACAACCTTCAATTCTAAGAATTACAGATTATATTACAAAATTATTTTTCATATGTAAGAAAATATATTTTTTTTGCAGATTTTAATTTGTTTACAGATTTTAGGTTTATACAAAATTTCGTATATTACACCAAATTGCTTTTCATGATTCACGAATTTCTTTTGTAATATCAACATTGTTACGAAAAATAATTTGTAACGTATTCTTCGTTTGTATTTAGTTTACTGAAAATTTTACTTTTTTACTACTTATGCTGCTCCCTAAATGTTATTTTATGCTGCTGCAATGTTATTAAATTGCTGCTGAAATGTTATTTTAAAACTACCTCAATGTTATTAAATTGCTGCTGAAATGTTATTCTAGTGCTACTTCAAAAACTATGCTTTCTGCTCCTTCTGTGACTACCAAAGTAGGTAGCAGTAAAAATTTAAAAAATAAAACTACTTTTAGTGCTACAAAAATTTGAAGGTAGCTAAAGCAGTAAAACATTATTTACTACGCTGCTCCAATTATTTTATTTTTTTACTATTACTACAACTACAGCTACCAAATTGTGCCGGTATCGGTAGTAATCATAATCAGTGTGACCAGATTTTAAAATAATATTAAGCTAAATCACGTTTGAAAAAAAGCTAAAATAAGCTAAAAAGTTACATTTTAGGCTAGAAAATAAAGCTAAACTTTTTTCCACTTCTTTGATCACTTTTCAATAGTTTCTTATTGCTAAACTAACGTTAAATATTACACAAACATATTTTTTTATTATACATATAGAATAATTGCTTAATGAAATTATTTATTAATTATTATATTTTAGATTTAATGAAGAACAAAACAAAAACTTCCCCAAAATAATCTTAAAAAGTTTTTAAAAATGTAAAAACATTTATACTAAAACACGAAAGCTTTTTAAGTGAATTAATGCTATTTAAGGTAAAGCATGGATCACACTATCTGCACAATGTACCGAGTTTCGTCAGATCAGTGAAATAAAAAGAGCTAAATTTGCTCTAATTTATCGACTAATTGGAAGACAAGGGCATAATTGCGCCACACTGCATTGGTAATAAGCCCATATAGACTTATTCCAGAATTAATTGAGTAATAATGCCATTTTGGCTTATTACTTATGACCAGGGAAACCAGAAATATGCTCTAAAAAAAGTGTTTTATGCGCATTCAATATGCACTAAAAACTTGAAAATATGCAAAAAAAAACTCAAAAAATATGCTCTTAAAATAAAATAAATTGGTTTATTTTAAATGAAAATATATTTTTAATTAAAAATTTCAACACCATTTGCATATAAAATAAGCAAAAAAGCAAACAATAAAAAATTAACAAAGAATAACTGCCGTATTGAAACAAAATTGCCATACCATATTTTGACTAAAGCAAATAATACAAATTATTATTATTTTTTTTGATAATCTCGTAAAAATTTAACTTCAAGTTCCAAAGAGATCACGACATCATAATTAAAACTTTGGAACTATATTTTCGATAAATAAAGTTTTGTATGTATAATATTTATTGCAATAAACAACAATCTAGGTCAATATAGATTTTCAAATAAAATCGTTACATGCCACATCTAAATAAACTTTTATATATTTATTTTATATGTTCCTTCAACGTCTACTCGGGGTAGAGTCCGTCACAAATAGAAAAACCGAATTTTTTATTGAAACTAACGTCCGTAATAACTACGAAAATTTATACACTACATGGAACATTAAAAATGAGAATTAAATTGGCGAAAAATAAAAATAAAAATTTTGTGCAACACTTAAGCCTTGTAAGCAAATTAAAATAAAAATTTTTATTTATTTTATTTTATTTATTTAGTTTCAAAATATGCCCTAAAAGCGTAAATTATGCTCTAAAAATGAGAAAATATGCTAAAAAATATGCGTGTTAGAGTGATAAACGCAAAAACATGCTGTATGGGGTAAAATATGCAAAAATATGCTTTAAAGGGCAAAATATGCAAAAATATGCACTAACAAATCGATGCCAAAATTAATAAAAAGTTCTGAAACGGATAAATATCTTGTCCTCGCATGAATACGTCGCACAAGAAAAAACATGCAATTGCATATTTGCGGTTTCCCTGCTTATGACTTTATTGAGGTGGCCCGACGAAAATCGGTACATAGTGTTATCCAGGCTTAAGGCTATTTCAGGTTTTTGTTTTAAGTTAATTGATGCCGCTGAATGAACGTTCAACTCAAGTCAAATAATTTTATACCCAAAAAACTCATAGAGTGTTTTGGCCACTAATATGAATTTAACTTTTTCCATTGGAATTCTAACCATTCTGCCATTATCTACTATTTTTCTTCTTTCCATTTTTGTTATAAAATTGTCGTATAATTTACATTTTGTATTTTTTTTAAACTATTTTACAATGCTAAAAAATTATAATTTTTATAAGTTGTTTATGTTTTTAATATATTTTGTAGAGAACACGCAATTTAGACTAAAAAAAGGCTAAAAAAGCTAAATGAGTTTTTAAAAAAAGCTAAAAAATAAGCTAAGAGCTAAATGAAAATTTTAAGGCTAAATCTGAAACAAATAAGCTAAATTTAGCTCAAAATAAGCTAATATGGTCACGCTGATCATAATACCGAAATACTCACTCACCTTCATACATGAAATGTGCGAGAGCGTTTCAAAAATTTTCTGTTTCTCCTTGAACAGAGTGAGAGCACTAAAAAACATTTTGCTTTTTACATTTTCATGTGTGCACAAATTTGTTTTATTTTGTGTTACACACACATGAAAATGAAGACAAAACTAGGTTTTCATATAAGAGCGCACATGCAGTGTGCAATTTCAAACGCACATTTATGAGTTTTATTCATTTATGAATTATTCATAAATGAGTAAAAATTTGTGCTAAAAAATTTTGGATTTTCTTGTGGTATGCAAGCAAATGGTTTTTTATGTATGTGTGTATGGCTTTTGATTCTATTGTTCATATGACTGGGAGAGTTGCCGATTTGGATATTTTTAGCCGAAATTAGTTCTTTATATAAATTTACTGCAAATAAATTGTAAATTTTTACACAGTGTCAGCGCTGCCGATTTGCAAATTCTTAACTCAAATTTAGTGTATATTTATTTATATAAATACATATGTATAAACATAGAAATTTACCTTTAATAAATGCAGGGACAGAAAATAACTGTTATTTTTAAAAATTTACATCAAAAAAGCACACATAAAAAATTATCGTAGAAAATTTTGGTTCTCATTATTATGATACATAGGTGATGTACATGCAAATTTTTGTATGACTTTTAAATTTGTGCCTTTTTTGATAAAAGTAAAAAAATAACTGTTATTTCTTAACTTTTATTTTTTTAAGGCAGAAATAAAATTTATTTCTTAACTTTTATTTTTTAAGGCAAAAATTAAAAGTTATTTTTGACTTTTATTATTTTAGTCAAAAAATAAAAGTTATTTTTTAACTTTCAATATTTTAAGGCAAAAATAAAAGTCATGAATTAAATATTGCATAGTAATACGCAATTATTATTGCTTTCAATGCTATAAATGATAAAACATCCGTATAGACTTCTGTAATATACATCAATTATTATTACCTATAAATAGCAGGCAATAAAACTAGAGTATTACTATGCAATACTTAATTCATGGCTTAAATAACAACTGTTACCTAAATAGCAAGTTGCAGCCATTTATACTGAAGCATAGAATATAAATCATAATAGAATGCGCATCTCAAGGACAACTAAAATATTTTTTACAAACGTTTAATGATGCCGGAGGGAAGAGAAAAGAAAAGAAGCAAAAACAAAGAACTTAGCAACAAAATACATAAAGGAGCACATTTTGCATTTCGCACTTCATATGCGATTTGGACTTCATTTCAAAAAGAAAATTCCCAATGACCTAATTTTTACCAAAAATGGTTACCACAAAAAACAAACAAACAAAAAAATACCTGCGCAATTATAATACTTTTACAATTGCTTGTGCATATTTTACTAAAAATCACCCCTTTAAGCAGGTAGGGCCTGCATTCCGTGTTTTTGTTGTTGTGCAATTATGGCTGTTTTACCTTTTTTGCATAAGCAATTAAAAAAATACATATACAGTATTTTTCGGTTAATTGCACATCAAAATTTGCACAACTTTTTGTTCAATTAACCGGGGAACCAATTAGCCGATACCCGCTTAATTGAACAATTCGTTCAATTACAAGAATCCCGTTTAATTGAACAGTTTGTTCAATTACAGAAATCACGCATAATTGGAACTACTAATGAATTAAAAGAAATCGCATATGTGCACTTTAAGTTTTTCAAAATAATTTTTTTTTACCTTAAACGAAAAAAATGCAAGTAACAGAAAAAAATTTACATATATGTGTGTGTATACGCTGGTATTTATTATTATTTCAATTAGTAGAGATGCCACCCAGTGTTTTTCACAAATGATGTCAAATATGTACATATGTGCAAAAATGCTAGACAATATTTCAATAATAATGCAATTAACCGGGTAAAAGTAAGAGGAAATTTATTTTTGATGACATGAATTTTGAACCAATTAAGCGGGAAAATCAATTAACCGGGTTCAATTATCCGAGGAAATTTACATGTGCTTTCGTATGCAATATTTTGTTGCCCGATCATATGGTTCAATTAAGCGTGGAAACCAATTAACCGTAGGGTCAATTAACCGAAAAATACTGTACACAAATCAAATAAAACATGCACACTTGCTATACAAAAGGGTTAGCGAATATGACACGATGGATTTTCCCGCAATTTGTGTGTTTGAAATCAAAAGAAAAAATTTCAACACACATTTGTGAATAAGTGATCAATGTGTTTCAATAATAAAAACTTGATATTTATTTAAAGGTAAATTTCTATGTACATAGATGGCTTAATATAAGAAACGCGGAAGTCGAATTATCGATATTTTATAGGAGAAGCAAAAAACTGAGGAGAAACTAAAGCATTTACAAACAGAAATAATTTTTTAAGATATTATAACTTCTTCATTTTGAACTGTAACGTACTAAGATCTTAAAACGCGATTTCGAAAAAAAATTTTAGGCCGATAATGCAACCAATGTGTTGGAAATTCTCCTGGCGTCATAAGTGTCTTTCTACATGTCGTGTATAATAGGTCGTGTTATAGAGCGGTTTTTAAATCAAAATAATATTGTTTGAAATGATGTTTAATTTGAATTTACTAACAGCATATTTTGAGTGTAAAATGTATCAAGAGCTGTTGTGTCCACACATACACTATCTTATTCTTTGTTAGTATATGTGCTTCGCGGCTATATGGATAGGCTGTGAGCATCACTCATTATACTCGCTTTGCAATGTTGTCAGCTTTTAAAATTTTAAACGCGAAAAAATATAAGATACTTGTAGTGCTCAGTGCTCAGTGCTTTTTAAATTAGTTTTTAATTTTTTTTTTCTTAAGACCTCTAAACTAAAAATTTTAAATCAAATTTGTTTTGAGCATGCTTGTCATTTAAAAATTTAAATTGTGCATTTCAAGATGTTTTTTGTATTGTTAGAAAATTGATTCAAGGAATACGCGCTATATCAAACTCTGACTTTAATATTTAATTTAATTAATGTAAAAAGTGTTTTGTCTAACAAGAGATAATTATAATGTCATCAGCATTCCAAATAGAGTCGAATAGCGAAATTTGGTCTGTTATAGACAATATATGGAATATGATTCAATTAATGCAATTGAGAGAGAATTGAGTCTTTATGGATTCAATTGATATAAACCTATTTAGTAAAAATTGACATACAAGTTCTGTCACATCCATATTAACATGTAGAAATAGAACGGGTTTTAAGCTCTATAAATTTTTCAAGGTTTACCACAATATTTTTGCACGCGTTTAACGCTTTCATATAACAAAGGTCTGAAACGATAAAATTTTTGTTGTGAAATCAATGAAATAACAAATAATAACGATTTTTATATAAATAGCAATGTAATGTATATAACTTTAAAGTTTAAAAAACTATGTTATGCTCAGGTGATCGGGTATGTTCTGTAAACCGAATCGTTTTCAAAACGAGAAATTTTCAAAAACGAGTAAATGTTTATTTGGTGCTTTACAAATTAATCGAAATGGTGACATTCGAAATTAATTTGAATAAAATATTTGAATGTTAAAGTCAGTTGTTAATAAATCAAGTCACATTTGAAACAAAAGTACGCATTTAAAATGTCCGGCTCTAAATCTTTGACAGAAAAAGTGTTTATTTCATTATTATAAAACTTGATGTGTCATACATTCACCCACCAAATCATTTAATGATATATTAGTCGGTTCAGAAGTTAGCAAAAGTATACTACATATTTATGAAAAATTATTCAACATAAACTGTTATGTGTTAAAATAAAAAACTATTTTATTAGAAATGCTCTTGAAGCTGAACAATAAAATGAGTTACTTCCGCTTTACCTCTCAAATCTACAATTATTTAAGATTAATTTTACGAAATACTTATATAAAAACATTTACAGGTTTCAAAAAAACACAGTTTTTTTGCTCTCCTGAAAACAAACCTGATTTTGTCGGAGAAACGATGATATCTATATCTCTTTAGTACTTTAAACTTATTTTTTACTTATTGTAATAGACATTATTCTATTTTTTATAATTTTTTTATATCAGTTTTTTTTGTTAAATAAGTTCTTTTTTCAAATAGGGACTGTGATATTTTTATGAAATGAAACCTTGTTATGTTCGATTTTTTTATCTTTGCTATATACATGTTCCTTAATATTTGATTTTTTTAATATATAGTGGGTTTCATAAAAGTTAAAAATATTGGGCCTGATAACGAGTATCGTATTTCGACTACGAAGATTTCGTAATAGATTGAAGAAGAAATCTTGCAATGTTCCTTAGTCTACTACAAAATCGTCGTAGCCGAAGTCGTAATACGACACTCGAAATAAGGCCCAATTACATTGAGTACATCTGTATTTATAAATTAAGTGCTTTTCACAGTTGCAGTGCTTTTCGAAATTTAAAAGTTGATAGCACTGTCCCAATTATAGAAAATTGAGAGTATGACCACCGCCAGTGCTGTCGGATATAACGATTTGTCTCTAAAATCGCCAAAAGCTTTGTTTTAAAATAAAAATTTTGACGAGCCTTCTGTTCATTTATATATTTCAACTCATTTGCGATTATTTTAGCTAAACACACATATGCAATTTAAACAATGTAGATTAATGTTAAAAACATGGCAAATTTTACACAAGGAAGGTTTTCTACAACATAAAATAATTAATGAAAAGAGATTTGTTTTCTATATCTAAAGTGTGGTTTTTATAAATCATAGTTGGGAAAACTTCCTTTTATTAATTTGGAACTAGCATTTGGGATAATGATGCATCAATAGCCTTATGCATCATGATAAGGATATAAATAACTGAAAATAAGACTCATATTGATGTAATTCATTTTTAGTATGTTTTATACTCCAGTATGTTTGTATGTATGTCTGTTTTATAAATGAAATACACTCCAAAATAATCCATGCTTAAAAATACGAAACACTTTTTCGTAATTTAATTTTTGTACAATAAACTAAAAATTTTTAAATTTTACTAAAATATTTGTAGCTTTGCAGCATAAAGGCCATTTCTCACTATCATACAAAGTCGTGCGATCTACGAAAAAAGTACAACTTTTGTGACAATAACAATTATCTTTTGAAATATTTTATAAACTCCATCATATCATTCGTAGATCCCACGACTTTGTATGATAGTGTATCACGGCCTTAACAAGTTTCATAATTTTACGAATGTCGTTAAGTTACAAAAACGATTTCCTAGAATTATTTTCGTATATAGTACCACATTTTTCGTTTATTTCATTGAATTTAGGAAGAAATAAAACATTCTTACAAAATTGGAAATTTCGTGAAATAAATAAATTTTGTTTTGTTATCATTTTGTTCACAGTACAAAATTATTCTCAAACCTATACAAATTTCGTGAATTTTACAAAAAACAATTTAAACATATAATAAAAACTGTTGTTTTGTTTTACTTTTTATTATATCCCCCATTTATTTTCCTGTTATTGTATAAAAAATTATTGTAATAAAAAATTTGTTTTTAGTTCATGCTAGGAACACAACTGGTACGAACGACGAATTTCGTCCACGCAGAGTTTGCTGCGTAAATTCGTCGTGTGAAACACAACAACGACGAATTTACTAAACGAATTCAGCTGTTATAATTTATAAAGTTGTTTGAAGCATTTGCAAAGGCAGACAGAGAGAAAATTTGTATTTCATAGTTCGTCGGTGTACAAAATAGAAATAAATCTATCGCAGAGCTCGTCACGCTCTACAAATTTCGTTTTATGGAGGCGTTGTGTTAATTTTAATATGAACAAATATATTTTATTTTCCAGGACAAAAGTTCGCAATGAAAACTTCGTCTTCGTCCCAATTGTGTTCCCAGTTTGATTCGTGAGTTTCATTGCAAAATATTCATGTATGTATGTGTATGTATGAGACGTATGAAGAATGCAGAGGCTGTAACAACTTCCCTTAAGTTATCTTTTTATTTTCATAATTATTACAACCTTCAATTCTAGGAATTAAAGATTAATTTACTATTTCCCAAGGATATATAAATTTTTTGAAGATTTTTATATTCCACGTATTTTTTTATTTTATACAAATTTCGCATATAACACAAACTTGCTTTTCATGATTCACTAATTTATTTTGTATTATTAACATTGTGTTTCTTAAATTTACGAAAAAAAATTTGAAATAAAAAATTTTGTTTGCAGACATATCTACGAAGCATTTCGTACCCTAAAATTAACGAATATTTCCTAAAATGAACCACATTTTTCTAAAAACCTAAAAATATATAAAATTATACCTATTTTAAATAAAAAATGTTGTGTAGCTAATATTTAATGTTGTATAATATTGACGATAAACGACAAATGTGTCAGCGCTGTGGCTAATAGCATAGACAGACGACAGCGTTACTTTGCATTAAAAGCTCACTAATGCGAATTAAAAATTTACCCTGACAGACGACAGTATTTGCATTAAGTAAATCGTCGGTTGGTTATTGGTTTGCGGCACAGTATATTCAAAATACATTATGATTGCAGCAAACCAATAACCAACCGATGATTTGTTTTATCCAAAACAAACCCCATTAACAGAATGTACTCGTAGCCAAGTCGCATACCTTTTCAAGCAGTCCGTATCTAATTCACTCATCAACCAGTATTTGATTGATTGTTGACGGTGCTGCCATATTGAAATAGGTAAATTCAGTATTAATTCACTTTCATTTAGTGCATTTACTTCAAATCAAATGCGCATTGGCATGGGGATAATTCACAAGTTAATTTGAATTAAGGCAGTTAATGCAAATTAACGCTGCCGTCTGTCTATGCTATAAAAATCAATCTGACAGCACTGGCTAGCATCGATCAGGTATGATACAGATATGTATGTATGCATCTATTAAAGGATTACGGTACTTGTTGACGCATAATGCATTGCTATTGGCTGAAAAATATGAGGAAAAAAAACAAGCAAAATAAATTCAGTAAAGTGCGACTTTGACTCGCGCACGAAGGGTTCCGTACGTTGGGCTTTGACCATTTTTTTAATACAGTGTTTTTTTACGTTTTTTCAGCTGAAATAATTTTTTTTTTTTACTATTTTTCGCTTTTTTTTCGTTTTGGCGATTTTTTAAATTTTGGCGATTTTTTTCATTTTGGCGATTTTTTTCATTTTGGCGATTTTTTTCATTTTGGCGATTTTTTTTTCATTTTGGCAATTTTTTTCATTTTGGCGATTTTTTTCATTTTGGCGATTTTTTCATTTTGGCGATTTTTTTCATTTTGGCGATTTTTTTATTTTGGCGATTTTTCCGGTTTTCCGCGATTTATTTTCGATTTAGAAATTTTTTTTAATTTGGTGCTTTTTTCGTTTTGGCGATTTTTTTTTTATTTTGGCGATTTTTTTTTCGGTTTGGCGATTTTATAATTTTGAGATTTTTTTGTTTTACCGGTTTTGAAAATTTCAAGAAGTTTGCTCTTACGGTATCCAAGATACAGCAAGTTATCAATATTACATAGTCAAAATTACATTAACTGATGGTACACCCTCTAATTAAAATTTTTTAAATTTTAGTGTTAATTGTTGTAGTCTGTATAAAAATACACGAACTTTACAAATTTCAAGTGCATATACATACAATTGTATGTATAGTACATGGGATTTTAACATTTTTCGTTGCTCGTTTTGGCACACCCTTTAATTTCCAACTCTCATGTATTTGTTGTTGTAGCGGCCAAGGGTCCCATGTAATATACATACATACAATTGTATGTATATTACATGGGATTTTAAAATTTTTCATTGCTCGTTTTGGCACACCCTTTAATTTCCAACTCTCATGTAGTTGTTGTTGTAGCGGCCAAGGGTCCCATGTAATATACATATATACAATTGTATGTATATTACATGGGATTTTAACATTTTTCGTTGCTCGTTTTGGCACACCCTTTTATTTCCAACTCTCATGTATTTGTTGTTGTAGCGGCCAAGGGTCTCATGTAATATACATATATACAATTGTATGTATATTACATGGGATTTTAAAATTTTTCGTTGCTCGTTTTGGCACACCCTTTAATTTCCAACTCTCATGTATCTGTTGTTGTAGCGGCCAAGGGTCCCATGTAATATACATACATACATACAATTGTATGTATATTACATGGGATTTTAACATTTTTCATTGCTCGTTTTGACACACCCTTTAATTTCCAACTCTCATGTATTTGTTGTTGTAGCGGCCAAGGGTCTACACACTGTGTCCAAATTTCAGGTCCGTAGCTCTTACGGTTCTCGAGAAAATACCCTGTGACGGACAGACGGACGGACGGACAGACGGACAGCGTAGCGAAAACAATAGGGTTCCATTTTCACCTTTGGTGTACGGAACCCTAAAAACTGGGAAAACATCACAGTGGAACAAATTATAATTTTTCTCCATAAATTTTGAAAGCGAAAAATTAAATTTTTTTAATTATTGTCTAAATTTGTGAATGCTAATGAAAATATAAAAAAATATCAAATATAAAAATATATAAGACCTTTAATTTTAACGAATTTTATGGTTTGCTTATTAATCCACCTTCACTCATATGATTAATAAATATTTTTAATTTATAACAATAATAGCCGACGGAATTCTACACACTTTCATACTGCAAATCACGGATGGAAATCATGGTACAATTGTACTTGTTATGGTACATTTTGGACCTCGTTGGTACCGTGGTACTACCGCGAGTTACTTGGTACAATTTAAAAATCCCATTGTTTCACTATATGGTAACATTAATTTTGCCTATGTTGTCTTTAGTTTTTGTGTGTGTGTTTTATTTTAGACGGACAGTTTCTCTGTTTTTGTTGCAATGCTGTTGTCAAGGCAAATTCATGTACCAGGTGGTATCAAGTCTGCAACAAAAAAATCTGTCTAGTACTTTAACTGTACATGTTAACTTGACAGCACCTCCTACATGAACTCGCTTTGGCTTTGGTTATATTTATTTTTGTTAACTATATACCGCTCCTTTACTTCAATAGTATGTTTTAGGTTTTATCGCGCATTTCTTATGCGCATAACTTAGACTTTATAGTGCATGAAAATAACTTGCCTGTTAATAAGCAAAATTTGTAAAATAACCGATCTCTAACAATTCTAATCTTCGAATGTACCCGTATGAATGTAATATTTAATATTGTTTATACTGAATTTTTATACACATTTTTGTGAAATTTCTGTTTTTTATTGTTTACTTCAGAACTTTTAAAAATTTTTTTACGTTTCCGTTCTTATTAATAAATATTTAAAAAAATAATACCGTCATGGTCCAAAAAGTACGTTTTGTTTGCATAGTTGGTACAAAATCCAAGAAGTCATTTTCCTTCCCTGCTGCAAATATTCTAACTCGTTGCATATATATATATTTTGAAGCATATCGTCAATGCTATTAATACTTTTAAGTAGATACATACATATGTATATTACCAAGATAGCCACAACTGATATTAAACACTGTATTGTTTACAATCGTTTGCTTACATGTGTCGGCTATACGAATTATGAACATATAAGTCAGGCATATTATCAATTTCTACTTTTGAATACGAACTTGAAACCCCAAAATGTCATTAGTTTCAACTTTCTGATTTTATATTATGTTCAAAATCTGCCGTTTGAAAACAAATTCTCTAATTTTAAGAATCTACGGGATATCTTTGATTGCAACAATTTCCAATTTCCAAAAACATGTGCGTATGTATGTACATACATATGTATTAAAAAAACGAAAAGTCTTAGTTATCCGTACAATTTCGCTCTTATTTTTTGCTTTTAACTGCCCACTGTGCACTTCATATACACAGAAAAAAATGATTTTAATATTTGAATACGAAAACCGCTGATTCAATAAAAAAATCTTTCGAATTTTCTGTGATGACGATTTTTACAATATTGATAAATAAAATTGTAAGCATGTTTATTGGATATAAAGTCAATATAGCGATTTAATGAATCAAAGAAAAAAATTGTTGGCTGAAATTTTATTTTCAGTGATATTTGTTTTAGTGTGTGTGTGTGTGTGTGTGTGTGTGTGTGTGTGTGTGTGTGTGTGTGGATGAATGTCGCACCTTTTTAACCCCTTTTGGTTTGTTTTTGCTTGGCTGCGATTAAAACTAAATGTGTTTGGGATGAGTCGAACCGGGAGTCTCTTGACCAATAGTTTAACATACTTACCACTCAGCTAAAGAGCAAATCGCTTTACATACGCAAATAATGAATACACGCAAAACATGATTTCTTATGTTTCTTCTACATTTGCGCATTGCGTTATGATATAATCTAAAAATAACTTTGTTGAGAAAAAAAACAAGCCACGACGTTTTTCGGCTACTTGTTGTAATTCACACGTATACAAGCCGAGCAATCAAAATAAACAACAACAATAGCACATGACCACGTTGGGTCAATCAACAAGCAAGATAAACACCAACACAAACAAATTAAATTAAATGATATTTTAAAATGCGCGGTATTGATAAACATAATATTCAAGTTAATGACAAATATTATTGAATTTAAAAATTTTATTCAATAACATTGTTTGTTGAAAATAATTCTTGCATATTTTTTTCTGTGTATAGATTTTTTTTTTAACTACAGGACTGCCAACCGTTAGTCAGGTAATTTTATCCCACTTTTCTTGCTAAGTTCGGTAAAAAAAGGGAAGACAAGAATTAATCCTACTTTTTTGTATATATGGCCTATTTCCGAACTGCGAAATAAAACTTTCGACTTACAATTTGTATTGAAAACAACAATGAAATATGAAAATTTGTTTTTGTTTTTTCAATATAAATTGAAAGTGGAATGTTTTCTTTACCATTGTACTCTTTGATTTTACGAGTAATTGGGTACTTAAATTTTATGCATTTACAATGGGCTGTGGGATTTTCCAACGTTTTATGGTTTCTTTTTTATAATAATGCGTCTGTGTTGTTAGCAGGTAACGAAAAGGATTTGTAACCACTTTTATCCATCGAAAATTTTAAAATGTTTATTTTAAATACATAAATAATTGAAAGCTATACCTTAAAGCCATTTTTGTGTGTATGTACATATATAGTATATATTTACATATACATATACATAAGTATTAGAGTGTTTTAGGTACTTTAGTGTTTTAGGTACTTTATTACAACAAAAAACAATGCATTTAAGTTCCAAATATTGAAATATGTATGTATATTAAGGAAACAGCTTTTTTTGTAATTTTGCAAAAATGAAATTTTACACGCCCTAGCGCACATCGTTATAAAAAAATATTAAGAAACGCCAAACTACTTGAGTCATTGTTAACTTATTTCTGTTGGAAGGTCTTGAGGGAATTTTTTGGGAAAACTTTTAACAGCAATAAGTTAACAATGACTCAAATGAGTCAAGTAATAGTTAAAGAAATTATAGAATTTATTTTAATATAAGTAGCACAGGCTATACCGATGCGCAAAAATCGTAGTTTTAATGGAATAATACATTGCTGATGGTACGAACAGTACAGTTAAATGCACCATTGAACGCGGCTTGAAAAATCAATCAGATGAAGTATCTTTTATTAATTATTTGCCTTGCGAAAAAAAAAACTTAAGTATTCCAAAAAAATATATAAAAATTTACCTATTTTAGACACGGTCCTATACGTGCACGGTTATCTCTAGATCCCTTAATTGTTTTGGGAATCCTCTTTAAAAAATATCGATCTTTAGTTTCAGAGGGGTAATAATATATTTTTATTTATTGATTAGCTTTAATTTACATATGTTTACATATATGTATTTATATATACAAGTGTATGTATTTGTGTAAAACACATAAGTTTTAATATATAAAATAAGCTAAAAAATGCATTGTTTAGTCAACAAAACAAGCAAAAATATAATTTTAACTTTTTTATTAAACTTTTACCAAATTAAATAAACGCATCTCAATGAATTTAACTATTTATATGAAAGAGATTTTCGTGTAAATTTTAACTGAAGTCTGTGCTATTTTTATTTTATTATTAGGTTAAATATTGCAATACTTTTAAATAAAATATTATAACATTGTGATTTATTAACTTCTAAGGCTGCCAAATAAAAATGAAATTTAATTTTGAATTAAATACCTTAGAAACCATAATATTGTCTGATTTTTAACTTCAAATTGCTTAAAAATACCTTGCTTATCGCATTTGTGTGTTTGTGTGTGTGTGTGTGTGTAATTTGACATTTTCAATGGCAAAATTGGTTACGAGTAGTTTTCTTTACTTCCTAACTATAAAATGTAGTAAAATAAAGCTCGTTAGAATACATTGGCTACAATTTGCAAATCCATAACATTAAATTCCGCAATTACCGCTAAAATTCAAGAAAGGATAAATACAACAAAAACAATATTCTTTTGTTTTCTACGTACATATGTACATACATATTTAAACAGGTTAAACAATTTTAGAAATTTTTATTCACACTTTATTGCCAAACTTAATACAAGAAGAACGGTTTTACATTACATTTGTAAAAGTTGGCAATCCTGGGTTAAAATTATCAATAGATAAGTATAAAGAGTGCATGGCGTCGTCCGTCTGCAATGTTCTTAGGTTGGTTTAATCTTGTATTCTATTCAGTGTTGCCGGAATCGTAATTCATTTTACAGGGATAAAACTAATCCAAATTTTAGATATTACGCAAACAAAATTTTTTGTAATTTTATTTTCGGCGCTCTATTCCTAAATACATACATATGTACATAAGTATGTACATTACTTGCATGTACTATATAAATAAATCACCATAGCAGTGACAAATAACAAGCAAATTGCTCAATGATTACTGAAAATTACATTAAACCTTGGAGGGAGTTCCAAAACTCTTTTTTTGCATTGTGTAGTGAGAATAAAACTTCTTGCTTACATGGAACAGAACAAAACTCGTCCCTTGCACCATAACCAGCCTAATGTGTAACCAAAGACTATAAATCAGTGATGGGAAATGAGATTTGCATTTCGGTACCAAATAAAATATTTTTAAGTACTTTTTTGATGTCGAGAGTACCAAAAATTATTATTAAAATTTAATTAACAAAAAATTATATAAAATACATTTACAAGGAAATAAAAAAGGAGCATCTAATTTTTTTTTCGAAATCACGTTTTTAACGTTTTCTGGGAAACAACGTATAAGTGCATCCTCCTTGAAGATCTTAGTACGTTAGAGTTCAAAATCAAGGACTTATGGCAACTTAAAAAAATATTTCTGCATGTGCATGCTTTAGTTTTTCTTCAGTTTTTGCTTCTTATAAAATACAAAAAATTCGAGATCCGCCTTTCTTATATTAAGACATCGATATGTACATATAGTTACCTTAATATAGAAAGGCCCTAACTCATTATTTTTTATAGATTTCGATGGAACATCTAATGAATCGAAAAGATTCAAAAATCTCGATTAAAAAATTAATGACTTTGGGCGTTTCTATATTAAGGTAACGATATGTAGGTGCAAATATTAAAGTTTTTAGACTTCAATAAATCTTTGAACTGGATAAAACTTGATACTGTTGGAACATAAAGCATGTTCCAAGGCCTATTTATCAGGTCAACGCAACTCTACAAAAACACAGCAATACAAAAAACAACTTTATGTTTAAGTTGTCAGAAACACACACAAACCTGAACCAAAGTATAGGGTGCAAATAACTTTTGACAGCTTAAACACCAAAACACAGAATATCATCAGGACGATTGCATTGACCTGATAAATAGGCCTTGGCATGTTCCTTTGTTTTATTTTCATTAGATTTTGGTAAGAGAAAATCTTTCGACATTTGCAGAGGAGTTAGGTATGGACATAATTTCGTAAATTACTCTTGATATATCGGGAAACATGTTTTCATCTAATCTGCTTATAGTTTTAGCCACTGCACAGTGGGAACTTTGGCAAAATTAATTGTAATAAATTTTGACATTCTAAACTACTGATTGTACGATGTATAGTCCATTATATTTTTGTAATGAAAAATTAACGATGTATAGTCCATTTAATTTTTTCTGAAACTTCGACATCTTTAGAGGAGGACTTAGGCTTAATAACACATTTCTTGACAGCCTTCTGGTTTAAGCCAGAAGTTCCATATTTATTGCCATTTATTTTGCAAAAGTCCCCACTCTGCACTGTAGATCAGAAGCTGCATATATTTTCTGTTGTTAATGGCTTCAGTTCTTCCATATTATCTATGGGAAACATTTTAATTAAAAGTGGTGCAAATCTGTTGGTTTTAGCTGATAAAACATTTTTTTGTGGAAAACTTGCTAAACCAAAGTACACTTTTGCCCTTAGAACTTTTTAAAATTTTATTTAAACTGATTTAAAACATGAGTTGTATATATGTATATATGTAGATCAACTTCTGTGCCAATATCATTGAGTGAAATATGGTTATCGTTAATATCTTTCACAATTAAGATTACAGTTTTCTAAAATATCTTTGCGAACTAAGTTTTGTGAAAAAGAAATTTAATTCCTGGCAAAAATAAATGCATTTGTTGTAAGTTAACTGTGAGAGTATCAAATATGTTGGGGGAGTATTACGGTACTTTTTCATGTCTAATAGTATCAAAAAAAGTACGATCGTACCAACTTTCCCATCACTGCTATAAATATATAAAGATGTTCCACGTAGAACATTAAATGAAAACTAAAATTTTTTGTGTTTATAGATGCTGTGAGGGAAGTAACAAGGGAAAATAAATTGTTTGTTATTTGAACGAAACCACAAAGAGAGCACAAAATTTTTGAGCATTCACACTTATATAAATATGTATGTAGTAATGTTGTATGGCATACAATGTATGCACACACATAATTGAAGCTTATAGAGAAATTTGGTTGTGTGTGTTATATTTCTTGTTAAAGCGCAGTCAAGTAGGAGCAAAAATATGAAATAACTAAAAGAAGTTTCTTGTTTTGATACATTCATGTGCAAATAAATCATGAAAATCAAATGCGACCGATTGTGTTATTGTAGGGTAAAAATACGTGTTTTATTGTTGTAAAATTAAAAATAAGTTGATTCGCACCGAACTATAATTATTTTATTTAGAAATTTCAATTATATGTACATATATCAATTATATATTTCAATTACAGTGGAATCTCTATTGAGCGGACACTGAAGGGACCATTGAAATGTGTCCGTACAAGGGAACTGTCCGGTCAAGAGAAAACTAAACATTTAAATGGAGCGCTGCTGGGACCTGTCAAAAGTGTCCGTCTACAGGGGGTGTCCGCCTATAGGAAGTGTCCGTTAAGGGAGATTCCACTGTATTATCTGTTTCTTTATCATAATTTTTAGCGTGAACAAACATTTCTGAAGGATATGACAAAACTTGTGCTGGTTTAATTATATCCACACGACATTTAGCGCAAGTAATTCGTTGAGCTACATATATAACCAACAAAATATCGGCTTGATGTTAACTCTATTGGAACATTATTAGAGTTAAAACAATCTGCATCTTCATTAAAATAATCTTCATTTTCATCGAATATGTTTGTTACATTAACGTCAGGTGTGCGACTACTTTCTGCTGTACTTCGACTTCTTTGAGTATCTTCTAAAATTGTTTGGAACTCAATAGGTAAAAATATCGCATCGTCGTTTGCACAATTTGAAGAGGTACTAAATTGCGTTATTTTAAGAGATAGCAGTTTAGCTACTGCGACATTTAATTCATAGACCGAAGGATTTTTGCAGTGTCCGCCCTTGGGACGTAGGTATATATGAAAACAAGTTTTCCAATGGATATTGATTAAAATGGCTCGTTAAAATGCATATCAAATTTGAGTTTTCCGCAAACAATTCACGATAACGATAAAATAGCTCTCGTAGTTTGAATTAGGCCATCAATTGAAAATATTTTATTTCCTGCGTATTCAACCTGTTTCATATAGGTAATTAGCTCTTCGAGTAATTGCCAAGTTGTGCTTTTCGGCTTCAGGCCACGCTTCAGGGGCTTTGCATCGTTAAAATACATGCTGTTTAAGCAATCAAAATAGCTATCGAGTTTTTTTTATAAAAGAGCACGTTGAAGTGGCTATTGCTGCGGAACTTCATGTAAACTGGCGATTTTCATTTACAGATTGGATTGCAGCAGCAACTGAATTGCTCAAAGTTTGAACAGCTAGGCCAACACGCATCTTCTGAAAATTATTTGGGTTTATGTGCACCGTTGTTAATTTTGTCATTTTGGTTACTTTTCCATACTCCAACTCGAATATTTCTCTAACAACGTCGAATCGCGCTACGCCATGCGGTGTTTTAAAATCGGCTTTGATGAAAGCATTTCTTATGGATTTGAAAATACGGGGTACGTCGTACATCAGGTAAATTTTTGCATTTTTATAAATAAAATAAGGTTTTTCACAAGATTCACAAGATCCTAGCATATCATAGCATTTTCCATTATCACACGTAAGCCCACGCACATTTAGTCCCATTTCTCTTAAAATGTCAAAGTTTGACTCCACAAGTTTTTTTAGTACATCACCTTTTATTGAACTGGAAGTAACAAAATAGTTTAAAACGAACTTCCAACTTTTTACAACTCCTCTTATCATAAAAACGCAAACTTGGGACCCCATTTGATTCACTCGTTCATATCCTAAATCGACAACTCCATCTATAACATCTGCACATTTATTATAAGTAAATTTTTTTCTTATAGATACTTCATCAAAAATTAAAATGCATTCTTTTTCAAAAGGTTGCATCTTTTTCACAGTTTCTGTGAGCGCATTGTATATACATGAATTGTTACCTGGCTGCAAATTTTTAATGCTACTCCATCCACTAAAGGATGAAGGACTCTGAAGGTTCAATTTCAATATATTTCTTAAGAACAAGTATGTGGAGGTTGATCTTTAAAATATACTTTGAGAAAAGCTTATCTCATGCTCTTCCCAACGCGCATTTGTCCCTCTATTTATCTTTAGGAGCATTTTGCAAAATGTTTTTCGTTTGGACTTATATTTAAATTAAATAAGTAAATTTATATTCGGTGCGAATCCATGTATTTGCAAAAGTACAACAATAAAATACATATTTTTGCCCTATAAATAGACAATCGGTAACATTAAATTTTATGTAGCTTATGTCCATACACTTATGCATATGTGCGAAAACACAAGTTCTTTTTGTTTGTGTAAATTTTTTCTTTGCTTTAAATTAAATACACACATCCATTCATACTTACGCATGCAAAGGCACACACACATGCATGCGTATGCAGATGAATAGCGAAGACTTGAGAATAATAAGTGCTCTGAGAAAATAAATTACTCTCTTTGAAACAAATGGATTTAGTAGTAAATCCACCAGCAAATTAAGCACTGACAGTACAATGTATGGACGTAGAACATCTTTATATATTCATAGTCTTTGGTGTAACTCTTGTTTTTGCTTTGTGTATTTGTCGTACTTTCCGTTGCCAAGGAGTGCTGCCATACATATATGGTTTAAGTAAAATATTTTTTTCCACAAATTTACTATGTATGTGCCTATCCAACAAAATAACGAATATACATATGTAACTGTAAATGACAGACTTGCTTTATTAAGTCCTAATTTACACTCAGCAAGTCTTATTGCTAAGCTGATTAGTTTTTTAGGAAAGAGAGACGAGGGGAAAAGAAAATTATATGTTCCCCTCGTATCTCTCACCGACAAACTAATCAGATTAGCAATAAGACTTGCTGAGTGTAAATTAGGACTAAACGTTTTTTAACCTTGCATGTAGCGAGTTTTGAAATCTAATTCTACATATACGTATAAGACAAACAATTATTTAAATACATAAATGCTTCCATACATGTACATATAACTTTATTTGGACGTAATTCTTCCAATGATCTATCTTGCGGGCAATATTATTTTAGTAATAAAAATAAAAAGTTATAACCAGGGACATAACAATTATAGGAGAAATGACAAAAAGGTTATATTTAACCTTAAAATTGATTAATTCAAATAATACTTACAATAAACGATTATCGTAAGATATCGTCGTCTTAGAGTGCAAACCTGCTAACTCACTTCAATAAAATTTTACAGGAGAGACAAAATACTGTTAACATTTTCTATACATTGGTTTAGAAATTAACCTAATACGTCAAGTTTTTTCGACATGTAGAGTTTCTAATTAAAACAAATATTTAGGGCAATCGATGCGGTATGTTTTTCTCTATCGAAAGGCATTAAAATGTCATATTTTATTAAGTGTCATTCATGAAATTTTGATGAGCCTGTGGAAGATTTTATGCCATCAGTTAAAGGTTTGCCACACGTTTAGTTCCATACTTAAGTGTTTACATGTATTTAATATATCGCACACTAAATCATAAAGAGTCACAGCTCAAAATTATAGAAGTGCCTTTTCTTTTTTATAAACCAGTTAATTTAAGAAATCTATAAGGACCTCAACAATTTCTTTTGCAACACAGTCTTCTTTAAGAATATAAAATATCGTTATGCTTGTTTTTATGTCACATGCTTGCGTCATTTGTACAGTATCAACAGTTGTTTGCAACTACTCAGCATCTGACTCTTTATGATTTAGTGTGCGATATATAAATGACAAACAAAATACTTTTTATATAATTTTTTAATATAACACGAAATGTGTCAAAATATTTATGTATGCAACGTGATTATCAAAAGTGTAAACTATAATATTCTTTCCACTGAATAATTCTAGCAAAATTATATTAAAATTACATATATATTTTGTAATTCAAATATAGTTGTGGAAAAATTGGTTTGTTCCATGTATAGATAATATCGCAAAATTCGGCAGCACTGATGTTTTGTCGTCGGTTGGCTATTGGTTTGCGGCACGGTATATTCAAAATACAATCTATTTGCAGCAAACCAGAAACCAACCGACGATGTGTTGCTTTATACTCTCAATAATTTTCTCTCTTATACTATGTTTAGACGGTACGTGCTTCGCTCTCTATTCATGCTTCACGCCCCAATCATGACCGAATCCACTTGCTTCGCCATACAAAATTATGAGAGCGAATCAAGTAGATTCAATATGAATCTACTTGCGAAGCACGTAAAATTGGTATCTTCTCTAACTTTTATCGCAGTTAATCGCCACTTTATCTGAACTAGCTATCAAAACAAAATAGGTATATGTGTATGTGTGTGTTTGTAAACAAATAAAAACAAACCAAAAAACATAGATGTGAGTTTAATATACATAAATAAATTTAATTAAGTTATGAATAATATAAAAAGGAAAAATAAGAAGAAAATATAGAGATGCCTTCAAAAACAAGATTTCGCATGAGTGGAATCTATGTAAGTATGTATGCTTATGTGTATGCATGTATATACGTGCGTATGATACGTATGTTTGTGTGAATATACATAAAAAAAATGCCACGCGAACAGTGATGCCAACTTTTTCAGAGCAAAAAGCACTGTGTGTTCATAAAAAAGCACTAAATGAAATAAGTACTCGTATATATGTACATATGTATGTATGTATGTACATAAATATATTTTTATTTATTTTTTTATATTTATCTATTTATTTGCAATACAGAGAAAGCCCATATGGCTAATTATAAATGTATTGAATTAGTAAAAATTAAAAATTTAAGTTAACTACAATTTTAAATTTACTACATTTCATAGGTTTTTGTAATAATTTCAATTATATCGAGCCATATTTCGATTTTGCTTATAAGTAGAATATGAGTAGGAAAATAATTGAAGTTCATTTGGGAAGACACTCCAATTATGGTGTATTATTTTAACAAAAGAGTGATCAACGAGAATTATACTCCTCGTTTCAAGAAATGCAGTTTCATCTTTTTCTCCGGCCATAAAACTGTTTTAATAAAACAATTAGATTTTTAGGTGTTTCGTCTGAATTAATTTTTACATGAACATGGTTCAATATGTTACATTCTGAACAACATAAGCCTTTTCTTTTTAGACCGTATTTTATATGAATGACACTATTTGATTTATAAAATTATTGTATTTCTAACTAACTTTTAAAATAGTTATTAGCACTAAAAGTTATTTCTACTTCAACATTTGAACATGGTAATGTTAATAGTCCAAGAGCAAATATTGACAGTATTAGAAATGGATTATGAGCAGTTGAATTTCTAGAATTATGAACTTCGATCGAAAATTTATCAGTTCTGAGCAAATTTTTCCATTTATTTATCCTTAAATTTCTAATACTTCGTTCCATTTCTTCAATTTCAGCTAGAAGCAATGCATTCAGTTTCCAAAAAGATATTAATTTTTTGTCTTACTGTTTCCATTTACAGAAGTAATAATGTGTAGTTTTTATGTACTCAGATGGAAAAGTTACTGGTTTACATTTTTTTTTACTTTTGTCCACTTTGTTAGAGAGCCTTAAGTTAGTACTTTTCAGAAGCATTTTTGGAAGCTTTCGTTATCAAGAAAGCAATACATTGCTTCCCTCAGTGGTTAGTAATTAGATTATTGTAATTAAACTATTTTATAACGTGCATGGTATCCTCTGTAATTTCTAGAAATATGTTGTTTTTTCTCACTATGAAAGATAAAGTTTTTCTTCCTTCGTATTTCACCCAGCTGAATTAACATTCTGCAAAGGAAACTTCGCATGTTTAAAAGGGGTGAAAGCAGATAGTTTTTGGAAAGTGAAAATAAAGCCACCACACTTTAACAAATTAATATTTAGTAGATTCGCAAAACGCACTAAAATCAAAGGTGAAAAGCACCAATTAAGTGCCTTTTTTTAAGCAACAATTTGAAAAATTCCGCACTGTTATGAATTAAAAAACTCTAAATCTAGTACGAAAAGCACTAAATTGGCACGCTGCACACGAAGCACGAATGAGTAGTCTAAACAGCATGATTCATAAACATGATTCAGAGAGCGAAGCAGGTGATTCAACTCGTCGTCTAAACATAGCATTAGTTACTTTCCTCCCACCGAAAACCAATTTTTTTTTTTAAATTTCACATCTTTATATGAACATCCATTCATACATGCAGTGTTGCCATAAGATGAAAGAGGAAAAGTGCTAGATTGGAGAAATAAAAGTGCTAAAATGTTCTACAGCACACACAACAAAGTGCTAAAATCATTTAACATTTTTAGTTTCTCTTATTTCTTAAGCGGCCTTGCAATAAAAGTATGAATTTATTGTATTCTATATTATCGCTAACGTGTTTATCATATTCATAGGCGGCACAATACATTTTTTCATAACCAAGAAAGTAGAATTATATTGTGTAATGTGTTGGCAAAATTATGTATATACTAATTATTATGTTAAGTATTTTAGTGTGAGAAAAATTTCGCCATTTTTTTGAAAGATTTGTAACAGTCATTCAATAGTAAAGGTAAAACCCACAATAATATCGATAATTTTGCGTAAATTGTGAGAAATTTGACCTTAGCTTAACCTAAAGTGAGCGCTTAGTTAAAGCTTTCTTCAAGCTCAATAACCTAATTAACACTATAAGCTCTTAAAAAGTATAAAACTTAGAACAAGTTTCGTTAATTTAGTATTTCAAATGGTGTACTTTAATATATTTGTACCCATATGTGTATCTCAGAGCGGTTCAAGTTATATGATTCCTGTCATACTAAACACTTAATGAAGATAAATAATTTTGATAAACATATAATATTAATTGGCTCGCAATTTGTCTTAAGGAATTATCTGTAGAAAATTTATAAATTTAATGAAATAAAAAAGTGCAAAAAATGCCAAATAGTTTTCAGAAAGTGCTAAACTAGCACTTAGCATTATTTTCAAAATCTTTAGTGCTAAATGAAGAAAAAAAGTGCTATATCTAGCACTAAAAGTGCTAAAATGGCAAGCCTGCATACATGCATGCATGAATGGATGTACATATCTTTACAGGGTTTGCTTATGAAGCACTAACACTTTGGCAAAGAACACTAAAATATAATTTATTTGTACAGAGATGTACACAACAATTTTAATTTCAGTGCTATGGCCGTCAAGCAGAGTGCTTTATAAAGTATTTTACTTGAGTTGAAACATCATTGTGATTCTAATCGCGTAGTGTACATGTAAACATACACAAAGTTGAAAGTTGTCATATCTTACCCTTTGTATAATACATTAAATAATGTACAGTTTATTTATTATTTATTTTACACTGCTTTGAAGAATATCATTGATTATGTGTATTGTGTGGCCTGCGAGAGTTTTTCATACATATTTACAAATGAATGTGTATATGTTTTCTAGGCTATTGACGTTGCTAGTCTTATGGAGATAGAAAATAATGTGTTGACGTATGGTTTATATGTACAAGTGAATTTCAGATGTTAAATGTTTTGAATCAAATCAGGTTGATAAGCAGATTTTTTGAATAGGTGTAATGATATTTTTATTTCAGTATATTTTACTTTAATGTAACAATTATAGGAAATAGCTTTTGGAGACATACACCAAAACTTATAGAATAATCTACTTTTACGTGTCCCGATTTTTCTCGTACCTTTGTATTACAAACTGATGCTAGTGATTTTGATCTGGGTGTTGCGGTGTATATGAATTTCATCATATATCGTAATACCATCAGATAAATTAGATTTGACGACTACTACACGATTATCATATGAATTGTGGGAATGTGTATGTGTGTGTGTATGTGAGTATGCATGTATGTGTGTGTGTGTGTGTCTGTGTGTATGAATTTCATAATATTACAAAATTTCATTATGTATGTTTGTGTTTGTGTATTACGTCATCACCTATTTGTGTGTCATGCTAGACATTTGGTAGTATAAAATATTAGCATATGTATAGGTATTAGAACTTTTTTTTAATCATTATATGTTTTTATACTCAAGATTGCTGGGTATTTTGTCATGCTTAAAATTGTCCAGCTTTAAAGTCTGCCTGTGAGAAATTTGTTTATATTATAGATTTTGTTTATTTAACTACGTCCGGCTTCTTTGGCTGAACTTCTTTTCATACGATCATGGGAATTTATAGTTTCTCTGTCCATAATAAGTTCGTTTAGCTTTGGCATGTGCTTTGAATGTAAGTGTGATTGTTAAGATCTAATAAATACTTGAGTATTGATAACAAATTTGATATTATGTGTACATACATATCTACAAATTGATTTTATGTATGTATGTACATATGTACATACAAATATGTGTTTGACTCCGTGCTTGAATACATTTTTTTGTTTTTGTTGTTGTTGTAAATATTCGCCTGGTTTTTTATGTATAGATGTGAAATATCTTCATAGTTTTTTTTTATTTGAAATTAAAAAACGTTGTTTTAATTTTTATCTGTATAAAAGTTTGTGAGGATTTTCTGTTTTAAGTAAAACTGAATTCCTTAAGATACATACTTTAGAGTAATAGTAACTATAATAGAAATATTTCCTATATTTAATTTACATTTGTTTAAAGTTGATGCAGCTTATCTTCATTCTTAGAAATATTTTGATATAAAATTTTTTCCAGCCGTAGACTTTTTTCATCACCTTTTACATTTATTTTAGAACATCTTGCATTGCCTTTTATACATTTATAAACATTTTTAAATGAAACTGATCCAGCAGTCCAGCTTATGTAACGATAGTTTTTTTTAGCCAGCTTGCTTCTTTTTTTATTTTTTTTTTGTTGATAAACATTTAAAATCAAAAGGGAGTTTTATATTGAAATTATTATATTCTTAATTGTTGAAAACAATCGCTTCTTCTTTTCCGAAGAAATTATTTGAATTACTTTTGAAACCTTCCGCTACTATAAAAATTATGTTATTTTTCATATTGCCTAATTTATAAGACTTTTAGAATTTGACCTTTGATAGGTATATGCATATTCTAGTATATGATCATGAATAAGAATACAGTAAGCTGATTCCTTTGCTTACTATTTCAAATTAAAATTTTGTTCAATTGTCCCGCTATTGAATAAAAGGAGCTGTTATCTTAAACTCTGGTACAGTTAGAAGCACTTCAGATTCTTTCATGTACTACCTTTGCTGGAATCTTAGATACATATAATAACTATATAGAATTGCATTACGTTTATTTGTTAATTTTATGTTAGGATCATCATCATATGGATATGAGACTGAACTTAAATGTACTTTTAAATTAGTTAATTCATAATGAACAGTCTTATTTTCTTCTTGAATAGCAATCAACAGAAAACTAAGGCATTTTCTTACAATTTAGGTCTGACCTCTCAACTGCTCCTCTAGTATACAATATAACTTTGTATGTCAGCATTTCTGTCTACTCTTTGTCAGCGTTATGGATAATTAAATTTTAAAGAATAACAAATTCTTCAAATTGTGTTACTTCATACTGATAATATCTTCAAGTACATTAATAATGTACGAGTATATGTTTATTTTATGACGGCTTTTATTTGCTAATGGACTATATCGTTAATATGAATTTGACTTATAGAGGGCTGTAAAAACGTATATTTTGGACTATATCACTAAATGGATTATATACTACGTTTATACGCGCACTATTTGCAAATAAAATTATTTGCAAATAAATTAACTCACTCTTTATACGGGATAGCAAAATTACACAAACTTTGGTAGCACTTCTATAGAAAACTTACTTATGTTGACAAAAAAAATAGTCTAAAAGTACAAAATATCGAATAATTATTTGTTTTAATCGTCATTTATTGCTTCTATCAATGTTTTTTGTTGCAATATTTATCAATTTATTGTTTTTTGTTATCAAACATTTGTAAGCGTGGCAACCTTAGGCATTTTATTTGCAAATAGTGCGTTAATCGTGAATAGTTTTCTGAATTAGTAAGTTGCAATAAAAACAATAATATGGCAACAATTTACAGTTTTATTTGCAAATAAGCCCTGCGTATAAACGAAGTAATAAGCGACGTGACTATAAGCTAAAAGTACTGTATAAACAAATTAAGCAAAAAAATAAATAAATAAATGTGTCCTAATATTATTAATTCATACACGCATAATTTTTTTTTGGTTTGTAATGCAACGGGTAAAATAATCATACGTAATCAATATCCTAAAAACATGCTATTTTGTTGAAAAAATCAAACTTGTTTAAACACACATATTCGTTGCTAAGTTTTAATATTGTTGGGTGTGATTTATATTATAATCATGCGTAGCATCATACCAATCAGTTCGGATGACTGGTATTATGCTCGACAATTAGTGTTTTGAATAAGAACATAATGCGAAAGGAAAAAATTTTCATTTTAAATCAGCATCAATTAGTTGCTGCAGAGTAAAATAGACTTGGGTCGAACTCGTTCACTAGTTCATTTTTGTCACAAACCAATGCTCAAACCCATGTAATTTAGACGGGTTTGATCATTGGTTTGTGGCAAAAATGACCTATTGAACGAGTTCGACCCAAATCTAGAGTTAAAGTGAATATGAAAAAATCATAGTGTATGAATGTGGTAATTTTAAAGAGCCAATGCAAAATGCTGTCAAACACTGCAGGAAATGCGAATAGTGAAATTGTAGTGATTTACTAGTGATGTTGTCAGTAGTACTACTGACCAGGTATACCCCAGCCAATGTAATCATCTACTGACATTTAACATTAGCTTGTCATTGAAAATCCACAACTAGACTGCAGCACTACTGACTAAGTAGTTTTTTTGGGACCACATGGAGACATTGGCACCAAAGATTCACTAGTAAATTTTAGGGGTTCTAGTTTACAATATCGATATTTCCTCGCTCAATGTCAATAGTAAAATTGTAGCGATTTACTAGTGACATTGTCAATAGTACTGCTGACTAGGTGTACCGCAGTAAATGTAATCGCCTACTGACATATAATATAGGGTTGTCATTGAAAATCTACCAGTAGACTTTAGCACTATTCTTTTACGACTATGTGGAGACATTTGAACTAAAGATTCACTAGTACATTTTAGTGACCCTCGTCCACAATTTTATAAGGGTTGGTGGGGCAACAAACTTAAATACATATATACGTACATATGTACATAAGTAAAGGTACGGTCACACTTGACAAACATTTGCCCAAAAGAGCGTAACCAGCAAATACTGATGAGAAATCTTTTGATTCAGACGCGTGTTTATTAAGTTCAATAGTTTCCAATAATATTTTATTCTTTAACTTTGCCTATTTGTTAAATACGGAACTAATTAACTTTATAAACACGTGTTTGAAGCAAAATATTTCTCATTAGTATTTGCTGGTTACGCTTTTTTGGGCAAATGTTTGTCAAGTGTGACCGTACCTTAAGTGTTTAACATTATTGCATAGCATAATAAAAAAGAAAAACAAACTATTGACGGGTTCATTGATAGTCACCAGAAATTCACTAAAACTTTTGTCTCTAACGTATCTCTACTCGGGCATAAAAGGAAAGTTGTCGACATTTCAAATAGTGCAATTGTGGCTAGAGAAACGAGTGTTGACATAGAGACATATGGTTCTAGGCTGACTAGAGGGATAGTAACAAATCAATGTTTAAGTCTGTATGTGTATGTGTACTTAATTTGGGTGTTCCATATCACGGATGGTAAAATTAAAGAAATTGTGTAATAGAGCTAGTCGCTACGAACTTTTTAAAAAATATTAGAGACAAAAATTTTATATAAATTTCTGCATTTTAAAATCAAATTTTTTTTTTCATATATATATTTATTTATTGTATCTTCAAAAATGAACTAACAATAAGTAATCAAATCTTAAATCGAAGTATAATTATTAGGCCCGACCAGTATCGGACATAAGCTTAGTGATAGTTATAAATAATACATAAGTAGTGATAATCAAAAAGGAAAAAAAAGAAGTATTTTCAAGCAGTCCCATCTAGGGTGTTGAGTATAAAAGAGCCCTTGTGTCCCTCTTTTTTAGGCGGATGTGTCCAGTAAAGTTCAAAATATTACGGGCAAGCGGATTAGGATGTGACTCAAGTTTAGTTAAATATTTGCCTGTGTATTTTTCAATTTCTTCAGTCACTAGTGGCATATTTAAATCACGATGCATATTTGAATTTTTAATGTACCATGGAGCCGATGTTATCAAACGTAAAATTTTGTTTTGCCTTCGTTGGATTTTCTCAATATTTGAAGCTGAAGCAGTGCCCCATAGCTGAATTCCATAGCACCGTATTGGCTTCAAAAGCGACTTGTATATCAAAAGTTTGCAGTCTAGGGTGAGTGTTGAATTTCTGCCAATTAACCAATATATTTGAGTTAATTTAAGTTTCATTTGGGTTAACTTAGAGTCAATATGATATTTCCATGTAAGCCTTCGATCAAGGTGTTTACCAAGGCATTTCACTTGAAAATGTTGAGGAATATTTTGATTGTTGATTCGAATGGGAGAACAAGTATCTGTTCTTAACGTAAACGTTATATGAACACACTTTTGTTCATTTACTTTAATTCTCCATAAGTTCAACCATCTTTCAAGCTGGGTAATGTGAGCTTGGAGATTGCGGGATGCCTCATCAGGGTTTTTGTGCATACTCATACAGGCTGTATCATCGGCAAATGTAGAAGTGTGGATGTTATTGCTCACAGGCATATCACAAGTATATATTAAATACAAGACTGGCCCCAGAATACTACCCTGTGGCACACCAGAAGATATAGACTCGGGTACACTCATGAAATCTCCTTCCACAACAGCAAATTTCCTATCAACAATATAACTTTCCAAAAGCTTTTGTATGTTTATTGGTAGGTATGTCTTCCAGGGTGACCGATGACATTTTTCAAAAAGTGGCACCAAAAGGGGATTTATCAAAATAAAGGGGCAAAATTAAAAAAATAAAGAGAAAACTACATTAAACTTTTTATTTTTAATGTATTTTTATATAATTCACTATAAAAAAGGGAGAAAATAAGTGGCAAGGCAGTCAAAAAAGTGGCAAGGCAGTTGAAAAAGGGGCAATTTGCCACTTTAGTCGGTCAAACGGTCACGCTGATGTCTTCAGTTTTAAAACTAGGCCTTCGTGTCATACTTTATCAAATGCCTGAGAAACATCAATAGAAAGGGCAGAACAATACTTTTTTTCTTCAAATGTCCTCCTTACAACTTGAACCAATCTATGCGTTTGCTCAATAGTGCTATGCTGACTTCTAAAGTCAAATTGATGGTCCGGGATGCACCCACTATCAGCTAAAATTGTGGACAATTTAGTCATGAGCAGCTTTTCAAAAAGTTTTGAAATTGTTGAAAGTAAGCTTATAGGCCTATATGACTCAGCCTTGGTAACATCTTTGCCTGGCTTTGGAATCATTTTAATATTGGCAAGTTTCCAAATACTGCATTCGTAAAATGGCATTAAAAATAAGGAACTACACTCGATAAATCAACAACACCAGTACATGTGTTTGGGGTAAATACGTATTTTAAATAATCAGCGAATATGTTACGTTTTTCAGTATCGCTTCTAGCCCAACCTCCAATAGATGTGCGCAGAGGTGGTTTAAACTCAACTGGTGTTTTAAGCTTTCTAGCAGCGCGCCACAAAGAGTAATTAGATGCTGGTGTGACATCAAGACCTTCCAGATAATTTTTAATAGATGCAGTTTTTTCAAATGCAAGCAACTCTTGGAGTCGTTTAGTGCACTCTTTAAATCTAGTTTTATGTTGAGGTGATTTGTGCTGTTGCCATTCCCTTCTAGCTCTTCTTTTTTCACACACTAGACGTTCAATATCGGTAGAATAAATTCTATTGAACCCAGTCTGCGGATAGGTGGTAGTGGCATGTTCAACAGCCTGTTTAATATTTTCGTTAAGATTGGCAATATTAAATTCAATATCATCAGATGATCTTAGCTGAATGTTTTCTACGCAGTGACTACTAACATATTTTTTGAATCCTAGCCAGTTGACCCTATTAATCCTTTTCACATATGAGTTAGTTAAATCACTCCTTAGTGGGTTGAAAATTTTTACTATTGTGGGAGAGTGATCGGAGGACAGATCTTGAGAGCCCTCTATGTGAATTAAGTCCCTATGAATATTTTTCGTGACGCCAAAATCTATAACATCTGGAATTTTTCTTACGTCAGTAGGCCAGTAAGTAGGCTCCCCACTCGAAATGACATCTAAGCCTATTTTTGAAATTGTATTAAGCAACGCTCTACCTCTAGGTGTAACAAGACGCGAGCCCCAGTACGTATGCTTTACATTGTAGTCACCAGCTGCCACGAAGCAAGAACAAAGCGATTTGTAGAACTTCTCATACTGATCTTTGGTAACTGAAAATCTGGGAGGTGAGTAAATTGATGATATCACGAAATTCGCACAAAAATTTTCTACGAAAATATTCGTTGCTTGCATATATTCTTCACTAACGTTCTCAGGATATGTGCTTGAGTCTTGACTTAAGAATTGCTGATACACCGCATGCTCTACCTCTCGGGTCCTTTGAATCATATAGAGTGTAACCATTTATTTTAAAGCAGCTTCTCGAAGTCAAGTGAGTCTCAGAGACCAACATTATATCAATATTTTTTTCCGTGAGGAAGTGCTCAAGTTCATTTTTATGTTGGCGAATGCCGTTTGCGTTCCAGAAACATGGTTTTAACGTGTTCATGGTTTGTTGACTAATGCTTGAAGCAGAGAATTTTGCATTCTCAGCATTTCTTGCATCATGCTAGTCATATTTGTTGTAAAGTTGTTTATAGTTAGCAACAGATTCTCAATAGTAGCTTCAAGACGACTAAAGTTAAAGCTAGAGTTTGCATTCGTTGACTTATTTTGCGGTGGAACATTTTGTGTGGGAATAGAACTAGTCTTAGCAGAGTCGGCATACGATACACGTGAAGTAACTAGTTGGCTAGTTTGAGGAAGAGTGGCGGAGTAAGCATTTGCTGATTGAACTGGAGCTAATTTTGGTTTTTGACCCATAGCCTGTTTAACGAAAGAGCATACAGGGCATCCTCTGTAGTTAGCGGTGTGATTACCTCCACAATTATTGCATTTTTTTCTGCTTAATCTTTTGGCTTAGTACAGCTAGCAGTACCATGCAATTCACCGCAAATAACACAAACTGTAGGTATTTTGCAGTAAGTTTTTGTGTGGCCATATTCTTGGCAATTATGGCATTGTACGGGACCTGAACGCTTACGTGGCTCTTCAACTGTGATTTTTCGGTATAAGAGGTATTTTAGACTATAAATTGGGTGCGTCTCTTTTTTTTTTCAACTGTATATCATTCGGCTCCGGTTCAACACGAAATAAAGGCTAGGGAATCTTCTCTCTATTGATTATATTGGTAAAATTTTTTACCTTAAATCATTGGTCGATAAGTGCACATTTTACTTCTTCGGGCTCAACATATGAATCTATGCCCTTTAATACTATTTGTAGGCTTTTAGCACTCTTAAGTTGATATGTGTAAAAATTTGTTTTATTTTTTTTCAAACTCACTAACAATTTTTCGGAAATCTTTTTCATCATATATTTGGATTTTAGTTTCATCAATATTACCTCGTTTAATTGGAATGATGTGAAAAGTATTTTCACCAATGGTCGACAGTAGTTTTTTTAGAAGCGCGTTAGAATTTTTTTCTCTCAGATAAATAGGTGGTGGCTTAAAAGACTTTTGCGATGATGCAGCGGGCTTGTCGTTTTTGTCTTGCAATAATGAAAAACGATTTTGACGATTGCACAAAGTATACAGAGGTGAAGAAAGTGAGTGATGAAAAAAGCTAAAATCAGCTACCACACGGGTTCGGCGAGAAAGGGACAACTGTAGTATATTTGTTATTAAGTTGCTAACCATATAATCAAAACAAACTAGAGAAAATGTGTACTTTGGAAATAACCGAAATTAAATGAAAGATTTTGTAGTGTTGAACTAGAAAATTTAATGTGATAAATGTTATTAGTGGTAAAAAAGTGATTAAAATTAGTTTCCACATAATTACAGACATCATTTTAAGCATTTTCATTAAAAAATATTAGTTTTTACCATTTACTTCCAAAAAGCATATAGCGAATAATACCACAAAGAATAAAATGAAAATACATTTGAACGAGTGAACATTTGTAATGGGTGTTTTTTATTGAGGTATAGAACTTTAAGTTGGCATCACTTTTTTAACTGGCGGCCATTTTGTCAGCTGTCAAGTGATTAATATTTAGTTTGGTTTGCCATTTCATCATGAACAGGTTGACAAAAGAACAACGCTTGCAAATCGTGCAAATTTATTTCGAAAATAATGGTTCAGTTCGCGAAGTTTACCGCAAGCTCCGTCCATTTTATGGTCGACATAATCGTCCATCAGAGCAATTAATTCGGTTAACCATGGATCGTTTTCGCACTACGTTTACTCTATGTGATAATACGCATCCGCAGAGACGTCGAACAGTGCGCACCGAAGAAACAATTGCCGCTGTAGAGCAAAGTGTTGAAGAGGACCCGAATGAATCGATTCGCCACCGTGCACAGCAATTGGAGCTGATAACCGACTATTTTGTTCCCGAATTGGATGGCATGAATGTGGATGAGTTGTGGTTCCAACAAGACGGCGCTACATGCCACACAGCGCACGTCACAATCGATTTATTGAAATAAACATTCGATGAGCGCATAATTTCGCGGAATGGACCTGTCAATTGGCCACCAAGATCGTGTGATTTGACACCATTGGATTATTTTCTTTGGGGATATGTGAAGTCGCTCATCTACGCCAACAAACCAGAAACGTTAGGGGACTTGGAAGCCAACATTCGTGGCGTTATTGCCAACATACGGCCCCATATGCTCGAAAAAGTGGTTGAAAATTGGACCTGTAGAATTGGCTTTATTCGAGCCAGCCGCGGCGGCCACATGCCCGAAATCATATTTAAACATTAATGGCATAAAATTATCCTTCCAAGAAAGCCAAATTGATGGACCTTAAAACGATTTTCTTGTGTTTTATTTCAATTCGAAGTTCTATACCTCTAAAAAAACACCCTGTACAAAATTAAATCAAGGAATGTGTTGTGTTGAATTAAAAAACTGAATGTGAAAATGTTTATTAGTATTAAAAAAGTGATTAAGATTTGTTTTCAAATGATTCCTGATTTAACTTTGAGCTTTTTAGTTCATAAATGTTAATTTTAACATTTTAATTGCAAAAATCTCATAGCGAATGAGGACTCAAAGAATAAAATACAAAAACGTTAAACCAATGCAACTACGAAAGAAGCTTAAAGAAGACACGGGTTCGGTGTGAGTGCGAAATCCGAAAATACAAATTATCTTCCGTCTCGTGTCACCTCTGTGTACTTTGTGACAATTGATAGAAGATGCGCTGTTATTCCTAGACATCTTTGGGGCAGATCCAATTTTAGTAGAATTTGGGCTTCGCCCCCGCTTTAAAACAGTTATATATCTGTCTATTCCTACAACTACTTTTGAACTACTGTTATCTGTGTTGATAACTTGGTTAAGTGATGAACGCGACCCCGAAGCGGATGATATTTATATTTTCTGCACAGATGTGCACAATCTATATTTTATTGAAATCGGTTCAGTATTTTGGGAGCTATAAGCGTTTAAAGTTACTACTACTACATGCAAACATAGTACACACGCATTTATTAGCTTACACTTAAAAATGAAACAAAACATGTGTGTGTTAGTGTGTGTATTTGCAGTATTTCTCTTGCTATTCCAATTTTTTTTCTCTTATTTGTTATTGTATGAAAGCCATAAAACTTATAGGAAGAGAGTTCAATAAATTGAAGTAGCTTTAATAAAGGGATTTTGTTTCTGGTTTTTTTTTAATTTTATGTACGAATTATTGTTTATGTAAATATGTATGCATATTTGGGATATTCAGATGGTACTCATAAATTAACACGTTTTAAAGTAATAACACGAAAAAATATAATGCTGTGAGCAACCCTCATAATTTACAATCATAAATATTGTACTTATTTGTATTTTGGTTTTAGCACCTTTGTACATTGCTTACTCTCCCTCTCAATTCCTTTGGTAAACTCTCACGCATTTCAACATGTAGTTATGACAAACAATAAACATAGCTGAGAAAGTCTTATTACTTTATGACCTTTTTGTTTGAGCCGCAACAACAATTTTTTTAAACTATGTTAAAATGTTAAGACATTATGACACTTAGAACACTTAAGAGACTGTTGTGAATACCCCAATTGTGTGACTGTGTTTTAATGAATTTTTTATGACGTTTAGATAATTTTTCTTTGAATCTTAATATAATTATTTACATCTAGAATACGGACGATTATTTATTTCGTCCGTTTGGTATATCTAGTTTAATTTAAAGAGAAGCATTCATCCAAGCAGATTTTGGGTTTCCATAAGCAATAGGCAAGTTTTTGTTCCGAAAACATCTTGGGTTTTTGGCTTTTCCAATAAAAAAAAGGTGCAATCCTCTTTGTTCCCTCAGCATTCGCACAAATTAAAATCGTTATTCTCTCCTTTGAGAGTTTTCTGCCAGGTGCAGAATTTTCACCCTGATGTACATACGTTTTGTCTGGTAACATTTTCCAATAAAGTCCAGACTCGTCTGCATTAAAAACTGCTTCATGTGTAAGGTCATGTTCTTTAATAACAGCAGCTAATTTATTGATGAATGGAGCTACAAGTTCTTTAGAAGACGAAAGTTTTTCACCATATTCTTTCGAGTAATCTAAAACCATAGCGTTTTTTGTATTTGGAGAGCCAGCCATCACTGGTAAAAAAGCTGCCTGCATAATACTTCTTATGAAATTCCAGAGCCTTACATTTTAACTGCGTAGCCCCTACTGGAATATGATACTTTCTTTGGCATAAAAACCACTCGTATAGCGCATCTTCCATTTTTTTTTTAATTCTCCAGTTGCTATTCTGTAGCGGGATTTTAGTGCACCTGTTGCAGTTAAAAGTTGCGCCTTCGGCTTTCTTATAGTACAAATGGTTGATTTGGATAATCTATACTTGCTACAAATTTCATAAAAAGATTTTCCACTCTCACTGTCTTCTATAATTTTCAACTTGTTTTCTAAAGAAATTTGCTTCTTTTTGACTTATTTTGCTTTGAACATTTTGTATGTATCAAATATGTATAGAACACACGACACACGGCACTTATCACTATAAAATTTGGTACCAACTGAATATTTCGCAGTTGACAGCAGAAAAAAACAAGTAAAAAACTTCAAAGTAAAACTTTTTTCTTACAAAAAATACAGTTATTCGTATTATCGAATGCCAAACATTTATTATATTCGTACTACAGGACTGCCAATGCAAAAAATTTAACATTCGTACTACTGGAAATTTGTGGAAACGAACGGACGTACTATTGGACGTCCACTGTATAAATCAAATATAAAACTGGCCCCAGTATACTCCCCTGTGGCACACCGGATGAGATTATTTCAGGCGTACTCATAAAGTCTCCTTCCACAACAGTGAGATTCAGGGCAATAATGTAACTTTAAGTAAGTCTTTAATTTTAAAATTAGGCCTTCATGCCACACTTTATCAAATCCCTGAATCACTTTATCAAATCCCAGCGCAATACTTTTTTTCTTCAAAAGTTTTTCTTATAAATTTAACCAATCTATGGGTTTCTTCAATGGTGCTATGCTGACTTCTAAATCCAAATTGATGATCCGGTATGCACTCATTATCAGTTAGAATTGGGAACAATTTTATCATGAGTACATTTTCAAAGAGCTTTGACATTGTTGTCACTAAACTTATTGGCCTATATGACTTCGGCTTTGGAACCATTTTAACCTTGGCAAGCTTCCAGCTGTTTGGATAATACTCCAGTCGTAAAATGGCATTAAAAATTAATAACAGGATTCTAATAGCTATACGAGGCAACTTCATCAACATCTGGTTACTAATTCCATCAATACCCGGGGCTTTTTTCGGATTGAGTTCTGCAATTATTTTTTGTACATCACGCGTCTTAAATTTTATTGGTCGAGGGGGTAGCGCTACTACATTTGGCAAATCAACAGCACCAGAACACGTGTTTGGGGTGAATACGGATTTTAAATGCTCACCAAATATTTTACCTTTTTCAGTGTCGCTTCTTGCCCAACCTCCTGTAGATGTGCGCAGAGGTGGTTTAAACTCAACTGGTGTTTTAAGCTTTTTAGCAGTGCGCCTCAAAGAGTAATTAGATGCTGGAGTGACATCAAGACCTTCCAAATAATTTTTAAGAGATGCAGTTTTTTTCAAATGCAAGCAACTCTTGGAGTCGTTTAGTACACTCTTTAAATCTGATTTTAAGTTGAGGTGATCTGTGCTGTTGCCATTCTCTTCTAGCTCTTCTTTTTTCACAAACGAGACGTTCAATATCCGTAGAATAAATTCTATTAACCTTAGTCTGCGGATGGGAGGTAGTGCCATGTTCAGCAGCCTGTTTGATATTTTCATTAAGGTTGGCAATGTTAGATTCAATATCATCGGGTGTTCTTAGCGTAATATTTTCCGTGCAATAACTACTAAGATATTTTTTGAATCCCAGCCAATTAACACGATTTATCAAATTCGCATATGTGTGAGACAAGTCACCCATGGGAGAGTGATCGGACGAGAGATCTAGAGAAGCTTCAATTTGAATTAAATCTCTAGAGATATTTTTAATGACGCCAAAATCTATAACATCCGGAATTTTTTGTATGTCAGTAGGCCAATAAGTGGGATCCCTACTCGAAATGACATCCAAGCCCATTTTTGAAATTGTGTTGAACAACGCTCGACCTCAAGGTGTAATAAGACGCGAACCTCAAAACGTATGTTTTGCATTGTAGTCGCCAGCTGCTACAAAACAAGGTCCAAGAGATTTGTAGAAATTTTCGTATTGATCCTCAGTGATTGAAAATCTGGAAGGGGAGTAAATTGATGATATCACGAAATTCGCACAAAAATTTTCAATGTCAATATTTGTTGCTTGTAGATGTTCTTCACAAATGTTGTCAAGAATGTAGTGCTTGAGTCTTGACTTAATTAAAATTGCTGATCCACAGCATGCTCTTCCTCTCGAATCCTTTGAATCATATAAGGTGTAGCCATAATTTTTAAAAAGGCTTCTCGAAGTCAAATGAGTCTCACAGACCAACATTATATCAATATTTTTTTCCGTGAGGAAGTGCCCAAGTTCATTTTTATGTTGGCGAATGCCATTTGCGTTCCAGAAACATATTTTTAACGTGTTCATGGTTTGTTAACTAAAGCTTGAAGCAATGTATTCTGCATTCGCCGCATTTCTTGCAACATGCTAGTCATATTTGTTGTAAAATAGTAGCTTCAAGACGATTGAAATTAAAGTTCGAGTTTGTATTTGTTGAATTATTTTGTGGTGAAACACTTTGTGTATGAATAGAATTTGTCTTATGTGCAAATTAATCACCCTTATTCCATTTGTCGACATCGACGTCACTTTAACACAATACTAAAAAATTGGGGAATGTATAGCCGTTCTCGAAAACAACTGAGTCCTGTTGGCAGGCTAATGTCATTTTCTAGAATTAATGGAAGGCAAATATATTGTCATTAGCACAAAATTGTTATCGAGAGCGAGTAAACAATCCCTAATTTTTTGGTATTGTGTTAAAGTGACGTCGATGTCGACAAATAGAATAAGGGTGAATATAATTTCGTATTATTCAATGCACATCAAATGTAGTTTTTAGTATAATTTGGCGGTTATTACAGATTTTATTGGCCTTTTTTAATACATATAATAATAACCTTCGTTACATAGCATCTATACCTGATATTAACTCTGATAGAATATGAGAGAGAACGTCGGCAGAATAAGGAGAAAAATATATTTACATTAATATTAATATCTATGTAGGGGAAAACGTACTATTGAAAATATCATAATATTTCATAATTATCATGCAGCCGTGCAGTAAACATCTCCGTTTATTGTAATATTAATGTGCGTGTCATAAAAATTTTGGCATTTCCTTAATACATCGTGTATAATTAAAACATTTCAGCATTATTTGTATCAAAAAATAATAATTTTCATTTTAATACACAAAATTCTCTTCACGTATTTATGTACTGTGAGATTCAAAAGAAACTGTACACCTGGTTCTCTTATATCAAAAGTTTTATTTCGGTATTAAAAGATAAAACTTTTTGAAACTTTTTTGTCATTTTCAAAACATTATATAATGCTGTTAAAATAAATGAATAAAAATTCAAAATTCCTTAACACCAACCACAACAATTGAAACAAAATCAAAAACACTGCAATTTTAATGCGTCAAAAGAATTGTACAGTCTTACAATAATCAAAAACAATTAATGGCTACTACTTTCTTTGATTTCCATTTGCTTTTAGAACTGCTTTAATTTTCAAATTATTTTTGCTAAGTAAAAAAAAAGCAAAGGAGTATGAACCATTTTGATTCAAATTAGTGCTTCTAAGAATATTTATCGCATCAGAGGATTTCACATAAACAATTTGACAATACATATCACTTTAGCTTTCCTCCCAATTGTAATTAAAGTCTAGTTGGTGTCAAAAATCGCACGGGATGAATTTGTCACTCAAGTTTCGATTGAGAATAATATAAGAATACTAATAAGATCAACCACTTTAAGACCATTACATCACGGATGGAAATCATAGTACAATTGTACTTTTTATGGTACATTTTTGACCTCGTTGGTACCGTGGTACTACCGCGAGTTACTTGGTACAATTTAAAAATGCCAATGTTTCACTACATGGTAACATTAATTTTGCCTATGTTGTCTTTCATATTTTTGTGTGTGTTTTATTTTAGACGGTCAGCTTCTCTGTTTTTGTTGCAATGCTGTTGTCAAGGCAAATTCATGTACCAGGTGGTGTCAAGTCTGCAAAATATGTCTAGTACTTTAACTGTACCTGTTAACTTGACTCGCCTTGGCTGTAGTTATATTTATTTTTGTTAACTACATTTCGCTCCTTTATTTCAATAGTGTGTTTTAGGTCTTATCGCGCATTTTTTATGCGCATAATTTAGATTTCAATTACCGTTTTTCATGTAATTGCTTGCAAAATGAATAAATTTTTGAATTAAAAAGCTTACCTCTTCTTGAGTTAACGGCTTAAAATCAGCAGGATTTTCAGGATATTCTTTCCGACATGCTGGACACAATTCATTTTCGTCCGTTCGAATTCTGTGCCAGCAGAATCTACAAATCTGAAAAAAAAACATAAAGTTGAAAGAGAAACACGTTTTAGACTTTGTTTTTCATAATTTTAATAAAAAAATAATAAATACGGCACACATTTTTTGTCATACACTTTTAAATATATATATATATGGTTTAAAATGTATTTTTGTGTATTTATTTATTTATTTATAAGATATCTTAATGTACTTATATATATAGCAATGGCGACAGGGGCCTTCAGCTAGTTGGAATTACAATATCCTTTCACTTACTAACTAATATTATTTACATGTTATTGGTAACTGTACAAAAATATTTTTTTGTAGATGTTTCGGAAGATATAAGACAACAAGTTGATTGTGGAAATGTTACATTCTTAGTACTTCTTGATCATTCGAAGGCGTTTGACACTGTCGATCACAACATCAGGTGCCTCAAACTCAAGATCCTTGCTTCTAAGTAGAGGAGTTCCTCAGGGTTCAATCCTGGGCCCTATACTGTTTTCTTTATATGTTAATGATCTGCCGAGTATTCTCGAACATTGTAAAATTAGATTGTACGCTGATGACGTGCAGCTGCACATTAGTTGTAACATTGCATCAGTTGACCGATGTGTGAGAACTTTGAATGAAGAATTGTATCGAATCTCTGAATGAGCTACGGTTAATGGACTGGAGATTAATCCTACTAAATCCAAATGTTTAATTATTAAAAAGAATTTATTGAAACTTGATCATAATCCTGTTTTAACCTTAAATAGTAAACCCATTGTGATTGTAAACGTTGCTAAGAATCTGGGAATTTACTTTAATAGTACCCTCACTTGGTCTAACCATATAAATTTTGTTTGTGGTCGCGTGTTTTCTATATTAAGAAATCTTTGACAAAATCATCATTGCACTCCTATAAATATTAGTACAATTCTCGCTAAAACATACCTGATGCCAATTTTACTGTATGGGTGTGAACTTTTTTCCAGTTGCGATAGTAATAGTAAAAGAAAACTTAATGTAACTTTTAATAATATAGTTCGTTACGTATATGGTTTAAGAAGATATGATCAATGTCTCTTTGTACGTAAACAAACTTTATGGTATGTGTTTTGATGACTATTTGAAGGTAAGGATTTTAATCTTTATGCATAAAATAATATACACGTGTCAACCCGAACATCTTTATGCACGATTGAATTTTTCAATCCTTAATAGAGGTAAAAGACTGCTTTGTTTTAGATGCAACACTCAGATATCCAAATACCAATTCTTTATTCATGCAATAATGCCCTTTGTAACGAACCAAACCATTTAAAGTTCTTCTTCTCAAGGAGCAGTGCTACCTATTCATACCGGCCGTGCTCATGGAAATTAGGGTGGTTCTTGCTCCTATAGAATTATACTGCGATTCAATACATAATTATTTAAAGTTAGGTAGCTATTCAACCGATCGATAAAGAAAAATAAAAAAAAAAAAATAAAAAAAAAAAAAAAAAAAAATCAAAGAAATAAAGAAACTAAAATAATGAAGCATAGACTTAGAGACACAGATGGCAAATTCCTCTTTTCTTTGTCTTTACCCGCCCCACCATGCTATATTGTATAATTTTTATAGCCCACATTAAACCTTACGCAGTACTTGACCTTAACCTTTCGTGTAATTCAATAAAAAAAAATTTAATGAATCATAATGTAATTCATATGTATTTTATTAATTCGATTTTCCATACCGTGCAAATGTAAAAATAAATCTAATACAATCTGTTAATAAAAAGAAATGTAGATATTGAATACTCTAATTCAAATGTCATGTTAAATGAGCAAACCAAGATAAATAAATGAATTAATATAAAAAAAAAATTAAAAAAAAAATATTTTAATATCGCTATGGATGTTATTTAAATTAACGAATTGAGTAAAAAAAAAAATTATATAATAAAAAAAAATATACAAAATGTCAAAATTAACACATTAAACTCACCATATTATTGTCCCACGTAGACTTCAGGCCTGATGTCGATGGAATTTGAGTTTTTGCTAAATCTATATAATTTTTTTTTAAACTCTATTAATTTTTTTTTTTTTTTTTAAAGTGAATTAGTGAATATATATATGTTTAGATAATGTAAAGTATGTTGCTATAACAGTATGACGTTAAATTGAAATAAAATTAATTATAAAAATTAATCAACAAATTGAAAATTAAGAAACGCGAACAAATGTAGTTATGTTAGTTAACATAAAAAAAATTCTAATAATCAAAAGAAGAACTATGTTAAAATAATTAATTATTTCATTTAAAGATCTTATGGTGAAGAAGCAATATAAAAAGTATGTTTTAAAACTTAATAATGATTAGTAAGTCCTTGTATACATATATATATATATATATATGTATATGTAATACGTATGTGTATGTACTAAATCCGTTTAATAAAAAGTAGTCCTTAGGTTAGCAATTCTTTAAATTTAGCGTTTGAAGATGAATTAAATATTAATCCGCCCAATCATACAGAGACAACCGAAGAATACTGTGACAACCGTTGTAACCAACAATAATACTTCTACAGCTCCTTTACAATGAAACAATTTCTTGTTAATTTTAGCACAGGATAACAATGAAAGCAAATGTTCGGAAAAGTTTGTGGCAGGTCTCATCGAAACTGAACACTCTGATGTAAAATAACTATTAGATCTGAAATTATATGTGCATATATAAGTATAATTATGTTGATGCGAATTTTGTAAGTAGCACAAAAAAAAAACTCTCTAAAAGTTAATCGCATCACGACTCTTATCTTACCTTGAAGTAAATTGGTGAATTATATATATACTCAATTATTTATATATAAAGTTTGCAATTCTAAATTATTGAGACGAACTCGCGTTATGTTTAACAAATTTATTTCTAACGCTCACACAAAAAAACCCAACGTATATACGTGTTGAAATTTCAAATAAAAATTTTTTATTTTTATTTTTATTTTCAATAAAATATTTTGAAATATAATTTCAATGTTTTACGATACATATATTTTTTTTTCTTTTTCCAAAACAAATGCAAAGTATTATTGAGGAATGATGCCTCACAAAACAGATGCAGTTTGTACACAATGCTGCTACAAACTGAATCTGAAAATGGCAAGTTAAAAAAAAAAAAATATATATATATATATATCATGACCACATATCCTTGGCATGAAAAGTTCCTTGTCTACCTGAATCAATATCTTGTAGCTCATAATAAACGTGTCCGATTCTGCGAATAAACTTAGCCTTAACTCCCACTGGAGCAAGCTTAGAATTAAAGTTATCAGTCTTCGAGCTAAGGTTAAATGTTCGTCTATATACGTCTTGTCCGACAATAAATTCCTTTGGTCGTGCCCGAAGATTATAAGTCTTAAAATTTTTATCATATGCCTTGCGCATGTAGTCCTTAATTTTCTCCCGAATCAGCGAAAATTCATCTTGTCTCTCTATAAAAGCATCACCCTCTGCCAAAATTCCTAACTTCCTTAAGATTTCGTAATCCTTTCCATTGGATATCATATGCTGACCAAAAACAATCTGGTAAGGTGTTCTTCCAACTGTTTGGTGAATACTGTTCCGCAATGAGCAATTAACACTAGGTATAAAAATGTCCCATTCGCGCTGGTCTTCCCTAATATAACTTCTCAAAGCCTCATTAATTGAACGATTTACTCTTTCACTGGCATTTGATTGTGGACTATACACAGCGGTTAGAAGGTGTTTGATGTCATTCTTTATTAGGAAATTTTCAAATTCCTTACTCCTAAATTGTGAACCGTTATCTGATACAACAGTCTCTGGTACACCGTAACAGCAAAAAATATCATCCCGTAAATAACTTACAATTTGTTTTGAAACTAACTTTTTAAGTGGTTTTAAAAAAGTAAATTTTGAAAAATGATCCAAAACTACAAGTATCCCTATGTGTCCCGTCTTAGTTCGCGGTAAAGGTCCAATCAAATCAACATACAGGCGTTGAAATGGTCTTTCAGTTGTCACCATCTTGCCCATTGGCGGTCTTAAGTTCATTGTAGGTGTCTTTGATGTCTTGCACAAACTACAATTTAAAATATAGTTTTTCACGTCTATAGTTAGACCTGGCCAGTAAAAATAACGTCTTATCCTTTCCAAAGTCTTAGCAATACCACTATGGGCAGAATTCGGGATATCATGAGCTGAATAAACTACATCATGCCGTAACTCGTTTGGTACGAAAAGTTTCCAACAGTTAGATTCGTCTAACTCTCCTGATGAAAAATCGACTCTTTTGTAAATGTATTTATCCAGAATCTTATAATCAGGCAATCCAGTTAAAGAAATGTCATTTTTTAATTTGGTGTAATCTGCACTATTAAAAGCTTCTGATTCTAAATTAATAGCAGGTGATGTATCAATTTCAATAGAGTCAACAAAACTTTCACCTTCATAAATTCGTGATAAAGTATCCGGCACAACGTTATCTTTTCCCTTTCGATGTTCAATTGAAAAATTAAAGCTTTGTAACTTTAACGACCATCTAGCTAATCTACCAGATAAATCTCTTTGGTTCATGAGCCACTTAAGGCTCGCATGATCCGATATCACCTTAAAATCTTGCCCTTCTATATATGGCCTAAATTTTTTTATAGCTACTACTACAGCCAGACATTCAAGCTCTGTAATAGTATAATTACGTTGCGCTTTGTTCAACTTTTGAGACATGAATGCTATAGGTCTTTCTATTTGGTCGTCATCCTTCTGTGCCAATACACCACCTATACCATAAGTACTCGCATCACATTGCAAAATAAATGGTTTTTCATAGTCCGGGTGAACAAGTAGCGGTGCAGACGTGAGTCTAGTTTTTAGTTTTTCAAACGCAACTTGGGCATCATCAGACCACTTAAAAGACTTTTTCTTTGTCAACAACTCTGTCAGAGGAAAAGTTAATGTGGAATAGTCCTGAATGAAACGTCGGTACCAACCTGTCATTCCCAAAAAACGTCTTAAGTGTCGAATAGATTGAGGTACCGGGAAGTTCGTTATTACCCTAACTTTTCCATCATCCACCTGTAAAGATCCATTGCCAACAACATATCCCAGGTAGTTAACCTTTCGAAGAGCAAAACTGCTTTTCTTCACATTTATGGTCAAACCCGCTTTTCTCAATTGAGTAGCCACCTCCATTAGATGTGTTAAGTGTTCGTTGAAATTAGTAGAAAGTATCAAAAGGTCGTCTAAGTACACAAAAACATAATTTTTCAATTTATGCGGTATAACAAAGTCCATTAGTCTGCACAAAGTTTGTGGCGCATTACACAGTCCAAACGGCATTCTTGTAAACTGGTACAATGGCCGATTAGGAACTGTAAAAGCTGTTTTCGGTCGTGAGCTTTCCTCCAGTTTAATTTGCCAGAAAGCATCTTTCAAGTCTATTTTAGATATGCAATAAACTGAAGGAAGTCTCGATAATAGTCCGTCAATATTAGGTATGGGGTACGCGTCCTTTATAGTAACAGAATTAAGCTTCCTACTGTCCACACACATCCTTACTTTATTAGGCTTAATGACTACCACAGTTGGCGAAGACCAAGGAGAGCACGGAGCTTCCTCAATAACACCAAGAGATAGCATTCGATCTAGCTCTGAGCTAAGTTTCTTTTCGACAGCAGGAGATATGGGATAATACCTCTGCTTTATCGGTTTTGCATCACCAGTATCAATGCAATGTTCGATAAGACTTGTACACCCTAAACCCTCAATTTCCGAATTTGGAAATAATGCAATTATATTGCCTAGCTGTTCTTCCTGAAGGGGGGTTAACTTAAGTATGTCGGAATCAGACTCAACGTCCTCAATTTCAGCAATTTCTGGAACTGAAATTTTTACACCAAATTCAGTCCAAAAATCGCAGCCACAAATTATATTTTGTTGAATAGAAGGTACTACTAAAAAGTATATGGGTCTTTCCTCTTTTTGAAAAGTCACTATTAAGGTCACAGTCCCTAAAATATTTTGTCTTTGTCCGTCAGCTGTTCTTACATTACCATTGCATTTCCTAAAATCCTCAAAGCTTTGTACCTCTGTAGCCAAGGCACCACCAATTACAGATCTATTTGCTCCACTATCTAATAAAGCCAAATATATCCTATCACTTATTCTCAAATTTATAAAAGGCCTACTATCATCATCCAGAGTTATTATCGGAGAAATAATACATGACCGAAATGATTTTAATTTCCGGTAATAGTTACGTATACGCAACGAGGAACGCTTTAACTTTGAACTCTGATTAGATTTTCCAAATATTCTATTACGAGTCTTAATGTACTCATTTAATCGCACGTGGTATGGTCTCATTAAAGGATGTTGGTCTTTGTCAATACCAGAGTCTGCACCAATGTTGGCTGATTTATCGGTTGCACTTGGATATAATTTTTTAAAGTGAGTAGATCCGGATGTCTGGGTTAATATCGCCGGACATCCTTCTGTCCGTTTCCCTGAATCTTTTCAGTACATTTAGGACAAGATGGTCTATATGTGTTTTTTTCTCCACATCCATAACAAAAAATGCGACGTATTTCCATGCAGTCATAATAATTATGCCCGGTTTTATCGCAGTTCCAACATTTGGCTTCGCCACGTATCGCAGAAACCTCGGAAACTGTTTGCGTTTCTGAAACATCTGATTCTAAAGTTTTAGTATGCATTTCAGATATACGACCTTTATGAGTCTTTCGATTTTCAAAGCCAATAACATCCTTCATAAACTTCTCGTGACGTTTTACTTCAACGCGAAGTTGAGATACACTCGAAATATTCAAATGGATGAGTTCATGTCTGATCTCATTTCTCAAATTGCGAATTAAAATTGCACATAAATTTGCATCAGTAATTGGAGTTTTCAGTTTATTAGCTATAGTGGAAATGAAATCGTAAAAATCGTCAAACACTTCTCCACTTTGTTGTTTCCGTCTGTGAATCTCTTCCATAATATCGAAATCATTATAATCCGCTTTATACTGCTCTCGCAAAGCTTGACTCAAAGTGAACCAGTCCAAATTATTTTCGTTCCTATGGTATCGCCAGTACCATTCTAATACTTTACCTTCGAATAAACTGTGAGCATGCTTAGATAAAAGCTCAAAATCACCATCTAAATTGTTTGTTGTAAGTGTGTTAATCCGATATATAAATTCGTCTACGGCCATCTGGTCTTCACACCCAGAAAATTTTATCCGCCAATTACGAATTATATTCGAAGCTTTTTCTCCCACAAAAGGTTCTCTTCCTTGTTCTCGATTGTTTATAGGAGGTAAATTTGAAATATTTTCATTCCTAGGCCTCATCATAGGAGGACTAGGATTATTTCCCAAGTTCAAGTCATGCATCATAGTCATAAGTTCATTTCTTAAGAATTCCGTCATCTCAATGCGAAAACTACCCATTGAATTTGTTATTAATTCTAATACCTGTTCTTCATTTCTATTAGTATTTAAAGTAGAAGGATTTTTGTTAGTTTTAGGACGTGCACCCTTTGTACGTCCTTGATTAACCGTTTGTGTAGCATTACTTTCGTCAACGGGAATTGTAAAGCTACAATTCGTTGCCTCATCCATATTCAACAAATTGTCGCGACTTCTTGTAAGTGGCATTTTATATATTTAATTTTTATCAAACAAAAATATTACAATTTCAAATTACACTAATCAATTAAGGTCAAAAACTGGTAAAAAAAAAAAAAAAAATCAAGCTCCATTAGTAAACAATAATACAAAAAAAAAATTTTGCATTATATTAAAACTGGTAAACCTAAACTATAATCAGTTTATAATAAAAATCCCAAATCCTAATATAACATGTAGTAAAAAAAATATATAGCAATTATTAGGAATAGTATGGAGTAAAATAAATCAGGATAAACCTAAAAAAAATATTCTCAATCACACGTCATCCTAAAATTTGCACTACGAAAAATAAAATCAAATGAAAAATAAAATATTGTATGCAAAATCTGTGAGTAATAATCCGACATTATTCAAGTCAAAATTCAAAATCTCAATCAGTATTTTGTTACCCAAAACATAAAAATTACCTCTATATTGACTTGGTTAAGACATTCCGAAACGAAAAGACTTAAAATCCAGAAACCAAAAATTAAAAGGTCAAAAGTTAAACAGCCGAAAATTAATATAAAAAAATAATATAAAATCGACACACGGAAACTGTAGATATTCATGTAAGACACCAGCATAAACAAAATAAAGCTGTAATTATGAGATTATAAAGTCAATAACATATTAATGTTGAAACCTATTTGCTGATGCCCCACGTTGGGCGCCATTTAAATCTATGTAACGAACCAAACCATTTAAAGTTCTTCTTCTCAAGGAGCAGTGCTACCTATTCATACCGGCCGTGCTCATGGAAATTAGGGTGGTTCTTGCTCCTATAGAATTATACTGCGATTCAATACATAATTATTTAAAGTTAGGTAGCTATTCAACCGATCGATAAAGAAAAAAAAAAAAAAAAAAAAAAATCAAAAAAAAAAAAAAAAATCAAAGAAATAAAGAAACTAAAATAATGAAGCATAGACTTAGAGACACAGATGGCAAATTCCTCTTTTCTTTGTCTTTACCCGCCCCACCATGCTATATTGTATAATTTTTATAGCCCACATTAAACCTTACGCAGTACTTGACCTTAACCTTTCGTGTAATTCAATAAAAAAAAATTTAATGAATCATAATGTAATTCATATGTATTTTATTAATTCGATTTTCCATACCGTGCAAATGTAAAAATAAATCTAATACAATCTGTTAATAAAAAGAAATGTAGATATTGAATACTCTAATTCAAATGTCATGTTAAATGAGCAAACCAAGATAAATAAATGAATTAATATAAAAAAAAATTAAAAAAAAAAATATTTTAATATCGCTATGGATGTTATTTAAATTAACGAATTGAGTAAAAAAAAAAATTATATAATAAAAAAAAATATACAAAATGTCAAAATTAACACATTAAACTCACCATATTATTGTCCCACGTAGACTTCAGGCCTGATGTCGATGGAATTTGAGTTTTTGCTAAATCTATATAATTTTTTTTTAAACTCTATTAATTTTTTTTTTTTTTTTTAAAGTGAATTAGTGAATATATATATGTTTAGATAATGTAAAGTATGTTGCTATAACAGTATGACGTTAAATTGAAATAAAATTAATTATAAAAATTAATCAACAAATTGAAAATTAAGAAACGCGAACAAATGTAGTTATGTTAGTTAACATAAAAAAAATTCTAATAATCAAAAGAAGAACTATGTTAAAATAATTAATTATTTCATTTAAAGATCTTATGGTGAAGAAGCAATATAAAAAGTATGTTTTAAAACTTAATAATGATTAGTAAGTCCTTGTATACATATATATATATATATATATGTATATGTAATACGTATGTGTATGTACTAAATCCGTTTAATAAAAAGTAGTCCTTAGGTTAGCAATTCTTTAAATTTAGCGTTTGAAGATGAATTAAATATTAATCCGCCCAATCATACAGAGACAACCGAAGAATACTGTGACAACCGTTGTAACCAACAATAATACTTCTACAGCTCCTTTACAATGAAACAATTTCTTGTTAATTTTAGCACAGGATAACAATGAAAGCAAATGTTCGGAAAAGTTTGTGGCAGGTCTCATCGAAACTGAACACTCTGATGTAAAATAACTATTAGATCTGAAATTATATGTGCATATATAAGTATAATTATGTTGATGCGAATTTTGTAAGTAGCACAAAAAAAAAACTCTCTAAAAGTTAATCGCATCACGACTCTTATCTTACCTTGAAGTAAATTGGTGAATTATATATATACTCAATTATTTATATATAAAGTTTGCAATTCTAAATTATTGAGACGAACTCGCGTTATGTTTAACAAATTTATTTCTAACGCTCACACAAAAAAACCCAACGTATATACGTGTTGAAATTTCAAATAAAAATTTTTTATTTTTATTTTTATTTTCAATAAAATATTTTGAAATATAATTTCAATGTTTTACGATACATATATTTTTTTTTTCTTTTTCCAAAACAAATGCAAAGTATTATTGAGGAATGATGCCTCACACCTTATGCAAAAACGATTGTTAAAGTTAAAGCATGCATTAAAACCGGTTTTGCCATACAAAATTCGTTTGTTAAACCAACTTTAAGTTTAACAATCGTTTTTGCATAAGGGAGTAAGTCTCTGGGACAATATTCCCTACAGCTCTCAAGTAATTAGTAACGCACATCGATTCAAGAGAAATATTATATGTCAATTTTTAAATTAATTTTACTAGACTTTGAGATTAACTTAACTTAATTTTGTTTAATAATTATGTTTATATTATTTCATTCCTTTTCTTAGCTTTCCCTTTATGTTGGTTATATCTGATAATAATTATTTACCAATTTACCTATGTATATCCCATTGTATATTAATTATATTTTTTGTATGTAATTGTACTGAGTTCTATACTGCAATATGAGACTAAGTCTTGTGTATGGGACATTGAAAAGAATATAAAAAAATAAATATATAAATAAAATGTTGCCATTTTCAAAACTCTGAAATTATAAGAAATATATTTTTGTTAAAGACTACAATGTATTATAGGCTTACATTTAAAATATAATCGTTTTTTATAGTAAATCTTTGATTTACATACATATTTTTGTGGTTATACATACATATATTTAAATATCTTGGAAATTTTGTTTCTTTTTAAGAATTTTATTACGGTTAGTATATTGTTTATGGTAGGGTTGGTAAGGTAGGAAAGAAATAGGATTCATATGATATATATTCCCAGTAAAAAAAATTGGAAGTCATTCTAAAGGAAGTACATTTTCATTGCTTCCAAAAAATCGATATTTTTAATTTGCCGATAGTTAGTAGAAAACCAAGTAGAATTTTATTTTAGTCATACAAAACCTTGTAATTCCTCTCTAGTTTTAGAAATTACTCACCAGAATTTTTAAAAAATCGATTTTTTTGAAGAAACTTATGAACTAATTTTGGTCTAAAATTTTAAAGTTATTTGCTTAAATTTACATTAAATTACTGGTTCGCGCTTAAGTTCCTATAAAAAGAAACTTATTGTTAAAATAGGTAACTATTAGCCATTTTTCCTAGATGAAAATATTATCATAGAACACAAAAAAGGAAATTTTTCTTAAAATCGCTTCCAATTCGGTGACCAGGCAGCGAAAAAGAGAACTTCTTGCAATGACAACCCTATGTAAAAATCATTACATCGGATCGAAATTTGCACTACTTCCAGATCGCAAACTCTACATTTTCATGACTTTTTTGGAGTGTCTTTTTTTACTGGGTTGTTTCGATTATTAGTCCATTTTGAGCAGTGTATCAGGATATGATTTACAGAAATTAATCCTGTTTCACAATAAGGACATAGATTGGAAGAGTCTGGGTTTATAAGCATTTTTTTTAGATTAGCGTATGACCAAGTCTCAGCCTTATACAATTCTGACAGTCTCTGGCACTGGTGGTTATATAGGTCTTTAGGTAATTGTCTATTTTAATTCTGTTGTGATTAATTTCCTTATACCAATCCGATGAGGTCGTCCATAGGTCTTCTGTATGGGTAAACTCTTTAATATGTTTAGTTATGTCTTTAATGTTGACGTTTGCGGTTAATATGGAAATTATTACCGCAGAGAAATCTGAGGTGAATTGTGGGAGTAGCGTGGTTTTTATTATGGTGTTATTGGTTGTTACACTATAAGATACGTTTTGCTCATTTTTAGACCCATCCGTATAAAGTATGGTGTAATTGTGGTAAATTTGAGTTGCTTGTAGAAATAATTGATTATAGATGTCCGGTGGAGTGTTGGCCTTTAAATGCTGGCTTAATGAAATATTTAGACTGTGTTTTGAGGTGCCAGGGGGGTTTATTGGCTATTGGAAGGTTTCTAATTGGTTATATTGGGAGGTTCTTTTGTTTGGAAAAGTTAATGATTTTGCTTAGTGTATAATCTTTAAAGTTAGGGTTCATACTGTATAAATCGTTATGGATTTTAAAAATTGGTGAGTTCGTGCAGTTAATAATGTTATGTATGGGTGTCGTTCTGAAAGCTCCCAAAGATATTCTAATTGCAGAATTAACTATTGTTTTTATTTTTATGGCCTATATTTATGATGGCCGACCAGTTATAGGCCAAAGTCAACTTTAGCTAACATGATTGCTTTCATTGCTGAAATTATGGAATATATGTTGCAGTCGCATTTTTTATTGGCAATACATTTTATTATGTTTAATCTTTGTGTTAGGCTTTGCTCAATGTAATTTATGCGATCTTTCCAGTTATATTTGGTATTGAAAATTAGCACTAGTATCTTAAGGGAGTAGTCGTTTTGTATGTTGAATGAGCCAGCTGATACTATTGTGACAATGTCTTTTCCTACAGACATGTAGATTTTACATTTTGTTATATACTACGTTTATACGCAGGGCTTATTTGCAAATAAAACTATAAATTGTTACCATATTATTATTTTTAATACGAGATTAAGAAAATGATAACTGATAAGTGTTACCTGTGGGGTATACCGTTAAATAACGGGTAAGTGTTCGAGTATATGTTGTTGATTTTTATTCTAATTTTTCTATTTGTTGGGAAATTGTTGATGTATCTTGTAATATTGGGTCCTATGCCCCGTTCGATTACCTGGTGAATAATAGTATGGAGACCAATTTTTTCGAATGCTTTTGAAAAATCCAATGATATTATTGATAAATGTTTTTGAAATTTAGAGCCTTTGTAATTAAGTGGTCCATATAAACAGAGTTGGGCAAAATACATGTCTTGCGGTATTTAAAATGCAAAATGCAAAATACATGCTGGTCATGTATTTAAAATACAAAATACTTTCAGGCTATGTATTTAAAATACAAAATACTTGCCTGTCATGTATGTATTTAAAATACAAAATACTTTAGTTTAAATTAAAAATTTTTGTACGTATTTAAACTACAAAATACTTCCACATCATTTATGTATATTAGAGCGACTCAAAAAAAAGTGATTTTGTTACCCCTCTGAAAATGAAGCTTGATATGTTTTATGATGATTCCCAAAACATTTTGGCTCTAGCATTGACCATCCCTGAGCTGGACCATTTTTAAAACAGGTATTTTTCAGTTTTTCGATTTTTTTTGTACTTTGAGGGTGGCGTTGGCTGAAGTAGTTAGCACGTTGACTACAAATAACCTGCAGCCTGGGTTCGAGCCCGGTCTCCGACAGTCATTAAAAATAACAACACCACGCATTTTTCTGATGTGCATTAGTGTCCTTTGTATCAGTTGTTGTGGAAAAACTTCTAGTGATGCAGGCAAAGGGCACTGGTCACTAAAAACTATACCGACTTCATCAGATAATAATCCTAATGTACATCAGAGCGCCCTCCTTCGTTGTGTAGCAGAATAATTGGCGAAGTAAAATAATCAATAAAATGGCTACTAAACACAGCTTCAAAATTTAATACGCCTCATTTGACACCAGATGGCGCTGCAACACTGCATTATTAAAAATGTGCAAAGAGCAGAGTTGTAAAAGAATGAAGCCTTCCTCTATCCTCTATCACTTCCTTCACTACCTGTCTTCTCTATCACTATCATTTCCCTATCACCGTCTCTCACTATCATCTCTTCAATTAACAGGTAACACAAAGGGATCATTGTATTGGACCCAAGTGAGCTGGACTCTAAAATTTCACCCTTCCTTACCAGCAGCCTGCTAACCTAACCTAACCTACTAATTGAGATATTTAACTAAATACATATTTTCGTTCCGGGTTTTCATACAAATTCTACGTATTTGAAAATCACTTTTTTCGCTTCCATACAAGTTGAATCGCTCTAATGTATATGTACATACAGTAGTTCACGGATAAATGCGTTTGTGAAAATGTCTAAGGCCCAACGCATTTAAACGATAAACGCTTTAAAAAAACACGGTTAAGTGCGTTACCGGCGCATTTAAAAGAATCATGGTTATTTGCATTTATCAAAACTCCCTCTCGCTCATACCTAAATAAGAGCGGCAAGCGTCGCGTTAGCAGCAGGGTACGTATTTTCAGTACAATCAAATAATATTTTCACATTTAAATGTACTGAAAATGCGTACCCTGCTGCTAACGCAACGCTTGCCGCTTTTATTTAGGTATGAGGGTCTGAAGTGCGTGCTTCAAAACCAAATTCTATCCCTTTTCATTCTTACTAAGAGAAAACGAAAATATGTTTAAGTATTAGATATCATCGTTTTCCAAATTGTTATTCAATTCAATAAAACGAAAAATAAAATTATTTTAAAGTAAAACATAACAATTCAAGCAAAACATCTTAAAAACTAAAAAACAATTTCACAAATTGAAATTTAAGGCAACAGATTTAAGTTCATGTGCATGTAACATATCGTCATGTGAGAACTTAAGTGTCCAATATCCAATAGTTTATAATAGCGTATTGGACACTTAAGTTCTCACCTGACGATATGTAGTACATTGTACGTCAAAAAAACGTACATACATACATACGTATGTATGTATGCTACATACACATACATAAATTTTACAAGAAATTTAGAAATTTCTTGAATTTCTGCACAAATCTGAAGTTTTTGTTTCAACGATAGTTGCACTTGTGATGAAAAATAAATGATTGTAAACAAATAAAACAGACTTGCCAAATTTAATGATTTATTTTCATTTTGGCGTTTTTTTTCGGTTAGTTTATTAATTTTAATGTGTGGAGTTTTTAAAGAAACAATTTCCAAGGTTGACAATTTTAAATTCAGTTTGTGCATTTAACCGTGAAAGTCTGCATGATGAATAATTTATTTTTATGAAATATACGACCTATATATGAGTGAAACGCAGTAAAGTTTGACTCATTTAACAGAAAAATATGTGCGCAAATTAAATAGATCGAGGAAAATGTTGGTTTTGACAACTATTTAAGCGTGAAACTCTCTTAAGCGTGGCGCATTTATCCGTGAACTACTGTATATGTGTGTATGTATTTACAGGTGGTGTTACTATTTCAGGCTCGCTCTATTATTGCTAGTGAGAACCATGTACATACGTGCTTATGTTGGTCCTCGCCCATACTTGCAATTTTTGTTGCAGCAATTCTTAAGTGTATTGGTGAGATGTGTGAGAAGATTGGGGTGGGGTGCAAAGTTTCATGTGCTCGCAATTCTCTTTTGTTTTGAAATTCGCAGTTGTTAATTTGAAGTTTGTAGGTGTATTTGAGGTTTTATTTTATTTTATTTGTTCAGTTGTATGAAAACCACAAAATATAAAAATTATTGTTAAATATTTAGGCAAATTTGTTGTGAAATAAAATTTTTTAGTACTTAACTGCTAAACTAGAATTTCCTAATGTGGACACATGCAATTTCAAAGCAGAATTTTAAAAAATTGCAAGTCTGGACGAGGACTTGACAACACATTCTCCCAAAGCAAAAGCAACCATGTTGTTTTTGTATCTATCTATATAATTAATAGGCGAGCACGTTTTTTGTAATCCCTTTTACGCCGGAACTACTGCACCGATTTTGGAGCGATTTATATCATTTTAAAGGAATTTCTGCACAGATGTGCAGAATCTATATTTTATTGAAATCGGTTTAGTATTTTGGGAGCTATAAGCGTTTAAAGTTGCTACTACTACATGGAAACATAGTACACACGCATTTGTAAGCTTAAACTGTGTGTGTGTGTGTATATTTGTGTACTATTTTTCTTGCTATTCCAATTTTTTTTTCTTATTTGTTATTGTATGAGAGCCATAAAATCAGGGTGACCGATGACATTTTTCAAAAAGTTGCACCCATTAGGGGATTTATAAAAAAAAGGGGCAAAATTAAAAAAAGACGTGAAAACTACACTAAATTTTTTATTTTTAATGTATTATTACATAATTCACTCTAAAAAAGGGGAAAAATTGGCAAGGCAGTCGAAAAAGTGGCAATTTGCCACTTTAGTCGGTCAAACGGTCGCGCTGCATAGAACTTATAGGACGAGAGTTCAATAAATTGAATTAGGTTTAATAGATTTTGTTTCTGTTTAGAATACGGACGATTGTTTCGTCCGTTTGGTATATCTAGTTGTTATAATTGTTGTAATAGTACCAAATGCAAATAAAACGCCTTGTGACAATATGCTTCAGAATTGACAACTGAATTGTTGTGATGCCAACTCTAAGAGTTGGTATAGTTATGTTTTTTAGCGATTCTAATATTTTGTTATTGGTTTGACGAATGGTACATTATAAATCAAAATGCAAAACGCCAACAATGTGTAATGTATTTTTTAAATGTATTTTCTAAATTATGTATTTAAAATACAAAATACTTCTACGTCATGTATTTAAAATACAAATACTTGTATTTTAAATACGTATTTCAAATACATGTATTTCAAATACGGCCCAACCCTGTATGTATTATATGTAATTATATGTGTGTATATGGAGCCCTATTTTCAATTATCAGTAAAGGCCGTTTCACACTATAATACAAGTATTAATACTTTTGTGGAAAATGCAACTCTGACATGTTGAGTTGTTATTGTCTTTTGAAATTTTTGAAACAGAAATTAGATTAGGGACGCATTTTCGTCAAAAGTATTAATACTTGTATTATAGTGTGAAACGGCCTTAAGCGATAGTATTCAAATATGTTTTACGTCATACATGAGTTGTCGCTTACGATAAAATTTTACAGCCTGTATTTTAAAAGATATCAAACATTTCGACATTTTGATAATTCTTAACTATGGGTAGGCTATTATTTTAATTTCAATTAAAAAGTTTATTTTTTACAACATCTTGCTTACAATTAAACCAATAACAAAAATTAAAAATTTAAAAAACCCTCCCGACATATCTAGAAAAGATGTGATATCTTCTAAGCGGCTGGACCGATTGTATTCAAATATATAACCTTCTCGATCAAGTCACCTTTCAAACAGAAAAAAATAAATCAAAATAGGTCCAGCCGTTTGGGCTGTACGTGGACACGGACAGACACACACCAACACACTACAAACTTATAACACCCCTTTTTTTTGGTCGGGGGTTAAAAATAGGTCTCGATATGCATACAAACATATATGTATATGTATATAATTAATGTTTGAAAATACATAAACATTCATATCTATGCCCTGAATGAAATGTCGATGCTGAAAATGTACTGAGTCGCTTTTGGCTTTGTCACCAGGGGGGCTACCGCGTATTTCGTTTCGAAAGAAATAACTTACGAATTCGAACGAATTGTACTGTGTATTACGATTTTCGTACTACTTGTTTCGAATTTACGAACGGTTTTTGTACTCTATCGAAAACTAAAAATCCCTTTCAAGACAGCAACTCTGTATTACGAACAATAAAAATCCCTTTCGAAAGGGCTACTCTGTAATACGAAAACGAGTGTCAGTTATGCAAAAAGCGTTCGGAAATGGTTCGAAAGACATTTTGTTAGTGACAACTTGAGACAAAAATAGAAAATGTAATTATTTAAATATTTCAATATAAATAAAAGGTGTTATAAACAAATTATACTTAATGTTTGATTTGCTAAAACATATTGCTTATTTATGTTGTTATAAATGTTTTAATATTTGTGATTTTGAAACATTCAAGGAATACTAAAAAAAATGACACAAATAAAAGCAATATGAAGAAGTGGTAAACTATATGTCTCTGCATCCATACCTCGCAAGAGGGCATCTAAATGTTTCAGATGCTAAAAACAAATCGTATAATAATCATCCTCGACCAACCACAGCAAACACAATCCATTATAAAAAGTACAAGGAGCACTTAATTTTTCACACAAAATACGTATAACATTAAATTTTTTTACAAGGCAAAGATTTTTTTGTTATGGGATATTTTTTTCCATTTTGGTACTTTAGCAGCAGTGCTACCAACTTTTCATATAATATCCCATTCGTTTCTAAATACAACTCTGTAATCGTTTCGAACGAGTTACGCAGTACGGTTTAACATTCGATTCGGAAATTTCTTTCGAAAAATTTTACTTTTCGAATCGAAATACGCGGTAGCCCCCCAGTACTACTCTCTAATTATTCCCCATACAATACTTTGTGTTGTAGACATTTAGCATGTGCTTGTAGTGATACGTAGTTCTTATGGGAACATGGAGACATACCAACCACTGGTACATTTCTATACCTTACGTACATGCAATTTTACTTATATTGACAAGTTGTTGCAATATACACCACATATATTTTCTCTCTTTGTTTTATACTGACGAATAGAAAAGAAATTGTAGACAATGTAACTACTACTAGAATTTTAATGTTGACATATCCCTGCAGAAAATTTGGTGGCAATTGATCCAAATGTACTCGTCCTATAACTGGAGATAATGTGGGTGTTATCAAGAGTACGTAGTGTATGGTGAAAAAAGTCTTATCGTTTAAATGGTGGCATATTGACAATTTTCGTGGTGTATCGTCTTGATCTTGAGCCAATTTAATTCGGACTCGGTCTAGTATTGTAGTAAACTTCACTGAACATGTTCGATGTGGTCGAACACAGGACCTATCAAATAGTGTAAATATAATGTTAATTGCTCCCTTCAATGCGACTCTGGGATCAGTCCCGTAACTATACTTAGATATTAACCTAAGCTTAAATGGTATTTATACTTTTGAAATATGAGTGGCCCTGTGGTCGAGTGGGTAGTGTGCCAGCCTGTCATGCACGAGGTTGTCGGTTCGAATCTCAAAAAATTTTCAGATTAAAAATAAAATTAAAAAAAAAATGTCATTGCAGTTGTAACAATAAAAAAATATATAAGCGTTAATTGTTACAGTTAAATGTCGAAATTTTATTTATAAATAATTTATATTATTATACATCGAATAGGTCCCTATGGGATAGTTCAGTGACAAGTCACAACGTGCATACAAAGTATCAATTAACCCCATCCTAGGCCATCCCCATGTAAAAGTGACTGGTCCGCTTCATAGGAAGTGTTAAAACTATTTGCAAATAAATTAACTCACTGTTTATACGGCATAGCAAAAGTACACAAACTTGGTAGCACTTCTGTAGAAAATTTACTTATGTTGACAAAAAACTGGTGTAAATGTACAAAATATCAAATAATTATTTGTTTGAATCGTCATTATTTGCTTCTATCAATGTTTTTTGTTGCAATATTTATTCATTTATTGTTTTTTGTTATCAAACATTTGTAAGCGTGGCTACCTTAAGCATTTTATTTGCAAATAGTGCGTTAATCGTGAATAGTTTTCTGAATTAGTAAATCGCAATAAAAACAATAATATGGGAACAATTTACAGTTTTATTTGCAAATAAGCCATGCGTATAAACGTACTAATAGACACTTGGCCCCCGTCTTACTGCAGGTTGAATAATAACAAATACCTACATATATATGTATGTGCTATAAAACACCTGTAAATAGTAATAACTTTGTATAAACATGAAAATCAAAGCTATTTCAATAATTTTTTTTTAATTTCAATATTTTTTTTATACTACAAAATATTTATTTATTGTATCTTCAAAAATAAATGAACTAACAATAAGTAATCAAATCTTAGGTCTATATATAATTAATAGGCTCGACCAATGCTGAACACAAATTTAGCGATAGTAAATAGTAATACAGGAAAGATGTACAAAAATATCATCAAAAAGTTTCATCTGCGGTATTGCGAATTAAAGCCTTAGTGTCCTTCTTTTTTAAGCGGATATGTCAAAATATTACGAGCAAGCGGATTAGGATGTGACTCGAGTTTAGTTAAATATTTGCCTGCGTATTTTGCAATTTCTTCAGTCACTAGTGGCATATTTAAATCACGATGTATATTTGAATTTTTGATTTACCATGGACCCGATGTTATTAACCGTAAAATTTTATTTTGCCTTCGTTGGATTCTCTCTATATTTGAAGCTGAAGCAGTGCCCCATAACTGAATTCCGTAGCACCATATTGGCTTCAAAAGCGACCTGTATAGTAAAAGTTTGCAGTCTAGGCTGAGTGTTGAATTTCTGCCAATCAACCAATGTATTTGAGTTAACTTAACTTTCATTTGTGTTAGCTTTGAGTCAATATGGGGTTTCCATGTAAGCCGTAAATCAAGGTGTATGCCAAGGTATTTCACTTCAGAATGTTGAGGAATAATTTGATTGTTAATTCGAATGGGGGAACAAGTATCTTTTCTTAGGGTAAACGTTATATGAACACACTTTTGTTCATTTACTCTAATTCTCCATAAGTTCAACCATGTTTCCAGCTGAGTAATATGATCCTGGAGATTGGGGGATGCCTCATAAGGGCTTTCATGCATACTCATGCAGGCTGTATCATCGGCAAATGTAGAGGTGTGTATATTATTGCTCACAGGCATATCACAAGCAGTGTTTAAAAAACTACATTAACTGATTTTTTTTTACTATTGCTAAAACTAGTACTCCAAACAATTACAAGTAGCGGTACCAGGAGCAGTTGTCTTGCTACGTAGCATTACCTTTTTTAAAACTACGGCTACATGATAAAAATAAAAACTAAAAATTAAGTAGCAGCAGTAAAAACGAAAATGAAGTAGCAGCTTAAAAAACTAAATAGTTTTCTATTCGTTTGATTGAGGTTTTTGTTTTATAACTACTACTTCATTTGGAGTTTTGTTTTTTATAACTAGAAAATTTTGAGGTAGTATGTTAATAACATCGAGGTAGTTTTAGAATAACATTTCAGCAGCAATTTAATAACATTTCAGCAGCACAAAATAACATTGAGGTAGCGGCAAAAGTAGTCAAAAATCAAAATCATCAGTAAAACTAGAAACCACAAATGTGTATGTATGTATGTGATCAGTGCTGCCACAACCAAAAAATTATTACATTACATTTTATCACATTTTTTGAAAAAGTTAACAAATGTGAAAAAATTACCACACTTTTAAATGCTTTTTGTATTTAATAAAAGAATCATTAAAATTTATATTGTGTGTCATGGTAGTACAAGGCTTACTTGCAGTTTGTAGTTTAATAATAATTACAAAAGAACAAAAAACAGGAAATGTAATTAATTATTTTACATATTAAAAAACGTTCCAAACAATGGTCTTAAACTTTTTTCTCATTACTGAAATTTTTTGAAGATAAGTTTTTTTGAAAGAACACTCATATATAATATTAATTTAGAAAAGAAAAACTTTAAATAAAACCATAATACCAAATGATTTTATGCTTTTTTTATTTTATTGTTGTGTGAAATTTAAAAGTTGACAGAGCTGTTTATATGCAATCGTCGCTTTAATTCGTTTCACACATTCGTGTTCGTGCTTTCTTTATGTGATTAACATGTTTTTACAGTCAACGTTTTCCTGCGATGCCACACTTTTTACACATCGTAGTTATGACGATGTTGTTAAATAATATTAAATAATCTAAATTTATTATTTATTCTTTTGCTTAAACTTATATGCAGATTATGTCAACATCACTTGAAAATTATCGAAGTATTAATTATCATTATACATTCATAAGAAATACGAATTTTAAAATATTGGCAACAATATTTACATGTGAAACAAATTAATTTTTTGGTATACTGGCAACACCATTATTTAAAATTATTTGAATTTATCTATGTTAAAGCAAACTGTAAGTGTTCCAAATATACAACGTGTAAAAAGATTAATAGAAATATGTCTAAAAAGAAAAATACAATAAATATTGATTATCATTTTGAGAAATTAAATGATGTTTCCATGTGCAAACATTGTAAAAAACATTTTAAGACAGATAGAATATACAATTTAAAAAAACACATTGAACAAGTCCATAAAATACTTTTGGAAAATAAAACATGTAATGAACTCGCAAAAAATATAGATAGTCCACTTTACAAATACAAGACAAAAATTATTAAATGTGAAATTAGTAAGAAATTGTTAATGAAATCATATGTTGAATTAGTAACCGAGGAAGCTGTGTCATTTAATTTTTTTAATTCAATTTGCAAGGGAATAGAGAAGAATACTGGGAAAAATTTTTGCCTAAATGCAGCCAATTGTAAAAAGACATTGGCAGAAGTTGCAGCAAATGTAGTAAAGGCAATATCAAAGGAATGTGAAAACCGTTTGATTTCTTTGAAAATTGATACTGCCTCACGTCTTTCACGCAATATTTTCGGCATTTCTGCACAGTATATTAGAAGTGACATAATACATTCTACAATGTTGGGCATGGTGGAACTAAAAGGGCAATATTGTAGTACATCCAGAAATTTATCCATAGAAATATTGAATGTGCTTAATAAATACAAAATTAATTTACAGCAGATTGTAACAATTACCAGCGACAATGGTAGTAATATGATTAAGTCAACAAAAATTTTATCACATTGTTTATGTGAGGAAGAAAATAGAGGAGAAATATATGACAACAGTATATATTTTGAAACTATAAATTCAATGGACTTTTATTGTGAAATGATGGTGGGAGATATTGAAATATGCCGTTGTGCCGCTCATACCTCACAACTTTGTGCCCTTGACACTATCAAAAACGCAAAACTGAAACATGAAATAGAAAATTGTCGAAATATTGTCAAGTTTTTACGAAAAAATTCCAACGGGTTCAAAGACGTTATTGAATTAAAATCTGTAAAATTACCTCAGCTAGATTGTCCAACCCGTTGGGGTTCAACGGGTCCAAAAATAAATTATAAAGTTTCAGGAAGAGCAATTACACTATGCTCAATGGCTAAGATGTAAATTGCTAACAACAAAACTCATTAACGACAGCAATGTGAACAAAGATTCTATTTTATATAAAATTTGTACAATTTTATTAAACAGTATTGAGAACAGATCAACAAAACTTCTTCTTAATAGTGGCCTCATAGCTTGTTTATATCTTGATCCACGATTTCATCATACTTTAGAGGAATCTCAGAAGATGGAAGCCATCAATTACTTGAAAAAATTGTGGGAAAAACTGAATGCAATTTGTCAAGTTGACATTACTGATAACTCGATAAATTATTCAATAACAACTGAATCGAATATAACCGACGAAGATGAAGATATTCTCGAAAGTTTCCTAAATCAGGTGTTTGAAGTTAAAAACACAAACGTTGTTGATGTTAGCTCCAAAATTGAAAGGCTCAATATCCCTTATGCTAAAAGCACTACAAATGTGATAGATTTTTGGAAAGAAAGAAAACATAGTGACCCAGAAATATATGCCCTCAGCAACATCTGTTTTGCAATTCCACCAACTCAAGTGTGTAGTTTTAAATATCTATATAATTAATAGGCGAACACGTTTCTTGTAATCCCTTTTACGCCGGAACTACTGCACCGATTTTGGAAAGATTTATATCATTTTAAAGGAATTTCTGCGCAGATGTGCAGAATCTATATTTTATTGAAATCGGTTTAGTATTTTGGGAGCTATAAGCGTTTAAAGTTGCTACTACTACATGCAAACATAGTACACGCTCATTTGTTAGTTTACACTGTGTGTTTGTGTGTGTGTGTATTTGTGTACTATTTTTCATGCTATTCCATTTTTTTCTTATTTGTTGTTGTATGAAAGCCATAAAACCAGGGTGGCCGATGACATTTTTCAAAAAGTTGCACCAAATAGGGGATTTATCAAAAAAAAGGGGCAAAATTAAAAAAAGACGTGAAAACTACACTAAATTTTTTATTTTTAATGTATTATTATATAATTCACTCTAAAGAAAGGGGAAAAAAGTGGCAAGGCAGTCGAAAAAGTGGCAATTTGCCACTTTAGTCGGTCAAACGGTCACGCTGCATAAAACTTATAGGACGAGAGTTCAATAAATTGAATTAGGTTTAATAAAGAGATTTTGTTTCTGTTTAGAATGCGGACGATTCTGTCGTCCGTTTGGTATATCTAGTTTTATTAATTATGCGTTAATTTTTATATCTCTTTATAGGTTTCCGTTGAGCGAGCATTTTCATCTTTAAAATTAGTCTTAACCGAAAATCGAAATCGCTTAAACAAAGATACCCTTGAAAACATTATGCTGGTGAAGTTAAATCCATCATTTTTAGATGAAGCAATTGATGAACTAAATCTCTTTGAAGAAAATGTTTCTAATTACGATTAATAACGCTGCACAGAATTAATATATTTTGGAAATAAATCGAAATAACATTTCTCATGTCTAAATTACTCAGGGACGGAGATATCAAGTTTCAAGGCATAAGCACTGTACAATTTTTAGCACTTGCCATTTTTGAATTTCTCATCCGATTTAAATTTTAAACTCCCGGTGTAGAAGTTAATGATTTTACCCCATTTATCCAAAATAGCGTTTTCATCATATTTTGACGTTTTGATATCATGGAAGTCAATTCTATATGTGGGTGTGTATGTATGTATGTAAACATCTCATGACTGAAGAACAGGTCAAGGGATCGGATAAAATTTTGGCTCAATTGACACTTTGACACTTAGACAACGTAAGATAGTGAATCGCTTCGCTAAAGTAGATTCAAGAAATGTTCGGAAATAAAATTTTCGTTTTCCATTTAGTTTGTAGTAAATTCAAAACTCGTTTTCTACATAACAAATTTTTTTGGTATGTTTCTATTGTAGCAAAGCTCTAAATTCATAAAGGTGGGTATTAAGAAATTAAGTTTTACGGAACTTTTGTAAGATTTCTGAGATTCACAGAAGCAAACCTGTGAACTGTGTGGCAATGGCACTAAATTAAAAACAAAATGAATGAAATCATTAAAACATATTTTATTCAATGAATTTGTTTGTTTGGAAGCTTCATCCAATTCCCAATTTAGAAAATCTTAGCGATTTTAATTGGGATACAATTTCTTTTTTTTTATCATCTGTTTTTTAAAGTCATCTAATAGAAGGTATAAACTTATTTCCAAAGAGCTTTATTATTATTTGATGGTTTTCCACTTACATTTCCATTCCAATTACTAAAATGTTTTTTTAAAATAATTTATGCGAATGGCAAGTTTTTTTGGCAAGCGGGCAGAAGCCTCATTCACTTTGTTTTTTAGCCAAGGAAATTCATCCAACCATGTGGTAGTTTATCAAGATAGCTAGTTATTTATATTTTTGTTGAAAAGAGCAATAAAAATGGGGAAAAAAGTTTTAAAATCCACATCCGCAATCCGGAACGAAAACGGCAACGCTGTTTCACACACGTATTCTTCGTTTGTATTTAGTTTACTGAAAATTTTACTTTTTTACTACTTATGCTGCTCCCTAAATGTTATTTTATGCTGCTGCAATGTTATTAAATTGCTGCTGAAATGTTATTTTAAAACTACCTCAATGTTATTAAATTGCTGCTGAAATGTTATTCTAGTGCTACTTCAAAAACTATGCTTTCTGCTCCTTCTGTGACTACCAAAGTAGGTAGCAGTAAAAATTTAAAAAATAAAACTACTTTTAGTGCTACAAAAATTTGAAGGTAGCTAGAGCAGTAAAATATTATTTACTACGCTGCTCCAATTATTAAATTTTTTTACTATTACTACAATTACAGCTACCAAAATGTGCCGGTAGCGGTAGTAATAGTAAATGAACGGCTACAAGTTTTTTATATTTACACCGGAAAATATAGATTCGGGCACACTCATGAAGTCTCCTTCTAGAACAGTGAACTTCTTATCAACAATATAACTCTCCAAAAGGTTTTGTATGTTTATTGGCAGATATGTTTTCAATTTTAAAAATAGGCCTGCATGCCATACTTTATCAAATGCCTCCTTATAACTTGAACCAATCCATGCTTTTGCTCAATTGTGCTATGCTGACTTCTAAAACCAAATTGATGGTCCGGGATGCACCCATTATCAGCTAAAATTTTGGACATTTTAGTCACGAGCAGCTTTTCAAAAAGCTTTGAGATTGTTGATAGTAAGCTTATAAGCCTATATGACTCAGCCTTGGTAAGGTCTTTGCCCGGCTTTGGAATCATTTTGATCTTGGCAAGTTTCCAGTTATGTGGAAAATACTGCATTCGTGAAATTGCATTAAAAATAAGGAACTACACTCGATAAATCAACAACACCAGTACATGTGTTTGGGGTAAATACGTATTTTAAATAATCAGCGAATATGTTACGTTTTTCAGTATCGCTTCTAGCCCAACCTCCAATAGATGTGCGCAGAGGTGGTTTAAACTCAACTGGTGTTTTAAGCTTTCTAGCAGCGCGCCACAAAGAGTAATTAGATGCTGGTGTGACATCAAGACCTTCCAGATAATTTTTAATAGATGCAGTTTTTTCAAATGCAAGCAACTCTTGGAGTCGTTTAGTGCACTCTTTAAATCTAGTTTTATGTTGAGGTGATTTGTGCTGTTGCCATTCCCTTCTAGCTCTTCTTTTTCACACACTAGACGTTCAATATCGGTAGAATAAATTCTATTGAACCCAGTCTGCGGATGGGAGGTAGTAGCATGTTCACCAGCCAGTGCAATCATTTCGGTAAGGTTGGCCATGTTCTTAGGGTAATGTTTTCCGTGCAATGACTACTAAGATATTTTTTGAATCGCAGCCAATTTACACGACTGATCATCTTCGCATGTGAGGGAGGTAAAGCACTTCTCAGTGGGCTACAGATTGTAACGATCGTGGGAGAGTGATCAGACGAGAGATCTAGAGAAGCTTCAACGTGAATTAATTCCCTAGAAATATTTTTCATGACGCCAAAATCTATAACATCCGGAATTTTACGTATGTCAGTCGGCCAGTATGTGGGCTCCCCACTCGAAATCACGTCCAAGCTAATTTTTGAAATTTTGCTGAACAACGCGCGACCTCTAGGTGTAATAAGACGCGAACCCCAGAACGTATGTTTTGCATTGTAGTCGCCAGCTGCTACAAAACAAGGGCCAAGAGATTTGTAGAAATCCTCGTATTGACCTTTAGTAATTGCGAATCTGGGAGGGGAGTAAATTGATGATATCACAAAATTTTTGCAAAATTTTCACTACAAATATTCGTTGCTGGTAGATGTTCTTCACAAATAATGTCAATAATATAATGCTTGAGTCTTGACTTTATTAGAATTGCTGATCGACCGTATGCTCTTCCTCTTGGGTCCTTTGAATCATATAAGGTGTAGCCAGAAATTTTAAAAATGCTTCTCGAAGTTAAATGAGTCTCTGAGACCAACATTATATCAATGTTGTCTTTGCTTAACCTTCCTATACCCGCGCTAATTTTTATAACACATGTACCCGCGCACGGTCTCACAGACCGAAAGTTTGTACGAGATGAAATACTAGTTTTTTGAAACAAAACGAAAGATTGTTTTTTAATCTCAATGATATAATAAAAAAATAAAATCACGCATTAAATATGTATTCACATATTTTATTGATTTTTAGTCCTTAATAAATAAGCCATCAAAATCGATAGTTTTAAAATAATCGTTTTGTCTGTCTCACAGACCAACGCGCGGGTATAGGAAGGTTAAGGGCCACTCAGACTATTATACATGTATAAAAACTTTCATCACACTTTACGAAAAATAAATCTAAAGACATTTCTTTCGACTATCAAAAAATCTAACGTAAACTGACATTTTATGCTCACACCATCACACCTCATATTACATTAAAAACACAAGTATCTAGCAAACCGCTGTTGAGGATTAACATGCCTACCTTAATCGTTGACTTCCGGCGGCAAAGCAGTTTCATGTACGATATGGTCGTGCCAGCTTTTGAAATAAGACGGCGGTTAAAGTAGTTGATTTAAATAAGATAAATAAAAAGAAAATACGATAGTTTCGTTAACTTTCTGACCTGTCTTACACGAAAAATTATTCAATACGATAAGCATATTCAATATTAATATCCAGCTTAAGACGAAGACATATACCATAAACGACGGCACGGCATCGGCGTCGAAACAGATGACTTGTTAATTTGGATTTTGTAATAATGCACCTCCGATCAGATGAAAAGTATTATCGTTTAGAAAATTTTCAAAAAATGGTCAAGTATTATGGGATGTCAAATTTTTATCGTATTATTTACCACTCGTTATGACATTTTGCATTCACAATATCGCAATTGCACGTATTATTTGAATTTTTGACATGTATTAACACAAAGTATAATAGTCTGAGTGGCCCTTTAGGAAGTGCTCAAGTTCATTTTTATATTGGAGAATGCCGTTTGCGTTCCAGAAACATATTTTTACTTACGTCAGTAGGCCAGTAAGTAGGCTCCCCACTCGAAATAACATCTAAGCCCATTTTTAAAATTGTATTAAACAACGCTCTACCTCTAGGTGTAACAAGACGCGAGCCCCAGTACGTATGTTTTGCATTGTAGTCACCAGCTGCCACGAAACAAGATCCAAGCGATTTGTAGAACTTCTCATACTGATCTTCGGTAACTGAAAATCTTGGAGGTGAGTAAATTGATGATATCACGAAATTCGCACAAAAATTTTCTACGAAAATATTCGTAGCTTGCATATATTCTTGACTAACGTTCTCAAGGATATAGTGCTTGAGTCTTGACTTAATTAGATTTGCTGATCCACCGCATGCTCTCCCTCTCGGGTCCTTTGAATCATATAGAGTGTAACCATTTATTTTAAAGCAGCTTCTCGAAGTCAAGTGAGTCTCAGAGACCAACATTATATCAATGTTTTTTTCCGTTAGGAAGTGCTTAATTTCATTTTTATGTTGGCGAATGCCGTTTGCGTTCCAGAAACATATTTTTAACATGTTCATCGCTTGTTAACTAATGCTTGAAGTAGAGTATTCTGCATTGTCAGCATTTCTTGCATCATGCTAGACATATATGTTGTAAAGTTGTTTATAGTTTGCACCAGATTATCAATAGTAGCTGCAAGGCGACAAAAGTTAAAGCTAGAGTTTGCATTCGTTGAATTACTTGGCGGTGGAACATTTTGTGTGGGAATAGAACTAGTCTTAGCAGCATTGGCTAGTTTGAGGAAGAGTGGCGGAGTAAGCATTTGCTGATTGAACTAGAGCTAATTTAGGTTTTTGACCCATATCCTGTTTAACGAAAATACAGGGCATCCTCTGTAGTTAGCGGTGTGATTACCTCCACAATTACAACATTTTTTCTGCTTGATCTTTTTGGCTCAGTACAGCTAGCAGTACCATGCAATTCACCGCAGATAACACAAACTGTAGGTAATATATCATTCGGCTCCAGTTCAACACGAAATAGAGGCTGGGGAATCTTCTCTCTATTGATTATATTGGTAAAACTTTTTACCTTAAATCCTTATTCGATAAGTGCACATTTTACTTCGTCGGGCTTAACATATGAATCTACGCCCTTTAATACTATCTATAGGCCTTTAACACTCTTAAGTTAATTTGTGTAAAAATTTGTTTTAGTTTTTTCAAACTCACTAACAAATTTTTCGGAAATCTTTTTCATCATATATTTGGATTTTAGTTTCATCAATATTACCTCGTTTGATTGGAATAATGTGAAAAGTATTTTCACCAACGGTCGACAGTACTTTTTTTTAAGATTTATAATAGAGAGTTAAACAGAAATGATACAAAATATTAAACAAAATCGCCTATTAAACAGCTGTTGACTGTTTTATATTTTATTAATTTATAAGTTTTATATTTTATTAATTTAAGACTCAAAAATTAAATAAATAAATAAGAAAATATCTTTCACAATGGAAATATGTACATAATTGTAAAAATCCATCAAAAAATTTCAAAAAAGGTAATCGGGTTTGGAATTAAGCATTGTTGGTGGAAGCTGTTCCTTACTGGATTACCAACTTAATGATTTTAACAAGGCGTGAGACTAAAATAATCGATTTTTGAAAAGTATTTACTTTTTTTAATTGGCAACTTGTTGACGTAATCTATTTAATCTAAAAAAATTATTCTCCTCATTTAGTAAATTGTACATAATTTTTTAAATTTTAGGTAATGTGATTTGTAAGCGAGTAATGAAATTTGGTAATCAGAAAAGTAAGTCATTATATGGCAAGTAGTTCTGATGGTAATGTGTAATTTGTTGCTGGAAAGTTTCATTATCACTTAATATTTTATGAAATTTTGAGTTTGTGAAATGAAATACGGTGCACTATGAAGTGTACAATAAAAATATTGCACACTTGACACAACCCAGCAAAAAATTTTCAAGATTTTGTAATGGGTAGTACTCTTTTAATGGCTTACAAAGTAATGAGTGGCACTTATTTATATCATTACGTTAAAGTACTTATTGTAGTACTTTCCAGTTAATAATGAAGTTTATATAGAGAAAAATTTTTAACAAAATTCTATTTATTTTTATTAGAAAAAAATTATTTTTGAACAATTTTAGGTAAAAAGTAATCCACAAAATAACCCATTAAATTTTGAATAATTTTAGGCAATCAGTAATCTATTAACTTTTGGATATTTGTAGGCAAAAAGTATAGGGTTTTGTGTGTTTTTTGTTTCGTTGTTTTCTATGTTAGCTTCACACTCAATTCCGATCACCACTACAAAAAATATTCGCTTTTGAAAAAAGTACAATAAATACTGTGCACCTTTTCATAGCTTGTGCTCAGTTCTAGTTACGACCAGGGCTGCCAGAAGTTTTGAGAAGAAAATCATCATTTGTAGGAAAGAAAATCATATTTTGAAGAAAAGAATCATCAGAAGTCCAATTTTTTTCCAATAAAAAAGTAACAATTGACATATTTACAGTGGACAAAAAACTATTCGACATACACCAAAGTTATTTTGTTTTCATCAATAAAAAACTATTTACTATCATATTTTACAAAAAGAACTTAGAAAGCATTTTCAAATTGTATTCATTAAAAAAAAATGAGATCATTAAAGTAACTAATACAAAAATTGCATTAAGTAAAAAATTAGCTAAGAAATTCAAACAAAAAAGTATTCGACATTGCTAATATTCTTTCATATAAAGTATCACAGAAAAAATTACTGTTGCATTTTTTTCAATTAAGTGATTGCTTATAAAAAATAATATTTTTGATTAACATTTTAATTGAATACATACACATTAGAGTTCGTTTGGCGACGAGGTCACCTGATTTATTTTTCGGGTATCATCATTTTTTTAAGGGTTTTGCCTAAATAAAAATAATGGCGGTCTTTTTTTGGGAACATTTTCACTCCTTGGGGTGGTTCAACCAGTGTTACCAAAATATATATTCAAAATTATACCTCGTAGGAGCCAAAATTACCCAATTTCAAAGGAATTACACCCAATATTAAAATAAATATTTGACACATTTGAAAAATCTTGTTTAAGGTATACTTACGATTTGGTATCAGCCCCAGTGATATGCAACATATCGAGAGCGTGTATGCAAAAATACGTCAACTCAAATTTTCTCGAAATGAGTTTCCGATGGCAAAAAACTCTCCTGTAGAATATTTAACTGTGATATAAATTTCGATTAAAAAAAAAATTTTTTTTTGTATAAATTTTTTTATTTTGCTATCTAAAAGTATAATCTTTTTGGTGAAAATAAATGCTAACTCTCATGTAAATTTCCAAAATTTAAAAAAAAATTAGTAGTTCATTATAAATCTACCTCATCTTATTGCATTGGGCATGCTGAACACGTAAGGATTTTGATATCCTATGGCTAGTTTTTCAGATGTGGTCACTTTTAACATATTAGTACATATGTAGGTGTTCCGATAAAAAAAATTGGCAATATACATATAACTTTTAAACTGTCAATCCAATAGAAATATTATGTATGGACCGATTATAGTCAATGATATAAGCTTTCGAAATTGAAAATTTGGAGTAACCCTGCTATATACAATAGAGATTGAGTTAGAGAGTGCCAAAGCTGACCACCTCGAGATAGAAGAGGCTTTCAGGCAGGCTTAAGTTATATTTTTTAATGGTATTTTGGAATTTTCTTGTGGCTTTTCAATTTTTATATCTAGTATTAAGTAAAAGATTTCACAAATACGTTTCTGATAACTTAACGCCTGTTTTAGTTGAAATTTATAAAATACAGATTAATAGTATGTATTCTAGCATCAGAATTTAGAAGAACACAATTTGGAAATTGACGATTTCAAACTTTTAGATTATCTCGTTTTCGATGTTGAGCAAAAAATCTCTTATTTTTTCACAAGACTGTTAACAAGTGAAAAGAAAATCGGAACGAAAAAATCTAAAAGTTTGAAGTCGTCAATTTCCAAATAGTGTTCTTCTAAATTCGGATGCTAGAACACATACTATTAATTTGTATTTTCTAAATTTCAACTTAAGCAGGCGTAGCATGTGTTTTACCATCCGAACTCACAAGAAAACATGTGAAAACGATGGGAAAGCCAGAACGCACACGATTTATTATATAAAACAAACGAATTCCAAATTACCCGTAAATTACACCTGAGAGCAATTACCCACGCACTACACTTGCACATACAAATTACACCTGATTCGTGTAATTACCCGCGATTCGGCAACACTGGAATACTATTAAATGGTTAACAATTATTACATTATTTATTGATTGTATATTAAAGTCCTGCACAAGACCATTTATGAACTTTCAAGACATGAGGGATTTTTCAAATGCTTTACTACAGCGAAGTCTTATAAAACAAACGCTAAGCAACACTGTTTGCAAGAACTTGTTTCAGTTATTGCAAGTATAGGAGTAAAGAAGAAAATACTTCGTGACTGAAAAATTTGTGATGCTTGCTTCTTTCTACGCATGGGCGCGTATACAAGCGTCATGCATGTACATACACACACACGTTGTGTGTATGCTCTTTTATTTTTCTGCACACAAAAAAACGTTCACATGCATTTACATTAGTTGTGTGCGCTTGCTTAAAAAAACCTCCCTTAAACACATAATAGCTTCCCTGCAGAAAATGCGAATAGTGAAATTGTAGTGATTTACTAGTGACATTGTCAGTAGTACTACTGACCAGGTGTATCCCAGCCAATGTAATTATCTATTGACATTTAACATTAGCTTGTCATTGAAAATCCACCACTAGACTGTAGCAATACTGACTAAGTAGTTTTTTTGGGACCACATGGAGACATTGGAACCAAAGATTCACTAGTAAATTTTAGGGGCTCCAGTCTACAATATCGATATTTCCTCGCTTCATGTCAATAGTAAAATTGTAGTGATTTACTAGTGACATTGTCAATAGTACAACTGAATAGGTGTACCGAAGCCAATGTAATCGCCTATTGACATATAACATAGGGTTGTCATTGAAAATCTACCAGTAGACTTTAGCACTATTCATTTACGACCATATGGAGACATTTGAACTAAAGAATCACTAGTACATTTTAGTGACCCTCGTCTACAATTTAATAAGGGTTGGGCCAACAAACTTAAATACATACATACATACCTACATACATATGTACGTAAGTTTTTAACATTATTGCATAGCATAATAAAAAAGAAAAACAAACTATTGGCAATATCAACAGAAATACATTAGAACTGTTGTCTCTAACGTATCTCTCTATACTCGCGCATAAAAGGAAAATTGTCGACATTTCAACTAGCGCAATTGTCGCTAGAGAAAAGAGTGTTGACATAGAGACATATGGCACTAGGCTGGCTAGAGGGTTACCATTTACATCTTACACACACACTCAAACGTACAATATGGAAAATAACAAGCATACACGTATCAACACTACTTTGGTGACTGTTTGTTCATAACAAGAAGTCTTCACGACATTGCTTGTAAGCACTCATATACACGCACACAAATGCATCTATCGTGCTTTGCTTATAATGCGACAGCATTTATTATTGGTTTAGCATTCTACAGCCACGAGAATATATTTAAAAAACAAGACGTATTTACATTCCAAGACTATTTACGCAGGTCTATATTGTATATAAATAATGTAACTTTTGTTTTTGTGTGTGAAAATCGAGCTGTTTTTTATAGTATGAGACATTGTTTTGAAAAAACGTTTTCAATTAAAATACTCAATTAATATTTTAATTGGTTTTGATATTTTATATGGGAGAAAAAAAACTACTCGGCTTATTTTTTTTTTTGATTCGTGGTAATTTGGACATACTTTTCATATTAAAATAAAATAAACAGAAATTCATTTTGATCCCTTTTGTTGAGAAATAACAAGCAAATAATAATAAAAAATACAAGTTTATAGATCAAATATGGATGGCAAAGTTAGTACCTTGGCGGTATTTGGGGTTCGATGCAAATGGTCTTGCGTAAGTACATATGGAAAATATCGTAGCTTTTCTTCAAAATCTAATCACAAAATACACACGCAATTCAAAGAAAGGCTACGATATTCTGCCTTTACACTTATGCAAGACTATTAAACACACTATTAAACATTCCAACTTCAAAAGTCATACGATGCATCAGTTAGGTTTTTGGTACAATAGATAAATGTTTCCATTTTTGGAAAAATTTTTATATGTACATAACATAATTTTTTATATTTTTATAATATTAGATTTTTTCTATATTTCAATTACTATTTTAACTGAATCTTTAAAAATTTTAAATTTGTTTTTTAAATGAATCTTAAAAATTATTCAATTAATTTTTTAATTGAATCTTTAAAAATATTTCAATTAAATTTTAATTGAATATTAAAAAAACCATATAACCATAATATTTTTTTAATTGAAAAAATCAAAAAAAAAATTTCAACTAAAATGGATGAGTTAATACTACAATTTCCGTGATTGGTTGAAAACTAATTATTTCTTTAGCTGAATCTTTTGTTTTTTTTAATTGAATATTGTTTTTACTTTTTTCTGTGTATGTAAAGATGCATTAGAAGCAAATTCCTTTTCTTTGGCTACGTACGACTGCTTTTAAATGATCTGGTATAGATTTTTCCAGGATTTGAGTATATTCCGGCCCGATTTTTCGTCATTTCTCTTTGATGACTTTTTTCTTCTTATTTTTGCTTGTAAAGTGACGATTTATTATTCTTTTTTTTTTATGACACCAGAGGAGGAGGGAAATTTGTGCTCTCTCCCCCTTACCAACCCGTTTTCATGTAGACGAATATTTTCGCTGGGACAAAAATGTTTTCTTTATAGGTATACATAGCTATTGATAAACATTGTAGAACAACAGAGAAAGTTGTACATGCATATGTACATATGTATGTATAGAACGTAAAAATCATAATTTGCAAAATTAAAAATCATCATTCGAGAAAAAAAATATCTTAAAATCATATTTTGTTACAAAAATATGATAAAATTATCATTCTGGCAGCACTGGTTATGACAGAGGTTCAACTAATATAATTGCAGAAACAAGAGGACTATAATTAACATGGGTTTTATTTCCTCAGCCTTAGCTTAAAGTTTTATCGCACTATTTTCAAAAATTAATATTTTACTTAATGATCAAACAGAATTGCGGCTTAAACACATTTTCCATACAAATTGACCCAAAAAAGCAGCCCCAGAAAGCAGTCGAGAGATAGAATCTACTTTATTTTGACAACTTTTTTTCTTATGCTCTCAAATATAAATACTCATTCTCTCAACAATTCTACCATACTATCAATAAATTTCATACATTTTGTTCACAAAAAAAAACTGCAAATAAATATAAGCACAAAAGAAAATTAAACAAAAATTAGAGAGCATTAGAAGTTACTGCCATAGAGTTTATTATGGGTTTTGTTAATTTGACAGCGATTTATCCTAAAGTTCCGGAGTTATTCTGTTTAATCATTTATTCAGCAAAACCTATATAATTAATAAGCAAACTCGTTTTTTGTAATCCCTTTTACGCCGGAACTACTGCACCGATTTTGGAAAGGTTTATACGATTTTAAAGGATTTCTGCACAGATATGCAGAAATCTGTTCAGTATTTTGGGAGCTATAAGCATTTAAAATTGCTACTACTACATGCAAACATAGTACACGCGCATTTATTAGCTTACACTTATACGATAAACCTCTCTGAGATACAGATATGGGTACAAATATATTAAAGTACACGATTTGAAATACTAAAGTAACAAAACTTGTTTTAAGTTTTATTCTTTTTAAGAGCTTGAGTGTTCGTAAGTTTATTGGTCAGCTTAAACAAAAGTACAGTCAAAGCTAAAGTGAGCCCATGACTTTAGTTGTCAGTTATACGATTATGTTTAAGTAAAATTATACGTTAGGGTGGTGCTATACAGCACCTCAACTCGGAGACCCAATTGAGTCAATTGTGACTCAGTAAAACTATACAACGTGTGCAATTGGTATATCTGGTTATTAAATCGGTTCATCTGATTTAACTATGTAGAAAAAAGCTTTTTTTAGTTTGCTGTTTTTACATTTGTTTTCTTTTTCTTTTATTTTCTTACAACTAAAATTCGGTCTGGTAAATCCGTAATGAAAAGTTAAATTTATCTCGATTGAGTAATAATTTTGCAAAAATTTAATTAAACTATTTTATAAAACTATTCTTATTATGCTTTGGTTGACGAAATTAATATAAAAAGTGTGGATATTATCGGTTAATGGATTACGTTGGCAGATAATCAAGAATTTGTCTGGATTATTATTAACACAAGGAGTCTACTTTACACAAATACATAACCTCACTTTTCTAACTAAAATTAGTTAGTCATTCGATTACCCGCTTAAATTGCAATTGTTTGTGTTCACCATGCCATCCACTGACAGTATAAGTTGCTCACTTCATTCCTGTCGCAAAAACATCACCAAATCGCAAGGCATTATATATCTTTTATTCTTTGCATTAAATGTTTTCATGCCAACTGTGTTGGTATTAATGCAGATCAGCTGGCTACCCTTGCAAAATTAAAAGGCTCAATCAGTTTTATTTGCAACGCTTGTAAAAACAACCGAAGTGGTTCTGAATCTGGTACATTACGTGATGAATTACGGAAAGGTCTTGAAGACATTCAGCCAAAATTCGACAACAGACTATCCGGGGTGAAAGCCGGACTACAATCCAAATCTTCTGAATTAAGAGGTGACATCAACAACTGTAATGAAAGAATATCATCCATGGAAGAGTTCATGACCAAAAAAGTCAGCTCACTTGAATACCATAATGAAATGTTACAAAAACAACTGAATAGAGCCGATATTTTAATTAATGGTTTACCCAACTACCAGTCTGATATTTTTCGTATTGTTTTAAAAATATTCAGTGAATTAAAAGTCCACATTGAACCAAATGATTTGAATTGCTGTCACTTTATAAAATCTGGAAATACGGTCCTTGTGAAATTCAATAACATGTCTAAGCTTGATCTCGTCATGAATAGCTACTTTAAATCCAATAAATTGTACCTCACATCTATAATAGAAACTTCAATAAATAAGTGAATCTTTCTCAACGACCATCTTACTCCCAAATCCGACCGATTTCTCTATATGTGTAGGAAACTCCGGAAAGCGAATACTATAATCAAATATAGTTTCATCAACGCAGTCAAGCCAAAGGAAAAAATAACACTTACCGGCAACAACATAAAAACGTTCAATTGGGATGAATTTTGCTCGTTTTTTAATGTCAATTCCAATGAATCGGATGACGAAAATTTGGCATCAGCTCGGTTGGAATCGTCCTCTACTTCCCGCAATTGAGTGACATCACACAATCTCATCGTTGGTGATCTCAACACCATTGCACATCAAATGTATTTTGTTCATGTTTGTATTTTAAATAGTTTATACATATGTATAAGGTATTACATACTGTTTCCATTTATTTTTTTTTTGCGAATTTTATAGCCGAATTTATTTTCTTTTTATTACAAACCATTGTAAATAACACCTTTCAGTTATAATTAAATTCTTTGTATCTTTATATTCGCACCTTTTCTATTATTTTCATGATTTCAAATAATCCTTTGTTGGACAATCTATGTCCAGTTGTCAATGATAATAGTATAGTAAAGAAATGCTTTGTAAATAATTCCGGTTTGAAACTACCCAGCAAAAAATTTCAAAAAATGTAATCGAGTTTGGAATTAAACATTTTTGGTGGAAGCTCTTCCTTACTGGAATACCAACTTAATGATTTTAACAAGGCGTGAGACTAAAATAATCGATTCTTGAGAAGTACTTACTTTTTTTATTTGGCAACTTGTTCACGTAATCTATTTAATCTAAAAAAATTATTCTCCTCATTTAGCAACTTGTACATAATTTTTTTAAATTTTAGGAAATGTGATTTGTAATCGAGTAATCAAATTTGGTAATCAGAAAAGTAAGTCATTATATGGCAAGTAGTTCTGATGGTAATGTGTAATTTTTTGCTGGGTAGTTCATGTAAACATCCAAAGTATGAAATCTTCATCTAGGAATTAAAAATTTGACGAATTCAAACATATCATTTAATAATTTTCGGATGTAGTGGCTGTCTCAGAAACTTGGATAAAGCCTTACATACCTGATGGTACCGTGTGCAATCCAAACTCCACTATTATAAGAAATGATCATGTTGGTATGAGAGGCGGTGGCATAGCGTTATATGTACGTAATGGTATTGCAGTCAAGGTCGTTTTTATAAAGTCCGATCCACACAGTTTTGAATGTCTCTTCATTGAAACCCTTAGTTTTAAGTCGAAAATTCTTATCGGGGTTGTATATGCCCCCCATGGTAATAACCAAGGTTTAAATGAAATTCTGGGTGATTTGTGTTGGCAATATGAGCATTCATCTGTTTTAGGAGATTTTAATAATAACACTGTACAACAGCCAAAATAGCCTTTAGATAAAAGTATGCGGACTATATGGATTTCGATGCGTTAAATTCAAATCTTCTGTCAGTTTTTCTCTATCACGTAGAGATTTTTTTATGGGCGTGGCTAATTTTGGCCCCTAAATTAGTCGGCCATACTAATATATTTTACTATAACTCGAAAACCGCTATTTCGATTTTAATAAATAATAAACCAAAAGACGCGCCACAAAATTTTGTTAAAAAAAATGTATAATCATTTTTTACCTATCTTTTATGGTTTCGGAGTTATTCAGAATTTAAAAGAGAAAAAAGTTTATTTTTATGCAAAAATCGCGTAATTTTTTTACATGAAAATTGCAATAAAAAAATCAGAAACTCAAAAGTTTAATATTTTTTACATTTTTCTTAAAACCACATATCCTAGGAATAAAACAAGCTATAAAACGTGAAAATCCAGCAATAAATCTTGATTTTATTCACAATTTAAAGCAGGTACCTAAAAATGGAAAAATGTGTGTAATGCATTAAATGCACTCACATTTACATCTGGCAGTGATGGGAAAGTTGGTACGATCGTACTTTTTTTGATACTGTTTGACATGAAAAAGTACCGTAGTACTCCCCTAAGAAATTTGATACTCTCACGGGCAACTTAGAAATGCAGTCAGAAGACTCGCGCATGCATATATTTTGCCAAGAATTAAATTGTTTTTTCGACAAATAGAAAGAAGCTTTATTAGTAAATATCTTTTAGAAAAGTGTAACCACAATTAAATATCAATATCAATATTTCATTCAATGATATTTTATGTGGCACAGAAGTTGATCTATTGAAACAACTGTTTTAAATCAGTTTAAAGAAAATTTTAAAAAGTTTATATTAAGTTCTAAGGGCAAAAGTGGACTTTGACAAATAAATGTTTCCCCCTGAAAGTATTTTATCTGTTAAACCAATATCATTATACCACTTTTAATTAAAATGTTCCCAGGGAAAAGAAAAAAAGAAAAGAAAAATAATTTGAAATATTAACAACCAATATAGAGCACTGGCTTATATAAAAACGCATTAGATGAATACATGTTTCCTGATATATCGAGAGTAGCTTACGGAATTTTATCCATGCCTCACTCCGCTGTAAATGTCGAAAGGATTTTCTTTTACCAAAATTTCATGAAAACAAAATATAAATCAACAGCCATCGTATTCTGTAACTCGCTAAAGCTAAATCTCTATCGCTAAGAATCCATAAAATCAATTTGTCGATTTTCGGCTACGAATGCAATTTTCAAACGGGTATTGATAAATCAGGTAATGGCTTAAAAATGTAATTCGCCGAAATTTTATTGCTTTATGTCATCGCCAAAAATTTAAAATTTTCTATTTGTTCAGCATTTTAGCGGTCGAATTTAGCTTTAGCGAGCTATGGAATACGGAGGCAAGCTTTATGTTCCAACAGTATTAAGTCTAATCCAGGCTACACCTATTTGTATATTTCCTTTTTTTTGTAAATGAATTTCTTATAATTTTTTGTTAATAAAATTTAAATAAGAAATATTATAATTTTTGGTACTCTCGGGATCAAAAAAGTATTAAAAAAATTTGTTTTTGATACCGAAATGCAAATCTCATTTTCCATCACTGACATCTGGTAATGCTATTGAAAGGGCATTGCGGGCAGGTAACAGAACTTTAAATTGTGAATAAAATCAAGATTTTCATATTTTTTAGCTTGTTTTATTCCTAGGATATGTGGTTTTAAGAAAAATTTAAAAAATATGAAACTTTTGAGTTTCTGATTTTTTATTGCAATTTTCATGTAAAAAAATTACGCGATTTTTGAATAAAAAAAACTTTTTCTCTTTTAAATTCTGAATAACTCCGAAACCATAAAAGATAGGTAAAAAATGATTATAAATTTTTTTTAACAAAATTTTGTGGCGCGTCTTTTGGTTTATTATTTATTAAAATCAAAATAGCGGTTATCGAGTTATAGTAAAATATATTAGTATGGCCGACTAATTTAGGGGCCAAAATTAGCCACGCCCATAAAAAAAAATCTCTACGTGATAGAGAAAAACTGACAGCAGATTTGAATTTAACGCATCGAAATCCATATAGTCCGCGTAATTTTATCTAAAGGACAGCCAAAAAATGTTATTTTGTTGTACAGTGTAATTTGTTCCAGCCCTCTATGGCCGCGTCAATTCGTGAATTATGTCGAGATATTAAGTTGAGCTAAATATGTACATAACAATATTCCTACACATTTTGATACCACACACCGTTCTACGTCCCTACTTGACTACTGCTTTGTCAGTGATCCTGGTTCTGTTATATGCTCGGGGCAATTTATAGCACCCTCCTTATCTCGTCATGTTTTTATTTACATCTCTTCGAATGTAAAAATACAGGGAACGTACCAATTTCATTGAGTTCAACGACTATAAGAACAGTAACTGAGATATTGTTTATGACGTAATTCGAAATCGAACATGGGATATTTTTTTAAGCAACAATGTTGATCACCAGTTAGAATCAATATATGTACATGCTTCTTAATAAATTACATGACGCTGTACCCATCAAGAGATTACATATGCATCCTAATAAAAGTTTTTTTCACTCTGCCGAAGTTAGGGAAGCCTGTAACTTAAGGGACTTAGCTTTTAGAGCATATAGAGCAAGCATAGGAACAAAGTGAAAATCATTTTGAGAAGATATAAGGCTAAGTTCTGGGAATCGAAATTTAAACACTGCACCTCAAGAGATATGTGGAAAATAATTAACAACCAGAAGAGAAATTCCTCCCGCTCGGTCTCTCATGATCGAGATACATTCAACCAATATTTTATCTCAACTCAAAATAACTCTGATGGATTTTATCCGAAATTCAATGAGTTTTCTAGTTCAGGATTCAACTTCCACCACGTAAATGAGAACGATATTATACTTGCCTTTACCAAGGTAAAATCCAATGCGATTGGATATGATAATTTCTCCCTCAAATTTTTTAAAATTATAATTCCGTTCATACTTAAATATCTTTCACACATTTTCAACACTAGCATAATGACTTCCAATTTCCCTAATACTTGGAAAACTTCCAGAATTGTCCTAATTTTAAAGAAAGGCTCCGGTACATCTATTGAAAACTTTAGACCAATTAGTATTTTACCTTGTTTATCCAAAATTTTCGAAGTGATTTAAAAAAAATCAAATATGGATTACTTAAACGCAAACTCACTTCTTAGCAATTGTACTTTGGCTTTCGACCTGGAGGTAGCACTTCTTCTCTCTTGCTAAATTTAACAGAAGATATACGTCAAAACTACAATCGGAAAATCATTTCAACCCTAATTTCATTGGATCTTTCTAAGGCCTTTGACATCGTAAATTACACTGAGCTAATTAAGACGCTTGCTTCAGAATTTAAATTCTCCAATGTGTCATGTAAACTGATATACTCCTACCTAGTTAATCGGGAACAATTTGTTAATGTGGGGTGTAACAATTCTTCCATTCTAAAGTGCTCGAGCGGTGTGCCGCAAGGCTCGATTCTTGATCCCTTACTGTTTTTAATTTACATGAATGACTTCGTTAGTTTTATCGGGTCCTCCAACTGTAAAACTTTTTTGTTTGCCGATCACGTTTCTAGACTGTCATGAAATAACTATAAATCATATCCTATCCCTGGCTTCTAGTTGGGCTGCTAAAAATGAATTAAATTTCAACCCTTCCAAATCAAAAGCAATTACATTCGCTCCAAATAATTACGACACCTCTGCGCTTAAAATTAATTTTAATGGAGTTACTGTTCCTTTCGTCGACACTCTGAATTCTTTGGGTGTATCACTTGACAGTAACCTATCTTTTGATAGCCATATCTCTAATATTGCATTAAAAATTAATCAGACCCTACGCACATTCAATACTGCCTCGTTATCTATAGTGGATGTATCTTATCTAATCTACGTCGAATAAGACTAATATTCAATCGCATAATTAGGTTCATTTTCAATTTAAAAATTACTGACCACATTTCAAATTTCGCAAAAATATTATTAAAGTGCTCTTGCATGGACTTTGTTAATATCAAAATACTATATACATTTTTCAACGTAATATAATCTAATTTTAATCCATCTTTGCAACTCTTATTTCGTTTTTCAAGATCAACTCGGAATCCGCAATTGATCATACCTCAAATTAATAATTTCATCTTTGAAAGGTCTTTCCTGATAAGAGCATGTAGGCTCTACAATGAGCTCTCGATAAATCTCCGAAGATTCGATATATCTGCTACCAGTTTCAAACTCGCATTATTTAACCATGTTTCAGTTAGTAATGCTTTAATTAATCGTTAAACTTACTGTCCTTCAATGTTAACCAAAGGATTATTTGTTTGTTATCCACTTACTTTCCTACATTATATATACACATATGTATGTACATACTCATTAAATTTAGTAACATAAATATATTAATCTTATACATATATATTTTTTATCTTATGTCATTACACTGTAATCTACGCTTTACGAATCGTATATGGGCCTATGGGCTCAATTAGAAAATAAATGAAATGAAATGAAAAATTCGAGCTGAAAAAAGTAGGCCAATGTAGCAATGGTAAAGTAAAAAAATAAAAAAAACATGTTGATTATTAAGTTCTTGTTTCAACTTTGATATTTGTTGAACTTCTCTTTTGTTTAAATGAAAGTTTAGCATAATAACTCTAGCTTTTCTAAGAAACTTTTGTGTAAAGGTTCCTTGATAATCTGCAATAGCAACAATGAAATGCACATAAGATCCAGCTAAGCCCCTCAATAATCAATTTCAATGTATTTTTAAAAAAATATTTTACTGAATAAGTAATAATTTGGAATGATTAGTGCGTTAACAATTGTTCAACTTTACTTAACTAGTCTATTTAACACTCTTAAGAATTTGTTCTTTCGTGGTATTCCACTCGCAGCTGACGACATTTTTCTAACAGTAAAAAACTTAACATAATCATATTATATAATTTTGCCGACACATTACACAATATAATTCTATTTTCTTAGTTATGAAAACATATATTGGTGCTACCTATGAATATGATATACACAGGAAATAATATAAATATTTACTGATTTTAGCACTTTCTTGTGTGTGCTGTAGAACATTTCAGCTAGAGATGTGCAAATGTCGTGATTTTCTCGTGTCACGCGTGAATCACGTGAATTGTGATAAAATTTATAACTAACCACGCGTGAGTGCGTGAGCATGACTTTAAAAAAATGACTCGTTCGTGAGCTGTTTTTAAGAATCACGCACGAATTCTCACGCTCTCACGAGATAAAATTTCTGCATATGTACATGTGTATGTATGTAACTGTATTCAATATTTTGAAATAAACTATTTTATAATAATACATATCGATGGCTTAATATAAAAGAGGCCTAACTAAATTTTTTACGAAATCGAGTTTTAACGTTTTCTGGGAGACAACCTTTAATTGCATCCTCCTTGTAAACCTTAGTACGTTACATTCAAAATCAAGGACTTATGGCCACTTAAAAAATTATTTCTGCATGTAAATGCTTTATTTTTTCTTCAGTTTTTTGCTTCTCCTATAAAATATCAAAAATTCGAGTTTCGTCTTTCTTATATTAAGCCATCGATATAATAAATACTACAATCTATATATGGTATGATATGATATGAGCTTACAAACATAATGAATACGTAGACCTTTATAAATATGTATGTTTTTTAGATACCCTGTATGAGCTATCAACTGATAAACACTACTGATTCAATAGTGCTTTTGTCACCAGTACTAATGACGAAGTGTACCGCAGAAAATGTGTTTTGCTATAGACATTTAATATGTGCATGTTATTGAAAATCAACTACTGCCCTTGGAAATATTGACTGGGTAGTTATTTTTGGACCATATGTAGACATTGGCTCACTAGTACATTTTAGTAACTTCAGTCTAAATTTTTTTGGCTTTTGCCTCTTTTACTTTTAGTACTAAATTTTTCAATTCCAAAACACAATATATAAAACCATTAGTAATTTAACTTTTCTCCGCTAATACAGGTTCATATGAGTGACAAACTGAAAGAAACCGAAAAACAATAAGAGTCAAATGCAAAGAAATGTTTGAATTTCTAATTCATTGAAGAATTTGTATGAAAGACGCAAAAAAGATTTAAAAGTTTTGATATACTCTTTATATTTAATATATGCATAGTTTTCACTACGATTAGTTTCTTACGTTCGACTCTTCAGAAAATGCAACCCTGATCTATTAAGTTGTTATTGTCTTTTGAAAATTTTCATATGCTCCATTAAATCCGGTTGAATCCTTGAAATTAATATTAGTTCAACGAACGAATTTTTTACGGGAAACCTGTTTGATTAATGCTTTAACTTCAATAGTTGTTCTTATACACGGCAATAATTTTTTTTTATTTTATTTTTGTATCTCTAACATTTTAATGACAACAAAGTTTTCATTAAATGTCAAACAAATTTCATATAAAAGATTTTCATTTATACATACATATGTACTTTTATATATGTACACTCAAAAAAGTTTTACATTAACAGAATGTAGGTTATTTTGGAAGTTTTCCGTGAAGTAAAAATTAAAAGAAAATTTAGTTATTTTACCAAGCCAAGGGTATTTTAACTTTTTATGTATGTTGTTTAATAAGCAAACTACAATATAATAATGATTTTCTGTGCAGTCAATATAATCAATTATTCAGAATAGTTAAGTATTCAGTAAAACTGAAACAATGTAATTGATCAAATCGTTTTTGCATTTAATTTTCTTTCATAAAAACGTTTAAAAATATATACATATGCACACATACATACGTAGCTTATTTTTTTTAAACAAACTTCAAAATTATCAAGGTGTATTTAAACAGGTGGCAGCGTTACTTCAGCTGATAATTTTTTGCTCTATGTGCTTTGTAGCTAACGAATGTCAAAAACTTCGTTTTGTTTTGGTTTTGGTACAATTATTTTTGTGCTTTTGACATTCTTCGATTCTTTGCACAGCTATGGTTGCCGTATTTTTGTATAACAAATCCTTACGCAGTCACCTGTATAATTACACCATGAAAATTATTTTAATAATAAAAAATCCAAAAATTTTATCAAAAATTATATACATATGTACGTCTGTATGTATGCAAATAGTTTCGCTAATACACGAACATATGTATATACATATGTACATATAAAAGGATGGTTTTTTGCAAACATAAAAACAAAATTTAAATTGGTAAATTGCCTTCATGAAATTTATATTATTTTGTATACATACATACATATGTATGTGTATGTGTATCATTTTGTTTTCAGGAGGAATTTGCGAATTATGGACTGAACGCAATAGTACAGTGAGCGAAGAAGATGCTAACTATCTAAATGAAAACGAACTCATATGCAATGTCGGTTATAGAAGGTACAGTATACATTTCTTAATGATATATTCTTTGGGTGGGCCCAAAAACTGTAAGAAATCTTAAATTCAGATTCCTTGCCCAATTTTAGCAATTGTTATGTTTTCATTGTTGCTCTTACTGTATGTTCATACTTGCGGCTTATTCAATTCGACATATATATTATGTCCTATGGTTCCTATTGGAACAAAGGGCCACAATTCGACATACACAACATATTTAATGCTTTCTTGCAGTAGAGCTTATTTTTACATCAAGATGCATAGCATTCTAAACTGACAGTTTTCACTTGTTCTTAGAACAAACATACTAGCCCAATTCACAATCTTGTGCAAATGGTCTTGTTTCGTTGCATGAGCAAAATGGTACAGCATATTGACACTCACCACTTAATAATTCTTAGTGGTGAGTATCAATATACTATACCATTTTGCACATGCAACGATGCAAGACCATTTGCACAAGATCGTGAATTGAGCCACTGTCTAATTCCATTTTGTGGTCGTTACGGCAACAGGTGGGATACTTCCCTGTAATCCATAACGAAAGATAATGCTTTTGAATTAACACTCCATGAATTTCTTCACCACACCATCTCCCAAATGATTATTGGACCTAAGTCCTCTTTCACACACGTCAGATTTACCTGAGTAGTTTTTGTTAAATTTTATTTTGAACCTGCATTTGCATTTGCGTTCATACACACCGTCAAGTTTGTTTCATAAAGTCTTATCAATTTGGCGTTGTCGAAGAGTATTAACGAATGACAAAACAAAACGAAAAAGCAAACTTGATTGGTGCGGTCTAGTCTGTACTCTTCTCCATTCTTTTCCTCTGACGTGTGTGAAAGGGGCTTAATTAAAAAATTAAAAAGTTATGGACTATCAAACATACTTGTGGCCTTACTGCGCTTCTATTGCTGAAAATTTTCCACCCTCGAACATTAATATAAATTTTTTTAATTATATGTATGTAGTGTCAATTTTTAATGTCTTAATGCGTTCTTTTTCTTATAGAAAACAATTATATTTAACCAGTTTGGAAGAGGAGCCCAATTCATGAGCACTTATTTCACGCAGCAGAAATTGTTAAAATGTTCACATACTTATAATTATATATATCATTATTGTTATTATACTTATTATTATGTTTGTGATTATTATTATTTATTGACTTTACGCCAAATCTTAAGCACATAGTTCCAATAAAAATTATTTATAAGACATATATATAACAAAAAATCTTAATTTTTTGGGGGTTAAATATATTTCATTAAAATTAAATGAAATAAACAGTAGTTTCTATTGATTCGGTAGGTTATTTTTTGTCAGTTAAAATAAGTTGAAAAGCAGTTGTTTTTACAGTTTTGGGTAGTAAATTTATGTAAGTTAAAACAATTGAAAAATTCAGTAGTTTTAAATGATATGTAGGTTGTTTTTTTGTAGTTTAAAATAAAAGAAAAAACATTCGTTTTTACTGAAATTGTATGTTAAAAAATTAACATTCAAAAATAACAGAAAAAATCGTTTGATTCAAATGAAATGTTAGTAATCCGGTTTTTAACTGAAAATACTATTGTTTTAAATGATTTTTCATTTGAATTTACCTACATAATATTTTGAGTGTAGTTAAAAAAAATTAATAATTGTTTATTTATTATTTATTTATTTATTAAACATACTATACAAAGTAAATTTGCATAGTATGGTGTTGCACGAATATGGGCGGAGTAACTAGACCATATGCCCAAGATGTTATTAACAGTATTTTCAAAAAAAAAAAGTTCGGTGACTGACTGTACGAAATATGCCTTCACATAGGAAGTGGTAACGTGGTTGTTAAAGAAATTCCACAAAAAACAGGAAGATTATACGGTTATCCGTGGCAAATCAGTCAACCAGTGCGAGTGAGACGAAAAACTCTCGAAGGCCTAACAACAAGGGTAGGAAAAAATTCTGCTCGCAAATGCTATTTTATTTTTTTCGTTCGTTTTAAAATTTGTTTTCGGAATTTTAAAAATAAAATTCGGAAAAGAATTCTATTTTAAATTCTTGTTTTTTTTCGTTCTCCTCGCAAACGAATTAATGCCCCTATCATGGTTCTCAACTAAATTCAGTTTGGTCGTCTAAAATAGACCAAACTTACACACGACCAAACTGTGTTTTAGTATCATGAACCACAACTGTCTTTTAGTTGAAATTGTCAACGTGTTGCCAACTTAAAATATCAAGTTTGACAGAAAACAATTAATTTGTGAGTAAATTTAAAATACACAAAGTTTTATAGGCAGATTTTGTAAAAAATTTCGTTTCTAAACGTTTCAAATTTGTATGAAAAATAACGAAAATTCGTTTCAAAAAATATTTTTTCCATACAAATTTTAAAAAGAAAAAAACGTTTCTATTTACAAAATTTGCCTTTTAGAAAATATATATTTTTAGTGTTTTAGTTCAAAGAAATCATCCCAAATAGATAAAAATATGTGTAAATTTATTTTATGAGGACGAAAATGTGCTACGTATCAAAAGAAAAATTCGTGGTGATTCCAACCCTCTTGAACTACCTAATGCAAGGTAAGGAATAATCAAAATAGGGAACGAATTCTTTAAAAATATATTTTGGTGGGTTTTTTAGTTATTTCTGGCAGAACAAAGAAACGTTTTGTTATAAGTTCGATCACCTAAAATCACATTTGAAGAAATGTTTGTATGTTTGTTGTACCCCCGATACTGAAACTGTTAAAAAATTTTGTTATTAAGCATAATAAATATTTCTAGTTGAAAATTTTCCATCTTTTCTGCTTTTTATACCGCATCAACTTATAATTAGAAAATCACAACCACAGACCCAACTACTAAAAAGCAGTTGTATATACTCAACGTTTTTCTCAACCAAACTTACACTGAGTTGTAAAATACCTTTCATTTGATACCCATATCATGAAAGTGATAAATGGTCATAAGTGTCCACTTTTTGGCGCCTCCGCCATTTTTCCAACGCATTTTTGTCATCCCCTCTAAAATACCTTTCATTTGATACCCATATCATGAAAGTGATAAATGGACATAAGTGTCCACTTTTTGGCGCCTCCGCCATTTTCCGACACATTTTTGTCATCTCCTCGAAAATACCTTTCATTTGATACCCATATCATGAAAGTGATAAATGGACATAAGTGTCCACTTTTTGGCGCCTCCGCCATTTTTCCAACGCATTTTTGTCATCCCCTCTAAAATACCTTTCATTTGATACCCATATCATGAAAGTGATAAATGGACATAAGTGTCCACTTTTTGGCGCCTCCGCCATTTTTCCAACGCATTTTTGTCATCCCCTCTAAAATACCTTTCATTTGATACCCATATCATGAAAGTGATAAATGGACATACATAAGTGTCCACTTTTTGGCGCCTCCGCCATTTTCCGACACATTTTTGTCATCTCCTCGAAAATACCTTTCATTTGATACCCATATCATGAAAGTGATAAATGGACATAAGTGTCCACTTTTTGGCGCCTCCGCCATTTTTCCAACACATTTTTGTCATCCCCTCGAAAATACCTTTCATTTGATACCCATATCATGAAAGTGATAAATGGTCATAAGTGTCCACTTTTTGGCGCCTCCGCCATTTTTCCAACACATTTTTGTCATCCCCTCTAAAATACCTTTCATTTGATACCCATATCATGAAAGTGATAAATGGACATAAGTGTCCACTTTTTGGCGCCTCCGCCATTTTTCCAACACATTTTTGTCATCCCCTCGAAAATATCTTTCATTTGATACCCATATCATGAAAGTGATAAATGGTCATAAGTGTCCACTTTTTGGCGCCTCCGCCATTTTTCCAACACATTTTTGTCATCTCCTCGAAAATACCTTTCATTTGATACCCATATCATGAAAGTGATAAATGGACATAAGTGTCCACTTTTTGGCGCCTCCGCCATTTTTCCAACGCATTTTTGTCATCTCCTCGAAATCTCCTCAAAGAATTTTAACCCTGGAAAGACTTTCTTATTTTTTATAAATTAAGTACTTTCTTCTTCACATCGACGAACACCAAATTTAAAAAATCGCACCTACACGAAAATCTCCCAAATGTATGTTTCAACCCTCCAGCAGCTTGGCAACAATTACAACTACAAAAAAAATTAAAAAGCTTCCGAGAGTACTAAGCCAATTAAATGACAATCAGGGTTACCGTTCACCCGACTAAAGTCGCAATTTGAACCTTTTTTAGCGGTCTGCGACTTTTTGTGAGACTTTTTTTGTCACCGACTTTTCCGACTTTTTTTAATTTTGTTGTGAATTTTTACCCTTTTTTGCGGAGCTTCTCAAAAAACAGTTAATTTGCAGTAAATTAAAAGTTTTTTGATTATTTTTATAAAAAAGAAACGTTAAAATAACGTCAAAATTTAAAAGCAATTCAGAAATTATTGTTCATTTGGAAACACTTTTATCACTTTTTTGCAACCATGCCATGTAAGAAAATTTTCACAAATTTTCAGTAGAAGTTGCAAAGAATAGTTTTAGCTAAAATCTTCAGGGTACAAGAAAACATGTACATACATATTTATATAAGCATGTACTCAGCTAACCAAAACATTCATAAATAAATCGCATTCGAATGTTGCGTAATCATTTCTCGGACAAAGCACTCGAGAACGACTATCGTAAACGGAAGGAGAAAGTGAAATCCTTAGATTTCGATGTTTCGCTTACGAATCAATAGCGAACCTTTAGCAATCCATTTCATTGCTTCTTAATAGCAAAAAACCTGATTCCTCTTTTGTTGTACATGCAAATAAATAAAAATTGAGAGAAAAAAATTGTTTCTTGTTGCTAAACTTTTTTTTACGAGAATGTTTCGAGAATTATTGGCTACACCGAACGTTCGTTTATTTTCGAAACTCAGGTTGGCTGGGTATAATGCAACTGCATATGTTATGAAATATGATAAAAATGGATTCTGCAATAAGCTTTTTGTTTTGTTTCAATTGTTTTTTTTGTTTTGTTATGCTTTTTATTCATAAAAAACGTTAAAAAATAGGTGCAACTTTTATTTTCTCAAACGACTTTTATGTGCGACTTTATTTTTACAAAACAACCTTTTGTGCGACTTTTCTAAAATTCCTAGCGGTAACCCTGATGACAATTAGTAAACGATGTTCGTCGATTCGACGAAGAAAGTGCGTGCAGGGTTAAGTCTTTACTTTGAATTATGTACATATGTATGTATTTGTATTTTTAATTTAATCGCGAATTCTATTTTCTATTCGTTTGCGAATTTTATTTTTAAATTTGCGAGAGGAATTTTATTTTGCATTCTTGGTTTTTCTTTTCGTTCGCAAATTTTATAAATAAAATTTGCGAATTAAAAAGAATAATTCTTTACAATATGGAAAATAAAATTCGTTCGAATTAAATTCGTTTGCGAAAGAAATTAATTCGAGCACTCTTCCTACCCTGCTAACAACAGAACTAAGCCTGACCGCACTTAAGAAATAATTACGATGACGCGAAATGATGTTTTTTTTCCATGTTTCTAGTTTTGATTTTTTTTCTTCCAAAAATTTTATCAGTGTTGCCATTAGATTAAAAAAAAATAGTTTTTTCCCTATATCTTAAAATATTTGTTTTGTAAACCTTTTGTTAACCAAAATTATTTCTTCTGAATATTTGGAGCTACAGTAGGTAACTTAAAACTTGACATATGCATGTATATATGTAATACTTTTGTATTAAATTATTCAAAGTGAATACTTCTGCCTTCGAAATTAATGCATACTTTTCTACAGTTTTTCAGAAATTATCTTATAATACAAATATAACACATATCTATATTTGGGTTTTCTCCAATCATGGAGTTTATTGTCATTAGAAGAATAGAGGGAAGATCCTATCCAAATACAGACACTGCGACACCAAAATAATTAGATAAAAGTCTATGTAATTACGAGCAAAAACAAATTTTTAAACGAAGCAAAAATATATTTTGCGTATAGTTATTTTTATATTTATGCACAAAAAATGCAATATGAGAATTCAAAATACCTACATTTTGGCCAAAATAAAATATATGTCCGATATTCCCTATACTCCTATATTAGCGACAAAAATACCTACAGGTAACACTGTTTTCTATTTTTTTAATAAAAAACTTAAAAAAAACTCGGAGAACGGAAAATGTGATTTTTTTTCTACCCCCGTTGCTTTTCTATACAGTTTGCCTACAAACTACAAAAATCATTGAAAAATCAACGTGTGAATTAGGGCATTGATTATGGTTCATTTTATCAAACTACATGTTCACGCAAATATTTAGACCTCTGCGATAAAAAATTACGACTTTATTACAGAAATTCAAACAGACGTAATTACGAATGTATCCATTTTTTATTGCAAGGAACGTAAATAATATAAAAGCTTAAATATATATAAAAATTAAATAAATAGTTAAAAACATATAAGTATCCATACTACAATTACATTTCGAAGAAAATTTTCAAGAACACTTTATTATTATTGATTGTGAAACGTTTTTTGTTTCTCCTGTAAAAAATAGAAAAGTGTAGTTACGTCCATTTGCATTTAAGGTGACGATATATACATAAATACATATGTAAGAATGTAAGAACCTATTTTTCAACCCCAAAAAAACATGCAAATTGAACTATATAGTTTTTCGTGAGCGTGCGTGATCATGATAAGTTGTAAGCCACTCGTGCGTGATTAAAAATATTATATTCGTAAGCGTGCGTGATCGTGAAAATTTTCAAGATCATTCGGGCATGAAAGTGCGTGAGTAAAATATTTTTCAGCGTGAACGTGCGTGTCGTGAGTCAAAAAACACTCACGTGCACATCTCTAATTTTAGCACTTTTATTTCTGCAATCTAACACGTTTCCTCTTACATCTTATGGCAACACTGACGATAAACAAAACATGTGTGTTTGTGTATTTGTAGTATTTTCTCTGGTTGTTAGACAATTTTGTCTACAAATCGTCAATTTTTGAAAATAAAATCGTCACAATTGAAAAAAAAACGTCGAAAAATCGTCATACAAGAATTATCCATTTTATTGAACAACTAATACATATATCATATTAGAAATAAAAGACTATTTTATGTAACAAGAAACAATTCATCGACATTATTGTCAAAAATAAAAACTATAGGGTGAAATTAAATCAAAAAATTCAGAATATATAATAGCGTGTTAACAATTTCTAAATAAAACTATAGTTTCAAAATAAAACTATACATTTTAGAATTTGTTTTTTTATAAAAATGTTCTTAATGTCAACATTGTAACATTCCGAAGAGTTACACTTCAAATAATCCTTCGAAAACATAATGATTTCAAGGGTTTGTGTTTCCAGTAAATTTTAGATCTTGGCTTTACTAAATATTCTTTCAACACTAGCTGATGAGTTTGGAAAAATAAAAAAAGTAAATAACAAACTCACATAAGTTATTTACTGTTTGGTAATTTAATCGATTTAGCTTTTTTAAAAAAAATACTTATAGATATAAGTCGTTATCTTGAAAGTTAAAAAATCTAATTTCTCTTATTTCATTTTCAATGCCTTAATATTTTTCTTTAGTCCTATTTTACAATATACAAGTCTTATTGCTAAGGTCATTAGTTTTTAGGAGAGAGAGGCGAAGGGAAAAGAAACGAGCACTAACCTTCATATACTGTCAATAAGTTTTGCTTTCTCCTTCGTAATGTTAAAAAGTTATAATGCACACACAAAACTATGCATAAAAAATATGAGCTGAAAAATAAGACTTGCATTGTGTGAACACCAATGAAAGTTCAAAGAAGAAAAGATGATAAGTTTAGCAATAAGACTTGACTAGTATGAACTGGGACTTAACACACAAGATTTTGAAAAACTTTTTAGTAAAGGAAGAATTTCAGAGTCCATATTTAAAATAACTGATGCTGTAATTAAAATTAAATTTTTTCTGCAAGGACTTGTTGGCATATTTATGTTACTAAATACTTATTTCAACAAATCGTCAAAATATGAGGAATATTTGAAACAAAATCGTCAATCGTCATTTTGGGTAGAGTTCGACCGATTAATCGGCTTCGGCCTTCGGTCAAAAATTGGTAATCGGCCAACATTCGGCCTATGGCAAAAATCGGCCGATTAGCCGAAGCCGAATATTTTTCATTCCAAGCTTGAAAAATAACATTATTTTTGGTCGTTGCTCGCCGACAGTTTCTATTGTATTTAACGTTTTGAAAGGGTTGCTTTGAAATACAACCCTGTTGCTTTCGATTTTCTTTTACTTGGACGTTCTTGTGAGTGATCATATGAAAAAGCAATCTAGAAATTGCAAAATAGTTTTATTTTTATTGTTATGTATACAATAGATATTACAGCTATTTCAGTGATCTCAAAAAAGCAAACTTTTTTCTTAATTCATATAAAACAAGTATAATTTTTAAAATTTAAAACATTCGGCTTCGGCTTCGGTTTTGGCCGAAGTTTAGGATTTTAGTCGAAGTTCGGCTTCGACTTCGGCCAAAAAAAAACGCCTTCGGTCGATATCTAATTTTGGAAATTTGTTATAAAAAATCGTCAAAATGACGTAAAATCGTCAAATCTAACAACAGTGGTTGCATGTGTACATAGTATATGTAAGTACATATGTATGTAATTTTTCTTTGAATCTTAATAGAAATACTTACATCTTACATCATCGTCCGTTTGGTGTAATTTAGTATTAATTATTTCTTAAAATTAAATATTTCTTCTTAATTCTAATTTTATATTTCAACACAATTTTATTAATAATTTTACGCATACCTGGTATCCACAAGTACATGGGAAGAAATTAAGATCATCCACTTCTAAGGGTTCCATGCACAATGGGCATTCAACAACTTCATCAGCACTATGGTTCAAATTATTCATATCTAGATATTGAATTAGCAAAAGATGAGACTTTACACCTTTCTGGAATCAAAAAAATAAATAAAATTAGTAAAATATTGTTCTGAAGTTTTAATTTATTTGAAAAACGTTATGTCATTTCGAACAACAAATAAGTTATATCGTATATATGTATGTATACGCCGTCAGCTTCTTTTAACAATTTTTTGCTTCTTTGAACATATTCATGTTAGAATGTTTGGAATTTTCAGGGAAAACTGGCATATTAATTGACATTTTTCCCCTTTTAATATATTTTCTTCCTTTACTCAAAAATTTTCGGGATTTTTTTAACAGCAGAATAATCAGCTGACAAAACGTCAACCTTAAAGATCAAATATCATATATTTGTTTTAAACCAGCGATAAAAAATCTGTGAACTGTGGCTTCAACCGTTTTAATAAAACTGTATGATGTGCTTTAGTCGTAAACGTAATCGAAGTCGTTAATTGCTCGATTACGATTAAAAATGTTTCAGTTTTTCAAACAAATAATTTATGTCAAATTTGCATACAGGGCAAGTTTATGTCATAAGAACTTTAAATTTAAGGTTTTAATATAAAATATATAAGAAATTTATGACTTGACATAAGTCATAAGTTCATTTTAATTGAAATTTATTTGCTGGTGGTTAAGCGCTGTCTATATATTTCATTGGTGCTTTGTCAAATCATCAGTAGACTTCAACCACATGTTTTGAAGTAACGAACCTCTGATCTTATGCACAGACTTTCAAAAACAATTTGAGAGTTCACAAATAATGTTTTTGAACATCACAAAAGAAAAATAAGCGTAGTAGGCTTAGAAACCTTAGCAAAACCCAGAAAATAGTTAATATTCGATACGAATCCATTCTATTTTTCTACACCTTTGTGCAATAAAATCCATTGGATAACAATAAAAGTATTTATAATGCAAAATCAAAAATAAAATTTAAATTTAACAAAATTATTATTTGGCATATTGCCACAAGTTTATTTTAATTGAAATTTATTATTCGGTATGCATCTACATATGTATTTTATTTTCCTAGATCTTTATATCATTAATCGCCCATTGGGTAACAATAAAAGTATGTATGTATGTATTAACAATCAAAATAAAAAATGAAATCATGAAAGTTATAATTTTATTTTATTATGTTCTCCCAATTTTATTTCAAAAACATCGTAATATCTCGAAAATTGTATTACGATTGATACAAATATTTTTTATTCGGTTCCGAGGTGCAGTTTGTCTTATCTTGGGACCTCGCATTATTACGAAAAAAAATATAAATATTTAAAAAAAGTGTATAGTTAAAGTGGATCTCCGCGATGTCAAATTTTTATCGTATTACTCGTATTTACCATTCGTTATGACATTTTGCATTCACAATATCGCACTTGCACATATTATTTGAAAAGTAGGCATTAATTAGGTAAATAAAGGGATAAATAATGTATTCTTTTCCAAAGCAGGACAATGCCAAGGCGAATTCATATTAGGTGACCTTATCGCTAGAACAATACAATAATACTACGAACAACATGCAATTCGCCTGGCTTTAAAAACCCATCTGTCAAAAACAGTTAACTAAAATACCAATACATACATACATATTTATAAAATAGATACACTTTTCACTGTAAATGTAAACAAGTATTAGATAAAAGAAGAGATTTTGACAGCCGAGGTTTAAATCAGTTCAATTAGTCTTCGAACACCTGATAATCATCTGGACTGTTAAGGTCACCTGTTATCAATTCGCCTTGGACAATGCATTCCCTTAGAAAAGAGAGGGTAATTTGATCAAACACAATAATTACACATTGATTACCACATGCATTACCACATCTGCAGAAGAAGAATATATAGTTTTTGTGGTGACGAGTGTTATGAATTATAGAATTCATTCCTCGGACGTATTAAAATAATTCATTAGTTTCCTAGAACAGGTTCTGTGTTAACAATAATGAATTCTGGAATGAAAAATTATACATGCTGTGTAGATTACCTTCTCCTTTACTATTCATTACCTTTTCCCACTGGGCAGCCATAAAAATGAGAAAAATCATATAAGAATAAATTGCGAAAAGTAGAAAAGAGAAACAAAAACTGTCCAGTACACAGCGTGACCGTTTGATAGACTATAGTGGCAAATTGCCACTTTTTCGACTGCATTTTCACTTTTTCGACTGTCTTGCCACTTTTTGTAGGGTGAGTTACATAAAAACACATTAAAAATAAAAAGTTTAATGTAGTTTTCTATTTTATTTTTTTTAAAATTTTGCGCTTTTTTTTGATAAATCCCCTATTTCGTGCCACTTTTTGAAAAATGTCATCAGTCACCCTGCCACTACAGAGTGTCGTATTCTACACACTGCATCTTCGCCCCCTTTTCTACAAACTTCGCCTGTCTGTCTTTCAATTTCTCAAATGTAAAAAGGCACTCAGCCAACTTTTTTGGCTCGAAAGGCATATCAAAATTTAAAATAAGCACTAAAAAGCGTATTTTAAGATCTAAAAAGCGTAAAAAGCACTCACGTGAAAAACGAGCGATGATTCAAGTTTAATAATGTTTAATATTTTCTAAGCTATTCTATATTTCGCCAATAGTATCATCTTTAATGAAATATATCAGACGAAAAAGGTAAATCCACCAAGTTTTTATTAAAGTAATTTTAAGAAATATACAAATTTCTAAAAATCAATACCTAGTGCATTTTCTTAGTTTGGCACTAACAGCATGTTTATAGAACACGTCACAATCAAGACACGCACTAATGGCACACGCACGAATACGTAAGAATTTGCATTTGTAGAACACGTTAATTTTTTTTCACCCGCCTTACGTCGTGTGGTGCACAAAACAATTTAGTGTCAAATCACAGTGTTGCCTTTCTGTAAATAATTATTATTTGTTTAAATTTTTTCATATAAAATTTGTATTTTTGTCATTAAAAAAGGTAACCCTTTTTGACGTCAAGATGGAAGTATATATTTACTTATTTATTTAGTAATATTGATATTATAGATAAATACAATAACAATATAAGAGGGGTAGAAGCACTAGCATAAAATGAGCTATTATCTTGCAAGAAAAGAAAATGAATTTCCAAAAATAATAACTGCACGGTTGTTGTCAACTTTATGCTCTGATTGTCACTTACAATAATAAAAAAATAAAAATAAAAATTTACTATTTGTAGCAACATTCACTTTTTTGCGGAAATAGCAGTTTTATTTTATTTATTTTTTATAACATTTTTAATTTTTTCCACCGACGAATCTAATTTTGCATTCGTGCACTTTTTTTGTTTTGACAGCAGAAAACACGTTACACAAACCCAAACAAACTGTCACTTGTTACGTTTTATACAAAAATAAATGACATTCGCGTTATTCAACCGCAAACTTGATAAACTTAAGGTTTTATACGCGTATTTTAGACGTATTGGGTTCTATAAACATGCTGCAACGATCAAAATTCGGCGTTTTAAGTCTTCAAAAACCACTAAAAATAGTGCCAAAAGCATAAGTTGGCATCGCTGGATTTTTCCATATAAAATTTGTCAATGCTTTTTACAAAATAAGGCCCTATACAGAGAAACAAGTCGATCAGCTACAAGTCGGCTAAAAGTCGAAGCCGCCGAAGCGACCGGCTTGTTTCGGCTCACAAATTTTAGCCGATAAAATTTTAATCGAAATATGATATAATAAATGTAAGTTTTTTTTATTTAGAGACGAATGTGAAGTGAAATATACTTTCAAATGCCAAATTAATTGAAAAAATACCAAGAACGTCGTGACTACACTTCATAAAACGGCGATAAATCTGCGCACTTGGGAGCTCTGGCTATGAAGACATTCACTGTTTACATACAGTCTTTATTAACCATCGATTACTTACGGACAACTAACAAATTTTCGTTCGCACATGAATGTGTCTAATGTGTGTTTTGTTCTTATTCGAACAACTTAAAATATAGCTCACATAGAAGAACAAAGAAATATTTTACTTGTTATTCTTCCGGATCTATGTTCACTTACGAACTAATTTATGTCTATTGTCCTAAACACTATTTTTTAAATCATGGCCTATTCGACTATGCTAGGGCCATTTTAATATTTGCAAAGTTTAAAAAAGTTATTCGGATTGACCAACTTCATTAGCATTCGAACACCCACAAACAGATAAACAATATTGTGCGGTTAATAGTAGGACAAATATTTTGTACTTTATTTAATTCGAGAAGCTTTAAAAAACTATAAAATAAACAATTTATATAAATTCAATGTAAGACAAAATATAAGTGTGTCTTAACCATGCTTAAGCCCTTATGACACTTCATTTTTTCTTCATTGATTTGATATTGAATTGATAGAAAGAAACAATAAATGTTAGAAAGAACAAACTATATCAAACGACAACAAACTGTTTAAATGTTGTCAAATTTTCGTAATGAGAAACCAGTAGTATTGAGACAAAACAAAATAAAAATCGCTATGTTTGACCACAAACCGCTAATTGGCGAACACTTTTATGTTTGAAGTTTGAAATGTCAATTTTAAGTTGAAAAATTTCAATTTTTTTTTGACAGAACTTCATTTGTTATCGATAACTTCAGTCAAGTTGTTGACATTGTTTCATTTTTCTTAATATAGCTGAACCCTTTGCACCCGTTGAATTTTCCTGTTACAATATGTTTGCACTTTTCTCTAAAATTTGATAAATGAAAGAAAAATGAAGTGTCATATGGGCTTTACTTTGGTCTTCCTTTCTTGCCGTTTAATGCTAGGAACACAACTAGGACGAACGACGAATTTTTCGGTGCGAACTTTCGTCATAAAAAATAAAACACATGTGTGCATATGAAAATGAACACAACACCGCCGTACAACGAAATTCGTCGTGCGTGACGAATTCTTAGATAGATTTATTTCTAATTTGTACGCCGAGGAACGACGAAAAAACAATTTTCTCTCACTCTCTGTCTTTGTACACACAACCAGTGATGCCAACTTAGCCCTTTTCGGGCTAGATTTAGCCCGTTTTCAGTCACTCAAAACGCGAAAAAAATTTTTTGGCCCGAAACTATAAAACGCGTTTATCTAGCACTTTTAAGAATTATCTTTCAGCCCTTTTAGCCCCTTTTAACTCTTTGCTCGATATGTCTACATTTAAATTTTTACGAACTTTTTTCTTCCTTTAATCTAGCAATATCGACTTATGAAATAACGTGACAGCATTGTTTTACTAATTTTCTTCTCTTATTTTGGTTTACCAATTTAAAAAAGAAGAAACAATATGGAAAAATGTTCTAATTCTTCAAAATTTTTTGTGCTTTCAAAGATTTTCAGTATAGCCTAAAAACAGATTTTTATTTAATAAATTTAAAATTTACTTACGTAGCCATATGTACGTATACTACTACTATATATATACATATACACTATTTAATCTACGTATGTACCTTATTGAAATGTCCCAGTTGGGCACGTCTTTAAGACATCTTTGACCACGGGTACAAGAAAATGGTAAGTCGTAGAAGACATATTGAAGACAGCCCCATACAAATCGTCGACGCAATTTTCTTACAAATGGCGCCGAGGTCACACAAGACGAGATGGGCGACAATGTCGCTCAGATTGTCGTCAACACTGCTTTATTGAAGACAAAACTTATATGACACTGTCGCTCAGATTGTCCTCAACAAAGTTTTATTGAAGACAAAACGATGGATATTGTCGCTCAGATAGTCATGAACGACGATTTCCTTTAAATTTTCGATTAGAAAACCTAATGAACAAGCGACATGTCGTATACTAATCGTCGAAGACAATGTCGTCTCTGACGATTTGGCCAACTGGGGTAATATGAAATGTAAATGAAATATGTATGTATTTATTGAAATGTTATACATATGTATATCAAGCTATGTGTTCATCTCATGGTAGTTATTTATTTTCTAACAAATTACTTTTCTTTGGCTTTGATTTTCAACAGAAACATTTAAAACTAGCCCCTTTCGCGCTTTTTCCAAAAACTTTACTTTATGTTGCATTAAACGCATATTTTTACAGTTTAGCCCTTTTAAGCCATTTTTTCAAACATTTTTACGCGTTTTGACTCTAAAAAGTTGGCATCACTGCACACAACAACCAACTTTATCAAATACAAGAGAGGAATTCGCTGAGTAAATTCGTCGTTGTTGTGCTTCACACGACGAATTTACGCAGCGAACTCTTATCGACGAATTCGTCGACGTGGACGAAATTCGTCGTTCGTCCCAATTGTGTTCCTAGCATAATTCGAAAATGAGAAGCAAGCATACAATAAAGCAAATTATTAGAGCGAGGCGTTATTGCCATATCGCACAAATAAGTAAATAAATAATAATGTTACCAGAAAACCAAAATAGTCAAGGCTACAATAAAAGTAGTAAATTCATCTGTGGCGATTTTGCAACAAAAGTTATTCCCTAATGTGCATGTAAACATGAAATTTTTTTTTTTTTTTGCCTTTTAAATACTTTTTTTGTTACTTTATGCAGCAACTAATTAGACAAAGCTTGTGAAAAAATAAAAATAGAATCAAAATCCAATGAAGAAGTTTGTTTTGCAAAGATTTTTGATAGAAAATTTAAAAAATTTACGTTTTTCATGCATTTCCTTAAAAAATTAAAGTCAACGCCGACATTTATTTACCTAAGCCGCTGCCGCCGACATTATTTATCGACTTGTTTCTCTGGCCGTATATCAAGATGAATGAACAACTTCTTGTAAAAAAAAACAGTCGTCCCAAATGTGGTAAATTCTCTTTCCTATGATGCTTCACATATTTAGCTATAATTTTGTATAGTAAAGTTATTGCTTCCGACGATTTCTCCAATTTCACGCAGTTTTTTTTTATATATAAATAAATCTAAATGATTTCTCGCGTTTCGTTGCTAGAATGCTTACCAATTTCTTAAAGTTTAATATCTATGCTTGCACTGTTTCTTAGAAAATTTGATATTAAACTGCAAAAAATATTTTCACTATATCGGCTTGCTAGATTACTAACTGCTTTCCAAAAAAATTAGGTTTTATTCCGAAATATTTAAAGAATACTCAACACTTAAAAAAGGACATGTACATACTATTATTAAGAAAAGTTTTTTTTTCCTAAATTTAAGTAAAAAAATTTCTAAGTTTAAGTAATCTTTTCTAAGTTTAAGCAAATTTTTACAAAAATCTAGTAAAAATTACTTAATATGAGTAAAAAATAAAAAGTTTATATCCTCAAAAATAGTTCATAAAAATACACAAACAATTTCTTACATTTAAGAAATTGTTTACTGAGTTAAAGGAAATATTTACTAAGAGTAGGAAAATGGTTATAAACTGAAGGAAATTTTATACTAAGGAGTAGTCAATTTCGTCTTAATTAAAAAAAATAAATTTTAGGAAATGAATTACTCCTGATTAGTTCATGAAATTTGACTTACTTAAAAGATGTAAGATGGTATTCTAAATTTTAGGAAAATATTTACCAGTTTTAAGTACTTTTTCTTTTGAATTATTGAATTTATTACACTGCACAACAAAATAGAGTTTTTTTCATGATGTTTACATAAAAATTACCGATCTTTATGTATTTTTATCATAGTACCGAAATATTCATGTGTGCTCTAAAAAAATCAAACATTTATGAGTTTCTTCATAAATGAAAACTCGCAAATTTTTTCTTTGTGTTTATTTTCATAAATGCAGCAACAAAAAAAATCTGCTAATCAACGCACATGAGTGCTTAAATCTTTTTCTGTTTTTCTACGCATGTTCATGCTGTAATTGGAAACAAAACAAAATTGAACACTCGTGTGTGTGCAAATATTTTTTTTTAATTTTGCGCACATGATGTGCACATTTATGAGTTGCTCATATATGAGTTTTATTCATTTATGCATTATTCATATATGAGTAAAATTTTTTGAACATAAATGTTGGATATTCTTGTGGTATACAAGCAAATGGTTTTTTATGTATTGTGCCTCTAAAGGGTTTTTATTGATCATGAGCGTTGCCGATTTGGATATTTTAAACATATGTATATTAATCTTCATATGCAAACAAATTAACATGTGCTTCAAGTCTACGTTAAAACCGGAAATTTTGTTTTAACGTACACTTCAAGCACACGTTAATTTTTTGCATATGGGGATAAGTCTTTATAAAAGTTTTCAGCGAATAAATTGTAAATGTTTAAATTAATAAATAAATATCTACATACATACATATGTATGTACATATGTGTATATACATATATGTAGGTATATGTACATATCGATGGCTTAATATAAAAAGGGCGTATACCAATTTTTTTCGAAATCGCGTTTTAAGATCTTAGTACATTACAGTTGAAAATGAAGAAGTTATAATATCTTAAAAAATTATTTCTGTTTGTAAATGCTTTAGTTTCTTTTCAGTTTTTTGCTTCTCCTATAAAATATCGAAAATTCGACTTCCGCGTTTCTTATATTAAGCCATCTATGTACATAGAAATTTACCTTTAAATAAATATCAAGTTTTTATTATTGAAACACATTGATCACTTATTCACAAATGTGTGTTGAAAGTTTTTTCTTTTGATTTCAAACACACAAATTGAGGGAAAATCCATCGGGTCATATTCGCTAACCCTTTTGTATAGCAAGTGTGCATGTTTTATTTGATTTGTGTAAATGTATTTTTTTAATTGCTTATGCGAAAAAGGTAAAACAGTCATAATTGCACAACAACAAAAACACGGAATGCAGGCCCTACCTGCTTAAAGGGGTGATTTTTAGTAAAATATGCACAAGCAATTGTAAAAGTATTATAATTGCGCAGGTATTTTTTTGAGTTTCGCTATTAGAAGGATGCATGTTTTGTTGTTTGTTTTTTATGGTAACCATTTTTGGTAAAAATTAGGTCATTGGGAATTTTCTTTTTGAAATGAAGTCCAAATCGCATATGAAGTGCGAAATGCAAAATGTGCTATTTTATGCATTTTGTTGCTAAGTTCTTTGTTTTTGCTTCTTTTCTTTTCTCTTCCCTCCGGCATCATTAAACGTTTGTAAAAAATATTTTAGTTGTCCTTGAGATGCGCATTCTATTATGATTTATATTCTATGCTTCAGTATAAATGGCTGCAACTTGCTATTTAGGTAACAGTTGTTATTTAAGCCATGAATTAAGTATTGCATAGTAATACTCTAGTTTTATTGCCTGCTATTTATAGGTAATAATAATTGATGTATATTACAGAAGTCTATACGGATGTTTTATCATTTATAGCATTGAAAGCAATAATAATTGCGTATTACTATGCAATATTTAATTCATGACTTTTATTTTTGCCTTAAAATATTAAAAGTTAAAAAATAACTTTTATTTTTTGACTAAAATAATAAAAGTCAAAAATAACTTTTAATTTTTGCCTTAAAAAATAAAAGTTAAGAAATAAATTTTATTTCTGCCTTAAAAAAATAAAAGTTAAGAAATAACAGTTATTTTTTTACTTTTATCAAAAAAGGCACAAATTTAAAAGTCATACAAAAATTTGCATGTACATCACCTATGTATCATAATAATGAGAACCAAAATTTTCTACGATAATTTTTTTATGTGTGCTTTTTTGATGTAAATTTTTAAAAATAACAGTTATTTTCTGTCCCTGCATTTATTAAAGGTAAATTTCTATGTTTATACATATGTATTTATATAAATAAATATACACTAAATTTGAGTTAAGAATTTGCAAATCGGCAGCGCTGACACTGTGTAAAAATTTACAATTTATTTGCAGTAAATTTATATAAAGAACTAATTTCGGCTAAAAATATCCAAATCGGCAACTCTCCCAGTCATATGAACAATAGAATCAAAAGCCATACACACATACATAAAAAACCATTTGCTTGCATACCACAAGAAAACCCAACATTTATGTTCAAAAAATTTTACTTATATATGAACACTTCATAAATGAATAAAACTCATAAATGTGCGTTTGAAATTGCACACTGCATGTGCGCTCTTATATGAAAACTTAGTTTTGCCTTCATTTTCATGTGTGTGTAACACAAAATAAAACAAATTAGTGCACACATGAAAATGTAAAAAGCAAAATGTTTTTTACTGCTCTCACTCTGTTCAAGGAGAAACAGAAAATTTTTGAAACGCTCTCGCACATTTCATGTATGAAGGTGAGTGAGTATTTCGGTACTATGATTTTTATCTCCTGCTCACGATGGCGTCATTAGTTTTTCCCTATCAGCTCTAGTTTTGAAGATATAGTGACATTTAGGATTTGCATAATTTGCACTTCTTTTTGTATTATTCCGTTAATATATCACGAATGGTACTAAAAACTTAAAAATACTTTCTGGATTATTAATCTACACAAAAATATTTTTCATTTAAATAGATTCGCATTGATGAGTATATGAGGGTATCTGACTATTATTGCAAGGATGTTAAAAATCGTGTTTTTAGTTTAGTCCTTGAAAATTTTTTGATTATAATTTTTTATTTGACGAAGTATAACTAATTTTTATGTATTTTTGTTCGATTATAAATCCAAATAAATTGTGTTTGATATTACATTTGTCCATTTACAAGTCATAAATGCAATGCCATCGTAATCAGGAGATAAAAATACATAAGGATCGGTCATTTTCATTTAAACATCTAAATCACTGTTGTGCAGTGTTATTGATTTGCATTTAGCAAAAAATCTAAGTAAATTTTGCATATTTTCGAGGAATATTTGAACTTGAAATTTATTTTTTTGTAAATAAAATAAAATTTTAAAACTCAATAATTTCAATGCTTATTCAGGCTGCCTTGTTAGATAATTGGTTAGAGTGCTTGCCTATCAATCAGAAGGTTGCTGGTTCAATAGTTGTCTCCACTGTTTATACAGAATTAAACTCTTACCGCTGTATTCATAAAAAATATTTTAGGTTTATTACAGGCTTATTTGACAAATTTCCCATAGAAATACGTCAAATAAGCGCTTAATAAACCTAAAATATTTTTTATGAATATGCCAGTTATTATATAAGCCTCTTAAACTACAATTACAGTTTTCAATTTTTATTAATTACTGGACTGTAACAAAACCTTTTATACAGATGAAAACCCGGTTTTTGGGCATATTTTCGGTTTTTATGAAACCGGTTTTTCCTACCCGGTTAACCGGTTTTTTATATCGTTAATTTTCCTTTTATTGTTGTGTGTACCAGAGAATGACAATAAGTACTCAAAAAAAATATACATAAGTAAATAGTCTTAATTTTAGCAACTGCGTATAATTCCAATTGTAGCATAAACAATTTGTACGCTCACATATTTTCTATCAAACAACTATGACTTAAGCCGATTCCAAAATAAAAGATCATCTCTACTTTTTGTATGCAAAAAACGAAACTACGCTACAACTACAAATAAAAAGGCACATGCATATTAAAGTAATTGACTCTATCTCATACTTTCATTCTGAATATTTTCACACACAGCATAATAATATTTATTCGGTAAAAAAATAATACAGTCATACTCGGAATATTTATTGCTCATTCGTAGAGATGGGTTTATAACTGGGTATTTACCCAACGCTGGATATTTACCCATTTGTACCCACTTTCATACCCGGGTATTTAACTAATTTCATTTGAATAATAAATACTCGTTGTTACGTAGAGTAAGAGAAATGTGAACATTTTCGAATTTATTTTGAACATATTTTATTTAAGTGTATTTTGTTTATACATTTCTTGATGCGTTTTGCTCAGATAAGGCAGTTTTGACTGCAACTGGAACTTGCTTTTTAAAAATAGTTTACCACCTTCAGCAGAAAGCACGCACTCCTCTCAATTTGAAAATCCCATGAATTCTTCACTAGAAGGTACTCAAGACGATATCCCTTCAACTTCAACAGGAATCACGCACTCTACTCAATATGAGTTTTTATCGGATACGGACAGCGACAGCGATTACGAATAAATTTAAAAATTATTTAATTTGTTATTAAAAAATCTAATTCATAATAAAAAATTAAATTCTTTTAATTTATTTAAATTTTTCTTTATTCTGATTTATACCAAAGAATATAAATCATATAGAATGCGCATCACATACAACCTAAAAATTTCTATGGCGGGTATTTTCAGTACTACCCGTCCAGCGTACGCAATCTCATTTCTTTCTACACTGTAGGCTACCCTCGCATTGCTGAAAGCGAAGTGTGTGTATTTATGTTTGATTTTTATTATTTTGCTTTTTTACAGTCTCGTAGACAGCGTATGCTATGATCAGCGTTGCCGTTTTGGTTACTTGTAACGAAAATTGGTTACTTTTTTGCCAATCTGTACTTTTTTCCATTTTAGTTACTTTTTTTAACACAAAATTAACAATTTTTATATGGTATTTAAATTTGTATATCGTGATGCACTACCATATTTTTAAATGAATTTTGTATCTAAAAAACAAATGTGGACGTGGTTTCCAAATTAAGTACATGATACAGAAGAAAAAATTGTATCCCACTAGCAATTGCTCAGATTTTCCCAATTTAAATAAAATTGAAATATTTTGAGACAAAGTTTCCAAACATAAACATAAGCAGATGAATTGATTGCCACACAGCTCATCGGTTTCTGAAAGGATATTTTCGTAGCTATCAAAACTAAATGTAGGAAGCTGGATTTTAGTACCAACTCGATATTGCATATGTATATTTTAATATTTATAAAATTACATTTTATTTTTATTACAAAGAACTTATTTCTTTTGTTATAGTGTATTATTTGATAAATAATTATAACACTTATCGAACCTTATTTTTTATTTAATCGTAAGTCCTAATTTACATGCAAGTCTTATTGCAAGACTTATTGCTAAGCTGATTAGTTTTTTAGGAGAGAGATTCGAGGGGAAAAGAAACGTTTTCGTTCCCCTTGTATCTCTCTCCCACAAACTAATCAGCTTAGCAATAAGACTTGCATCATGTAAATTAGGACTAAGCGACAAAAACATTAGTTTTTAGGAGAAGATTATTTTTATAATATTCAAATTTGTTTTACATAATTAATTTTCGCTTAAGATAAAATTTTACAGTTCGTATCTTAAAAGTTATAAAATTTTTGGCATTTTGATAATTCTTAACCATAAAATTTTATTTAAATAAAAAGGTATATTTTCGATTAAATCTTACTTACGATAAATATCGAAAATAAGGCTCAATACAAATATGAAACTGAATTACAAATTTAAATGTAATAGCTTAAAAACATTGCATCTGAAACAAAAAATTTGTGTATTTCTCATTATGAAACATAAATTTGTCTGATTTCCAATTTATTTTTAAGCTTTACAAGCCTTTTTCCCGTTTTTTACATTCACTGCGAATCGATAGCGGGAACAAACGTTCCCATGAAGTTCCCGATAGCAAATCATGGGGAATGAAAATTTCATGGGTTCAAAAATTTCACATTTTATTCACGATAGGGGTGAATGTTTACAACGTCAAAGCCCTGTTGCCAGAACATTAAAAAAAATCTGGAAAAATTAGCTAAAAAATCTGCAAAAAAAATTTAAAAAATCGGGAAAAAATTCTGCAACAATAAAAACACCTATATTTTTAACTGTTTTTCATTTTGTTTTCGAATTATTAACCGACTTCAATTAAGGAGGAGGTTATATGTTCGTCATGTATGCATTTTTTATTTAATTTGCGAATTAACATAAATTATCTTGCTGTACAAAAACATGTGCCGATATTACAAATTCTTTAAAATAATGGGACATATACATACAAATCTGTGCAAAATATCGCACTAAATCATGAACAGTAGAGGTGGAAAACTATCGATAGTGTCACTATCGAAAGTTTTAGATAGTTTGAAAAACTTTATCGATATATCGTTTCAAGACTATCGAAAGCTAGAAAAACCATCGATATATCGACGATACTATCGTGATAGTATCGAAGTTGTATGGTTCTCGTATAATCTACGTATTTATTTACACTAAAAATTCAAAACACAGTATTTTTAAACAAAACAAAACAAAATAAAATAGAAATTTATTTATGTGTTCGATAGATAACAAAACTAAATTAGTTGTATGATAAATAAGTGTGATCAGTGGAAGAAATTTTCGGTCATCCAGATATTTTTGTTTATGAAAAGCAACATATTTTCTATTTTTTTGCCTTTAGTGGTGTACCATTTACTATCGATAGTGACTAAAAAGTATCGATAGTTTTCAAGTATTAATCGATTGCAGAAATAAAACATCGATAGTCACAAAATAAATTAACTATCGATACTATCGATAGTGCCATCGATAGTTTTCCACCCCTAATGAACAGTCACTACTTAAAAAATCGCAGTTGTTTAGGAGTGGCAAAAAACTGTTCACGAAGACTTTGCTTATGATTTTGTGTGCGATATGTATGTATATACATACATCCTTGCACATATTAGCTAGTTTCTTTTTACCATTGTTATGTTGGAGGTATGGTTACTGCAAAATTAAACGTCAAACACTACTTATTTGTTATTGTTTCTTATGTGTATGTTTCTGACAGTGACACCATGGTTATTTCTGTTACGGAGTAAAGAAAAACACGAAATATTGATGTTACACAAGCATTTCAGAAAATCTGCAAATTTCATTTTATAATTTTTTCAATGAAAAATCAGCAAAATGCAGAGAAATCTGCAAAACTGGCAACAGTGACGACAAGCTGTAGCAAGAACTCGAAGCTCTGCGCTGTAGCGTACAGTGTGACCGTTTGATCGACTAAAGTGGCAAATTGCCACTTTTTCGATTGCCTTGCCTCTTTTTGTCCCCCTTTTTCTAAAATGAATTATATAATAATACATTAAAAATAAGGACTTTAGTGTAGTTGTGTCGATTTGTTTAATATTGCCCCTTTTTTTGATAAATCCTCCCCTATTTGGTGGCACTTTTTGAAAAATGTCATCGGTCACCCTGGAAGCGATTGCTCTCCTTGCGTGTTTGCTTGCGCTTTATACTTTCCCCCTCATCAAAAGCGTAAGCCAAAAATTTTTAATTTTTTAGCTCAGATGCGCATTCTATATAATTTATATTCTTTGTTTATACCCACATTTTGGGTAAATACCCAGGTGCTTGGGTAAATACCTGGGTATTTACATTTATATACCCAATTTACCATTTGGGTATTTACCCTTGTCCCATCACTGCGCACGTATCATACATACATACATAAGCATGCACACTAAAGACCTGCACAAGACCATTTATAAGAACTTTCAAGACATGATGGATTTTTCAAATGCTTTACTGCAGCGAAGTGTTCTAAAACAAACGCTAAACAACACATTTGATTCAGTTATTATATGTGTAGAAGTAAAGAAGAAAATACTTCGTGACGGAAGAATTTTTGATGCTTCCCTGTCGGAGAATGTGTGGTTGACTACAAAAATAGTTAACTTATAGTTAGTTTTTCTTAGACTGACTAAAAGCTAGCTGCAAAATCATCCAGAACAAACCCAAATTAATTCTTAAGTTGAGTACGCAATCGAATTTGATGAGAGCCAACAAATTTATTATTATTATTTTTAAGATATTTTCTTTACTGTTAATTAACCTTTCATTGCGATAGAAATATTTTATAAGGAAGGTTATGACAAATCTTAATTGCGGAGCGTTAATAATAAAAATGTTAACAACTAAAAAAATTTAAGAATTCAATTATGCCATCGTTACTCAAATAACATTGTGCAAAAGTGAAAAATCCACACGGTCCTGACAGTATAGGTTCGATAGTACTACCAAAGGGTAGTAAAACCCAATACCCAGTTGGCGATCTTAGTGACCAATTCTCTTATGGGCCTCCAAAGGCTTCGGAAATCGCTGCACCCTCAAAAATGGTGTCATCCGTTTTTGGCCAACAGCCAATACAAACTTCTGATAGCGCTTAGCTACATATATATGGCAATAATGTAGCTAAGAGTAAATCTTGCTAATATCTTATGCCAAACAAATTCAGGGCTATCATGAATAAAATTCCACGTGAAATTTCTCCTTTTTCCAATTAGAATTTTTTGTTTTCCCTATTATTTGCTATCTGTTGGAATTGTTCCCTGAGAAAAAAGTTCACGCGGAATTTTATTCATGATAGCCCTGATTATTTCTTCGTGCACTTTTTTTGTGCAAAAACTAAGGAAACATTTTTTTCAGTTTTTTCAGAATAACTTAAAGTTACTCCTAAATTTTTGCTAACAATATTTAGCAAAGTTGTACCTACGGTAAAGCTCAACAACTTTTGTGAACATATACTAAATACAATCTGAATAAATATTTTCATTAAATAATGTGTAATGCTACTCTCCAGGTGTAGGTTGCCCAAAAAGGAATCATCTAGATTCTACTTGAGTGCCTGCGTTTAGTAGGCAGCCACGTAAACCAGATTGCCCAGCGATACCGCTGATACATCGTTCACTGTATAGCACTCCTTGCAGAGTATCAGTAAAGTTTGTTTGTACAAACACTTTTCAACAAATTAACTTTCAACATTCGAACTATGTATATAGACAACCGAACACTTTTCTTACAAACTGCCCCAGTAAAGGAAATATTTGTGCATGTAGCATTTTTTAAACAGTGTAATCATCGCAGCGTTGTTCAACTGAAATATATTTTAAGCAATGCATGTAGCTTAAAATATATTTCAGTTGAACTTCTATCTTGGCTTACATAAAAATCTCGGGTAACTTTTCTTTAGTATTATTATTGAAAAACTAAAAAAGTGGTAGATTTTTCTCGGAAAGTTGTAGAGTTGAGTGGGATACCCAAAAGAGGTAGATCTACCACAAAAGTGGTAGAGTTGGTATCGCTGCTTCGCAGAAATAAAAAATAGTATTGCGAGTGCAAGAAGGAATGCTATTGTGGCTTTACACAAATTTATATTTGAACAAGAGGGTGACCGCAGTAACCGAGGACGTATACGTCAGTTTCGTGGCTTCGAATTCGAGGAAGACGACGACGCGTTTATCGAGAAGGAAAAATACGTTAAAAACAATCTCAGCGACGCAGATTTGGTGGCTGGGATTAAGTTACGACAGTGACGACATGTATAGGCACATATTTAGCAACATGAGAAAGGGTAAATTGCAACGACGATGATAACGATGCTGAAAGTGATTACAATTGCGATGACGATGATCATGATGAGGTGGATAACACCAACGATGATGATGACGAAAACAGTGATAATAATGAGACAATTGTAAACAACAAAGCTTGCAGCAAATTTTCAGGAAAAGACGATCGTCAGGGAACGTACAACGGCAGCAGTGGCAACGAAGCAGCAAATTTTAAAACGATGCATCGCCATGGTTACATACAACACAAGTAAAAACAGATATGTTAGCAAAAATCAATACGACGAAGAAACAATACATACATCTGAAAAAACGAATTGTTTGAACATGCAACGTTTTGCAGTAAATTATCGCGACATAGAGGAATCAATTCCTTTTTTTGAAGGCGGAGGTAGTATGCCGGTAGATAAGTGGTTGGATGAATTTGATGAAATATCAGCTATTATGGGTTTTGACGATTTCCAAAAATTTACTTTTGCAAAAAAATCTTTGAAAGGTTTAGCCAAGCTGTATATTTCCAGCGAACGCGGAATAATAAGCTATTCTAAATTAAAGAGCGCATTGGTAAATGAATTTAGAACGTCAGTTAATGGTGCAAAATTACATAAAATTATGGTTGAACGAACAAAGAAAGGTGAAACAGTGTATGAGTACTTTCTTGTATGAAAGATTTGGCATCAAGGGGAAATATTGATGAGAGTACTCTTATGGAATACGTAATCGATGGTATCAATGATCTAACCGTGAATAAATCAATTTTATACGGCGCAACAAATTTAAAGGACTTCAAGCTAAAATTAAAATGCTATGAAACCATGGCGGATGAAGCAGTAAGACAAAAATACGAAAAGCAAGTGAAAAGTAAAATAAGAAGTGACAGAAAAGAAAGAAATTGCTTTAATTGTGGTGGCAAGGGCCATGAGTCCGAAAATTGCAACAACAAGGACAAAGGAGTTAAGTGTTTCGCTTGCAACAAATTTGGCCATATTTCTAAGCAATGCCCCTGCAGGCAAGAGACGGCAAACGTACGTCAGCTAAGCAAAATGAAAAGAAGCCCCATGGATTTGACGTAAAATTTTTGTGTAACAAACCGTTCAATACAAAGGCTCTGTTTGATACAGATAGCAAATTCAATGTAATCTCGCAAAACATTTATAAGAAATTAAACAGCCCTGAACTGAAGAAATCAGATTTCTATTTAGTTGGTTTTGGTAACAACAGTAGTCAAAATAAGATAAAGCCAATGGAAATTTCAAACATGTGGTAATTATTAACGGTGATGAGTACACTTTGACATTTCATGTAGTTCCTACAAATTGTCTGGATAACAACCTAATTTTGGGAAGTGAGTTTTGTAAGTTTGCTGAAATTATCATCACGCCAAAAGAGCTGAAAGTACGAAAAATTCAAAAGGAATCAGGCGATGAAGTTCACAAAATGATGATGACTGCTGCATATAAGGATTGTGATAACGACGAGGTCAAAATCGACATCGACCACAACTCAAGTGAAAATGCTAAGAAAGAGGTAAGAGAATTATTAAGAAATTATAATCCTGTAGCGTCCAAGACAACGAATGTGCAAATGAAAATTATTTTGAAAGACGAGACACCTATACATTGCAACCCAAGACGTTTACCAATTACGGAAAGAGCTACTGTCGATAGCCAGGTTGAAAATTGGATTCAAGAAGGTATTATAGAAACATTCGAATCTGAATATAGTAGTGCTGTAGTACTGGTCAAGAAACGTAATGGCGAACCGAGACTATATTCCCATTACCGTTAATAGAAGATCAACTGGACCGATTGCAAGATACGACTATATTGGGCAATACCAATTCTTAAAGGTTCCATTATCAAATTCACCTGGAGTTTTTCAGCGTCATGTTAATTAATGCAGTATTCAGAGACTTAACCAGGAAAGGCATACCTTTACCCTACATAGATGAAGTCATAATAACAGCCAAAACCGAAGACGAAGCGGTACAAAATTTAAGAAGCGTTCTGAAACTTTGCGAATAATGTGGGTTGGAAATAAATTTAAAGTGCAATTTCTTGAAAACAAGAATTCAATTTCTTGGATATGCTATTGAGAACAAGTCGATATCAGCTTCACCTGAAAAAATTTAAGCGTTAATAAAATATGCCGTTCCTAAGAACTTGAAGCAACTTGAATGCTTTTTAGGACTAGCTAGTTATTTCCGAAAATTCATACCTAATTTTTCATTAATCGCTAAACCGTTATCTAAATTGAAGAAGCACGATCGAATTTTTTAGATTGGTAATCAGCAACTATCAGCGATAAACGAATTCAAGTCTATTATGTGTCGGGATCCCGTTCTACGTATTTATAATCAGCACTACGAAACCGAAGTTCATACTGATGCTTCCATGGAAGGATATGGAGCAGTCTTGCTACAGAATTCCCCTGACGATAACCAACTTTACCCTGTGTATTACATGAGTAAGAAAACAACCGACCAAGAAAGCAAATATTCAAGCTATGAGCTCGAAATTCTTGCTGTCATCGAAGCGCTTAAAAAATTTAAAGTTTACTTGTTGGGAATACATTTTAAGCTGGTTACTAATTGTAATGCATTTACAAAAACACTGGAAAAGAAAGATTTATGTACTCGATTGGCACGTTGGATATTACTTTTGCAAGAATATAATTAGTATACAGTCGAACATAGATCTGGAAAACAAATGAAGCACGTTGACGCTTTTTCTCGCTATCTTATCATGGTGATTTCAGACGCAGATAGTATAATTGGAAAAATAAAACGTTTTCAGAGTCAGGACGAAGAACTCGAAACCATAAAAGAAATTTGGAAAAGTACACCCACTTATAGAAATAACATCCTAAAAGACGACATTCTTTACAAAATCCTTGATGACTGTGAACTTTTGGTGGTACCAAAAAGTATTCAGCGAGAAGTGATTCGACAAGCTCTTGAAAAGGGTCATTTTGCTTTAAAAAGGACAAAGGAGTTAATATGCCAAGAATATTACATTCCCAAAATTGAAGACAAAATAAAGTACCACATCGCAAATTGTGTTCCTTGTATCGTTGTAAATCGAAAGAAAGGTAAACAAGAAGGTAAACTTAATCCGTTGCCAAAGAGGTCCCTCTAAAAACTTATCATATCGATTTTCTTCGACCAGTAGAGTCAACCAATAAAAACTACAATCACATCTTTGCCGTTATAGATTCGTTTTCCAAGTTTTGTTGGCTATACCCAACGAAGTCCACAACTTCCAAAGACGCCATCTCAAAGTTGGAACTACAACTACTACTTCGATAGAGTTCCGAGAGTACTGTGAGAATGAAGATATACAACACGCAAAAATTACAACTGGCTTGCATCGAGCTAATGGTCAAATAGAGAGAATTAACAGCATCATTGTTCCCGTGCTAGCTAAGCTGAGCATTGAAGATCCAAGTAAATGGTATAAGTACATCGGAAGAGTCCAACAAATCCTTAACTCAACTTACAACAGAAGCATCAATATCACCCCTTTTGAAGTGTTGATTGGAGTCAAAGTGAATAGTAAGGACGACTTAAAAATCAAACAAATACTTGAGCAAGAGGTAATCGCTAATTTCGACTATCAACGATCTGAAGCCAGAAAAGAAGCTAAAGAAAGCATCGGTAAAATCCAGAACGAAAACAAGAACACTTACAACTTGAGACGTAAAGAGGCCATTGAATACAAGGTCAATGAACTAGTTGCTGTCAAAAGAACTCAACTCGGAGGAGGCCTTAAATTGAAGTCCAAGTATTTTGGTCCCTACCGAATCGTGAAGGTAAAACCACACAACACCTATGAAGTCCTGAAAGTAGGCTATGGGGAAGGCCCTAAGCAGACGTCGACTTGTGCCGAATTCATCAAGCCTTGGCTTGTGATTAGTTGTGATGTAACTATGTTTGGCGGAATGTGCAGGTATTACCCATAAAGGGGATATAACTTCCTCTTAAAACGTAAGGTGGAATATCCAAAACTCCTGAGTTCGACTGGTAGAAGATTATAAAGTCTACAAACCCGTACTAAAAATGATCTCTCATAAGTTGAATTCCTAATAGATTGTAAAATCAATTGGGGATTGCGAGTAGATCTTGAAAAACGAAGTAGATTTGTTACAGACGAGAAAGTGTTTGATTTAACAAAAAGATAGAAGATACTCAAGAACCTTATCTTAACAAAATAAAAAAAAAAAACATTTAAAGAATTCAATATTATGAGCAGAAACATGTTGAGATATACGAAAATTAAAAATATACCTTACAATTCGATTAAATATTAGTCTGACTCGGTTAATGTTATACGATGTGCAACCACTATATAACTCCAAGCAATAAGTGAAATGCGACATTAGTAGGGAATGTGCTAGTTTGATTTTCGCTGCCACCGGCACGTGACAGGAAAAGTTGTACAAAGTTCTCAGTACGCTATTTACCCTACCCGAAATGTTAGATATGTGATCACCAAAGACTAATTTATCGTCCAACACCAGGTCTAATCACTTCATAGATTCCACAAATGGCACAATTTATATTCACAATGTATTCAAATCATTTTTTTATTTTACTAAATAAATTTTTATTATATTGAAGTAAAGCAACCTAATTTAAAAAAATATAAGCTTCTGACATGGTAGGAAAACAGATAAACATTTCTATAGAGTAAAAATAAAAATATATGATGAATAAAGAAAATATATCACAATTTATTTTATTCGAATGAAATGAGTATTTGAATATCCAGGTTTGTTCGATTCGTTTTGATTGTATGTATATCACTAAAGCATTTTTGTGTAATTGAATTTATGTTAATAGGTTTGATCCCGTACTCCACATTGGGAGCCCGCGGGATCCCAATTTTCCAGAAAACTGTTCCCGTACTCAAAGTTTGGGCAAGTAAGGGAGCCTTTCACCCCACCTGGATAACTATCTTGTCGTGATGTGGTGGCTTAAGTGCAAACTGTGGTTACTGTACTTGCTTCAGGGACTACTGTGATTGCCTGAATTAAGGGCAGTAACTATAAAGGCATGCATACTAAAGGTTGTCCGGTTACAACAAGTGTCTGGTACATAGTTATGCCTACTGTCGTATAGTACTAGAACACAGAAACACTTTTTAAGGTCAAGGTGGTAGGGGGCTGTGCCGATGATCTGAATGGCTAATTTAGTGGATAAACAAAATTAGTCGCTAGCAGTAACCCTCCTCCAACGCCCATGGCACGGGTTGGTTGTAGACAATTTGCCTAGTCCGCGCACGCCGTCACTGCGCGGATGGTCCTCTCATTTACTGGCCTACTCGTGGGAATCAAAATACACTTCAAATCAAAAAATTCTTAAGGACGATGACGTGGACTTCACGGACGATACGTCGGGGGGAGACGAGTTGCTGACTCCCGTGCATGAAAATTTGCTCACGCAGGAGAGTCAGTTACTCAAAGAAATGGAGGAGGTTGATGAACTCAATGCTCCATCGGGTAACTCAGCTGCAGGGGTCAGTGAGAAGCTGGGGGATCTGTCACTGGGGTCGGAAGACGAGAGGGAAATCACACTGATTTCAAGTAGCCGTCCGACTTCAGGGGCAGACCTCTTGGAATCTGGACCTAAGCAGATGAGTGGCTCAGTGGGTAAGGAGGGTCATTCATCTTCCTCAAACAAAATTGTACGACAGCACGCCTTGCCAGGATATATGGGTAAGGAGGGTCGGACAAAATTGGATAAGGCCAAAAGCGGTACTAGGAAATCTCTGGACTATCTGGATAAGATGGCCAAGAGAGATCCGGGACTGTACACGGCAAAGGAGATACATCTGGTCAGGAAGCACAGGCAGGACGTTAAGAAGTTCGAAAGAATTTATGGCCCTGTCAGTGTTCTCCTGGACAGATCATCTCCTTTGGAGAAGGATGTGAGTGTGGATGGAGTCCAGGCTACAACTCGCAAGGGTGTAGAGGCAATATCGACGGGCACATCCAGCTCCAAAAACAAAATAAAGAACAAGGAGTCTGGCAGTGCATTGTTTGCCAAGGCTGTCAAACCAGCTGTCTCTCTCAGGGACCCCCGAAAGGAGTCATCGAAGAGAGTCAGATCTGGCGATGACATACCCTCCACTTCAAAGAAAGTGAAGAAGTCGACGAGCCAGGAAGGTGACCTTCGGGTGGCTGTCATAGATAGGAATGATCCGGATGGTAGGATTAATCCTGAACTGTGGCAGCTGGTGGAAGGTAGGCTCATCGATGAAATCGGCCTAGCAGGGGTAGAAAAAGAGGAGGAATTACAATTCCGTGGCGCGGACTGGGAGAGGGGTGTCAAGCTTGTTAACTGCGGCAATAGGAAATCATTTGATTTCCTTAAAACCGTCGTTGACAGGTGTGGTAACCTTCGCCCGGAGGCGAAGCTGGAGGTAATTTTAGCCTCAGATCTGCCTCTCCGGGCAGTGGTGACAGCGTGGTTTCCACCACCCGTTAGATCGATGGAAACCATTTTGTCGGTACTGGAGGCTCAGAACTCGCCTCTCAGGACAAACCAATGGAAGGCTTTGGCTTCAATGGCTTGTAAAGAGAACGCGGGTAAAGATCTTCGGTTTGCCGTGGATCAGGAGTCTCTAAAGAGATTACAGTTGTTGGGGGGTGTTGTGAGGTTGTTTGGGGACTGTCAGATTTAGATTTACTAAATCAGATGGTCTCAAGAAGGCTGCGGGTGGTGCAGATAAACCTGCACCACAGTGAGGCAGCCTCGGCCGAGCTAGTAGTGCACCTCAACAAGTCGCGAGTAGACGTGGCTCTTATCCAAGAACCCTGGATTAATAAAAATAGGGTTTGCGGCTTAGGAGTCACAGGCTACACATTATATGTCCCTGTCACAGAGAATAAGGTAAGAACTTGCATTTTAGCAAGGGATGGGCAAGGATTAACTTTACTTAATTCTTTCAGTAAAGGAGACCTTACGGTCGTTAATGGAGGAGCGAGGGGTAAGCAGGGGATTGTGCTTGCATCGGTCTATATGCCCTATGATGCTGTTGATCCACCGGGGGCAGGTGTGCGGGAGCTGACCGAGTATGCAAGATCGAGAAGGCTTGCATTGGTACTCGGCTGTGACGCTAATGCGCACCATAGTCAGTGGGGGAGCCGCAACATTAACAAAAGAGGTGAGTTGGTGTTTGATTTTATAACTTCTAGCAATATGTTTATTTGCAACAGGGGTAACGTACCCACGTTCAGGAATAGGGATAGGGCAGAGGTTATAGACATAACACTAACTAATAGAGATAGGAACCTGGTAGAGGACTGGATGGTAGATAAGGACTGTACGTTTTCGGACCACAGTAGGATATCATTCCGTCTAAATTTTTCAGGGGAAAGGCGTGAGCCATATAGGAATCCAAGAAGGACTGACTGGGATACCTATAGGGCCACTGTTGATATTAGGGCAAGGGAAGCTCCGCAGGGTGTGGATACACAAAGAGGAGTGGAAGAGGAGGTGGAATATTTCACTAATACTTGTAGGGATTGCTTTGAACAGTCATGTCCAGTGGTTTTCCCGGGTAAAAGAAAGCAGCCTTCGTGGTGGACCAAGGATCTAAAAGATCTGAGGTCCTCGGTTAGAAGATTGTTTAATAGGGCGAAGCTCACAGGAAGGAGTGAGGACTGGGACAATCATAAGGTATTGTATAATAAGTACAAAGGTGATCTCAAAAGGGCGAAGAGGGCCTCATGGAGGAAATACTGTGAGGAGATTGATTCCGTTAATGAGTTATCGAGGTTTCGGCGAGTATTGTCAAAGGACCCTAGGGCTCCTGGGAATATTCAAAGATTGGATGGCACATGGACGGAATCCAGCTCTGAGACACTTTCTGTTTTGATGGACACTCACTTTCCTGGCTGTAGGGAAGTAGGAGAAGAGACAATGACGGAGGTTAACTTTAACTACTGGTCGGAACCGGGATTAGAAGGAGCAGTGGACGAAATAGTGACGTTGGAAAAAGCAATATGGGCAATAAATACATTTGAACCGTATAAATCACCGGGCCCAGATGGTATTTTTCCGGCCATGTTGCAGAACGTCCCAGAGCGCGTACAACTGTTTCTGGTGCATATCTTTAAGATCTGCTTAAGCAGGAGGTTTATACCGAAAGGCTGGAGAGAGGTTAGGGTCATCTTCATACCCAAAGCGGGTAAGGCAAGCCACTCAAAGCCGAAGGATTTCAGGCCAATCAGTCTTTCGTCGTTTCTTTTGAAAACATTAGAAAGACTGATTGATCTGCATCTAAGGAACACAATTGACACCCACGTTATAAGTGGCGCTCAACATGCCTATCGTAAAGGCAGATCTGTTGAGAGTGCGCTTCATGACGTGGTTGGTGTTATAGAGAAAGGACTGCAGCACAAGGAATACACACTGGCTGCATTCTTAGATATTGAGGGGGCCTTTAACAACATAAGTATACAGGCTATTAGGGAGTCACTGGAAACTCTTAGGGTTCACGGATTTCTAGTGGAGTGGATAATTATCATGCTTAAAAGCAGAATTATCAACTCAGATATGGGAAGAGAACGCCTGAGGAGATTAGTGACAAGAGGTACACCACAGGGAGGAGTTTTGTCACCTCTATTGTGGTTGTTGGCGATGAACGCAATTCTTATACGTTTTGATAGGAGCGGACGGAAGATAGTTGCATATGCGGATGACGTGGTTTTACTGGTAACGGGAAAGTTTCTGCCCGTTATCAGTGAAATCATGCAGTCGGCGTTGGGCGATCTGTCCTCCTGGGCTAGCAGTAAAGGACTAGGGGTCAACCCAGAGAAAACTGAGCTAGTCCTCTTTACCAGGAGATACAAAATAGAAAGTTTTGTATTACCCAGGATGGGAGGTGTGGAGCTGAGACTAGCAGAGGGGGCTAAGTACCTGGGTGTTTACCTAGATAGCAAGCTTTCTTGGAAAATGAACACGCAGGAAAGGCTAAGGAAAGGACTCAATGCCTACTATGCATGCAGGAACTCCATAGGAAGGAACTGGGGTCTGCAACCGAAGGTGGTAAATTGGATTTACACATCGGTTGTCAGGCCGGTTATCTCTTATGGTTGTTTGGTATGGTGGGAGGCATTGAAGAAGGAAAGTCACAGGAGATTGTTAGCTAAGGTTCAGAGATGTGCCTCGATGGGCATCACAGGTGCTCAGAGGAGCACACCTCAGGCTGCCTTGGACGTCATTCTTCATCAGGTGATCAGGAATCCGTAACCCCAGGGTTTACGGACTATAAGGTCGCTGAGATCGATTTTGGTAAGACACCCTTAATGGTAATTCCGGATAGGGACCATTGGGTCAATTCCGATAGGCTGTATGAGGGTAGGGCAGTCTTTACAGACGGGTCAAAAATGGGGGAAGGCACAGGCGCTGATGTCTATATCCTGGGAACGAACATTCGTAGTTCTTTTAGACTGCCGAATGAATGCAGTGTTTTCCAGGCTGAGATCTTGGCGATCCTCAGGGCCACGGAGCTGGTTGCCGGAAATGTGGCTGAAGGTGAAAAGGTAACCTTCTACGTCGACAGCCAGGCAGCGCTAAAAGCTTTGAAAGGACACAATGTCAAATCGAAGCTTGTTAGTGACTGTAGGAAAGCCCTCAACTTGCTTATGGATAACTATAGTGTCAGACTATGTTGGGTTCCTGGTCACAGCAGTGTTGAGGGAAATGAAATTGCCGATGAGCTGGCAAGAATAGGATCAGCGTTAGACGAGGGAATGTCTGACAGATCGGTGAAATTACCGATAGGTCATTACTATAAGGAACTCAGTAATTGGGTGGAAAGCAGGACCAACAGTTCATGGCGTAGTAGGGAGGATTGTAGGGTCTCGAGGGGTTTTTGGCCAAAACTAGACTCAGGAAGATCTAAACTACTACTGGACATGGATAGGAAGGCGATGCGAACTATGATAGGCGCGTTGACAGGTCACTGCTCGGTTAGAGCAAGAACCAGCATGTGGGAAATTGGTACTCCGGATTTTTGTAGGATGTGCGGGGATGAAGAGGAACCAGAAACCATTGAACATATTATCTGTCACTGCCCGAAGCTGCAACGTCATAGGCTTAGATGGCTGAGCAGACGTTTCCATGAAAGCATCACTGATGTCGGGAAGTGTAAACTAGAGGACATCAGGGGCTTCATCATGGGGATTCGGTGGCTTAATGACGTATAATAGGGTTTCTTCTGGCTAAAAATGGGAGGGGTAAATATTACCAGTAATGGGCAATAGAAGGGAATCACAATGGACCCAGTTGGGTCTCCGAGTGGAGGTGCGGTAGGCACCACCCTTCCTAACCTAACCTAACCTAACCTAAGGGAGCCTTTGGGAGAGTAATGTTCTTCTTCTTCTTGCCCGAAACAGCCCGTAATTTTTCTTTGGGCTAGTTTGGGCAAGCCGAAAAACGATCAGCTTTTTGAAAAATAACCAATAACAAAGTAAAATTAAATTGTCCTAAACACTAAAAACATTGAAAAGTTGTATCAAAAAGGTTTATAAACAAGTGGTGAACTAAGTAAGTGTAAAGGCAGAATTACCCGACTGTAAATGTAGAACTGTAAATGTAAATGTGTCAGCTGTTCGAATCTGTTGCATGAAAATCTATGCAAATGCTTACCTGACTGAAATGTCACGTAAATGTAACGTCTGAACCTGCAGAAAATAGAATTTCATGACGACGTTACGTGACATTTGTAGACAGTGATGGGATGTATGTATATTGAATGAGAGTGTGGCACAATAGCCCTATGTTGGTACTTTTGTTTCTTTTGATAATTTAAGCTATTGAGTTGCTAAATTTGTATACGTACATGACATATTTAATAAATTTAGTTATCTAATAAAGTTTTTTTCTTTATAAAATTTAACCACAGACTGCCAATCGTATTTGTTTATTTTTTTGTTAATATACATATACATATATGTATGAATATGTAACATACATATAGTACATTTGTGCGAACAAACAGCATAAAACGCACAAAAACTATTTTTATTTAATAATACCAAAAAAAATTATAATATGCGTTTAATCATAACAATTATAATGATAATAAAAATATAAATATTTTTATAATTATAATACGTTATAATGTATGTATGTATGTATACATATGAAGCTAAAATTGTAATTTCACTAAATACCTATCAAAGTCATAACATTGTTTGTACGAGTAAGTATAAAATAATGATTTGATACCATTTAAATAATTTTCGTACTTTTTCCACACAATCAAAAATAATGTGAAGATATTGAACTCCCATCAATGTTTCGAACAGCTGTTGCCCATTTTATTTGAATTTGTTATACTGATAAAAACCCAGCAAACAAAAAGTAGTATATATGTGTTCTTGTTCAAAAATATACATATTTAAATGTATGTATATTGTTTGTGATTAAAATTAATTATTATTAGTAAGTACGGACATTAATAAGAAAAGTATAAAACGATAAAGTGGATATATAATAATGTTTTTATATGATTGAGGTGCTACTGAAACCATAGGCATTCCTGGAAATTAAGGAGTCAAGCACTTCGTTGTTCCGATGAAATTGCTCAAAATCTGTTTTGCTACTTGTAGTTATATGCAAATATTACGGTTAGAGGCTTAAGCGTTACAGCTGCTATTAAAATTATTACAATTGAGTTCTTTTACATAAAATAATAATTTTAATCAGAATTAATTTCTTAATCAGGCTTAAGTTCAGTAATTTCAATTCTTATTGAATGAAATATTTTTATTAATTAATGTGAGTATCTAAAGAAGAGAAGAAAAATTAAACTGGACTTTCTCTTCTTTAGATACTCACATTAATTAATAAAAATATTTCATTCAATAAGAATTGAAATTACTGAACTCAAGCCTGATTAAGAAATTAATTCTGATTAAAATTCACTACAGTTCAACTAAATCTAAAAATGTCTCATAAAATAATAATTTTTAAAACCTCTAGGCACATTTTCATTATAAAAGATGTCTTATTTCAAAAACTCCATTACTTTTTTCCAACAGTATAAAACTTGCCATCAAAACAAAGTAAATTATAATAGCTTCAGCGAAATTATTAAAGAAATCTTGGATTAATTGAAACATTACCATTTTATACATATGTATGTATGTATGATCACACAATCCATATACATTTCAATCACAATGAATTCCATGAATTTAAATATTATATGAACTTTCACGTTTGACTTCACATAACTCGCAATTTAAAATCAAAAATGAGTGTTTGCTGGGCACAAAGCAATTAGCATTTATGTATGTGCGCACAAGGAAGTTTTGTTGTTTGCAATTCTGTTGTAAGCATTCTATAATTTTGTTGTAAGCATTCTATAAGCGTTCAAACATTTACATTTACATTACATCTACGATTTCTACAGTCGGCTAATGAGGCCTTAAGTAAACGCATGCGTGTGTAAGTATGTATTTACTTGTGCGTTGGCTTTTGGTAAGATTTTTGGTTTTTCTTGTTCCCGTACTTTTGTAAATTTTTTGTATTATCAATATACATATTTCTATGGATTTTGTTATGTATTTCGAATCAGTTGGATAATTTGGTGATGGTTTCCATCACATGGCAGAAATAATAAATTTAAGATAAGAGCTAGCTTCATTTTCAGCTGTACATGAATCAATATATGCTATATTAATAAAATATTTGAGGTACAAAATACGCATTTTGGAAATATCAACTTCAAGTAGTTTAATAAACATTTTAGAATTTTGATAAAATATTTTTTTAGAATACAACTTTACTCAACATGGCTTGGCAAAGCTTTCTTAAGTTTTTTTAATAGGTATTTAAGGTATTCAATAACTATGCATTATGCCTAAAAAGAATAATATTCTTCTCTTCAGAATCAAATTTTAAAATTTTTAGCAAAACTTTAAATGATTAAATATTGTGAGGCTAAAGCTGGGATCCCACTATCGTCTCACTGCAGTAAAGTCTTAAGTATTAAAGCAAAATGGCCTTATTTCTCAATTAGTTCCCAAATAAGTCTGTAGTGCTTTATTACTAGTGCAGTATGGTGCAAGTATGTATGTATGTCCATATATTTATTATTATATAATTAGTTGAGAAATAAGGCCAATTTATCTTATTATTTATGACTTTATATCAGTCAGCGGACGAAAACCCCTAGAATACGATTTTCCTTGTAATTTGAGCGTTTTTTTGCCTCCATACAAATCGAAATATTTACACATAAATACCTATACACATAGCGTTATACAGAAATTTAAATATATGATTTCGTTTATATATAAAAATTTGTATATGTTCCATTTTTAAATATGGATTGTTAATTCAAACATATATTAATTTCATGAAAAGCTAAATGTTGTAAGTCGGGTACATTAAGTGGGCTATCGAGGTTGAAAAGAGATAGCATGGAAGGCAGTGTAAAGATTTAGGGAGGTAACAACATTTTAACCTCCAGGTTCCATTGTTTGTTGTCGACTTGCGAATTAACACCTATTTTTTTATGTTTATGTGTCGAATCTAAGTGGAAGTATATAGAAGAAGAATCCATCCCAAATTTTTACAGGTAGCACAATTTTTATATAATTCGATCCATAATAGTCGGTTCGTTACAATATTCGAAAACCGTTTTCTAAAAAATGTCGAATAATCGATCACCTTAAATGGAATCTAGTAGCCTAATTGCCATTCGGGCACCAGCCAATCCCACAAAAAATGTGTACCCGAAAAAACTGAAAACGGAATGGAATTTCGCGCTTTAAAATCTTTATATTTCAGACCAGTGTAATCAATATAATAATCAGCTTTACTACGGTTCGCGAAAATGTTCTTCGACTATTGTCGTATTGGTTCTCGAATTTGTTTTTTTGTGGTACTACGTAAAATATTCGACTGCAAGGAATTTGTAACAGAATAAAAAAGAAGAGAGTGACACAAAATGTTAAAATCAGTTAAATATTATGAAGCAGTCTATTGCGAACTGTCAAAAATAATAACAATAAAAATAAGTTGGTGCCATGAGAGATTGACCTTGTAGATCTTTTACATATTGTAGCTTTGGTAAATTTTGTTAAACTTAAAGCGAAGCAACACCAATTTACCAAAGCTACAAGATGTAAAAGATCTACAAGGCCAACCGTGAATCCCGCTATTATTTTCTTTAAATCGTTTCATTTTGACAAGCTTTAAATAAAAGTAAAATATTAAAATAACTGAAACATTCGCGACATCTGGGATTGCGTCCCGTTTCCAGTTTAAAGAAAAATTAATATTTTTAAATCGATTTGAAGTATACGAATTTCGAGAGGAATCAAATAGCGAATTGGAGAATATTATATACATATGTAAGTACTTATAGGATATATGGGAACATACATATGTATACCATATATTATAAGGCCACCAAACATCGTTATTGAAGTGTTATAGTATGGGTGTATATAGCTACAGCAACTGTAGGAAATTTAGTTTTTATATAAGGAACAATGAACAAGATGGTTTATTTAAAAATCGTGAAGTAACAGTCGTTAAATTTTCATTTTAAGAACAGGGGTATGAGTACGACCGTGTTCCTCAATTCTAATATTAAACACATAGCGAATTATCTTTTTTACAATTCCATTGATAATGTTTATGTTATATGTCAAGTACCAGAAAAGACTTCAAGACAATAGTTGATACGAGACATAATGAGGGAATTAGCTAAGCGAAATCTAATGTGCTTAGGTGTATATGCTCTCAGTGCGTAAAGCCTCCTCAAAATCTGGCAACTTTTGTTTGCTATAGAATTTATGTGGTCGTTAAAGTTTAGTTTACTATCGAATATAACACCAAGACATTTGAGCTTATCGACGAAATCAATAGGCTGTCCATTTATAAAAACTCGCGGTTGAGGAGGTAGATAGCGATTTGACAGAAAAAAGTTTAAAGATTTTGTTTTTTGCGGATTTATCTGAAGGGAGTTTGTATGCATCCAAATGGATATGGAGTTTCAATGGTCGTTCAAGCAAGTCTCAAAATTCCTGACATTACCATTATCGGTAAACAATAAGAAGATATCGTCAACAAACACGAAAGATTTACAAAAATTGTTACTTAGAAACGAGAGTCAGATAGATAAAAAAAAATATTAGATCTAAAACTGAGCTTGGGGAACACCATAAGTGACACTACCAATACTTGAGTCATAGCCATTTAAAGACATATTTACCACATCCACTATATTCTATCACAGTTATGCATTTTGAGTTTTTTGGTTTAAGGCCAAATTAACGATTTAAAAGGGCCAAAATACCTTTGATAGAGCCAAAAAAGTTTTTTAATGTACTTAACTATAACCTTTTAATTTCAATAAAAACAAAAGTATGTACCTATTAATAATATAATGCACGTGTTTTATTTTGTTTAGAGCAAAAACAGAAATTAGCGACAATAATTTAAATTTTTTAAACTATTTTATGTTAAATTAAAGTAAATACAAATTTTATATGACTTTATGAATAACACAGAGACTTTACAAGAATAACACAGAGCTCAAAAACATTAATTGATTACATTATAACAAATAGTAGGAATATAACGGCTAACATTAATATATCAAGCAAAATATCGGATCATGAAGCAATTGACATAATAATAGATAAAGCAGAGTACAATTCTAATGAAAAAAATTATAAAGAAGTTGAAATATTTAAATATAATAGATCTCAATATAACAGAGAAATTATGAGCATACAACAAATAAATAAGAATAACAATTTAAACAGCAACGTAAATCTGTTTGATGAATATTTGGAAAATGGAGTTAAAAAACTTACAAAAAGAAGAACGATTAAAGAACACTATAAATGTAATTGGTTTAATGAGGAGGTACAAAACAGTGCGAAATTTTTATAAAGTTAAAATTGAAAATGAAAAAAATAATTATTTAAATAATAAAATTAATAATGTCAATAATCAAAAAGAAATGTGGAGGGAAATAAAAAAGCTAATTCTAAAAAAATCTCAAAATGTAATTGAAACTGTGATATTTAATCAAATAGAATACAAGGAAAATTTTAAAATAGCTGATAATTTCAACAATTATTTTGTAAATAGTATTAAACTAATAAGGGATACAATAAATAACGTGCAATATGTCGATAATATACCTGTTATAAACGCCCGGTTCAAGTTTCGTACAATAACTTTAGATGAATTAAGAAAAATATGTAAAAATTTAAAAAACAAACCAGACTATAATAAAGTATCAAGTAGCATGATTATGAATGGTTGGAATATAGTGGGTAAATCATTGCTCAATATAATTAATAAATCGTTGGAGACGGGAGTATTCCCTGAGAATTGGAAGACATCTATGGTAACACCAATTGAAAAGGTTGCAAAAACAAGAATATGCGAAGAATTTCGACCAATAAACACCCTAAAAACATGTGAAAAAATATTAGAAAGAGTAGTAAAAGAACAATTAGAGAAATATGTAGAAAGTAACAAAATATTATCAAAATACCAATCTGGATTCAGAAAAAAGTTTTCATGCGAGACAGCAGTAAATTATTTAATAAACAGATGGAAAAGAAATGAGAAAAACAATAAGATAGTCGGAATTTTTCTGGACTTTAAAAGAGCCTTTGAAACAATTGATAGAAACATACTTCTGCAAAAACTACATAGATACGGAGTTAGAGGAACAGAACTACAATGGTTTAAATCATACTTAACAAACAGGAAGCAAATCACAAAAGTAAACAACATTAAATCTAACATAACTAACAATGATTTTGGAGTTCCTCAAGGATCAATTCTGGGTGCCCTTTTATTTATTATATACATAAATGATATGCCAAACATATTGAACAAATGCGAAGTAGTATTATACGCTGATGACACACTTATTTTCACGGAAGGAGAAACTAACACCGAATGCTATCACAATCTTACACATGATATGGAAAATGTAAGCGTTTGGCTAAACATGAATAAGCTAAAACTGAACGAAAATAAAACGAAAATTATGGAATTAAATACAAACAGCAATGAAATTTTTAAAATAAATAATCAAATTATAGAGAAGGTTAATCAAATAAAATATTTAGGCTTTATTATTGATAAAGATTTAAAATTTAAAAACCATATTGATTATATTTGTAAAAAAATCGGCAAAAAAATTAGTTTTTTTAAAAGAGTCAGAAAACAGGTTTCACTTATAACCGCAATAAAAATATATAATACTATAATAAAACCACATTTCGAATACGGCTCAACAATATTATTTACATGCTGCACAACAAATCAGATTGAACGGCTTCAGAAACTACAAAATAAGGCAATGAGAACTATATTGAAGTGCAACAGATATACATCTATTCGTCTCATGCTGGAATCCTTGAAATGGCTCAACATTGAACAAAGACTAAAACTTAACACTATCACTTTCATTCAAAAAATCAGAAGCGGAGAAGCACCAGAGTACCTAACTGAACAAATAGTATATGTGAGAGAGGCTCAACCGTACAATCTAAGGAATATGGACCACTTTAGAATTGAGAGAGTATCAACAACATCGATGCAGCGATCGCTTTTTTACAAAGGTCTACACCTTTACAACTCCTTACCAAATTATGTAAAATTCGAAAATAATTCTAGTATATTTAGAAGACACATTGTTAATTTTGTAAAATTTAATTGAATAGAGAAAATGTTATAAACTAATTGTAATGGAATGTATATGAAAAGTATTGATAATACTAATAAAGAGACTACTTATTTATGTATGTATGTTGTTTAAAAAATTAAGTTTTAGTTAAAAACATTCTATAAAGGTATTCATTTCAGTTTTTTTGGTTGGAAAAATGGAAAAATGAAATTTTTTTCCTGTGTTTGTTGTAAAAAAATTACATTTTTCCATTTTTCCAACAGAAAAAAACTGAACTGAATACCTTTTATATGTAATTCTAATTTTATTATACATAATCTCTAAATACGTAGTCCAATAGTTCCTGAATTAACTTCTGTTAAAAGCATTTTTTTGTGTGAAGTTTTAAAATATCTTCATAATAACAATTATTAGAATTTGATTTCATTAAATCTTTTAATTCTATTAAATATGAGACTGTATTTTTTACATGACGACGATTTCTTCTATTATGGCCTGTTTCACGATATCGAAAGAGAACTCTCGGCTAAAAATGTTGAATTTAAAATTTCAACTTTTGGTGAATTTTTTTACGTGTTTGTTGTAAAAAATATTAAATTTTTCCATTTTTCCAACAGAAAAAAATTGAAATGAATACCTTTAATATAAATTTTCAGTCGAAAGAAAATATTCTTTCCACACATGGTGAGTAATGGGGAATAGAAAGAGTTCCTTGAATAATACTGTATAAATTTGTATGCAAAAGATTACCTAAACGATTTTTAATTTTTGCAAAATTTACTTCTACTTAAATCTTTGATTGAGCTTTTTAAATTCTGGAAATTGCGATCCTGCTTATGTTCATTATTTACTTGTTCTCTTTCCTTTTGAAAAGTTTAATAGCAAAAAAATTTAATAGCAAGTGGTATAATACAATACAATACAATACAATTGGCTTCCCCACTCAAAAAATGAGCGCAGATTTCGGAAGCCAGTTTAAATAAAAATCTCTAAAAATAAAAGTAGTTTTTAAAAGTGTACTCCAAAGGTTTGAAGGAATTAGTTGAATTTTGAGCTGAAAGGGCCAAAATAGCCTAGAGAGTACCACAGGGCCAACAAACATCCAAAAGTGCCACAAATGGCCCAATTGTGCCACATTTTGCATCACTGTTCTATCATCTTCATCGCAGTCATCGGACATGAACCCAACTGAACATATTTCTGGTGAGATGCACAGAAAGAAAGAGTGGAAAAGCTCACAGAAATTCTGAAGCAATACTGGCATAATATCATAATTGATGTAACAAACGTTGGTTCATTCCTTTTCAAGACGCTTAGAAGCTATGTATACCAAGTCATTAAAGTATAAATTTGTTCTAAATTTTATTTTATAAAGTAATAGGTTCATGGTGTATTACTTTTGTAAACTGAATTCGTAACTTGAATATTTGCTTTTGTTTGGCTAAGCAACATTCTAAATTCTAGTTTTTCTTATATTTTTATCAGCAACATACGTATATACATATAAATAAGTAGCTTTGATAAAATTATCCGACTGTTTTTCCAAATTGAAAACGAGTTCTGTGAGAATATTCTGTCCGATTCTGTATATATATTTATATATGTACATACATTATATATATATTATCAGCCTTATTTATAAAAAATATTATTAAGGCTTTATGAAGGCTTTTTAATGAAAATATTTATGAAAATTGTTTTAAAAACTCTTTATTAACCTTAATAAATGTTATAAATAAGGCTGTATACATATATATTACATATGCATATATACTATATACATAGTTATTAATTATTTATACATATGTATTATACATACTTTTTATGTACATTACATACATATATTTAAAAAAAAAATACTGATACAATGTATATTTTATATCCAATAATTATTTAAACGAATAGATACAAATAAAATGTAAGTTTTATTTGCAATTAATATACTTTCGATTTTGAAAGTCAATACGAAAGGAATGTACCTCGGCACGAAAACATATTTTTACACTTTTACGAATTTTATGATTTTAATCATATGTAGTTAAAAAAATAATTAACATTTAGTAGCTTGTCATTTCGGTGAGATGCTAATTTTAGATGAATAATAATTGCACGATATACATATGTGTGTATAATGTATTTAGAAAGTTGAGGAATTCTTGGAAAATAAATTCTCATAATTGCATTAACATTATAAACACTTTTGAGTTATGAACTTTTTTACACACCAATATACCTTCCGTAGCTCCAAATATTTATTAAGAAGAACTACTTTTAAGATGCACTTTAAATTCGTATTTTAAAAAAGATTTCGAGCTGAAAATTTAGTTTTATTTGTAGAATTTTACTATTTTGCTGTTGAACCAAATATTTTACACTTCGATTACAACAGTGTTGACAATATGGAAGTATATTGAAAGTCGAAAAATTGATTTAAGCGATTAAGTTCAACTACATATATATGAACGCATAACTCCGTCAGAAAATGTTTCTACTTTGAATCCAGCACAGAATATGATATCAAGGAAGGTGGTACTTGAAAAAAATATATAAAAAGGTGATAAAACATTTTTTTAAAAGAAAAAATTCAAATATATAAAGTTTATCGTTTTAAGACTGAGCTGGCAACATCTTTCCAATTTCCATCTCTCCTATGTGGCTGGCAAAAACTATCTATAACCTATTCACTTTAGCATGTAACAATGTCGTGAAAAATAATTGTATTTTGTCTTTCACTCGCCAAAAGTGCTGACAAGTCAATTAAAGACGGCCTACACTGAAAAAAATTATTCTCTATCATAAGATCTAACGGAAAAACACAACCCTGATCAGATGAATTGTTACTAGCCGTCTACACGAGCAAGGAAATTCATATTAAGTGACATTATCGCTGCAATAATAAAACAACATGAATTTCGTCTGTTTTAAAAACCCGATCTATCAAACAGTTGACTAAGATACCAATGTATACATATTTATAAAATAAATACACTTTTCACTTTAAATGTGAACATGTATTAAATAAAAGAAGAGATTTTGACAGTCGCGGCTTAAAGCAGTTCATTTATTCTTAGAACCCCTGATAATCATCTGGGTGGCGATTCTGAAATTATGATAAAAATGAAGTGATAAAAAATTTATCATATTCACTTCACTTGACAGATAGTTCTCATAAAAAACTAAAATCAGAATCGCATTTTCAATGAAGTGATATTTTATTTTTCATTTTCACGATTTTACAGAAACAGAATCGACCCCCTAGACTGTTAAGGAAACCTGTTATCATTCACCTTGCACACGAGTACTAATTTTGGCGATTATAGCCGTGACTCATGATATTACAGCGGGTCTGCACGTAGCAATATCGATTGCAGCAATTGTCAAATTTGATTGCGTAATTGAAATTATTAAGTGTAGACAGAAATTGCCATAACTGGGGTTCAACACGCGCTATAAACTTGGAAATAATTATGTTTTCATCTATTAAATTCTATTTCCAACACAATATGTTCACGTGTGAACCGAAATAACATTTATTTGTACATATATTGAGAAATAATTGTTCGAAGCTATTTTCAAGAAATTATGTTAATAATGAACTGTCAAATTTCGCTGTTATTGCTGTCATTTGTTTTTCCCAGTAATTAAATAAAAAAATATTTAACTTTGTTTCTTAAAATCAACAAAAAAGTATGTATGTATGCATATACTTGCATAAGCTTATTTGCATTCAGCAAATTTTAAATAAAAATAAATGAAACAAGCACAAAAAAACTGAAGTTAATGTATTTATGCACAGCGAAATTTTTAGATTTATGTTCAATATGCAGTAAATTTTCTCCACTGCGATTACACATGCCACTATTGGCATGCAATTGTTGTATGCGTATTATCAACGAAAAATTGTCGAATCTCTTGCCATTTGCTTCACCGTTTACACATGCAATTGCAAGTTCATTTTAAAAATTTCGGCGAAGAGAACATTTGTATACTTCTCAAGTAAAAAAATTGCTCCCATTTTGCTTATAGATAAGTATTATTTTTATAATATTAGGCCTCTATAATTAAAAAACTTACAGTTTTTATGCGCAGTGCGATTAATGAAACACAATAATACATATAACAAGTTAAAACTTTAATTCAGATTTCACATTAATCCAATAAATGTGCATCAAATGCTCAACACGGTAACACTTTTCTTCGTTTTGACATTCAATGGCATGCAAATTTTACTGCCACAGGAGCTGCCATTGCAAAAAATTTGAGTGTGTTAGTGAAATATTGTAAGTGTATTGAGTTTTCGAAAAGGCATGCCACTATAGTGGCATGTGTAAATGGTATGTAAAAACATAACAGTGAGATTACACGAGACATAAGTTTGGAAATTTTTGTGTTGGCAATTGTCAAAATCTGTTGCTAACACAAAAAATGACTGTGTAAACCGTAAATCTTAGTGTTCGAACACATGTTTGGAAATAATTGCTCAAACACAAGTCTTAGCAATTATGTTAGGACACAAGCTATCAAATTTACTTTTTTCGTAGAAAATAAATGGGGAAAACTAAAAATAATATGTTTTTTATAAAAAAAATCAAGCAAAAGAACAAAATATATGCTCTGTGGTAGAAGTATTAAAAAATCAAAACTTAAAACGCACATTTTGCATGCAAACGAGAACTTGAATTTTGATTTTTAACATTATACGTCTAGCCACCCCTTAAAATAAGTTTGAACACAAACTTTTTTGTGACGTCATTCTGCCGACGTTATTTCTTATGTTCATATATAAAAATTGCCCGTCTATTCGTACTGTAAGCTTGTACATGAACATATTTGTGACAATATTGCTTATGTTCGCAAAAGTATACAGCGTGTGGAGACGTGGTGTATCACTACGACTACACGAGTAATTTTATGTGTCTTAAAGGTATCTTTACATGGTAATAAAAGTATTACGACATTGTAAGCATGGTACCAAGGTGTATCTAACTAGGTGGCAGCGTTACTTCAGCTGATAATTTTTTGCTCTATGTGCTTTGTAGCTGAAGAATGTCAAAAACTTCGATTTTGTTTTGGTTTTAGTACAATTATTTTTATACTTTTGACATTCTTCGGCTCTTTACATAGCTATGGTTGCCGTATTTTTGTGTAAAAATCCTTACGCAGTTACCTGTATAATTACACCATGCATGGTACTCTGTTAAAAATTTCACGAGAAATGTTGACATAATCCATACAAAAAAAGTTTACGTGAAATTTTCGTGAAATAATGTTGCAAAAGTTGTACTCTGTTCAACTCGTGAAAAATTCATGAAATGTTAGAGTGGTTGTTATTTATTTTTTTTATTTCTTTTACTCTCAACCCCCAAATCGGTTCAGTTTTATGTAAAAAAATATACAAAAAAATTTCATAGCGATAAGTTGTGTTTTAGGTGGTGCTCCCGCCCTTCAAAGTTGGCCTTCAAGGCTATTTTCAATGTAATTTGTTTGCATATGACTATCTTAAAAAAAAAAAGATTTTACAAAAATATGATGTATGGCAATATTTTAGCTCTTCTAGTCTACAACATTAGTCTCATGGAAAATTTTTTGCTAAAATTAATATTTTAGGAAATAATGAAGAAAATAACCAACAAAATATCAACAATTATACATATATACCAAAATAGCATATATATGGATATTTTTTTACTAACCGTTTACAACAAGAGTTGATATCTATTAAATTATTTCATATATACTTATATTAGGTATAGTAATAAAAAAAACTAAACAAAAAAAAATACATTGAAGGTGAAGTTATATAAAACGCGTTATTGCGCGTGCGAACTACAGGAATCTGTCAAAAACAGTTGAAATAGTGTTTTAACATACAACAAGTTACATACGAAACTCTTTGACGCGCTTGCCGCAGAAAGTTGGTTAACTTTCAACTTTTTAACGCGTTGTGTTGTTTTGACATCTAATCAGCCGACAATAAAAAAGAAAAAATTAAAAAAAATTAGAATCATGAAGGAAAATCTTAATAAAGAGTTTGAAAAATATATAGTCTTGCTCAAAAAAGGAATTGAAAATGTTCCAAGACCATTTCCCAATGTAAAAATAAATAAAAAAAAAGCTGGAAGAAAAGGCGTTTGTAACGCGTGTTGTGTAACTTGGCATTTGTCATGCTGTAAAGTTTTCAAACGCACGATATTCGTCGACGAACTAACGCGTGCTATGTAATTCTACCCTGAATGTATGGGCCTTAGGCACAAAGTAGACCAGAGTTGAAGAAAGTGACTTATGAAAAAAGCTAAAATCATTTGTCGCGCAGATTCTGCGAGAAAGGGACAACTGCAGTATATTTATTATTAAAATGTTACCAAAAAATCAAAACAAACAAGAGAAAATGTGTGTTTTGTGAAATATACACGTGTACATACATACATACGTACATACACATTTACAAAATTAAATTGAAGAATTTGTTGCATTTACTTAAAAAAACCGAATGTGAAAAAGATTATTTGTATTAAAAAGTTATTAAAATTTGTTTGCAAATTATTCCTGATTTAACTTTAAGCATTTTCATTGAAAAATTTTAATTTTTTCCTTTTATTTACAAAAATCACTCAGCGAATAAGACCACAAAGTGTTAAACGAAAAACATTTCAACAAGTAAACAATTTTGCAAAATTAGATGAAAGAATTTGTTGTCTTGAATTAAGAAACAAAGTGCGAAATAGCTTATAACTATTAAAAAGGCAATTACAAATTGTTTTAAGATGATTGCAGATTTCATTTGAAGCATTTTCATTAAAAAAATATTAATTTTTATCATTTATTTACAAAAATCGTCAAGCGAATGAGGTTACAAAGTATAAATTGAAATTAAGCTACAAAATTCCACCACGAAAGAAGGTTAAAGAAGACGCAGTGACAGAGTGAGCGCGAGATCCGAAAACACAAATTATCTTCCGTCTCGTGTCATCTCTGGTATACCCTGTGCCTTAGGGCTAACTTTGAAGGCCGGGCGCACTCGCTAAAACATAACTTATGGCTATGAAATTTTTTTGTATTTTTTTTTACATAAAACTGAACCGATTTGGGGGTTGAGAGTAAAAGAAATAAAAAAAAAAATTCTCCATACAATTAACGACCACTCTAATGAAATGTACCTGGAAAGATTTTCTTGCCATCTGTGAAATAATGAGACTGGCATTTATTTCGTGTGAAATATAGACAGCTGATGTTTTTGTTAACAAAAGTCGATCAGTGCTGCCTACTTTAAACCAAATAAATACGAAATTTTTTTCCGAAAAAGTAAAATGGGCATCACTTGTTACGTGTCAAATTTTTCACGCGAAATAATCAATGTTGCTGAAAATTTTTCACAACTTCGAACAGAGTACCAGGCTGTAGAAGCAAAATATTATGAAATTCTCTCCGTGATAAAAAAAGATAACAAGAGTCTGTTGTAGGTATATTTCATGTTTACACTGATGTTATAAGTAAATCGCAAGCAAAGATATCAAACTGCTGAATTAATAATAAAAATTGGAAAATTGTAACAAAAAGATGTGTACTAATAAAACTGAATATTAGAAAAAATATTTTATTATTTCAATGTAATTTTACTACAAAATGTAATTTTATTTACAGGTTTGTCTATTGTTTGTTTGGTTTTGCTATACCATCAGATACTTGATGGTTGCAGTTGTACAATATTTACAAAAACAACATGAAAATTTCGTGAGTTGATTTTGGTTGCTTCTGCAAAAGTGTTAACACCTTCAATATATATTTCATTAGTGCTGCCAATGTTCACTTTGAAATACACCTCTGGTGTGATGAGATTACTTAAAGGTGTCTTTACACGGTAATACAAAGTATTACGACTTTGTAGAATCAAAATATTATGAAATCCTCTCCGTAAAGAGTAACTGTATATACACTTGAAATTTGTAATACTATGTTTAGACGGTACGTGCTTCGCTCTCTATTCATGCTTCACGCCCCAATCATGACCGAATCCACTTGCTTCGCCATACAAAATTATGAGAGCGAATCAAGTAGATTCAATATGAATCTACTTGCGAAGCACGTAAAATTGGTATCTTCTCTAACTTTTATCGCAAGTAATCGCCACTTTATCTGAACTAGCTATCAAAACAAAATAGGTATATGTGTATGTGTGTGTTTGTAAACAAATAAAAAAAAACCAAAAAACATAGATGTGAGTTTAATATAAATAAATTTAATTAAGTTATGAATAATATAAAAAGAAAAAATAAGAAGAAAATATAGAGATGCCTTCAAAAACAAGATTTCGCATGAGTGGAATCTATGTAAAGTATGTATGCTTATGTGTATGCATGTATATACGTGCGTATGATACGTATGTTTGTGTGAATATACATAAAAAAAATGCCATGCGAACAGTGATGCCAACTTTTTCAGAGCAAAAACAACTGTGTGTTCATAAAAAAGCACTAAATGAAATAAGTACTCGTATATATGTATGTATGTATGTACATATGTACATATGTATGTATGTACATAAATATATTTTTATTTATTTTTTTATATTTATCTATTTATTTGCCACCAATTATGGTGTACTATTTTAACAAAAGATAATCAACGAGAATTATACTCCTCTTTAAAGGTTGTAAGAGATGTCTGCCCGATAAATATCTTTGTATTATTACAACTTTAATTTTTTTTTATTATTATCAATAATAATAATATTTAATGGATAAAAGAATAATAAATGAATGTTTTGTAATACAAAGCGATTATGAGAAATATGTTACACACGTATATGACTTTACTATGAATTTTTAAGTTACAAATATTTTTAAAATTTATTTTACTTTCTTTATCTATTTGCTCGATAGTAAGTTTTTCTGTAAAATTCTTTATATCATCATATCGCAAGCTCATACTATTTCACTTGAATTTTTTAATTAAATTAGAATAGTAGTAATCATTAATTTCTATTGAACAATTGTTAAATTTAATTTAATTATTTCCATTTAAAATAGTATTGCTTTTATTACATGTATTGTTTACAAATAAATTGACTGCGTTTTTAACCATTATTGTTTTTTTCATCTAACGCTATAATTTCTAATTCTTTGTTTGTTAATTAATTAATTAATTTTTTGTTAATATACAATGAGTGCTGGGTTTCAACTGTCTGAAATGAAGATATTTTTTGAATCCTAGCCAATTAACACGATTTATCATCTTCACATAAGGATGAGTAAAGTCACTTCTTAATGGACTACAAATGACGCCAAAATCTAGAATATCCGGAATGTTTTGTATGTCAGTAGGACAATAAGTGGGATCCCCACTCGAAATGGCATCCAAGCCCATTTTTGAAATTGTGTTGAACAACGCTCGACCTCGGGTGTAATAAGACGCGAACCAGAACGTATGCTTTGCATTGTAGTTGCCAGCTGCTACAAAACAAGGTCCAAGAGATTTATATAAATCCTCGTATTGATCCTCAGTGTTTGAAAATATGGAATTGGAGTAAGTTGATGATATCGCGAAATTTGTACAAAAATTTTCAATGCCAATATTTGTTGCTTGTAGATGTCAAGAATGTAGTGCTTAAGTCTTGACTTAATTAAAATTGCTGATCCACCGCATGCTCTTCCTCTCGGGTCCTTTGAATCATGTAAGGTGTAGCCATACTTTTTAAAAAGTCTTCTCGAAGTCAAATGAGTCTCTGAGACCAACATTATATCAATATTTTTTCCATGAGGAAGTGCTCAAGTTCAAGTTTTAGTAGAATTTGGACTTCGCCCGCGCTTTATCACTGTTGACAACTTGTGTAAGTGATGACCACGAGCCCGAAGCGTATGATATCGCTGAGTTAAATGTAGAAGTACTAGGCAACGGTAATGTTAACGAATCACTAGTTGTCATTGGACAAAGCGTTGACGATCGTTGACGAAATAGTGGCTTTGCCATTAGAAAAAGTCTATCATCAGATTTTTTATTTTAATTGTTTTCATTAAGAGCTTCAGAACTCACATAAGCCTCACATCAGATTTTTTATTTTTATTGTTTTCATTTAGAGCTTCAGAACTTACAGTAAAATAGGCATTTCTGCCGTTAGCGCTCACTTCAAAATTTTTTGTTTCCGAGGTACTCATATAGAGTATTCCTCAAGGGCACTTTGTTTGTATTTTTTTATTTGCGGTTTTTTGTTTTTGTTGTTTTTGACCATGTAAAAAATATGAGCAAAGCAAAAAAAAGCTTATTTATCAAGGTTAAAATGCAAGTATGTACTACGAATATTTTTTTGTATGATTTTTTGTCTGTTTAGTATGTATAAAAAAAAACTCCGCTAAGACGTCTGTTCACTGTTAAACGAGAACTTATACTTTATGACAAAAAAAAAAAACTTTTCTTTCAGAAGCATAAAATATATATATTTTTAGAACTATTTAATTTTACATAAGACAAAAAGTGTAACTTTTCCAACCCTGGAATCATAATTTAGGATTTTTCTAATTCCTTATACCAATCTAGTTCTTTAAAAAATACATAAAATATGTTAAGTAAACAAAGCAAAAAGGAAAAAAGAAAAACTTTATTTTATTTAGTTACTCTATTATTAAAAAGTTAAAATTTTCCACCTCTGGAGCCTTGGTTTACATTTTTATAATTGTATAGGCCAATTTTTTCTTTCAGAAGCATAAAATATATTTAATTTATAAAGGAAAAATTAATTATTTAGACGTATTTAATTTTACATAATACAAAAAGTGTAAGTTTTCCAACCCTGGAGTCATAATTTTGGTTTTTCTGATTATTGATACCAATCTAGTTTTTTAAAAAATACATAAAATATGTTAAGTGAACGAAGCAAAAACGAAATAAGAAAAAACTTAGTTTCATTTAATTCCTTTACGGCCGTATTATTCACTTTTGATAAAACTAGCTTGAAAACTAGTTTTCGTGAAAACTAGTTTTCGTGGAAAAAATCTGAAATTCATTCAAAGCTAGTTTTAAAAAAAAGTTGGTATTATTCTCATATGAAAACAAAACTGGTTTCAGTTTTCAAACGCATTGCTAGTTTTGTGATTAAAACTAGTTTTGTGCAATATTTTGCATCGAAACACATGCTATCGCAGGCAGTGTTTACATTTTGAGTGCTTAAAATCATTGCGGAAAACAAAATATTGTTTTAAATATTACTCGTGAGTTCGATTTGAATAAATATTGATTGTAATATGTGTTTAATGTTATTTATTTTGTTTTTAGTTCTATTTTAGCTACTAAAGCCTGGTACGGAGTTCATACGGAATTTCAGGTTCTCATACAAACTGTATGTAAAAAAAATTACGGAAATTCAGGTTGGTAAATTTGATAACGAAATTTCCATTTGCTAGTACGGACTTTCTAAAGAAAAATACACAATTTTTTTTTAAATTTATTGTCTATCTTGTGGATTTATAAATATAAGTGGAGAGTTTTTTCAGTCAACTGATACAAAAATTAATGTTCAAACAATTGTTTGGTGACGGAATTTTTGACATTTCTAATTTTCATCAAATTTTAATTAATTTTTATTGTTTTTGTGTGTTTCAAATTCATTGTGGTTTATAAATATGGAGCGTAATTCGAAGAAGCACACCAGAAATCGCAGCAGAATCAAAACTCTCTGCTCAGTGGTGAGAGAACGGCATCTGTGGAAGCACGAATTATTTCTACTTAATAGCGAGCACTTAAATATAGAAACTTACCGCCCTGCATTCATTTCATTCGAAATCGCTGACGAAAGGCCACATCGTCCCATTCATCAACTTCTGCATGGGTTCGTAGTGTATATGGTCGACGAGGGAGAACGTCTTCATATTCTTCGTCAGAGTTGAAACTGGTATCATCGTCGTTATCTGTTAAGAATTCGGCCATCCCCATTTCTTGCAGTGCTGCTCTTCGTGCCATTTTTTCAAATTAATAATGTGAAACAGAGGCTAAACTAGTTTTATCTACCCCAAAGCCAGCTTTTTCTGGTTTTGACGAAAACTAGTTTTCAATAAAACTAGTTTTCAAAATCCGAGTTTTATCGCTCAAAACTACAATGAATAATACCAAATTTCTCAAAACTAATTTTTTAATTGCCTATAAAACCAGTTTTCACGTTAAACTAGTTTTCAAACTTGTCAATAATACGGCCGTTAGATTTTTAGGTGTTTCATCTGAATGGTTCAGTATGTTACATTCTGAACAACATAAGCCTTTTCTTTTTAGACCGTATTTTATATGAATGAAACAATTTGATTTATAAAATTATTGTTTTTCTAACTTACTTTTAAAATAGTTATTAGCACTAAAAGTTATTTCTACTTCAACATTTGAACATGGTAATGTTAATAGTCCTAGAGCAAATATTGACAGTATTAGAAATGGATTATGATCAGTTGAATTTCTAGAATTATGAACTTCGATCGAAAATTTATCAGTTCTGAGCAAATTTTTCCATTTATTTATCCTTAAATTTCTAATACTTCGTTCCATTTCTTCAATTTCAGCTAGAAGCAATGCATTCAGTTTCCAAAAAGATATTAATTTTTTTGCCTTACTGTTCCCATTTACAGAAGTAATAATGTGTAGTTTTTATGTACTCAGTGGAAAAGTTACTGGTTTACATTTTTTTTTATTTTTGTCCACTTTGTTTTTAGAGCCTTAAGTTAGTACTTTTCAGAAGCATTTTTGGAAGCTTTCGTTATCAAGAAAGCAATACATTGCTTCCCTCAGTGGTTAGTAATTAGATTATTGTAATTAAACTATTTTATAACGTGCATGGTATCCTCTGTAATTTCTAGAAATATATTATTTTTTCTCACTATGAAAGATAAAGTTTTTCTTCCTTCATATTTCACCAAGCTGAATTAACATTCTGCAAAGGAAACTTTGCATGTCTAAAAGGGGTGAAAGCAGATAGTTTTTGAAAGTGAAAATAAAGCCACCACACTTTAACAAATTAATATTTAGTAGATTTGTAAAACGCACTAAAATCAAAGGTGAAAAGCACCAAAAAAAGGCACTAATTTCTTTTTAAAGCAACAATTTGAAAAATTCCGCACTGTTATGAATTAAAAAACTCTAAATCTAGTATTAAAAGCACTAAATTGGCACGCTGCACACGAAGCACGAATGCGCAGTCTAAACAGCATGATTCATTAACATGATTCAGAGAGCGAAGCAGGTGATTCAACTTGTCGTCTAAACATAGCATAAGGTTACTGTATTTTTATACAGACTGCAACAATTAACACTAAAATTTAAAAAAAATTTAAATTAAAGGGTGTTCCATCAGCTTATGCAATTTTGACTATGTAATTTTGACAACTTGCTGTATCTTTGAAACCGTAAGAACCAAACTCTTGACATTTTCAAAATCGGTTAAACAAAAAAAATCCAAAAATTATAAAATTGTCAATCCAAAATAAAATCGCCAAAAACAAAAAAAAAATGGCCAAACAAAAAAAAGCACCAAATTAAAAAAATTTCTAAGACTAAAATAAATCGCAAGAAACCGGAAAAATCACAAAAATTAAAAAAATCGCCAAAATGAAAAAATCACCTAAATGAAAAAAACCCCAAAAACAGAAAAAAATTACCAAATGAAAAAAAAAATCGCCAAAATGAACAAATTGCCAAAATAAAAAAAACCCCAAAAACAGAAATAATCGCCAAAATAAAAAAAATCGCCAAAATAAAAAACCCCAAAAACAGAAAAAATCGTCAAAATGAAAATTATGACGATTATCGCCATATAAAATTATGAGAGCGAATCAAGTAGATTTAATACGAATCTACTTGCGAAGCACGTAAAATTGGTATCTTCTCTAACTTTTATCGCAGTGTATCGTCAGTTTATCTGAACTAGCTGTCAAAACCAAATAGAATTGTCAAACAAAACAAAAACAAAATAATAATCAAAAGTAAAAAGTATATTTTTTGTAATAAATAAAATAAAACAAAACATAATAATGGATGAAAAAAAACGAAAGTTGATAAGTGCTTTTCTGACAAGAGGAATATCTTCTGTTAATACCAGACTCGTTTGCCTGGCTTAACTGAGATTTAAGTGGTGGGGCTTATCCAAGTGGTACACAACGATAAGCAATTTAAAGAATGTTGATGTTTTTTACCCAAGTGATACACAAGGATAACTCAAGTTGTGGAGGAATCAGTTAGTTATTCAGGTAGCACAGCAGGATAATCTAATTGACTCAAAGAAGTGAAGTGTATGACGATTTAAGTAGCAATCATAATTAACATAACATAATTTAAAACGGCCAGAAACTGTTCATTATTATGCCAAATTCATTCCCATCGTAACCTAAGCAAAACAGATATTCAATTTCACTACTGTCTGGCTGGTAATTTGAAACACACGTGGAAAATAAAATGTTTTACTTATTTCGTCAATTATGCTGACATGATGGTTCTCATACCTGGTTTGACAAATGTGTGAGAAATAAATTAATTTTATTTTAATTAAATTGTGGGAAAGAGTTTAAGTGTACTTGAGACGTGGCAAAAATATGAATAAAAAAAGTTAAACAAAAACGAAGTAAGCGTTTTGCTTAAATTTTAATTCAACTAGAGATTCTTTTTATTTTGATACCAAATAAAAAGAATCAAAAGAATTAACATATTGCGCCCCCAGGGGGATTGTTAATAACAATAGGCAATTTAACTGAACACTTTCCGGCAATTTATGCTGAAGTGAATTAAGCGCCAGGGTCCAACGAAATGTTCCAGCTTGACCTGGGTGATGGCTGTGGTGCTATTGGACGCGTATTGAGTCTTCTTTTTACTAATATTTTGATTAACAGGATGGTTAGCAATGTTAAAATCAGGGTCAGCCCCACATAGCTGACTGCCAAGCTATGCATGCCATGATTCATGGTTGGGGTTGGTATATTCCGCATCTGTTCTCTTACCTCCTCTTGCAGTCGGGTTAAGTTTCCCATGATTCTTAGGTCTAGTAAAGTTTCGGTTATATTGAAGACCTTTTGTTGTAAATTGGGCAATAAAACTACAGAGCTTGTATAGGAGGGATACAAAGTCGAGGTAATTGTTTGGTGCCCATATACGGTAATCAACTAATTTTTCATTGAACATCCTGCTGGTAAGGTAAGCAATCCAGTTCCTTGTAAGACCTGAGAACCACTGATGCCGTTGCACACCATACTTAATTTGAGTGGATGTTGAGTTGCGACTAGCCATTGATTTTTTTTATGAAGTTGGTACCACACATTACTATGGGCTAGTACGTCGGTATTGCAACTTATGTCTGACTCGTTGTTAAATAAATGTATCTCACAACGACACATTGGTGAATTTTTGAAATACATAGCTTGGATATTTGGGCATAAAAAAGTATCGTGATCAATGATGTGGCAAGCACGGAGTTTGGTATCATCAACCGGGAAATATTCGTCTCGGTGAGCGTTGAGAGCCATCATTTTGGTTGTTGGAATGATCGCAACCAACAAGTTATTTACTAGTTGTGGAACTGGTGTAAGATAAAAGAGGTCGAATTCCTCTTTATGGGCTAGTGGAATTTCCAATGTGCAAATAATGTGTTGGTTTGAAATGGCTGTATTAGCTGTCATTAAACCATACAGATGAATGATATCCGTGACTGGTAGTATCAAATCCGATTGCAGATTTGCCTTTATATTGTCCACTTCCAAAGAAAATTGTTGCGGTGTTAGTAGAGAGGGACTTATTCTGCCATGATATGTATCGGTTAGCAGATCCATTATGGCCTTTAACATTGTTTGCACATTGTCTGAGATGATGATCAACTGAATGCCAAGCGAGAAAATAAGTTGAGATTGCTGGGTTTCATTGACAGTAAAGTTCTCGAGTCTTTTTAACCTAAAGTTTAATTTATCGAGGCTATTCTGAGTATGAGCCTCCGTTTGTTTCATAATATTAAGGGTGGAGTTGAGGAATGATGTGTGATTCCGTAGAAGGTGTGCCAAGTGATCCTCGTTATTCTTTATGCTGTTGATGGAGTCTGTCATTTTTTAGGCATACTGTGAATCGAGGACTCCAAATAATGAATTTGCTACATTTCCAACGAAATCAATTGCCCCTCGTTTCTTTCTTCTTAAGAGGCTTTCGAGACTTTTAGCCACTTTAAGTTTAACGTTGTTAAAATGCGCAACGAGCGCGATACATTGATGATTGAGATCTGAACTGTTGCAACATTTCATCAACGTATTAGTTCCGTTTGCTACAAGTTGTACTTCCTTGAGAAATGGTGATAGTTCAAAGTAGATAAAAAGCTTCCATTCTGAGATAATTGGTTTAACTTGACCAATCTGTTCAAAGTGTAACCCAGGAGAGCTAGTGATCTTTGTGTAGGTACCTAGCTGGCATACCACTAACGGAAGGAATAAGGCAAGAAGCATTAGTAGGCTGGTTGGAGATAATGTACAGCGTTTTGGGGGTGGTCAGCCTTTGTGTTTGTCAGTAGGTGGTTCTTTTCTCTTGAATTCCGAGCTAATTCCTTTAGTTTTGTTCGGAGATTTGTAGTTTTGCTTGGAAAGGGAACTGCTTTTTACACCTTCACTGCCCAAAGACGTTGAGGGTGTGTTCTGAAGATCAGGCATACTTTCATTGCCAGTAGTGATGTAGGATGTATCGAGAGGAAGCGGAGCAAGTAAGTGAATTGCCCGTTTAATGATACCTGTAGATGTTTTTACTGTTGCCATCCTCACAATACCGTCAGGCCCGGGGAATATTTCGATCACCTTTCCCATTCGCCACGTCATGACAGGAGTGTTGTCTTTCACTATAACTATAGTACCCACTGGCAGATTTTGAGACTTTAATTGCCATTTGTTACGCAGCTGGAGTTCAGTGAGGTACTCGTGGGATCATCGTTGCCAGAAATGATGTTTTATTTCTGATACTAATTCCCATCGTTTAACGAGTGATGGCGACATCGACTGAGCAGTTGCATCGACTTGTGCCGTGAGAGGTTCCCCAATCAGGAAATGACCAGGAGTCAAGGCAGCTGCATCATTAGGATCATTTGATAATGCTGTTATAGGTCTGGAATTCAGTATTGCCTCTACCTCTATGACTACAGTTTCCATTTCTTCATAAGTTAGGGATGCGTTTGTCATTTCTTTGAGTAATAGCCTTTTGGCTGACTTGACTGCGACCTCCCACAATAACCCAAAATTAGGTGCTCGAGGAGGAATGAAATGAAAAGAAATGTTTTTATTTGCACATTCTCGCTGAATGGCTTCTTGAGCTGTGGGGGTAAAAAGGGCTGATGATAATTCCGCTAGTTGATTTCGTGCTCCGACAAAGTTTGTTGCATTGTCGCAGTAAAGTTGTTGGCAGTGACATCTGCGACTGGTAAATCATTTGAGTGCTCCCAGGAACGCTTCTGTTGTTAGGTTTGTAACTAATTCAAGATGCACTGCTTTTGTGGCGAAGCAATGTACGCCTTCTGAGGTCGTTTTCCTCGAGTTTTGAAGTGAACCCAAATTGGACCACAATAGTCAACCCCGGCATTTATAAATGGTCTTGCTGGTGTAACCCTCGTTGCAGGCAAACTTCCCATGATCTGCTAGAGAAGTTTTGGTTTTGATTTTGCGCAACTTACGCACTTATGGATGGTTTCTCGTGCTAAGTATTTTCCTTTGATGGGCCAAAATCGTTGTCGGACATTTGCAAGGAGAGCCTGAGCTCCACAATGCTTATTTTCTTTGTGTATTGACTCAAATATTAGTTTGCTGATTATCTCATTATAAGGGAGGAACATTGGATGTCTTGTATCGAATGGCAAAGTAGACTCTTCTAGTCTGCCTCCGACTCTTAAAATGCAATTTTCATCTAAAAATGGTGATAAACTTTTGATCGGACTTGACACCCTTGGTTCTTTGCGTTTTGGCAACTGCTTGATGTCTTCTGAGAATGCAAATTTTTGAGTTTCTCTAATAATTATAAGAAGTGAATCGTGGAGCTCGAAAGATGTCAGAGCTCTTTGAGTTTGTCGATCTGCCTTGGGGAGCCTAGCATTTTTTATGAATCTGAAGATGTATCCTATAATACGTTGCAGGGTTCTAAAAGAATTTCTATGGTTGATAGAATGCAAAAAATTTTCAGTCGTTACCGAAACCAGCATGTTATAGGAAATTTTCTTCTGTTCAGGTAAAGGTGTGTCAGGAGTTGGAGAGAACATCGGAGGCCAATGTTTCTCATCACCATGAAGAAAGAATGGCCCATACATCCACTGGGGTGTATTCCGCAACTGATGTGGATCCAATCCTCTAGATATTATGTCTGCTGGGTTGTCCTGGGAACTCACATGACGCCATTGATCAGGTGTCGAGCTTTCTTGAATTGAAGCTATTCGATTTGCTACGAATGTATGCAACGAAGATGATCGTGAATTTATCCATGCTAATACTATTTTTGAATCAGACCAGTAAGATGTTGGCGTTGTATTCATATCCAGATCGTGCTTAACTTTTGCAGCTAAGTTGGCACCCAACTGGGCAGCACATAATTCCAGCCTGGGCAGCGTTTGTTGCTTGAGAGGGGCTATACGGGACTTCGCACAAAGCAAGTACACAATAACTGTTTTATTTGGCAAGAATGTCCTGATATATACTGCGGCACCATACGCCTTTTCTGAGGCATCTGTAAAAACATGTAGTTGCGTATTGCTTGGAATCGATCCTTTATATATATGTCAATGAGCTTGAAAGGTTTTGAGTTTACTCAGATTACTTCTAAAGCTTCGCCAGCATGATTCAAATTCTGAAGGCACTGCCTCATTCCATGAAAGATTCAAATTCCATAATTCCTGGATGGATATTTTTGCCTTGACGACTACTGGAGACAGTAGTCCGAGTGGTCAAATATACGCGCTAAATCTGATATGACTGTCCTTTTCGTCACAGCCTTGATTGGTTGTATGTTGACCTTAATTTTCAGTAGATCATCCTTGGGTAGCCATACTAATCCCAACGTTTTTATATAGTCAGTTTCGTCTGTGGAAAAATCAAGACTAACTTCTTGATCATCATTGGGGATATTGCGTAGCAATTGAGTATGATTTGCACACCATTTTCTTAAATGAAATCCGTACTTTGACATGAAGTGTTGTAGTTGACGCTGAGCTTCTAGTGCTATGTTCAAGCTATCGGCTCCCCCCAAACCATCGTCCACATAAAAGTTCTTTTCCAAGAAATTGGATGCTAACGGAAACTGCATGTTGTTATCATGGCTTATTTCCTTTAGACATTTGATTGGCAAGTATGGTGCAGGTCTGGTTCCATATGTCACTGTATTGAACTTGAAGTAACTGATGGGTTCAGAAACATTACTTCTCCATAGAATTATCTGGTACTGTTGGTCTTTTGGATGGACCAATAATTGTCGGTACAGTAATGAGGTTGACTTGTGAGCCCGAGTCGAGAATTGCCTTACATTCAGTTTCTAGTCCATTTGCCTTGACCTTTACCAACGCTGTTCCTAGTAGGACATATTGTCTTCTGCCGACGGAACTTGTCGTCATGCTTTCAGCTTCGTCCTGTGGTGTGCTAACGAGAGATGTCACGTTTGTTGTGGAGGGGTTGTTAAGTGTAGCTGCCTCTCTGTCTGAGTCAATTTCTTTTTTAGGAGAGTAATTTTTCTTGATGACGAATAACCTTGTGGGGTTGGTTCCAGATGTACCAAGGTATGGTGCTTTTTTCCACATTTCTGGCAGCGGCCTGAAATTGTACATTGTTTGGTACTATGGGTACTACTAAAGCAATTGACACATAATTTGTGTTTCTGTATCATGTTTAGTCTGTTTGTTGAGCTTATATCGATGAATTTCTTACATCGATACAATGGGTGAGGATCTCGCTTGCAAACTATGCACAACCGGTTTTCGTGTCGAGGTTGTGCTGTAAGCGCGCATATTTTGTTAGTGGAAAACGAAGGTTTTTCCTTGTGTCCCATTGCTTCCAGGGTGTGAAAATAGTTCTCAAGGAATGTCAGAAATTTGTTGATTGTTTGTAGTTCCTTTGGGTGAGAAATTGATTTCTCATTTTGAGCATGCACTGTTTTATCTAACTTTTTGACCAGGATGTGGATAAGGATTGGATCCCACGATGATATTTGAAGCCCCATGTTGGAGAGAGCTGCCAAACATTCCTTTGTTGTATCGTGCAATCGCTTAATAGCACCTAATGTGGATGGCCCAGATGGTTGGTCAAGTAGTCTCTGAACTGCTGTTGCTACCATTACCCTTTTATTATTGTATCGATCTTGCAGCAATTGCCACGCCACCTTATAATTGTCTGCAGTAACCGCAAGATGATTAATGAGGTTCGCTGCTTCACCAATGACGTTGGTTTTTAAATACCACATTTTATGAGCATCAGACATCTGTTGCTCATAGACGATTCTTGTAAATAAATCGGAGAATGATGTCCATTTCATGTAGTCACCGTCCGTAGTTTCTGTGGTTGAGTGGTGGAGGCTTCTATTGGCCGTGGTGAGCTGTATGATTGCTGATTGTGCAGCTTGTTCGAGGTGAACATATCTGCTTGTATCGTAACCAGCAATGTCTGGGTCGGGATATTTATTTATTTATTTATTTATTTATTTATTTCAGTCTATGGACAAAAAATCCTTACAGACTAAGACAACAGAATACCTATAATTATATTGTATAAATATCTAAATTAACAATAGAGTATGTGTAAAACCTACATATATACAAAATTAACTTACAGTTTATAAATCACAGCTAAATTCTAAATTAAAAAAGTTATTTTATTACACTAAAAAGTAGGAGTTTAAACTCAGATTTCTTAGTGCCGAATTTAATGAAAGATTGAGAAACTTTTTGCAAATTGAAGTTAATCTCATTGAGGTGAACAAAGGCACGTGTTAAAGTACCATTACGTGCATAATTAGTCCTATGGAAGGGTACATCAAATAGCTTAGCTAATCTAAGATTTCTAGGAGGTATATAAAACGGTACCATATAAAGCAAATCAGGGCAATCAATAGAACCATTGAAAATATCATACACAAAAAGTGCCGATTGAACTATTCTACGTGCTTCTAGAGTACGTAAGCCTATAAACAAGCATTTAGACTCATACGGAACGGAAGATAAGTAAGGTAACGAGCGTGAGGCAAATTTGATAAAAATACGTTGAAGTCTTTCAACTCGAGAAATCAGATTAAATACGTAAGGACTCCAAATAACAGAAGCATATTCTAACTTAGATCTTACGAACGATGTATAGATATGCTTGAGTGTATATGGGTCAACGAATTCACAACAACTTCTTTTCAAGAAACCAAACATTTTATATGCCTTGGGAAGTATGTAATCAATGTGAGCTGCAAAAGACAACGAGCTGTCAAACATCACCCCTAAGTCCAACTTAGAGTTTGACGTGTTCAAATTTATACCATTAATATTAAAGACAACCACAGTGGGAGTCAGAGACCTATGGAAGGAGACATGTAAACATTTATTAATGTTTAGACCCAGACTATTCAGCCGGCACCAATCACTTAGATTATTAATCTCAATTTGCAGAATATACGCATCATTAATTGATTCCAATTTCATAAAAAATTTCAAATCATCGGCATATAAAAGATACCTCGATTTCACGAAACAGCTACCAATGTCATTAATGAACAAGTTAAATAACAATGGACCAAGTATGCTTCCTTGGGGTACACCCGACGTTTGCAGATAAGGGTTAGATCTAAAACCTTCAATACTCACAGAGCAAATTCTATTGGATAAATAGGACTGAATCCATACCAGGAAATTAGAATGAAAGCCCATTAATCTCAACTTAGATATAAGCATGGAGTGCGATGACTTATCAAAAGCTTTTGAGAAGTCAGTATAAATAACTTCTACTTGGAAACCATGTTCAAGCGCGTCTAAGCAATATTCACTGAAAAGAGTCAAATTTGTTACGGTAGACCTTCCAGAATAAAAACCATGCTGATAGGGCTTGGAAAGGAAAAACAATTTTTTGTGGACAATGTATTCAAAAATTTTTGAAATACATGACAACTTAGAAATAGGCCTATAACAACTTACATCGTCTCTCTTAGCTTCCTTAAAAATAGGAGAAACTGTGGCAACCTTCCACCTATCAATAAATTCACACTCCTGAAGCGACAAATTGAAAATAAATGTAAGAGCTGGTACGAGGGATTTTGAAGCTTTCTTTAAAAGATGCGTACATAAGCCATCACAGTCTGACTTGAATGAGTTTTTTACCTCAAGAATTGCTTCCGACACATCAGCCTCGGACAGGACTGGTAAGCCCAAACTTAGCTTAGGAGACACCGCTGGCGTGGGTATATTATTTATGAACGGCTCAAAATTGGATTTAAAAAATGAAGCGAACAAATTAACAGCATCATCACAAGATTCAGAAAATGTTCCATCTAAACGAACTACTGATGGTATATCCGATGATTGTTTCTTAGACTTAACGAAAGACCAAAACGCCTTAGGGTTGCTTTTAATTTCCTGCTCCTTAGACAAGATAAACTGATTGTATAGAAATTTATTTAAGAAATTAAATTCACGACGATAATGTATAAATTTAGCTTCAGATTCGGGATCACCCATATCAATAAACTTTTTATGGAATTTATTGCGCAGATTTTTTAGCTTTTTTAGACCACTAGTATACCACGGCAATTTATAGGGCTTAATATTCTTTTTTGGAATGTTACTACGACAAATATGAATAACTTTCCGTAAAAATATTTCATAGCACTCACAAGTAGTTAGGTTAGCAAAAAGATCAAACCAATTAATAGAATCAATTATGGAATTCATTAACAATCGCAATTTGAGAATAATAAATGAAAATGAAATGAAATGAAAAAAATGAAATTTGGTGTTTAAGAGACTCAGGAATAAAGATAAGATCAAGAAAACGATTTAATTGATTATGAAAAGTATTTACTTGGCAAAGGTTAAGAGACATTAAACTGTCAATAAAATTAATTTCGTAGCTATGATTTACGTTACGAGGCGATAAAAAAGCATCGTCAGAAAATTTTGACCAGACAATATTTTTTAAATTGAAGTCCCCTAAAACACAAAGATTGTCATTTACTGAGAAATCCTCACCAAAAGACAAGATATTAGACATATGAGCATCATATATAAGATCGGCGCTATTAGGTGGAATATATGAAGCACATACCAGGAACGAACCACCCACACCGGAGATTGATAAAATCAGCTGATCAAGTAGACCATTAACATCATCGACTTTACAAACAGAAGACTTAAAACACTTTTTTACCGCAATTAGAACTCCACCACTCAAAGAAAGACCAGTAGTAGACGCATCTCTATCTTTACGGAAAACATTGAAGAGATTGAGATCAAAAAATTCAGCATCCGAAAAGTCTTTATTCAGCCAAGTTTCAACCAACACAATAGCATCATAATCAAGTTGAGAGGAGAAGTCGTAGACAGCATGGGACTTGGATCTCATTCCCGATAGATTTTGAAAGTAGACTTTAAATAGGTTGCCTGTAGTAACTAGCTTTTCTGTATGTGGGGTGTCTGCTTTCGAAAATTTACGAAAGGCCGCACTTTGATGTCAGCTGGCCATATTTCCGGCTTCAAGATTACGTTATAGTATCTGTTTTCAATACCAATCTTGAAATTAACACCTCTTAATGTGGATAAATCAGCATCATTCTTAACAAGCTTGAAGCAGACCATGTGACCTTTATCTATTTTTGCAGTTTTATCAACATAATTTAAGATTTGATCCGCAGTCACAGTAGGCTTGAATGAGGAAACGTGGATCCACTTTTTTTGAGATATCACATCCAGATCACACGAAGAATTAGCGCCATAAATAACAGGGCCTTTATTCAAGCTACGCTTAGGCTTACTATGCTGTGTAGATGTTTGACTTCTTATAACAGCATTATGTGACGAATGTGGTGGAGTCGAAGACACAGGAAAGACAGGTTGTTTATTTGTGCTATTATTTGCTCGTTTTTGTTTACTATTTGTAACACTTTCATTGGAATGTACATTAAGATCCAAATCATAGTCTTTAGGGTTAACAAGTGGGGAAATGACTGGGCAAATATGTTGTTGCAAAGTGCAATTCGGTGAGGTTAAGTCTGGCACCACTGCTTTATTTTTTGATTTCTCAGCATATGTCATTTTACTTTGATCATTATTTGTTTCTATTATGACCTTTTTTATTTCATTACACATACATATCTGTGCTTTTATCTTCAAAGTTTTTGAACGCTTCTTTGTTTTTATTTTCAAAGTCCTTGATATATGATGAAAATTTTTTTTATCATTAAGACTTTTTTCAAATGTATTATGAACACGATCTAATTTATTAATTCTTTCATCATATCTCTTTTCAATTGCTTGTAAGAGTTTTTTTATTTCATTTTCATTTTGTTTTAAAGCAGAACCAAATTCATGTTTATATTCAACCATTTTGTTTGTATTTTGTAACACTTCATCCTGTATGCTTTTTAGCACCAAATCAACATTGTGTATGTATTGCACACAGTCATCACAAATAAAGCGAATAAAATTATTTGTTTCCAACATAGATTGTGAATATTGGTCAATGCCAGAACATTTACTTGAAGCATGATAAATTTTAGCACAAACTCCAATACATCTTATTCCGGATTCACCACAGTAGTAGGGAATTGTTCCTCCTGGCGCCGATTAAAATTGTGAAATTTGGGTAATTAAAATTTGAAATTTGAGAATTTCAGTGTAAAATTTTAAAATTTGGGTAATTAAAATTTTAAAATTTTAAAATTCTTGGAAATTTGTGAAATTTGATACCCTACGAGGGTGGATCAATAAGTCCGTCCAACTTTTTGTTTACATAAGGAATTTTTTGTTTACATAAGGGGTTTTGTTTGTTTAATACATACGAGGGTGGCTCAATAAGTCCGGTTTTTTATGACCGTGGGAATTTGTATGTGTGTATGTTTGTGGGGGTGGATTAAGGGGTTTCATAAGATTAATATTTCATAAGTATATATGCCGACGGGAAAATCATGGGATGATTTTTCCTAGTACCAACGGGAAAATCATGAATATGATTTTTCTTAATACCAACGGGAAATCATGAATATGATTTTTCTTAATACCAATGGGAAAATTGTGAAAATTAATTTTTCCTAATGCCTACGGCAATTCATGAATATATGAATATGAATATGAATATTTTTCCTAATGCCTACGGCAATATATGAATATTTTTCCTAATGCCTACGGCAATACATGATTATTATTTTTTCCTAATGCCTACGGCAATGCATGAATATTTTTTCAAATGCAGACGGCAATGCATGAATATTTTTTCAAATTCCGACGGCAATGCATGAATATTTTTTCAAATGCCGACGGCAAAACATGATTATTATTTTTTTCAAATGCCGACGGCAAAACATGATTCTTTTTTTCTAATACCAAAGGGAAAATTGCCAGTGTTGCCAGACTGTAGAAATTTGTTATCGTAATACTATATTAGTAATATCAGAGAAAGTATTTTATTTATGTGTTCACATGTATGTGAACACCCCTAATACTTGTGTGTGAGGGGTCCAGCTTGATAGTCGCGGGTAATTTAATATTTTGTGTATTTGTTTAAGAGATATGTATGTATGTATGTATGTATGTGTATGTGTGTATGAATATGTATGTATGTATGTATGTATGTATGTATGTATGTATGTATGTATATGTATGTGTATATGTATGTATGTATGTATGTATGTATGTATGTATGTATGTATGTATGTATGTATGTATGTATGTGTGCATGTATGAATGTGCGATCGTGGGTACTAGTGCGTGGAATATTTTGTAGAATGCATATATATTTTGCAACGTAATCATTTTGTTTGTCTTCGATTATTTTAAAGCAGCAAACTAAGTACACTCAGCAGCAGAGAAACAAAAACCAAGCATTTGCAAGTAAGCAAAAAAGTTAACTTCTCCTCCTCCCCATTTCCTTCTCTTTCCTTTATGTAGTTTGTATTTGAAATAAGAAAACACTTGTATATTATTTTATTTTTTATACATTTATTGTTTAAAATTTTATAAAATTTTATAATAATACATACATTCATATTTTAAAAAGTGAAAAAGTTTAATTAAAGCAAGACATTTCTTTTGTTAGTAAAATAGCATTTTTTAGTGCGCAAGCACCAAATTTATGATAATTACAATAAAAATATTCTGGATACTTGATTTCCATTTGTTTAAAGTTGATGCAGCCTATATCCTCAACGTTAAAAATTTTTCGGCATAAAATTTTTTCCAACCAGCGTCTTTTTTCTTCACCTTTTACATAAATTTTAGAACATCTTGCGTTGGCTTTTAAAAAATTGCAAACGCTTTGAAATGAAACTGATCCAGCAGTCCAGCTTAGGTGATGATAGTTTTTTGTTAGCCACTTTGCTTCTCTTTGCTTTTCTATTGATAAGCATTTGATATCAAATGGGGGTTTTATAATGAATTGTTATATTCATAATTGTTGAAAACACTTGCTACTTCTTTTGCGATGAAATCATTTGAATTACTTTTGAAACCTTGTACGTCTATGAAAATTATGTTGTTTTCCATATTACTCAATTTATAAGACTTTTCGAACTTGTCCTTTGATGGGTAAATATTCTATTATACGATCATGAATAAGAATACAGTAAGCTGATGTCTTTGCTGCAATATTAGTTGCTGTTTCAAATTCTATTTTTATATCAATCGGTCCACTATTGAGTGATTCATTCTGATGACTGACATCTACTACAATAATAGGAGCTTTTGTCTTAAACTCTGGTGCAGTTAGAAGCGGTTGAGATTCTTTCATATAGTAGCTTTGTTGAAATCTTAGATATATGTCATATAGAATTGCATATCGTTCATTTTTGAAATTTATGTTAAGGTCATCATATGGATATGAGACTGAATTTAAATGTACTTTTAAATTAGTCAAATCACAATGAACAAACTTATTTTCTTGTTGAAAAGCAATCAATACAAAACGAGGGCGTTCTCTATTTGCAGCTAGTTTAACATTCCAAATATGGCTAGTTCCCATATTTAATTGTGGATTGACATGACAATCCCAACTGCGAAATGCCATAGGTATAGAAGCACCATTGTTAATAATTTTAATCATATTCAATTTGCTAAAGTCGGATAATTGTACATGTGGGATTCTCCATGAGATTAGTGAAATTGTAAGTTTAGCTTTTTTAGTAGAAACACTCGAGCGTACAAGATCTTCATCGTTCTTATTGCGCAAGAGTATCAATTCATGTTTTCCATTTAGTATAACTTTGTTGTAGTCTTCAGCGAATCCTAGGAGCATTTTTAGAGGTACATAGAAATTGAAAAATCCATTTACAAGAGTGACATCGTCAATTTTGTTCCATCCAGCATTTTGCATCACGTTGCTTTCTGTTGGTGACATAGAAACCAGATTTTTTATGGTGCTTGTGGCTCCTAAATATCTTGTATGATCAATTTCAATTCCATTGAGCTCATAGCGAATTTCATCAAATAGATATGCCACAAAGTTGTTTTTTAATATAAAGTTGTCCGATGATGTAGAAGATTTAGAGTTATTATCATCTGCAACAAAACCTTCTACATAAATGTAGCTTTCACTGGGTAGCACGTACAAATCTTGATTTTGTATTGAAATTCTAATTTCATCATTATTGTTGTAAGATTGTAAGTATGGTACATATGTATGATAGTGCTTTTTGATTATATTCTCATCAGGCAAGGGCTTATCTAAGACATCTATTATTGAACTCATTTTGTCTTCAATTTAAAATTCAAGGACTTTAGAAAATTTTTATTTGATGTTGTTAGTGCTTTTTGATGTACTGGTCGCTTTAATGATGTTGTTGTTCTTGCTGCTATATTTTTTAATGTATTTGTGTTGTATATTAGCATTATTTAGTTGGCCTTAAATGTATTCGTATTGTAATTTCCTCTCCTCGGAAATTAATTAAATCACCGTGTTGATCAACTACGCGCAGCGCTAGTGAACTTATCTCTCTGGTGTTCACAGGTAAATAGATGAGATTTCTTGGAACTTCATCTATTTTATAGCCTGGAGGCACATTAATCGGAAATTCATGAAGTGTATGTGATTTGGAGTTATTCATATATGTGTTAATAGCGATACTACTTTCAACTCGCAAGAGATTTACTTTAAAAATATTAACTGGAAGATCTGAATAATAATATTTGTTTGGTGTTAGGATTTTGCTATTGAATCCTTAAAGTTTTCCAATTGTATTGTCTTTATTAAAATATACAGTATCCTTGGAACTATTAACTTTAACTTGCATTGTATTGTTATTGGCTTCAATAAAAATCTTATTTGCTGGACAGAGTAGTTTGTATTGCTCTTTTATAAAATCAACTATATCATTTAGTTCGTAAGATCCAATTGGTATTTCAATTGTATGTTCTCCTATATGAAACATATTGTTGTAGGTGTCTACATTTGGAATACTGTTGTTTGAATGAAAATCAGTTAGAGCACACTCATATGCACCATGTAATTCAATAGGAGGAAAGTAACTAGCAGATAATTCTGATGAGTTAGAGCTCATAGTAAGTGTTATTGACATTATAACAGACTGATTACAATTAAATAAAGTTTAGTAGACAGTATAGTTTATAAGCATAATTTACATATTTATTTCATTTTCTTATTTTAAAATTAACATTAGTTTCTTAATATTAATGCTATTAATGTTTTGCTATGATGTTGTTGTTGATTTAGTTTTTCTTCCATCTATAATATTTCATCTTTACTTATCCAAGAATTGTGTTGATTGGAAAATCCCAGCCATTTAACATATACCTCCTTCCCTTTAATTTTAAGCACCTTTTCAACTAGATATGTATTTGGAAATCTGGTTTTTGAAAGTTCGTCAGTATAGAATCCACCTTTAATAGGATTACCAAGATAGTCTTCTAATATGTATGTTGCAGGATTTGTATTTTGAACTCTTGTAATTGTGAAAATTTCTGTAGTCCAATTTGGAGTATAACCTTTTTCAAATGTATGCTTATATTTGCTTATGCGTACATGATCTCCTACATTAAATTTTGACATTTTATACATTTTCATATGACTGTATACTGTATTTAGCAGCTTTTCCTCATTTGTTGAGTTGACTTTAATTGGAGGCATTTTAATGGTACGATGAACTTTTTTATTGTAGGTATTAAGTAAATCTTTGTATATATCAATCCACTTATAAGAACCATTATAGCTAAATTCTTTCCACATCATTCCTTTCAGTGTTCTATTAAATCGTTCTACTATTGATGCTTTCATAATGCTATATGTTGAGTAGTGATTAATGTTGTATTTATGCATTAATTTTTCAAAGTGTTTGTTGAAAAATTCTTTACCATCATCTGTTTGTATGTTTTTTGGTATTCGTCCCAATTCAAAAATATTTTCCATTGCGTTGGTTGTTTCAAGTGCAGTTTTTGTTTTTAGCGGTACTGCCCATGCAAATTTTGAGAATGTGTCAATTATAGTCAGCAAAAATCGATAATTTCTATTTTCTTTAGAATAGTTCCCCATTTCAACTAAATCAGCTTGCCAAAGGTCATCTATCCCTTTCATTACAACTCTGCGACGCACAAAATGTTTTCGTGCTTGCTTATGGAGTTCGTTTACTAAATTTCTTTTTGAAGACATTAAGTTGTTTTTAGAGATTTTTTGAAGAGTGTTGTGATCTAGTTGAAGCACTTTCAGCTATTGATACAAACATGTAATTTTCTAATCTATAAATTTTCTCATTAAGCTGTTCAATTTGTTCTTCAAAGGATGTTTTAATTTTTAGAATATCTTTTTCAATTTTATAGTTTTTTTCTATATCTAATTTTGTTTCGCGATGTAGATCCTCAATTTGCATTTGAATATTTTCTTGAATTATAGTACTGTCTCTCTTAAAGTATGCTAATAATTTCTCTTCTAGTTTTTCGATTTGAGTTTGCAGAAACAATTTATTGATAACATCGTTTTCCTCCACAGCTTTTGCAACATTTTTGATCCTTTTGTTTTGGACATCAATGTTGTTGTTCGTATCCACAAAGAACCCCAGCAGTTTGGGTGCATTTTTTAAAGAAACTATGTTGCTAGTATCGTTTAAATAATGTCCAAATTTATCAACAGACATGCTTTATATACTTTATTAAAGTTAATGTATTATATTAGCTTCACGTAGTTCTTCAATAATTGATATAATCTCGTTATTGTGATTATTATGACCTGCAGCTTGTGATGCGAGCAGTAGTCGAAGTCGATCTACTAGCTCATTTGGATCATCCCAGTATATATAGTTGGGCTTATGGGTGTTAAATTCCATCATTCCATCACCTAAATAGCTACCTTTTGGCTTAGATCCTGTTGATTCACTTAAATTCTTCTGGTTTTTCTCGTCAATAAATTTCTTAATAATATGTTTATATTTATATTCTCTAGTACCCTTAATTTGACCATCAGGTTTATAGTCTCTTCTATATGCATTAGTAGTAATTAAAATCTTTTTATAGATTTCGAGTTCAAATTTATCATAATTTTTTGGTATTTTATGAAACATTAGAGAAAATAGTCCAGGTGTTAGAGCCCATATTTGGCCACCAACTTGTATTTTATGTTCACTAAGTGTAAGTTTACTATCACCAAATTTCCATTCATTATTGAAATCTTTATGTGGACCATAGTTTGTATCTAATTCATTTCTTCCTTCCAAGACTGATAAATCAGTATAAGTATCTTCTGTATTGGAAGTTTGTGAGTAAAAATCATCTTCATCATCATCATCATCATCATCATTTTTAGTATTAGTTTCGTTAAATAAGGTAGTATTATCAAATATTGTTCCTTCTGCTAGTTTCTTTGGTGTACTTGTCTCTATCTTGAGTAATGGTTTTTCAGGCTTTAAACTTGTATTATTTTCAAATTCTGTCTTCATTTTATTTTCTTCTTTAATGGGAATTCTTTTAATTTTTTTAGAACTATTTATGAATTCTTTCAGTGGTTCTGTTATAGGTTTAAATGTATCTCTTAGTTGTTTACGTGTATCTATTTCACCAGTTTTTATACTACGAAGCTTTTTCTTCAAGACATTTCTTGTCAACACCAACTGTTTTAAAATTTTCTCATCCATGTTTAATAAATAAGAGGTATCAGCTATTAGATCAGGTATCAGCTATTAGATTAGATATCAGCTATTAGATCAGCTTATCAGGAGCTGGTCTGGTTTTCAGATCAGCTTTTCAGGACCTGGTCTGGTTTTCAGATCAGCTTTTCAGGACCTGGTCTGGTTTTCAGATCAGCTTTTCAGGACCTGGTCTGGTTTTCAGATCAGCTTTTCAGGACCTGGTCTGGTTTTCAGATCAGCTTTTTAGGACCTGGTCTGGTTTTCAGATCAGCTTTTCAGGACCTGGTCTGGTTTTCAGATCAGCTTTTCAGGTCTCAAATCAGGTTATTAGGTATCTGGTCTGGTTTTCAGATCAGCTTATCAGGTATCAGATGAGGTTATAGCAAATAGATGTATCAAGTTTAAAGTTAGATTAATAACTAAAGTAAATGTTTGTGAAGAGTAGTTTATATAGTTATGAAATAGTCAAATTGCTTTCTGTAGCGTCCATCATTTAATTCATTATCTTTGCTAATCACCAAAAATCCATATTTATCCTTCCAACACTCTCGACAAATTTCATGAAACTTTTCATAACTCATATCGCCACCAACATGATCTCTATAAACATGCTTCATATTTGTCTCATCTTGTTTAAACATTATAATAACATTGGCATTGTCTCTTATTAAATGCTTGGGAATTCTAGTATAAGTTTGACACAAGTAGAATGAATCAACATCCCTATGTCGCCCCATACAAAAATATGTACGTATATTATTCTGCTTCTCACATGCAACATCATCAAATATCATAATTGAATTAGTTTTAGCTTCGTCAGGTGGAATAACTGATTCATTATCTGTATATGTATAATATCCCATTCTTTTAATTGGTGAAATTAGTTTCTTCAGGTATTCATATTTGGGTTGATATAGAGATTTTGAGTATAAATAGATGTTTTCAAACTTGAGTCCATTAGGACTTTCTAGTAAGCCAATCATAACATTAGTCTTTCCACAATTGGATGGTCCAACTATTAGAGCACGAATAGAATTTGGTAAGAGGGGGCTATGCTTTATTTTTGAACTGATGTTGACTGAATCGTCAATATTACGAACTAAAATATTTTTATGTTGTTTCACTAACTGCATTTTTGTAACTAAATACATTTTATAAATGTTACCTCTTATTATAGAAAAAATTAGATAATATGGTTATTCGATATCAGAAAACGTTTAGTCATAAAAACACCTTCGTTGGAGGAGGTATAGTAGATAAAATAATAAACTCTCTACCTGTTGAGCTTCATCTTCCGGGGTATCAGTAGTGTGGACCTGGAACAAAACTACAAAAACGTTTAAATCGAGGTGACAAAGGTATTAATTTATTGGACTCTGCTTGTAAAAATCACGATATTGCGTATTCAAAAAATAAGGATTTAAGTACTAGACATAAAGCTGATAAAATACTTGAAAATTCAGCTTGGAATCGAGTTTTATCAAAAGACAGTCTTGCAGAAAAATCATTTGCATATATGGTTACTAACGCAATGAAAGCCAAAACTAAATTTGGTATGGGTGCGGAGAAAAAGAAAAATGTTAAAAAGAACAAGCAAAATGATAAAAAACTGTTTAGAACATCAATTAGAGCTGCAACAAAAATACTAAAGAAGGAAAAACCATTAGATATTAACTCAGCTATTAAAATTGCACGAAAAACTATTAACAAATCATTAAAAGGAAGAAAGTCTCAAATTGTAGTACCACGTGTAATACGTGTTCCAAAAATCGGTGGTTTTTTACCTCTAATACCGATTTTAACTGCTCTGGGTGCAATTGGTAGTCTAACAACTGGAGGTGCTGCCATAGCTAAAGCTGTAAATGCTACAAAGAATGCAAAAAATCAACTTGATGAAGCAACTAGACATAATAAAGCGATGGAATCTATAGCAGTTGGAAAAGGACTTTACTTAAAACCATATAAAAAAGGTTATGGTTTAGTTCACAAAGAGGAATCAAAAAACTCTTAAAGATGCTGCCCAACAGACCACTATCTGATGTGGACCTAAACCGTTTCTCTCTAAAAATTCCATATTTTAGAGGAGTTTTCATGTTGAATACTCTACCAAAACGAACAAAGAAAATTGAATGTGGAATAATCAACTTAGATGTATCAACAGGACCTAGTACACATTGGGTAGCATACTATAAAAACAACAATGAAAAAGAATATTTCGACAGCTTTGGAAACTTACAACCTCCTTGGGAAGTAGTCAAATATCTTGGTGCAAATATAAAATACAACTATAATCAGCATCAGAATTTTAATACAATGTGGACATTTATGTCTTAAATTTCTTTATGAAATAACTGAAAATATTAAATAAAACACAAACATTAATATTTTACAAAACTATTTAATGTCTTTTTATTCATAATTTAAAATACATAATTAATATATTATTGCCAAACAGGAAATTGGGAGTTTTGAATTAGAAATTCACTCAGCTCACTCTCGACAATTAGGTTTTCTTCACCTTCTCTACTTAGGCAAAAATATTCCTTGATTTGTATTATTTTTTCTAAAGCAAAACTAGGAATCATGTGTTCGAATATAAAATTACAGAAACTTGTATGTAGTGAAAAAATATGGGGATTTATCCGATTATCTAAATTATTTCTCTTTATGAAAATATCTAATGGAATTTCAGATTATTGTGAAATTCATTTTCTCTTGTGCAGAACCTCTCAAGGAAAACAAGATTGTGCATGTTTAAGTGACCTGAAAACAAGACTGTGCATGCTTAAGCGACATGAAAATAAGAATTTGCAAATAAGCAAAAATCAAAAATTTTTGATCCAACGAAGTAAAGCCAATAAAGAAATAAAAAAACCATTCACATTTTTCATTCTTTTTTCAATAGTTTATTTACAATAACTTTTCTTAATAAATAGGATTTAAATACAATAATATTTCTTAGACTTTTTTTACATTCATTTTAACAACAATAAAAGAATTTTTCTTAATAAATAAGATTTTATATACATCAATTTTTCTGATTAAATAGGATATAAATACAATATTTTTTCTTATTAACTACGATTTTAAATACAACAATTTTTCTTAATAAATAGGATACAAATACAATATTTTTTCTTAACTAATTAACTAAAATTTTCTTGCATTTTAGCAATCTCATCTAGCAACATGTCAAGTTCGTATTCAGGGTTAGTTTCCTTAATACGAAAATGATACCATGCATAAGTGTTTATATTATTTGATCTAATTTTTCTCTTATCATCTCCATAGCTTAATACTACCTTATTTAATTCGCTAGTATATAATTGATGTAGCTTAGACTTAAATGTTAACATAGTATCATATACATTAATCTTATTAAATAGGCAATTCTTATATGTAGCTAAACTATATTTATCTAATATGGCTCTCTTTACCCCCTTCGATTTTTTAATATCATCTTGGTTTTCTACAGTAAATGAATACATTTTTGAGCGCAGCCCAACAAACTCTGTCATTATCTTACCGCAATTTTCATCCTTCATCATACCAATTACTTTTTTATTTACTATTGGGAAATTATAAATATTGTCTGTAGGATAGTCCGATGTGTCAAATTGTTCATGTATGTCATTTTTTATGTCAGCGTAAAAGTCATCAGTCTTTATTGAATATATAAAAGAGTCAGTATCCATATAGTTTAATGAGAGGTTTGTCTTAAACTTAGGTTGCATGTACCCGTAATGGAAATTATACATTTTCCATTTGGACAGCTCGAGTACACAAAATCCTAAGTAAATTGGTTTATTGTAGCAGGTTTTGACTCTAGTCATTTCGATTGCTACAAGATCTTCGGAAAATATAGATAAACTATGAAAATTTGGTTTTGATATCCAATCTTGGGCACCCAAATGATTCCGATTCGTTCTCTCCCAATTATTAACAATTTTAACATCTCTCCTCTTATCCACATTTTCCATGGTTTTACCATACACTGCATTATTGAGTAGCTTGAAAAAATTTTTTTCAAAAGCATTTTTAGCAGTGGCTCTATGTCTGGTATTTAGGTCAATATAGCCTTTTAACCATGGAGATTGTTTAAATGCTAGAATACGATGAGTTTTCTTTAAAACTAAGCCATATTCTAAGCACTGTTCGAGAACTCTAAAGTGTATCACATATGATTGCTTTGTAGAGAAATCGGTTATCAACTTGCTATACTTCGCTTGCATAGGTTTCTTATTTTCAGCGCAAAAAGGAAGATCATTATGCAAGTCGTGTAAATGAGAGGGATAATCCAACGTAACCTCATATACATAACCGTCTGTTCCATTATCAGCTATGCTGTTTGGATCCAGATTCAACTCGTCTTGTGATAACCATCTGAACCCACCATGAGGAAGATATTCCGACATCGCCCATCCATACAAATTGTTAGCGTCTAAATAGACGAGAAATTCTGAGGGCTTTTCTTTGTCGAAATCTTGCAAATATTTATTATTTGCTTTCGAATATCTTTGACTACACTGTACTATTCCCCCACGTATACCTTTTTTCATAAAATTGTACATGTCTATGTCTGTCAATAATTCTAATTCAATTTTTGTATATTTGAGCATTGCATCCCAGGAAAGGCCAGGTGCTGTATAATACTGGCAAGGATCGAGCTCATAAATACCCTTACAAACTTTTCTAAAGTTCTCGAAAATATCTGTCAGTAAGAGGACGTCTGTTTTTAAGTAAAGTTCCATGTAATCTTTCATTGTTTCACAACCAAAAGTATTCCATACCTCTACAGCATGTGAGTATTCCTCTAAAGAACACTCTTTATTATTCAACTTATTAAAAAACTCACTGCGTGAAGGCAGCTGGCATTCATCTAATTTTTGGAATGAATTTAGGTACTCATAAGGGAAAATACCTTTTTTCTTAATAAGCTGAAATTCTTTTTCTGACTGAAATAAGGACCTTATAGTGCTGAAATCATTATCCGACAAATTGCAGGCTAATGATTCCAAACTCTCAGCCATAAAGCGTATAGTATCAAGAAATCTTATTTCAAGCTTATGGCCATCACTCATTTCTGTGAATTGGGAGAGGGATATATAAAGTTCCTTATTGAGAGGGAGTACTTTCAGTTGCAATGAAATTTCACCTAATTCTTTAATGAAAAGATGTGAGTCATAATTTGAATAATTGTGAAAGTAAACTGGTATAAATTTGGGAATTTGGTAATTTAAATTACAGTTGTTGTGGGCTGCACCTCTAAATTTACCACTAATGTGGCAATGATCTCTAACGCGATCTTTGCCTAGAAATTTTTGGCAAATATGTGCGGTGAGCACTGTAAAAATTATAAATATCCGAAGGGGATAAAGTATCCATTTGTCTATTGTTTACTAAGTGGTTGTTATATATTTCTTCACAATCCTTAATTAAATATGCAACAAATTTTTTTGAAGCATCTTCCTCCGTATATATCCTAAACTTATCTAAATTATTACTATGCATACACTTAATATAATAACTAAAGGCACAAGGTGTGTGCCTTTTTATTAAATTTGTTTTATTACTTACACTATCACTTATATCCTCTAAGATGCATTCGAAGTCCGCGTAAACAACAAAAGGGACATCCATTTTTCTTTGATGTCCCTTAAAACTAAGACTGGCATCCGGACCTGATGGCATAGTTGTGACCAGTGTGACCAGATTTTAAAATAATATTAAGCTAAATCACGTTTGAAAAAAAGCTAAAATAAGCTAAAAAGTTACATTTTAGGCTAGAAAATAAAGCTAAACTTTTTTCCACTTCTTTGATCACTTTTCAATAGTTTTTTATTGCTAAACTAACGTTAAATATAACACAAACATATTTTTTTATTATACATATAGAATATTTGTTTAATGAAATTATTTATTAATTATTTATTTTAGATTTAATAAAGAACAAAACAAAAACTTCCCCAAAATAATCTTAAAAAGTTTTTAAAAATGTAAAAATTTTTATACTAAAATACGAAAGCTTTTTAAGCGAATTAATGCTATTTAAGGTAAAGCATGGATCACAATATCTGCACAATGTACCGAGTTTCGTCAGATAAGTGAAATAAAGTCATAAGTAAAGATTTTGCTCTAATTTATCGACTAATTGAAATACAAGGACATAATTTCGCCACACTGCATTGGTAATAAGCCCATATAGACTTATTCCAGAATTAATTGAGTAGATAATAATGCCATTTTGGCTTATTACTTATGACTTTATTGAGGTGGCCCGACGAAAATCGGTACATAGTGTTATCCAGGCTTAAGGCTATTTCAGGTTTTTGTTTTAAGTTAATTGATGCCGCTGAATGAACGTTCAACTCAAGTCAAATAATTTTATACCCAAAAAACTCAAAAAGTGTTTTGGCCACTAATATGAATTTAACTTTTTCCATTGGAATTCTAACCATTCTGCCATTACACGGTGCGACAGTCCAAAAAACCTGGGACCGGATATTATTTTTCTTGTAGGGCTTGTCGAGTTAAAGAAGAATCCAATAGTGAAATATGCCGGACACCTCCAAAATCCGGATTTACGGTTAAAAAACCGGTTTTTTACCTTTGCGCACTTATAAGCCTGTAACTTTTTTGATCTTACTAGATTTGGAAAGAAGAAACTGAGATCTTTCGAATGATATATAATTTCGTTAAGAAAACTTGAGAAATTTTGGTGTTATTGTCCAGCAAACACAAATTTTGTAGATTTTTCAAAAAATTTTCAACTTTGGTGACGTTTTTATACACTATTTTATTAAGAAACTATAATACTATTGAATTTATTCAAAAAGTACATTTAGTTACGATTACAATGCATATTTGGGGTTAAAAATAGATAAGCAATTGACTGAGTTATTTAACTTTTCATGAAAACAAAATTTTTTCCAAAATGCCTGCACAATGTTTTTGGTGTTGTTTTTATGCACCTTCTATTAAGTTACAAATCAATGTAACCGTAAATCCGGATTTTGGAGGTGTCCGGCATATTTCACTATTGGATTCTTCTTTAACTCGACAAGCCCTACAAGAAAAATAATATGCGGTCCCAGGTTTTTCTACTTCATTCAATTTTGTAACACTGTATTATCTACTATTTTTCAACTTTCCATTTCTGTTATAAAATTGTCGTATAATTTACATTTTGTATTTTTTGTAAACTATTTTACAAGTTTAAAAAAATTATATAATTTTTATAAGTTGTTTATATTTTTAATATATTTTTAGAGAACACGCAATTTAGACTAAAAAAGGCTAAAAAAGCTAAATGAGTTTTTAACAAAAGCTGAAAAATAAGCTAAGAGCTAAATGAAAATTTTAAAGCTAAATCTGAAATAAATAAGCTAAATTTAGCTCAAAATAAGCTAATATGGTCACGCTGGTTGTGACGATCTTTCCACATTCCTCCTTATGTGTACTCATGATGGTCTCCGTATGAGTATATTGGAGACAGCTATTGCAGATGTGTAACTTAGTTCTGTGTTTTGTAGTCTGATTTGTCAAAAGTCTGTGAATTATAAAAAATAAAATAAAAGTTCATAAGTAAAATGTATCTATTATAAAATATATAAAAAAAGTATATGTATCATTAAATTAAAGTGTAGTATAATTTTTTAACTTACTTTGATATGTTCTTTATCAAAATGTAGTGATGAACTTCACCATTTTCCAAAAGCAACAAGTTTACATGGTTAATTTTCTCGTCTTTGGTGACATAATAAGGACCAATAATCTGATTGGCCCCCTCATCATAGCCAAATACATTAACACTTATTGCTGGATTGTTCACCTCGAACTCTTTGATTTTGTTTAATCCTAATGGGAAGCTTAAATTTTTGAAATTTAACGCTACACCATTTCGCGTAACAATCATCTCTGCACCCATGCTCTGAATATTATAAGAACTGCAACGTTCTTGATTGTATTGGGTAATATCCATGGCAGCAATCATACACCACTTGAAACAGTAGTCGTCATCATTTTGTATATTGATGCAAGCTTTTCTTCTTGCTAATTTTTGAGGTGTGGATATCCAGTTTGATCCTTTGACGAGCGAAGATTTGTTGATGTTGATTTCTGCTCGGACTATGCGTGACAAAGTCCAACCAGAATCTCGCTCTTCAAATTCGGACATTTTGGTTGAAATCTCGGCAACCTGCTTACGGAATAACTCTTCAATGCTATCTGTCTTCGTCAGCAAACTCATTTGGCTACATGTGATATTATGCACAACTCCAATTCTTCTCCAACAATTTTGATATACTCCGCCACAATACTCACATGAAATTTAATTATTGAATGCTTACTTAAATTCACTTGAAGTCTCTCCATAAAAACATTTTTATTTTCTTCAACAAATTCTTCCAACAGAAGTTGATCTTTTTTGTTTAAAATTGCATATGTGGCAATATGATTTTTGAATGCTTTCGATATTTTATAATATCGCACATTCGCTTCGACTTCTTCTGTCCTAGCATTCGAAGTATTCATTGGAGTTGGCAGAGTTTCTTCTCTTCTTTCTTCTACTTCTCCATCACTTTCCGGTAAGCTTATGTCCATAGCATCGTCGAATAAATTACCTCCAAGGATACCCACACCCTGTTGTTGAGCTTGTTGTTGTTGTTGTTGAGCTTGATGATGATGATCTTGTTGTTGATGCTGGTACTCTTGTTGATGATAATTAAGAGGCTGCCATTGCATCACATTGGGATTATAATTGTATCCCAAAAACTGATTATTCCATGGCATACCGTATTGTTGAAAATTTAATGGTAACTGATATTGAGGATACTGAAGAGAAGGATATTGTTGATGAATGAATGATGATGATGAATTTTGGTGATTTTGAAAAGATGTCTGCGGTAGCTCTTGATTTATGCCCCGGCTTACGACCACTTGATCCTGCACACTATTGTTTTTAACATGCTCCAAAAAGGACTTTTGGTATTTGTATACCTTATTGCATGTATTACACTGATAACCTGATGAACTCATTTTTAATTATTTTATTATTATTTCACTTTAACACAATTACTGATGACACTTCTTGTAAATACAATAACGTACTGATGTGTTGGTTAGAAATGTTGGCGTATTTATACTAAAATTAGAAGCAGTATCCTTGCAGCATTCATAAATTTACTTTTTGTTTCTCTGCTGCTGACTGTACTTAGTTTTCTGCTTTAAAATAATCGTAGACAAAGAAAATGATTACGTTGCAAAATATATATGCATTCTACAAAATATTCCACGCACTAGTACCCACGATCGCACATTCATACATGCACACATACATATACATACATACATACATACATACATACATACATACATATATATACACATACATATACATACATACATACATACATTCATACATACATACATACATATTCATACACACATACATACATACACATACATACATACATACACATACATACATACATACATACATATCTCTTAAACAAATACACAAAATATTAAATTACCCGCGACTATCAAGCTGGACCCCCCACACACAAGTATTAGGGGTGTTCACATACATGTGAACACATAAATAAAATATTTTCTCTGATATTACTAATATAGTATTACGATAACAAATTTCTACAGTCTGGCAACACTGGCAATTTTCCCTTTGGTATTAGAAAAAAAGAATCATGTTTTGCCGTCGGCATTTGAGAAAATAATAATCATGTTTTGCCGTCGGCATTTGAAAAAAATAATAATCATGTTTTGCCGTCGGCATTTGAAAAAAATAATAATCATGTTTTGCCGTCGGAATTTGAAAAAATATTCATGCATTGCCGTCGGCATTTGAAAAAATATTCATGCATTGCCGTCTGCATTTGAAAAAATATTCATGCATTGCCGTAGGCATTAGGAAAAAATAATAATCATGTATTGCCGTAGGCATTAGGAAAAATATTCATATATTGCCGTAGGCATTAGGAAAAATATTCATATATTGCCGTAGGCATTAGGAAAAATATTCATGAATTGCCGTAGGCATTAGGAAAAATTAATTTTCACAATTTTCCCATTGGTATTAAGAAAAATCATATTCATGATTTTCCCGTTGGTATTAAGAAAAATCATATTCATGATTTCCCGTTGGTATTAAGAAAAATCATATTCATGATTTTCCCGTTGGTACTAGGAAAAATCATCCCATGATTTTCCCGTCGGCATATATACTTATGAAATATTAATCTTATGAAACCCCTTAATCCACCCCCACAAACATACACACATACAAATTCCCACGGTCATAAAAAACCGGACTTATTGAGCCACCCTCGTATGTATTAAACAAACAAAACCCCTTATGTAAACAAAAAATTCCTTATGTAAACAAAAAGTTGGACGGACTTATTGATCCACCCTCGTAGGGTATCAAATTTCACAAATTTCCAAGAATTTTAAAATTTTAAAATTTTAATTACCCAAATTTTAAAATTTTACACTGAAATTCTCAAATTTCAAATTTTAATTACCCAAATTTCACAATTTTAATCGGCGCCAGGAGGAACAATTCCCTACTACTCACCACGAATAGATAATCTGCATTTATTACATTCAGCCATAATAAGAACTTTTTTTCTATTGTTTTTCGATTTTAAAATGTCTGTTAAACTTTATATTAATATTTTATTAACAACTAAAAACAGTTTTCAAAGGCTTAAAGTGAATTTTAAGTATAAAAACAGCAAAATATTTAAATTTGGAAATAATTTTATAGAGCTTAATTTTTTGGGCTTCTAACTTAGCCAGAGTTGTCCAGTAATTCATCATTAAGCCTTTCTAATTGAAGCCACAGCTGAGAGATAGTGGCCTTTTTTACATCGTAGTAAGATTTATCTTGACCTGGTTGCAACTGAAGGCCTTCTAGCTGTCGAGTAAGCGCCGCCATTTTTCCAAGTGACCGGCTCATTAATCCATCGTGTCCCCAAGTTGCGCTGGCTTGCGATTGACCTGTGTTTGCCGAATTGGGATTGGGATCATGTCCCCCAGTTGCCCCGGCTTACGTTTGACCTGTATTTGCCGATTTGGGATTGGGATCATGTCCTCCAGTTGCCCCGGCTTGCGTTTGACCTGTATTTGCCGATTTGGGATTGGGATCATGTCCCCCAGTTGCCCCGGCTTGAGTTTGACCTGTATATGCAGGTTTGGGATTAGGAATTTCTTTTTCCCGGATTCTTTACCTTGATTATCGAGTTCACGTTCCATTATAGCTATATATTTCGTCGCCATGGCCTCAATTCGAATATAGTAGTCGGATGTGAAGTATTCATCAGATGTGTCTACGTCCTTCAACTCTCGTAATTCATTATCAGCTGTGTCGAACTCTGTCGACGAGATAGTCGTTCCTGGTAATAGGCTGTGGTGAATCCTTGGTGAAATTTCGAATAATGGTTGCAATATGTTCTCCCGTTTCCTTTAGTGGCGGAGCAGTTTTGTTGAGGTTGTTTCCATGGTGGATTAGTTGTTGTGGAAAGCAGGGAAGTGATGGCACTATTAGTTAATTCGAGGATTGGGTGTCCTGTCACGGTCGCCAAAAATGTTAATACCAGACTCGTTTGCCTGGCTTAAAGGAGATGTAAGTGGTGGGGCTTATCCAAGTGGTACACAAGGATAAGCAATTTAAAGAATGTTGATGTTTTTTACCCAAGTGATACACAAGGATAACTCAAGTTGTGGAGGAATCAGTTAGTTATTCAGGTAGCACACCAGGATAATCTAATTGACTCAAAGAAGTGAAGTGTATGACGATTTAAGTAGCAATCATAAATTTTATTCAATAATTTTAATATTTATACAAAATGTAAAAATTAACTTAAAACTAATACAATAACAAAAAGTAAAAAAAAAATAAGAGTACAAACATAATTTAAAACGGCCAGAAACTGTTCATTATTATCTTGCCAAATTCATTCCCATCGTAAGCTAAGCAAAACAGATATTCAATTTCACTACTGTCTGGCTGGTAATTTGAAACACACGTGGAAAATAAAATGTTTTACTTATTTCGTCAATTATGCTGACATGATGGTTCTCATACCTGGTTTGACAAAAGTGTGAGAAATAAATTAATTTTATTTTAATTAAATTGTGGGAAAGAATTTAAGTGTACTTGAGACGTGGCAAAAATATGAATAAAAAAAAGTTAAACAAAAACGAAGTAAGCGTTTTGCTTAAATTTTAATTCAACTAGAGATTCTTTTTATTTTGATACCAAATAAAAAGAATCAAAAGAATTAACATCTTCAAAGGTAAGACTTATGGAGGATTCTAATATGTGCTTGAACTTCCTGATGGAGCTAAAGCAGACGCATTACCAGCTTTTTAAGCAGCTGCGACTGCTTAATGCTGTTAAATTGTCGCGAACTACTGAAAGACTCGCTTGGAAACTTGTAAGTTACATAATGCATGGATATACACATACATAATTATGTATATATATAAGTATGTTCTTATGAATTATTTATACAACTTTTAACTATTTCAGGATCGAAGTCAAACTTTCTGGGAGAGAGACTGCCAAGCAGCTGATGAAAGTCTCTTCCAAAATAACTTTAGGATGTGTCGGAGGTCGTTTTTTAAATTGTGCGAACTTTTAAGTGAGCTTCGGAAAAACGATACCAATATGCGAGAAGCAATAACATTAGAAAAGAGGGTAGCAATTAGCTTTTATGCGCTGGGCTCGTCCGCAGAGTTCCGTACTATCGGTAATTTGTTTGGAGTTGGAAAAGCAACAGTATGTGTAATTCTGTTGAGCTTTTGTGCCGAAGTGTGGAGGGTTTTGTCTCCATTATATATAAATAATTTTCCCTTAAAACGGGAAAAAGTTTAAGAACTTGTCCAAGAGTTTGAAGTACTTGGATATCCTAAGTGTAAGGGAGCTCTTGGTAAGTTAAATGTGTCACCATTAAGACTTATTTGTTTTATACGTCTTTAATTTATAGACGGTTGCCATATTGAGATTCACCCAGGTCACGAAGAGGCTACAGATTACTATAATTACAAAGGGTGGTATTCAATTGTACTTCTAGCATTGGTTGACGCAAGGTATGTTATGAAATCGAAATTTATGTCTTAGTAAACCGATGTGTATTACAGATGTCGTTTTATTTATGTCAGTTGTGGTAGCCCAGGGTGTTGCAACGATTCACAGATATACCAGGAATCGCCTTTAAGGCAACAGCTGGATCAGTTTGATATTTTGGTGGATTTGAAGAAAAACATTTCTGAAGTAGATGTTCCAGTCCACATAATCGCCGATTCAGCATTTCGACTAAGCGAAAGGATTATGAAGCCATATCCTTTTCAATTGTCGCAAAACTACCAACAATGACGAATGGTGTACAAAGGCTATCAACTTAAAAGAGAATTAATTGCGAAAATTTCGTATTAACAAGAAGCAATAAATATTAGTAACAAGTGATGCAGTGAAAACAATTTTATAGAGAGAATAATTTCTTTTCATATTTGGAACGCATCTTTGTTACATATATAAAATAATTTTTTATCTCTTAGTTATAAAATGCATTTTATAACATAAACTACAAGTTATTTGTCTCTTATTTTTGTAAAAAAAGAAAACTTAGATTTGATCTTTCTATACGATTATATATATTTCAATGAAACAAGGCTACATACATATTTATAAGTAGGCACATATGCATACATTAACAAAAATATGTCAATCAGTTCCACTTATATTTACATTTTTGTGCTGTAAGATAACATAAAATATAAGAAATATTAAAATTTTGGTAGCTTTTTTCCTTATTTGGCAATTTTTTTTTTAATTTTGCTTGCAAAAATATCTTGGCTGTGGCAGCGCTGGCTATAAGATTGTAACATCTTTCTTCAAATTTTAAGAAAACCTGTAATTTTTTGTGGCCCAATTTAGCTTAATTATTTAAAGTACTGTGTAGTAAATATGCTAAGAAAATATGGGCGTGACATTTTTTGCCCATTTTTAGATATTCTCTATTTTATTTGTAAAAAGTACCTAAATATAGGGTGTCTGAAAAACGGCAACTGCCGAAAAAGTAGGGTATCTGGTGGAAATTTTCTTACTTTTTTTAATAAACAATAAATATACCTTTAAAACAATACCAAAAAAGTAGTGATCACATTGCAATATTTCTGACACTTCAATTCTAAAATGTTTTTTTTTCTCAAAATCACATTTTTTTGATTTTTCTAAAAAACTGTCGACTTTAAGCAGCTCCACCAGCTATAATTCTTATCCAATTAAGAAAAACGTTTTTGAATTCTGATCAGTAAAAATGCTCTTTATACGATGTGTTCATTCATTTTACAAAATTTTGTCATCAAATTTTGTATTTTTGCCAAGGTTTTTGGGAAAAGGCAGTGCGCCGTTATATTGTCATGTTGTGTACTTCATAATTTCCTCAATGAAAACAACAATGACAACATAAATGAAAATTGGTTAAAGGCTTTAGAAGCTGTGGAGGTAAATCGGTTGTATCCGGAATATATAACAAATTTAACGGATCAAAGAAACAATGCGGAAAAAATAAGATCTGCAATATCTGAATATTTGTGTAAGTATTAATTTATTCAATTATTATTATTTCAATTATTATTATTTATTTCAATATTTTTAAAACATACTTATAACTTAAAATAAGTAAACTGTAAAACTGCCTACAAAACAGTTATTTTTTACACGATTGCAATAAACTTTTGTGAGGATGCGTATTTATATGAAATGCATTAGAATCCCTTAAAAACTGAAATTTGTGAAAATACGAGTTAGAGCCTTTTAGCTTGTGACCATCGATCAGAGCTGTAAATGAAGCATTCATTTTTGAATTAATTCTGTACACACGAAAAAATGAATTGAATGAAATTTGAGCCAATTAAAATGAATTTGGTAAAAATGAATTGCAATTCATTTCAAATTCAAATGAATTTGCAATTCACTTTAACTTTAACAAATTCATTTGAATTGAAGTTCATTTCTGCCAAATTCGTTTGAATTGGTTAACGGCCTGGCTCACGATGTCGACAAGAAATTTTCATTTGCTTATTTGTATTGAAAACAAAATAAGAAAACTTGTTTTTGTTTTCAATATAAATAAGCAAATGAAAATTTTTTGTCGACATCGTGAGCCAGACATTAAAATTCATTCAATTCTTTTTTGTTGTGAAAAGAATTAATTTAAAATTTGGATAATTCGTAACTTATTAAAATCAAAAAAAAAAAAATGATTCATTTACAGCTCTGGCATCGATATGTACATACATATTCCATATAAAAAATTCAAAAAACAATATGTATGTACATAAATATATGATATGCATATATGATAAAACAAACAAACACATAATCCAAAAACGAGATCATATAAAATTAAATAATTAAAAAACTATGGTTTTGCAAAAATTCCAGTAAAGCATAACCTCGGCTCCTTTGGCAGCGAAAGCTTTTAAAATTTCTTTTTTATCCTCTTCAATTGCCAATATTCTTTTCGTGGTACTTTTTATATTATCTTGTATTTTATCCACATTGTTCTCAATTGATTTTAACACCCTTTCCAAACTATTCTTCTTTTTATTTGCAGATTAACGAAGTTTAGACGGTCCTGCCGCATCTGGGATGGATAGTGAAGGCGATGGCGATACAGGTACACTATTTGATGAGGGTGATGGTGGCCGCATTGGGTCTGTTCCAATATTTAATGCAATGTCTTCAAAATAAATAAATAGTAATCTTTTTAATTTGAGTATTATTACTTTCAATATGTGTTCTTATTGTTTACCATTTATACTATCGGAAACTAAGGCTTCGGGGTGATAACTCTTAAATGGAGCCAATAAGCTTTCCATATTCTTATAGAGGTCCCATTCTGAGGGAGAACCACCGGTTGAACCAATTTTTAGTTTTTCTTTCCTGTAAATATACATATAATAGTTATGTAAGAAATACTGAAGTATGTACATATCGCTCCTTTATTGCAACATCGTCATAACTCAAAAAGCAGGTTTTGCAGAAAATAATTTCAAAGTTTTCAAATTACATAACTTCAATGAAAATATAAAAATATTTTCTTTTCTCAATATGTGAGCTCAAAAGCCTCTTTTATGAAATTTTTATACAAGATTAAATATGATATAACGAATTTCTCTGCATTATTAATTCAAACAATTAATTTTTTAGATATGACTGTGTAGCAATAAAGAAGCCATATGTATATTAGGTATGGCATAGTGGACGACTTTTCGTTTTTGACATGCAAGAAACCCTCATTTTGTGAGGTTCCGAAAAAAAATATTTTAGCCAAAAAATGCTGGCGGTCAGATGGGGGCAAAGGTCTCCGCTTCGTGCTCAAAGTTGGGAGTAAAAGTAAAAAAATACAAAAAATCGTATAACTTTCCCGGGGTCACCGCTACAAGGGTCAAATGCATGACCAGAACCCATTAATTTTCTCGGCCCAACCACTTTTTTAAACACACCGACCGCCTAACTATTCTCCTTAAGGGGGCTCCCATACAAAGGGGAAATTTTTATAAAATTTACTCGCAGGGCTCTAACTGCCCCTAGGGCGTACCTTTCGAAGTCAAATGTATGACCGGCCTCCAATATTTTTTCAATACGAAAATTTTCTCTAAACATACTTGTCGCATATCTTCAACCATAGTGAGCCCCATACAAATAATAATTTTTTTAATAATTATTTTTTTTGAGAAAGCCGCTTTTTCCGCTTTTATGGTGCCTCTTCACGTTACCCCAGGTTTCTGGGTCGCTATTTAAAAAACTTATTTTGTAATAAGACATCGACGGCGCAGATGCTGTGGCAGAAGACGACAAAATAAATAGCGGTGCCAGTGGAGAGGAAGGTCGTTCTCACCCAGTCATTGGCTTCACAGGTGTGAAGTGAATTACCTTAGCTTCCATTATGATTATTTCCGGTGAGCTCTACTACAAAAAGGCAATATCTTCCGCAACAAAGTGTGCATTGCAACGTGCGCGTACGGACTCCACCAGCATATGCATGTGTACAAACATACATACATTCATGTTTTAATATACTTACCGATATCTGCAAGTCATGTTGTGCATTTTTGTTCTCAATTCTTCCGGGGTATATTTAAAGCCCTGCATTTGCAATTCAGAAGCCATTTCCATATGAATGTGGCTGTTCTTCCGGCAGCTACGCAACTGGGGAATATTCTCTGCCCATATTTCAAGCAGAGCCAGCTCACCTATCTGGTCTAGCACTTTTTCTTATTGCTGCAAAAAAAAAATAAATCTTTCGGATTCAAAAATCTTATATATTTATTATCACTTACTTTTTTTGTCCATTTAAGTCAATTGTTGTATTTATTTATTAAATCAAATATTTTTGCACAAAATGGATGTAGAATTGCAGATTTTATTTATGTTTGTTTGTTAGAGAGAACTGTCAATTCGAAGCAAGTAGATGAGTCGTATAAACAGCACGATTCATATACACGATTCAGAGAGCGAAGCAGGTGATTCAAATAGTCGTCTAAACATAGCATCAGCTATGATGTACGATGTTGATATCTCTTGGCTGGAAATGTTCAGTTTTTCATGTGTCAGTCAGCTTGATGTCCTTTCAAGTTTTTCACAAATAAAGTCTAATGCAATAGGTTTTGACAATATGCATCCTAAATTTATAAAACTTATGCTGCCCTCGCTTTTGCCATATATTACTCACTTTTTTATACCCTTTACCAAAAATTGAAAAGGGTATACAGTATTTTTCGGTTAATTGACCCTACGGTTAATTGGTTTGCACGCTTAATTGAACCACATGATCGGGCAAAAAAATATTGCATACGAAAACACATGTAAATTTCCTCGGATAATTGAACCCGGTTTATTGATTTTCTCGCTTAATTGGTTCAAAATTCATGTCATCAAAAATAAATTTCCTCTTACTTTTACCCGGTTAATTGCATTATTATTGAAAAATAATCTAGCATTTTTGCACATACATATTTGACATCATTTGTGAAAAACACTGGGTGGCATCTCTACTAATTGAAATAATAATAAATACCTTCGTATACACATACATATGTATATGTACATTTTTTTCTGTTACTTGCATTTTTTCGTTTAAGGTAAAAAAAAAATTATTTTGAAAAACTTAAAGTGCACATATGCGATTTCTTTTAATTCATTAGTAGTTCCAATTATGCGTGATTTCTGTAATTGAACAAACTGTTCAATTAAACGGGATTCTTGTAATTGAACGAATTGTTCAATTAACAAAAAGTTGTGCAAATTTTGATGTGCAATTAACCGAAAAATCTATATATATAAAAATAAGTCCGTATATGTACGTCGCCGAACTACTCATAAGCGCGTCGTGCGATTTCAACCAAACTTATACACTACGTAGGCAGTGGCCCATATATGGTTTATATGAAGTTTGGTTGAAATCCGATAACGCCGTCCGACAGATGGCGCCATATTTATTTTTTTTGTGTTTTTGCACCGTAACTCAAGAACTACTGCACCGATGCTGACAAAACTTTATATACATGCTCTATGGGGCGTAAGTAGTGTTTCTGTGTAGTTTGAAGTTTGTCCGACAGATGGCACCATATTTAGTTTTTTTTTGTGTTTTTGCACCGTAACTCAAGAACTACTGCACCGACTTAGACCAAACTTTATATACATGCTCTATGGGGCGTAAGAAGTTTTTCTGTGTAGTTTGAAGTTCGTCCGACAGATGGCGCCATATATAGTTTTTTTTTGTTTTTGCACCGTAACTCAAGAACTACTGCACCGATTTAGACCAAACTTTATATACATGCTCTATGGGGCGTGAGGAGTATTTCCGTGTAGTTTGAAGTTCGTCCGACAGATGGCGCAGTATTTATTATTTTTGTGTTTTTGCTCCGTAACTCAAGAACTACTGCACCGTAACTCAAGAACTACTGCACCGATTTAGACCAAACTTAATATACATGCTCTATGGGGCGTAAGGAGTGTTTTTGTGTAGTTTAAAGTTCGTCCGGCAGATGGCACCATATTTAGTTTTTTTGTGTTTTTGCACCGTAACTCAAGAACTACTGCACCGATGTTGACAAAACTTTATATACATGCTCTATGGTGCGTAAGGAGTGTTTCTGTGTAGTTTGAAGTTCGTCCGGCAGATGGCGCAATATTTAGTTTATTCGTGGGCAAAATCCAATTTTCATATTGTACCACCAATGCCATATACAACACTAATGTTTGGTATTGAAAATCACCAAAAACGAGCAGACGGTTTCAGAGCTGGAAAACTGAAACTTGATTTTGCCATATTCCAGGGTTGGGAAAAGTACACTTTTTGTGATATACAAAATTAACTAGGTGTAATAATTTTTTTTTATATTTTTATTTATAAATATATTTTATGTTTTGGAAAGAAAAGTTGGCTATAGAAAATTTGAAAAATAAAAACCACAGCTCCACAGCTGGAAAATTTAACCTTTTTAGGGTTCCGTACACCAAAGGTGAAAGGAGCCCTATTATTTTCGCTACGCAGTCCGTCTATCTATTACAGGATATTTTCTCGAGAACCGTTAGAGCTACGGACATGAAATTTTGGACACATTGTGTAGACCTTTACCCGCTACAACAATGAGAGTTAAAAATTAAAGGGTGTTCAAAAACGAGCAACGAAATATGTTAAAATCCCATGTTATATACATACACTTGAAATTTGTAAGGTTAGTGTATTTTTATACAGGCTATAACAATTAACACTAAAATTTAAACAAATTTAAATTAAAGGGTGTTCCATTAATTTATGCAATTTTGACTATGTAATTTTGACAACTTGCTGTATCTTGGAAACCGTAAGAGCAAAACTCTTGAAATTTTCAAAAACGGTAAAATTAAAAAATAAAAAAATTATAAAATCGCCAAACCGAAAAAAATCACCAAAAACAAAAAAAAATCGCCAAAACAAAAAAAAAACACCAAATTAAAAAAAATTTAAGACTAAAATAAATCGCGAAAAACCGAAAAAATCGCCAAAATGAAAAAAATCGCCAAAAGGAAAAAAAATTGTCAAAATGAAAAAAAACCCAAAAACAGAAAAAAATCGTCAAATGAAAAAAATCGCCAAAATAAAAAAAACTCCAAAAACAGAAAAAATTTGCCGAAATGAAAAACATCGCCAAAATAAAAGAAAAACCCAAATATGGATAAAAATCTTTTTAACTGAAAAAAACTTCAAAAAAGCCACATTAAAAAAGTCGCACTTTACTGAATTTATTTTGATATTAAAGTTACTAAATAAAACTAGTATTTTCTTTACTTCTTTTTTTCTTTGTTCATTTAACATATTTAACAAGATTGATATAAGGAACCAAAAAAAATCTTAAATGATGATTCCAGGGTTGGGAAAAGTACACTTTTTTATATATAAAACTAATTAAATAAACAAATAAACCCAAAAATTAAAAAAACTGTCCCTTGGTGGACAAAACACCTAGATGAATTAAAAACAATTAAAAATATGCAATGGAACAAATTAAAAAGAAATATCAACAAAGAAATCATAATAAACTACAAAAAAGCAGCTTCAAAATTTAAAAAAGAATTAAAAATCTCAAAAAACAAATCTATTACACAATTTACCTCAGATATTAATCCACAAACTTCAACAAACAAAATTTGGGCAAATATAAGAACATTTTGTGGTCTAAAATTAAAACAAGCAATTACCACCATTCAATCTCTCGATAACCCTAACCAGAATTTAACAGATAAACCGGAAATAGCAGAAGAATTTGGTAAATATTGGTCAGTTGAGTCAGACGATCATAATTTTTCAAACGAATTCAGATTCAACAAAAATCAGATTATACATACACAATTATCCTCACATCCAACCATAAAAGCCAATATGATAGACAGAGATATCACACTAATGGCGTTTTCTTTTCTAAAAGAAAAGTGTAACATATATGTTACATGTAATTTGGCAACATTTTTAAATGCTCACCTGATTTTTAAGAAGTGTTGCATATTTTGCGTTTACAAAAGAACAATTTTCCAACAAGTTTCGGCATAAAAGAATGACGAACTATAAAATGATTCATTTTTTTCATAGACAATAACAAAAACAGCTGTTAATATAATGCTGCACTCATGCCCCTTTAATGAAAATGAGTGTCGAACATGTAGCATTTTTCTTCTTCTTAAGGGCAACATCATGAGAAAAGAACGCGTTGATTTTTAAAATAATACATACTTTTCAGAAAAGAACACAAAGAAATGTAAAAGGCAGCATAAATGCAGCATATTGCTCAGAAAAGAAAACGCCATAACAGAAGTTAACTTTGCCCTCGCTAAAATGAAGGGTAAAACGCCAGGCGTAGACAGGATTTCTTATCCTATGATAAAAAATCTTGACAACAACACCAAAAACAGAATCGTCCGTTTTTATAACCTAATTTTAGCTAATTATATCCCATCATTTTACAAAATCAGCACAATTACACCAGTTCCTAAACCAAACGCAGATAAAACTAAATTAGAATCATATCGTCCTATATCCCTCAACTTATGTTCCTCGAAATTACTCGATAAAATAATAGCCAACCGCCTATGGTGGTACGTAAACACAAACAATTTAATTTGTCCCCATCAAATCGGTTTTAGGAAAGGCAAATCTATCGCTGACGCTCTGCTTTACATGGACCACCTGATCACAGATTCTCTTTCACACAAGAATCACTCCTCAATTATATCTCTTGACTTTTCAAAAGCATTTGATAAAATAGGTATTCACACCATAATTCATCAATTATCCGAATGGGCCTTAGGACCCAAAATAATAGCATACATAAAAAATGTTCTATCAAATAGACAAATCCGAATCAAGATACAAAATAATTACTCGAAACTATATCCATTGTTCAACGGTATCCCACAAGGATCGCCTCTTTCTGTGATACTGTTTCTTATATCATACAACAAACTTAGCAAAAATCTTTTATCCCTCAAACAATATAATTTTTGTGCGTTCGCTGATGACTTTTATTTAATAAAAAAAATAGGTAAAGAAAAAAACGGTACAATTCATATCAACCAATTGGTTTCCCTTATAGAAAATTGGTGTAATTACTCCGGAGCAAAATTATCGTTAAATAAATGCAAACATCTTCACATTTGCAGGAAAAAATCATGCCAGCCAAAAGTTGCAACAGGTTCATTTATCATAGAAAATTGTCAATCCTTAAAAATTTTAGGCATTATATTTAACAATAAATACAATTGGAACGGACACATTGAATATATCTCAAAAAATTTAATTCAAAGATTGAACATTATAAAATGTTTGTCTAACAGAAAATTTAATTGCAATCTATACTCACTGATATCCATTATAAAATCTCTTCTTTTAACTAAAATCCAATACGGTTTATATTTGTATGGCTTCTCGCCCAAAACTTCTCTTAACAAAATAAAAACTATTCTCAACTCTGCACTAAGAATTACATTTAAAGCTTTCAAAACTACACCAATTCACAACTTGCTCTTTGAAGCTGGAATCAATCCAATAGAAACAAATAGGGACATTATAACTTTCAAGTTGCTTAAGAACATGCTTAATAGTGCCAACTCCCCCATTTTCAAAATATGTAACAATCTGTCTGTGAGACCTAACCACAATAAAATAAAATCATCACTATGTAGAATCAGCGAATTTGCAAAAAATAATGACCTACCTAATAGACCTTATACTAAAACTTTGACAAATTCAATACCACCATGGGACTTCCCCTTTAACAGTATAGATTTAACCTTGTCTATACACCCTAAAAACTTTACATCAGCGAGTATTTACCGAAGATATTTCAATAAAACAAAAACAAAACACAAGGAATATAAATTTATTTTCACCGATGGTTCAAAAAACGACAAAAACGTTGCCTACAGTGTAACATCCACTGACTCAACTATAAAGTCTTCAATATTACCACCATACTCTACAGTTTTCACCTCTGAAATAATAGCAATATTTGAAGCAATCAAATATTTAAGAAACACGAATATGAAAACCATCATTTGTACAGACTCTTTATCAGCCATCCAATCTCTTCTGAACCTACACAATATAAACTACTACTCAACGTATATAAGAGAATACCTAATCCTAAACCCAAACATTAAAATACTATGGATCCCTGGTCACTGTCAAATCCAAGGGAACGAACTGGCCGATTCGGTGGCAAAAAATTCTCTGAATTCACCCCTTATCCTAACACCTAACTACAATACTCAAGATTTATTATCACACATTAGTAACATTATAGAAAATCAAACGAATTTATTTTCTAAAACATCCAACTGGTATAAATCCATAAACAAAGACGAACTCAACATTAAAAACTACCTAAACCATAATTATAGTAAATCAATCAGCACTTTTGACTATTGTAAATTTATCAAGCTAAGACTTGGCCATACCTATCTCACACACAGACACTTAATTCAACCCAACTCTTCCAATAGCTGTCAGCATTGCAACACAGAACCCACTTCCATTGAACATATATTTAAACACTGCATTAAATTTGATTCCGAAAGAAACAGAATATTTAAAACTGACCCATTACACTACATTTCCAACCCATTATTAGAAAATACACTAGAAATCATTAAATTTTTGAAAAGTATTAACATACTTAAGGACATATAAAAAATAATTATATTTTTCTCTGCAAGTACATTTATTAACTCAATAAGCTATGATCATTAACTAATAAATAAAGAATAAAGTCAAATGATACAAACACCTTAGCTTAAGGCCTACGCAGCCAAAGCTCCCCTTCATTAACTTAAAATTGTATAGCTTTAAGTTAATAACTAAATAAAAAAATAAAATAAATAAATAATATTCTATATTTTAGAAAGAAATAAATTAGTACTCGTAATTAAACCAGAAAAATTTAAATTATGGTTGCAGGGTTGGAAATTGAGAAAAAATTGGGTAAAAAAATAACCAAAAAAATTTACTACAGGTACACGCATTAGAGAAAACACTGTGGCAACTCTGTGCTTCTCACATAGTTTTACAAAGTAATTGTCAAAAAATTGTATGCATCAAACAAGGCACAAAAGTAATTGTCAAATGAGTTCTTCGTTATAAACTTGTAAACAAAAAATCAGCGGATGACCAATATGCCTGATACGTGTACCTGTTTGATATGCCTTGGTGGGCCGCTATATATTTTCTTTGAAATTATGGCAACATTATGATAAAATGAACTTGGCATTACATTTTTGCTGAAATAAGCTGCCGTACTATGATATTAAACTGGAGTGGGCCACTATATCGTCAGTTGGTTTGTGGCACAGTATATTCAAAATACATTAAGTTTGCAGCAAACCAGAAACCAAACGTCGATATATTTTCTCTGAAATCATGGCAACATTACTTATGCTACAAAATAAAATAAACTTGACATTACTATCTCCATATGAGAAAAAAAACTGTGGAAATATATTTATATATTATTAATACCATTTTTATTTCATTTTCAGGCAAATAATTATCACATGGAGAAGGGTTCTGCACATGGAATTATAATTTAGGTAAGTTGTAATGAGTAAAGTGTGTTAAAAGTGATTTTATTAAAGAAAATTATCTACAGGTTGATTACAGTGGACAACATTTTTTAAGTGCGGCTGATAAAGTAAGTGAAACACATGAGTGAAAATTTACAAATGGTTATGTATATATTTTATCTTAATAATTAAAACATTTATTTCTTTACAGGTTGGAAGAATTACATACTAACAATTTTTTCCCGAAATCCTGCGACGTAAGTTTCTAAACATAAATTATGTACATATAGTTGGTTGGTTTCTGGTTTGCTGCAGACATAATGTATTTTGAATTGACTATGCCGCAAACCAGAAACCAACCGACGATATATAATTGTAGTAAAAAATAAATAAAATAAATGTTTATTTGAAAGTTTATTGACTTTTATAGTATAAGTATGTAGTCTAACGTGAGACCATGCTCTGTATTCTGTTTTGTGGTCGTGGTTTAACTCTGGGTGGGAGAACACCTTTTTCGCGTCGTCGTAGTTATTTTTTAAATGCGGCCAGGCATTTTGTTGTCTTGCCTTCGGGGGTTTTGCGGCTGTCGCATTGTTGGTGTTTTTTTCCTTGATTAACCGTAATTAATTGCGGCTCTTTCTGGAATTTTTCATTGGCATGTGCGATCGTTTTGTTGTGTATTATATATACATATGTATTATGTATAACTGTTCGTGATTTGTTACACTTTTGATGTTTTTTTCTACGGCTTTTACTGCGACTTATGTATGACCGGACTTTTTGATCGTGACACTACGGGAGGTTTAATGAAACTTAACCAATTGTTGAAGACTCTGGTGGAGACCAAATAGAATACTCAATTTAAGAGCAATTTGGTGGAGACCAAATAGAACACTCAAATGTGCCGTACTTATCTGACAAAAGGGATTTGATGTAACTTTTTAATACTTGGAGACTGACATTTCATATTGGAAGGAACTGGTGGAGACTGATTTAAAAGCATTTTGTTGAAGAACCTGGTGGAGTACCATATATAACTCAAATGTGAAGAATACTAACTGGTGGAGACCATTTTTTGTTGAAGAACCTGGTGGAGTACCATATATAACTCAAACTTGAGGAATACTAACTGGTGGGGACCATTTTTTGTTGAAGAACCTGGTGGAGTACCATATATAACTCAAACTCGAAGAAGACTAACTGGTGGAGACCATTTATACTCTAGGAGTGGACTCTTGGATTCTCTACTTCCTACGTGAAGGCGTGGGTCGAATGGGGCCTTGAGAAAGCTTCTATTTGTTGTAGAACCTGGCACTTTGCTCTAAGTAGCTAGCCAAATTATACTAAACCCCAAAAAAAAAAAAAAAAATAATGTTTGTGTTTTAAGCAAAAAAAATTAAATAAAAGGTTGTGAGTGTTTATTAGGTCTTGCCGGTATATTTTAATGTAATATTGTTGGTTATAGTGGAGAAAACTTCATCTGGATGAGTCTGTGTTGGCCCTTAAGGAATTCGCTCAACGTGCTGGAGTTGCTTTTATTCCATATCTTGGGGAGTCTTACAATACTGTCTATAAAATGATTGATCATCCCCAGGAAGATATTTGTAAAGTTTTCTTCTATGCTTTGTCGACATTCATCATTGCCACAAAACATTCATTTCCTTGTACAAGCAGAATGACACAATCACATATGTACAAGGTGTTGGAAATGCCCTAACCATACTAATTCCTAAATTGGGTCGAATTGTGCGTGACTATGAAAAGGTTTTCCTTGTGCTTGCTGCAATTGAAAGTGAAAATAGCATTTATACATGCATTAACGATGTTCTGGTGGGAAAGGTTGCTGGCAATTTTGATGAGCCTGCTGGCGGCACTGACGACGAAAGTGCTGGTAATTTGCTGCCACTATTGGCTCAGGGTATGGAGCCCGCAAAACTCTCCATGTACTTTGGATGTGTATACCAAATTATCGCATCTAAGTTGGTAAGTAAGGAAAAATTCATGTAAATGTATATTTTATAATAATTAGCACTTGCGGTTTTGAAATATATTTGCAGCAATAAGGTAAGAAGGACGAGGAACTGGATTCAGAAAAGCCCTTTGTATATAGAGCTTTGGTCGAATGTTTTGGTGCTTTGGAAAACTGCGCCGGAAACTATTTATTTATTTCGATACATTATGCTCGTCAAAATCCTGTTTTCATTTTGGTGCTTTGAAAAACCACACCGGAAACTATTTCGATACAATGCTGTTTTCGTATTGGGTGAATTGGTTTTTTATTCCGAGGGAAAATCATTCGAGTAAGTGTTAATTTTTTTATTAAATAAATTTACACAATAACTAAAAAAATAAAATGTATATTTTTCAATTGCAGAGCATATATGTGTATTTTGATGGCATTGTCTCAGGACATTGCCAACGAAAAGGAACCTGCCGCTCTCAATAATATATGTGGAGTAATTGCCCGCCTTACAAACTGTAACTTAATGGAACAAGTATTACCAGTTTTGCTACAACACTTGCCATTACATGAACATTTTGATAAAAACGCTTTAATCTTTAAATGCTTCAAAGTCTTCGTGCAAATTATCCCGACAAACTCAGCGCAGTGGCTAATTAGAATCCATAAATAAAAGTTTTACTTGTAGTTATTATGAGCAATTCCTATCCTTACTATATGTACTATTATTTAAACACATTTGTTTTATTTATGTACTATAGATGTATATTTGACATAACACAAATGAAAAATTAATAAACCCCTCTATTATTTTTGTATTGTATAATCAAATTTGCTTTAGTTATTGTTATTTTCAATAAAAAATTAAATAATCATTGATATTAACTAACTTGTTAATTAAGTAGATTTTGTCAAGTTTAATAATTTTAAAATGCGCTAAGTGTTGAAATTTTGTAATAGAGGGAATACAAACACAATTGTATATTATCAAAATTTTAAGTTGGGACAAAAATAAAAAAACATCGATTATTTAAAATGAATTTAATATAATCTTTAATTTACTTAATAACGTGTGGTTACAATAATTTCTTTTGCACTTTCTATCGGTGTCAATTGACGCTTTGTTATATTTTCCGTCACTAGTTCCGGACAATTGACCAAAAAACTTTGCATTGATCAGCCAGGTGTTGAGCTGTTGTGCCTAATCCTAATACCATAGAGCCCAGTTCTTGCAATGCACACACTAAGAAGTGTTGACTGAACAGTGTTTCCTGATTCGAGTCCTTGGCATTTTCTGGATTGAAATCAGAAAAGTTTGCCAATTTCCCAGAAAATAGTTAAAATTTAAATAAGAAATATTATAATTTTTGGTACTCTCGGGATCAAAAAAGTACTAAAAAAATTTGTTTTTGATACCGAAATGCAAATCTCATTTCCCATCACTGATGTACATTGTACATGCATGCATACATGCATGCAGCTGTTGTCAAAATAATAGCACCACTTGAATGGTTCATTTTGTACGCCTTCTACAGGCAAATTTAGTTAATATTAAATATCAAGAATTTATTAAAATTAATGGTACACTGAACCAAAAAAAAGCATTCTTAAAACAAGAAATTTGCGTTATCTTTTTTAAAAATAATTGTTAAAATAATAATGTTTCTTATAACATTAATGCATAACATTCTTATTTTCATAACGCAGCAGTTTTAAAACAAAAAAGTGTGCTTCTGCTTATTATATCAAGAATTATTATATTATATTATATACAAATGTAAAATAAATGAAAATTAATAAAAAAAAATTCATATATTTTACTTTTTATACTTTTTGATTCCATAGTATATTGTAAGTATGAAGCATCATTAAAGTAAAACTGTAACATTTTTAGTTTAAAAACGAACCATCGTTAATTCAAAAATGTTCTATTATTTATTTAGGACGTTTCATTCTTAATCAAAAAATTCTGCATTATTAATTTAAGTCGTCTCATTCTTAATTCAAAAATTCTCTATTATTAATTTAAGATCTTTCATTCTTAATTTAATAATTCTCCATTATTAATTCAAACGCTTCATTTTTAATATAAAAATAATAAGTTTTAGAATAAAAATGCTTCAGTATTACTTCAAGAATATTTCATTCTTAACACAAAAACATAATCTTTTAATTTCAGTATGTTCAACTTTATATCAAGGTTGTTGTCTTTTTCAAACATAAAATATTCTTTTTTGATTTCAAAATATTTTTAATTTTTAAAACAAGAATGAAAATATATAGAATACAACATAAGATAATCAGTTTACTTATATTCGTTTCGACGAATTAATTGAATTTTTCACATGAACTTTACCCCTTTTGTGGTGCTACTATTTTGACAACAGCTGTATGTATCAAATCAAATGACCCAGTAGGAATATTTGCATGTAACAAAACAAATTACCCTGTAGGAAACTGAGTACTCTTTAGTTTTTATTTATTTTTTATTTTTACAAATTTGTTTTAGGGTTTTATTTATTAAAAATAATAATGTAATAAAATCAAAATTATACCGGCGTATTCATAGAAATAACATAAATAACTGGCGTATTCATAAAAATTTACTTATATACATATCGCACTCTAAATACAAAAGGGGCACAACTCAGAAAATTTCAGATGTTGTATAGTTGCAAACAACTGTTGATACTGTACAAATGACGCAAGTATGTCACATAAAAAGAACCATAATGCTATTTTATATTCTTCAAGAAGACTGTATTGCAAAAGAAATTGTTGGGGTCGTTATAAATTTCTTCAATTACCAGTTTTATAAAAAAGCAAAAGCACTTTTATAATTTTGAGTTGTGCCCCTTTTGTATTTAGGGTGCGATATGTATATATGTATATATACATATCGTCGGTTTGTTTCTGTTTTAATGTATTGGACAAAAATGTGTTTTCGAGAAAATCGATGATGAATGTTTAGTTCATTAGTTTTATAAAATACACGATAGAATTTTTTGTTTAATAATAAAAGTAACAGATACATATGTTTTTTATTCAATTCAATACATATTATTGGAAAATTATTTTAAAGGGGTAAGTACAAAAACCTATGGAGAAAAATCTGGGATTAGTAAAGGGTAGAGAAGTGTGCATGAGCGGTTTTTGGCTCACGACAGATTCATATGATATACGAGTATTATAATAAATAAAGTGATTGAAAAAATAACAAAGTGATTTCAAATCGGCATTCAAATTGCCGCAAATTGTAAATGCAAAATATCGTAGCTTTTCTTTAAAATGCAACAACAAAATACACATACAATCCCAAAGAAAGCTACGATGTTTTGCATTTAATTAATAATTTAAAAAAATCAACCTCAAAGTTGAATACAATTGTAACATGTACCCGAAACTTAGCTTTTACGCAATTTTCAATGGAATGTTTATGCAAATGATTTGTATTAATATAAAAACTTTATTGATGGCGTTTACTTTTCTAAAAATAAAGGCAAAATTGTTTGCCCTTTCACAGTAAGAAGTTAATTAAGGAGTTTTTAACAATTTAGAATCATATAAATTTTTAAATGACACCGCTATGAATTTTAATATTAAAAACACAATTGAAATCGTGACTACAAGTTTGTTTTTGGCCAAATGCATATACAGTGAAACCTCTCATAACGGACACCTCTCATAACCGGACACCTCTAATAACCGGACAAGATTTTAGACCCAAAATGAAAATAAAAGAATAATTACCACTCTCATAAGCGAACACCTCTAATAACCGGACAAAAATGCTACGACGATGAGTGTCCGCTTATGAGAGGTACATAGATATTAAATATTACTTTTTTGGTCTTCCTGCTGTCTTTTTGCCGTCTGATGATTGTTTATCTTCACTTTCTTCATCATGCTTAACGTCAGCATTACTATACTAGCTATAATTGGGTGTACTGGATGCCATACTACATCTTATAGTAGTTCACCTTTAGTACCGTGAAGTATTTTCACTAAATTTCCAATGGATTTTTCCCATATATACAGTACATGCTGACGGGCACTACCAGCGCATATAAGTATATTCACCGTCACCAGAAAAGCAACACTTTTTCCAAGTTGTTTTATTAACTAAATCGTGTAGTTTTTGTATGGGTTCCGGCTCACCATCTTTACCCAATGATACGACTTCTTTTGAGTCATACACACGTATTCCACGATTATTACCAATTTTCACAAGAACAGCAGCATAACGCATAGAAATCTTTTATCGTTACGTGGATCAAATTGAACTTTTATGTTCACATTCACCTGACAAAACATCCCAAATACAAACGTTATTATCGGTAGAGGCGGAGATAGATAGAGCAAACTTTTCCTTTGGAATTTGCAACTTGTTTTTCGACATGTGTCTCTAAAAGAAAATATTGTTAGCTTATGCTTCCAAAAATAAGTAAAATAGTACGCTTACATATAAGATTTTAGCAGCTAGTGTATATTCTGCTCTTTATTTAAAGTTTTTGCACCTTGCCATAACAATTCTATTTGTTTTTACCACATTATTACACAATACAAAAGCATACTTTTATTATTATTATTAAATGACGCCATTTGCAGTAATAGAGTTGCCACACTTCCATAATATACAGAACTTGGCAGTACTTTTATTCTGCACACAGTCGTGGCTGCCAGATCAATTTGATGAAGAATCTGAATATGAGTGGAAGTACCAAATAAAATTTTATTTTTGAAACTTTGTTCAACAAAAAACTGAAATGGAATATAAATGATATGCCAAATTAAAGGTATAAAGGCGTAGTTTAAGCCACAATTGGTCCTGTCCGCGAACAAATTGACATTTTGGCCCTATTCATGTAATAGTGTACGCCTAGTGTTTGAGTGGAAGTACCAAATAAAATTTTATTTTTGAAACTTTGTTCAACAAAAAACTGAAATGGAATATAAATGATATGCCAATTTAAAGGTATAAAGGCGTAGTTTAAGCCACAATTGGTCCGGTCCCCGAACAAATTGATATTTTTGCTTAACTTTAAAATATATATGAGGAGTGAAATGTTAACGTAAACTTGTATAAATACTATATTAAGAACTTTTTGGTTTGCTTTATTCAAAACCTCAAAAATAAATATATTTGATGCTAAAAAAACATTGTTTTTTGTTATATTTAATAAATTATTGGATATATTTAAATTATAATTGCCAGTACTAATTTAAGTTTGCCAAATTAGAAGAAAGTAAATTTTTGATGTTTTCAGAAAGTAAAATGAAAAAAGGTTGACAGTGTTACCCCCTTTAAAGATTTGTACAAATATATAGGATTGTGGCAAATAATTATAAATTATTCTTATTTTATATAAATATTTAAATAATTGTAATTTCGTATCTTCAAATATACATGAAGAAGACAATTCGTGTCTATTTAAAACAATAATATTATTAAAATATTAACAATAATAATTATTCCCAACTTATTGCCCTATAAATGTGTTTATGCGATAATCTGGGTAACTCTAATTAAGTAATAAACAAAGCAATAGAAATGGAACTTTTCGCTTCGACGACATTTTTAAAATGAACTTTCACTTTCCTATGAAAACGAACAAGAAATTTTCATGAAAGTAACTTTTTTCATTAAAATTTTTATTCATAATACGTATACGAAAATTTCAAGAAAGTACTTTCATGTGTAAATGTAGCGTAAAAACGTGTGTAGTAAAATAATTTGTATTGTTATAAGCTTTTAAACATAAAAACTCGTTTGACTAACCAGATACTTACAAGTGAAGCAAGCAATAACGTCGGCAGAATAATAAATTTTTTTGCTTCTTGCTTGAAGCGGCCAACACGTACTGCAATTTTTTCCACAATTCTTACACATTCTTAGGGCAGGTATTGCCTTAAAATTATATTTTCAATGCAAAAATACGAAAAATTTATGTTTAGTTTTTCATATATTATGTTTTCGATTGATGTACTTTTATATTTTCGTCCATTTCACTGTTTTACAATAATTAATGAAAAATACAACATAAGTGACAGCATAACACTGTAACTGTGTAACATAACACTGGGTCTTCACGTAGTAATATCTATTGAAGCAATTGTCAAATTTGATTGCGTCCATTAGATTTCCTACGTGTAGACAGCGATTGCCATAAGTGTCAATCCATTGAGCAATGATTGCTGTGCTCATTGCTCGAGCAATTATTGCCAAGCAATATGCTGTCACTTTTGTTGTATTTTTCATTAATTTTTGCAAAACAGTGAAATGGATGAAAATATAAAAGTACATCATCCGAAAACATAATATAAGATAAAGTAAACATAAATTTTACGTATTTTTGCATTGGAAATATATATTTAAGGCAATACCTGCCATAATTGCCAACATATTTCTTGCTAGTCGAGATAAACAATCTCCACTGGCAATAATATAATTTTGGCTGCTATATATGTTAATATATTTAAAGCCAGTCTAGACGTGGGGTAATGCAGTTATTTGATGAGAGATTTAAATTGACTCGTCGGGATGGTACATATGATTCAACTTGGCAGCACTGTTTCAGGTTCCTGGTAGTTATTTGCAGCTAACTTAACTCTCTTCCTTTTTACATCGTGAAGCGTGATTGAAAAGGTGGGTTTTTGTTAAATTTTTTTTATCATGTATTAAATAAATGTGTACAGATATAGTTGTTCTTACAAGTATGTGTATGAAATAAAAGAGTTGGTGAAATTTTACGTTTATCTGAAAATAACTTTTGCGGTAAGTTGTGGCAGAATATTAGCGCGCTGCGAGCTGTCTAGTTTTCGTATTTTTCAGTTTATTAGCGAACCAATATTCTGCTTTTGTGGAAGTTTTTGATGTATATATTTTTTATTTTAGGTTGATACATCTTAAAATGCCGCAAAATGAATATATGGAAAGGCACCGTAAGTTATACGGTAGGCGCCTTGATTATGAGGAAAGAAAACGTAAACGGGAGGCCAGGCTACCCAAAGAACGGTCAAAGAAAGCGCAGAAACTTCGTGGAATAAAAGCTAAACTTTTTAACAAAGAAAGGCGAAATGAGAAAATTCAAATGAAGAAAAATATTCAGGCTCATGAAGAGAAAAAGGTTAAGAAGCAAGTCGAAAAAAGGCAGGATGGCGCGTTACCGCATTATTTGTTGGATAGAGGAATTCAATCAAGTGCGAAAGTTTTGTCCAACATGATTAAACAAAAACGAAAAGAAAAGGCAGGCAAATGGGATGTCCCGATTCCTAAAGTTCGCGCGCAATCAGATGCTGAAGTATTCAAGGTTCTTAAAACTGGCAAAACAAAGCGTAAAGCGTGGAAGAGAATGGTAACTAAAGTCACATTTGTAGGTGAAAATTTCACTCGGAAACCACCCAAATTTGAACGTTTTATTAGACCGATGGGTTTGCGAATGAAAATGGCACATGTTACACATCCCGAATTAAAGGCAACATTTCATTTGCCAATCATTGGAGTTAAGAAAAATCCAAGTTCCCCCATGTTTACATCACTTGGTGTAATCACTAAAGGTACCGTTATTGAAGTAAACATATCTGAATTGGGTCTAGTGACACAAACCGGTAAAGTCGTTTGGGGTAAATACGCCCAAGTAACGAACAACCCTGAAAATGATGGTGTAATCAATGCGGTTTTGTTAGTCTAATGTTTATCATGTAAAATTATTTTAACGCTAAATTAATAAAGTAACAACAGTATACTTATAAAATACATGTCTTTAATTTTTATGTATTAATTCTGTAAATTCTTAAAAAATAAAAGAAGCAAAAGTATTTTGACATATAATTATTTTTCTCTATTTTTAGGAAATTGTAAATCATGCAAATTTTTGTCAAAACCCTGACGGGTAAGACTATCACTCTTGAGGTCGAACCATCGGACACTATTGAAAATGTCAAAGCCAAGATTCAGGACAAAGAGGGAATTCCACCGGATCAACAGCGCTTGATATTTGCTGGCAAACAATTGGAGGATGGTCGTACTCTTTCTGACTACAATATTCAAAAAGAATCGACATTGCACTTGGTTTTGCGTCTTCGTGGTGGCGCAAAGAAGCGTAAGAAGAAGAATTATTCAACTCCAAAGAAAATGAAACATAAGAGGAAGAAGGTCAAACTTGCGGTTTTAAAATACTACAAGGTACATTTTGCAACTGTCTAATATTACCGAAAGTGATTGGCACCAGGTGGAATTCTTGAGTCTTGGTTATCTTGAGCTACAAAAGCTTCAAAGTGGGTTTATATCTATTCTAAAGAGTCGATAGAGATCCTTGTGGTTGACGTATTACGAATTCGAAAACTACATTTTGAGCCTAGATTGCAGAAAAACTTGCGGTGTTCTTTAATTTATTGCAAAAACGTCCAGGGTTCTAATCGTTGCTTTCGATAATGAGCTGATTCGATCACTTTCAGGTCAAAATACGCCTACCGCGATAAGGGTATAAATAAAATTCATTATTAGAATTGCCGTTTTTCGACTTGACTTCGGATTATATTGGTGGTTTATTCGTGTAATTCGCAAAAGAAATGCTTCCGAATTTAGATATAATTATCGCAGTTGGAGTATTTTGACTTCGACATTTTGGTCGTAGATATTTTCGATGATCTTTAATCTTTTGAAAAAAAAAACTCGTTGTTCGACTACGACAATTTAGCCGTAAATTTCTCTTAAATACATATATTAAAGAAAACGTAGTCGGAAGTCAAAACACTACAACCATAATGCAATCTTTGTAATGGATTAAAAAACACTGCAATGTTTGTTCTCTTATTGTGGTGGCATATTTCGAACATGACTACGAGTTTTTGTAGTAGATCAAATAAAAAAGAATGCAATATTTGATTTTTAGTGCCAATGCTACGATGTCGACAACATTCGCACACTTAACAAAAACTTATTTTAATGTGCCTTATTACGAGTGTCTTGTTACGACTTCGACTACGACAGTTTTGCACTAGACTAAAGAACATTGCAAAATTTTTTCTTTAATCTAATACAAAATCGTCGTAGTCGAAATACGACACTCATAATAAGGCCCAATATTTTGTTGTTTCAAATGTGCGACAAGTCGAACCTTGTCGACATCGTGGGATAGGCCGTTAATTTAGGTCGAAATATACCGACCATTATAAGGCTCAATATTCCACATATGCCGATCGCTTGCAGATTAAAAGTTAAAACCTTCCTTATTACGATTGTGCAATTTTTCGACTCGACAGTTTATACCAATTTAATGAAGAGTCGAATTGGAAAATTCGAGAACAGTAGTATTTTCCATACATACAGTACTGTGCAGAACAAAAGCAACAAAAATTATATATGACTTAAAATTTAAATATGTTAGATGCAGTGATGTTCGATGAAATAGAGCCACCCTATTTCATATTTTTTCAAACTAAAAATAATGGCCAAGAAGTACAACAAAAGAATTTTTTATTTTGTTTTTCTTTTCACATACAAATCAAAAATATTGCAGCGCACAATTGAAAATTTAAGACTTAGAAAAGATCTCATAAATAAACTTAAAAAAATCAATTTTCGGGGTGAATAAAAATAGAGCCGCCGATTTTGATATTTGTAAAATTCTCTTGTTTACCTTGATATTTAGTAGAATAACCATTATTTTTAATAACTGGTAAGCAACGCTTAGGCATTGAGTCCACAAGTTTTTGGCAAGTGCCGACTTGGATATTTTCCCACGCGTCTTGAATTAATGCCAAAAGTTGGTCTTTATTGGACGGATTTTTGACTCTGAAGATTTAAGTTAACAATTTGCCAAAGGTTTTCTATAGGATTTAAGTCTGGTGACTGCAGGCCAGCTTAAAACCTTAATTTCATTGCTTTGAAAAAATCCTTTTGCTCTCTTCGATGTGTGTTTCGGGTCATTGTCCCGTTGAAACACCCATCGAAGCGGCATTTACCACTCGGCGTATGGCAACATGGTGCTACTTAAAATAGTAGTAGTACTTAAAATAATAGTATATTGCATCCATTAATTCTTCAATACGAAACAATGCCTCTCGTTCCTTTGTAAGAGAAACAGCCCCATACCATTATATTTCCTCCACCATGTTTGATGGTTTTAATGGTGTATTGGGGACGGAATTCGGTGTTGGGAGGTCTTCTTACACAAAGGCTGGTTCTATCAGAGTTAAAGTTGAATTAGACGTGACATAGCCATAACGCCATAGCCATAACCAAACCAAAATTCAATTGGTTTCTATGGTGAGAGTTATGGCGAGTCTCCCTCACTCTCACTCTCACCATAGAAATCAATTGAATTTTGGTTTGGTTATGGCTATGGCGTTATGGCTATGACACGTCTAATTTAAGCTTTAAACAAGTTTTTGTTTCATCTGACCACAAAATATTTTTCCATTTGTTTGTTGACCAATTCAAATGTTCTTCGGCAAATTCCAATCTTTTTTGAATATGCTTTGTAGTCAGATACGGAACTCTACGAGCACTCCTAGCTTTCGAATTGTTTTTAATTAGAATTTTCGAATTGTGGAAGTGGAAACATCCAGTTTCGATGGGTGTTTCAACGGGACAATGACCCGAAGAGAGCAAAAGGATTTTTTCAAAGTAATGAAATTAAGGTTTTAAGCTGGCCTGCACAGTCACCAAACTTAAATCCTATAGAAAACCTTTGGCAAATTGTTAACTTAAATCTTCGAGGCAGAAATCCGTCCAATAAAGACCAACTTTGGACATTAATTCAAGACGCGTGGGAAAATATCAGAGTGCGGGGCAGTGATGGTATTTGAGAATTTTAGTTTCGTGCCAAAATGTTAGCCAAAAAGTGCCAAAATAACTTAAAAAGTGCCAAAAAATAAATGTACATACATACACAGCTGGGCTCATGAAAACGGTGAAATATATTGTATTAATTGTAAATTTTATTGAGTTTGTATTTTAAATGTCAATACCCAGCAAAAATTTTTCAAGATTTTGTAATGGGTAGTGCTCTTTTAATGGCTTACAAAGTAATGAGTGGTACTTATTTATATCATTACGTTTAAGTACTTATTGTAGTACTTTCCAGTTAAATAATGAAGTTTAAATAGAGAAAAATTTTTAACAAAATTCTATTTATTTTTATTAGCAAAAAATTATTTTTGAACAATTTTAGGTAAAAAGTTATCCACAAAATAACCCATTAAATTTTGAATAATTTTAGGCAATCAGTAATCTATTAACTTTTGGATATTTGTAGCAAAAATTATAGGGTACCGCATACTTTTTGAACTTCTCAAACAAAAATAATTGGTTATTCAGTCAAATTGTATATACTTACGACTGAAGAGTACATACACTTTTTTGCATTCTAGTAAGCAAACTTTTTTGCTGGGTACATTTGATCAATAGGAATTCAATTCATTTTTGTTTGTTTTATTTATTTATTTAATTCAACAATTCAAGTAGAAAAAAAAACTTTCAGTCTTCAACAATAAATTTTCGTCCACTTTAGATTTTTTAAGCTAGCAAGGACGCGACCTTATAGAATTTGTTTGTTTTTTGAGTCAGTTGAGTTGAATCTTGAACAATTCACATATACGAACGAATATAACGAATGATATAAAACTGGCCAAAATATAAATAAAAACGATAGTTTCGACGGCGGCTAATCTATGTATGACAAAAAGGCAGGCGACTCGGTGCGCCATTTAAGCAAGGAGAACAAAATAGAAGCGAACAAAAAACAACATGTAAGATGTCATTTACTTGAAACTAATACTTTCATTGTTGCAGCTTTTAGAAGTACACATTTTTACAACAGATTTTACAAATTTTGCTGAAGTATTTTATACAATATTAAAAACTTTTTTCAAAAATTTTGGATGTTGCATTAGTGCCAAAATTTGGGTGAGCGTGCCATCGTGCCATTAATCATTGAATTGTGCCAAAAATGGCACGATCGTGCCATATTTACCAACCGTATGTATGTGTATAGGCATTCAACTATTTAAAAAATGCGATGCGTTTAAAAAAATGACTTTTTATTTTATATGTAAAATAAAATCAATTTAATTTTGATATTAACTGCCTAATTCATAAAAATAAATTCTGTTTTATAAGAGGTTAATAATCTATCAATCCTTTTATAAAACCGACATATTTTTTATGAATTAGGCCGTAAATATCTTACGTTCGTAACTAACACATAATGGCCCTTATTATGAGCAACTTTCGATCTTCGACTGTAGTCGAAAGTACTGATCGAACGAATTTTCATTTGGTATTACGACGAGCATTCGACAAAAAATGTCCTTATTGTAAATATCACACAAGGTGGTTTTTAAAATTTGCAACAACTTTACCTAAAAATAAAAAACAGTCGTCTATAATAATTTTTTATACTAGAATACTTCATCGAAAGCTAAATTCTGTCCGATGGAAAATTCGTTGCTCAACGAAATTTTCGATGCTCATAATATGAATTGAACATTCGATTTTCGATGTTCGATAGCCAGCGAAAATCGAACACAACTCATAATAAGGGCCAATATTTACTTTTGAAACAAAAACAAAATTTTAATTTTGATCGAGTTCATAATTTTAATTTGGTTTTTGATTTAAATGTAATTGTACAAAACTAAATTTTCTTTCGATATTGTGAAACAGTAAATGCTTACTACTCCGCAATTCAGCATACAACATACATATGCATCACTATATACAAGTATGTATGTATGGGTACGTTCGTAAATGCTGCAAATTTATGCATCAATGCGGCAGTTCTGCCAGGTTTTACTGCGTATGCGTGATTATCTGCTGCACATGCTTTGCAACTGCTCAACATCTGTGCTCAGTTGACATTTTTGAACAAACTGCAAAAAATTTTAAAATTGGCAAGTAATTTTATTTAAGAAAATATTGAGAATTTTCTTTTAAATTATAGTAAGCAAAAAATTTAAAAGAAAATCAAAGCGACAATTTCTTATGAGAACAGCATTGTCCTTAAAAAGAATACAACTAAAATAAAAAAACTCCTTTGAAATAATAAAAAACTACCAAGATTATGTGTTTCAAAGTTATTTTCGAGTTTATCAATCTCATTTTTTGGTAAGATTCGAAATATGTAATTTAAACATCAAAATACATAGATATATTCAACTTATTGTTCCACTGCAACTTCTTGCATCTTAAAATAATTTACTGCGCCATTTGCACAGATTTGCGGCAGGTATGCCGATTAAATGCATTAAAAAACGTTTGACTCTGAATAGTGCTGCCAAGTTATGCATTTTTGAACGTAAGATGTTCGTGATGCTGCAGACGTGCACTAGAAATGCTTTTACGAACGTAGCCTATATTATTTACGGAGTAAATCGCGAGAAGATGCAAAATTTTAAACAAGCCATATTGATCAAAAATCGCCAAAAATGTAAAAAATTCAATAAAAATCGCGAAAATTCGCAAAAAGCTACTAACAGCGGGATGATAACAAAGTCTAATATTATTTAAAAATCGACAGAACTGTTAGGAAACTGAAAGCATGCAGAAATTCGCTTTTATCGTGAAGTGTGCAAAAATTCGCGAGAACTTGCAAAAGTGATTGTCTTCTTCAGAATCGCATGCAATTTTTTGATTTTTTATGAAATTGTAATTTTCTTTATTTTTTAATCACCCGAATCCACCATTACTATTTCTGCAGTATGGTTTTCGCATAATGCCGAAAATTATTTTTTTTTGCTTTTATTAATTTCAAACTATTTTCGTTATTTTTATTCTTTATCTTCTTCTTTTTAAATGTTCTACATTTTTAAAAGTCTAACAATACTTACAACAGGCCGTTCACAACTACCATAGTTGTAGCTAATACAACTTACAATCTACAGTAGGTTGTGAATTGGGTAATTATTTCTAGAATTCGATTTTTCTTTTTGACTCATACTCGGTAAATATTTTCGTAATGACTTAACATACATAGTTTAGAAAAAGCATCGTCCCACTGCTCCAAAATATGATGAAGTGTCTTTTATTTTTCTATTCTATATATAAGTATGAGTTTTGTTTACTACAACGATGTAATATCGGCCCTTATTATGAGTTGCGTTCGATATTCGATCTTCGCTGGCTATCGATCATCGAAAATTGAATGTTCAATTCATCCCTGAAGGAAATGTCGATGGTGAAAATGTACTGAGTCGCTTTTGACTTTGTCACCAGTACTACTCTCTAATTAATCCCCATACAATACTTTGTGCTATAGACATTTAGCATGTGCTTGTCATTGAAAATCTACTAGTAACACTAAAACAATTGACTAGATAGTGACTACATAGTTCTTATGGGAACATGGAGACATACCAACCAGACATTTAGTGGTACATTTCCATACCTTACGTACATACAAATATATGAATATTGACAAGTTGTTGCAAAATCCACCAGAAATACACCACATCTGTTTTCTCTCTTTCTTTTATACTGACGAATAAAAGAGAAATTGTAGACAATGTACCTGCTAATAGAGTTTTAGTGTTGACATAGAGACATTTGGCCCCAGTCTGACTGCAGGGATATTATGAGCATCGAAAATTTCGTTGGGCAATGAATTTTCTATCGAGCAGAATTTAGCTTTCGATGAAATATTTTAATATCAAAACTTACTAAAAACAATTAGGCCCCTATTATGAGCAACTTTCGATCTTCGACTGTAGTCGAAAGTACTGATCGAACGAATTGTCATTTGGTATTATGACGAGCATTCGACAAAGAATCTCGTTATTGTGAATAAAATGGACAAAAAATAGATTATAATTCTTGTTTGTGTACTTAAAAATAAAACTTGTTTAACATTTAGATTTTTAAACTAAATTTCTCATTAAAAAAATTCATCGAAAGCTAAATTCTGTTCGATAGAAAATTCGTTGCTCAACGAAATTTTCGATGCTCATAATATGAATTTATTCGATGTTCGATACCCAGCGAAGATCGAAAATCGAATGCAACTCATAATAGGGCCTTTAGTTTTCATTTTTAGGTAAAGTTTTTGCAAATTTTAAAAATCCCTGTGAGTGATATTCACAATGAGGACAATCTTTCTCAAATACTCGTCATAATACCAAATCAAAATTTGTTCGATCAGTACTTTCGGGCCATCAGTAGAATTGTGCAATTATAAGCATTTAAATATAAAAATATTTACTTTACCGACAGTTTTCAACAGCCCCTGTCACAATATTATCTCTTCTATGACCAACAAATTAGATAATTACATTTAAATTAATAGTGGACTTTGTGGCTACTGATGTAATTTAGCTGTCTCAATGATGTTTTTGTGCAAAATCTCTCAAAAATCCTTTTATTTTAAGGATCTACTTTTCGTACCTATTTTTATGGCCAAGCGAATTTCGCGTTTTTTCGCATAGTATATTAATTAATTTAAAATGTTACTTTTTTATTGTTATTTTTATTTATTCTAATCAGCGTTGTCAACTCGGTGCTTTTCGCACCGTTTTTATTGCTTTTTAAATTTGCTACGCGAAAAATTTTGAAGTTAGTGCTCAGTGCTTTTTTAAATTCATTTTCGGTGCTTTTTGTTTTAAAAAAACATAAGCTCTGAAGTTAAATAGAGCATTTAAAAAAAATTCTAATAAGATTTTACAAGACTTGGTTGAAGAAATAAGCGCCATATTACCCTCAAACTTTAAAATTTTAAGTATAATTAATGTAAGCAGTGTTTTGCCACACAACAAGGAAGTCATAATACCAGTATTCAGTCCACTATCGAGTTTTGGGCAGAAGTAAAATCTAATAGCGTTTGAGGCATTATCAAAAATTGCATTAGCATCAAACTTCTGTCACTTCCATATTTAAACGAAGAAGCTGAAAGCGCTTTTACCTCTATGACTGTAGTTTAGTCTAAACTACGTAACAAAATGTACTTACACTTGGTTAACACTTTGCTTTTTATAAAAATCGTCCTGAAACGAGACAATTTTGATGTGAATAGAGCTGCCGTTTTTGGTTAATTATAACCAAAATTTGTAAATTTTTTTTCCAATGTCCAATATTTTTTTCAGTCACCCAAGTGATAAATCAGTTTTTAATCATCAAAAGTGATCTGAGGAGAATCAAATAACAGATTTATGCAAAAAATGATCACCCAAGTGCTAGCTGGGTAATAGCTTACCATATACATATTACACACACACACACTCAAACGTACAATATGGAAAATAACAAGCATACACGTATCAACACTACTTTGTTGATTGTTTGATTGTTTGTTCATAACAAGAAGTCTTCACGACATTGCTTGTTAAGGCCGCGATACACTATCATACACAGTCGTACGATTCATTCACTGGAAAATCGGATGGAATTCTGTCACACTCCAAACAAATCGCAACACAATCTCTTATAGGTGCCACACTATTACACAAAAAAGATGCAAAAACATTTAAAATAATTTTTATGTTTAATTATTTTGCATTTCTAAAGAAATAAGAACGCAAATTTAATTTTCCAAAATGTAGCTCTCTATCTTTAAATAAATGAAGCAGAATTTGCTGTTTTCTTATCAACTGCCTTACAAAATGCATCTCTGATCTAATATAAATTATCATTTTATGAAAATTTTCATAAACTTTTGGAAATCTGACAGACTTGTCAAAAAATCTGTCAAACATATCAAATTTTAATCCACACTATCATACTTTTTGAGTACACACGATTTTTTTTGACAGATGGAACGACTAAGTATGATAGTGTATCACAGCCTTTAGCAGTCATATACACATCCATCAATGCATCTATCGTGCTTTGCTTATAATACGACAGCATTTATTATTGGTTTAGCCAAGGCACATCAATCAGGTACCCTCATTTCTACAACAAATATTACAACAGCAATAAACACATGTACTTTGTTGCTATAAATTACCATCTTACTTTTCAAAACAGGATAGCATCGTTAGATTGTATGTTTATTATAGGAAATGTCAAACACCATACAACTCTAAATATTCGTTAGGTGTTTATGGATACCCAAATAAAAGCATGTTTATACCTACACAATCCAGATTTGACATTTAGCTTGGTATAATAGACACATGGTGTAGTACTGCCACCTAATAAATGCGCCTTGGGTTTAGCATTCTACAGCCACGAGAATACATTTAAAAAACAAAACGTATTTACATTTCAAGACTACGCAGGTCTCTAGTATGTGCTGTGAATGGCCTGTCACACACGAGACTAATTTTTATGCCGCACAATTTTTGTTTTTTTAAGAACACACGAGACTAATTCATCCGACATAAAAATGTACACATCTTTTGTGTAGGTTTAAATTAAAACAAAAATAAATAAAAATAGAACCCCAAGTAGAATTACACACAGGTTATAATCTAATTACATGACCTACACATGAGAGTAATTGCACACTCTACGTAATTACACACATATTGGCAGCACTGAATGACTATAATCATTAGACTTGACATGTGTCCAACAGCTCTTTTGAACTAAAATTAGCTGTTGGACACAAGTTCGGTCAAAAGCGTCAATGTAAATTAAATGGTTTTGAAACAACATTTAATTCGAACGCTCTCAAACTAGTTCAAAAAGAGCTGTTCGACACCAAGTCTAAAGGCCTCGTTAGCCGACTGTAGAAATCGTAGATGTAATGTAAATGTTTGAACGCTTATAGAATGCTTAAAAACGTGTCATGTGTTTTTGATCAAACAAAAAAATTCCTTGTGCACACATACATACATGCTAATTGCTTTGTGCCCAGCAAACAATCATTTTTTATTTTAAATTGCGAGTTCTTTGAAGTGGTAAATTTTTCTATTCTTTCGAGGTTAATATCAATTGTTGCCTCTTTAAGAACATATTAGATCATATTTGGATGCCATTTGTTGACGGCTTGGTGCCGGAAATCACAGAATTTTTAAACAAGTAGACGACCTCGAACATTTTGCACGTATTTTTTCATGTATTTTATGCCTGTATGTAGACTTTTTTCCTATGGATTTTTAATATTTTTGCTTTTATTGTTGTTATTATAATTATATTTTCATTTTTTATTTTTTGTATAAACATATTTATTAGCACTCTAAATATTGGCATAATTAATTTTTTGAATTTCTTCCCAAGTTTCCTCAAAACCCAAATATGATGGGTGTATGTAGAGTTATTTCCTTAACTGTATATGGATTGTGTGATCATGCATACATATGTATATATGCATTACTGCTTATAAGTAATAATATATAAAATGGTAATGTTTCAATTAAACCAAGATTTCTTTAATAATTTCGCTGAAGCTATTATAATTTATTTTCTTTTGATGGCAAGTTTTATACTGTTGGAAAAAAGTAATGGAGTTTTTGAAATGAATGAAAATGTGTATATTAACAAAAAAAAATAAACAAATACGATTGGCAGTCTGTGGTTAGATTTTATAAAGAAAAAAACTTTATTAGAAAACTAAATTTATTTATATGTTATATGTAGCTTACATTATCAAAAGAAACAAAAGTACCAAAATAGGGCTATTGTGCCATACGCTCATACAATATACATACATCCCATCACTGTCTACAAATGTCACGTAACGTCGTCATGCAATTATATTTTCTGCAGGTTCAGACGTTACATTTACGTGATATTACAGTCAGGTAAGCATTTGCATAGCTTTTCATGCAACAGATTCGATCAGCTGACACATTTACAGTTTTACATTTACAGTCGGGTAATTCTGCCTTAATAATCGTTCATGAATGCCGCGTCTGCAATTGTACTTTAGTTACTCTGTAATTGTTATTTTTAAAAGCAAAAGGCATCTGTTTCTGACAATTGTTCGCTTGTTTATACCAACAAAGTGCATGGGTTTTTTGGTGTTGCAATTTTGTTGTAGTCGTGCATATACCTAGTATAATTTTACCATGGGTGCTTGGTTAAAAATATTCTTTTGTTCAACTTGCGCACTATTTGCACTAAGAAATTTGTATTTTTTATTTTTCTTTCAGGTCGATGAAAATGGAAAAATTCATCGCTTACGTCGTGAGTGTCCTGGAGAAAATTGTGGAGCAGGTGTTTTCATGGCTGCTCATGAGGATCGCCATTACTGCGGAAAATGTAATTTGACATTTGTATTTAGCAAACCAGAAGATAAATAAACTTCTAGCTGATTTATTCAGAGATAAATAATAGTTTTTCATTTTCTTTATTAGATTCATGAAAAAATTACAGTGATATTCCCCGTTATTGTGGTTGGCGTATTTCGACTACGAGGTTTTTATAATAGATTAAAGAATGCCTCAAAAATTTTTAAAAAATTGCTTGTTTTTTTTTTTTGTCTATATGCATTTGGTTGAAGTCTACTGATGACTTCCATAAGCGGGAACGAAATGCATAAATACAATGCTTAACCAAAAAACCAAGCAAACAATTTTTGAAATCAAATAAATATACTTGGTATTCCTTATGAAAATATTGTTTTTTTAATCTAGTAGCAAAATATCGTAGTCGAAGTCGAAAATACGCTAAGTTAAGGCCCAGTAATTGACTTCTCAATTAAATGATATTTAGCTAATTGCCAATTAAATTTAAGTTGCACTCAGGGTAGGAATTCGAACGAATTTTGTTTTCCATATTTTTTTACAATTCGCAAATTTTATAAACATTTAAACGAAAAAAAAAATCCAAGTACAAAATAATTTAAATTTAAAAATAAAGTCCGCAAACGAAAAGAAAATAGAATTCGCGATTAAATTAACAATACAAATAATCCAAAGTAGAATTTATATTTTTAAAGGAGATTTTATTATTAACGACTATAGCTAGAGAGCTGAAATTTGGTGTGTAGGTTCCCCTTCCGATGTATAGATCCACTAACAAGGGATTTTTTGAAATTCGACCACGAAAAGGGGAAAAAGGTAAAATCGGGTATCTTATCTCAGAAACTACGTTGGATAGACTGGGGGTCAACTCTGTAATTCGAAACGAAAGAAAACGCTTTCGAATTTGCATGTTATAAGCATACAAATTCGAAAGCATTTTCTTCCGTTTCGAATTACAGAGTAGACCCCCTGGTAAAAAACAAGCCGACATGTGTTTGGTACCTTTTTAATATGTGTACTTTTAGGGTTTAAAACTGAATTTTTGCACTCGACATATCCCTTTCAGACCTGAACATTTTTTTTTGTATAAATTTATTTTAATCATCAAAATAAAAATAATTTTTTAATTTTTGGACAAAAATTTGCCTACAGAAGCGTTTTCAAAGGTCATTTTTTGTGAAAAGGACATCGCACAATTGTGTCATCTCGGTCATAATATGTAAAAAATGTTCTAAATTATATTAAAAACATTTTATTCGTTTAATTATCAAATGTGATGCTTTGACCTTAAAAGTATTCAGATCATTGCATAAAATATATTAAATAAACCAAATGAAAATGTGTTATAAAAATGATTAGTTAAAAAACAAACAATTTAATACAGTTTGAAATCAATGAAAATGTAGACATACGGGCCTGTTTGCTATTATAAATGAAAAATACTTAAAACGCAATAAAATCCCATTACCAAGTCAGCTATTAATAATTTACTTTTGAAATCACGTGATTTGAAATCACCGTGATTTTCAGAACAGGGGGGATAATTTATTAGATAATTTAAAGTGTTGAACGATATTTCTCAAAGCATTCTCTGTTTTCTGTTACTTAATATATTTGGAATGGTCCTATGGACTGACAGCCGCAACTATTGCGACATACTCTTGGTGGATCGTCGGATTAAATGGTGATTGTAGCGATCAAATCTAATATCGTCAGTGTCATTATGTTATGTAAATGCTTAGAAAATTTCGTCCTTCCAGCTATAAACCACAAAGTATACAGAGGTGAAGAAATTGAGTGATGAAAAAAGCTAAAATCAGCTACGACACGGGTTCGGCGAGAAAGGGACAACTGTAGTATATTTGTTATTAAGTTGCTAACAGTATAATCAAAACAAACAAGAGAAAATGTGTACTTTGTGAAATAAACAAGACGACATTTTTACAAAATTAAATGAAAGATTTTGTAGTGTTGAACTAGAAAACTCAATGTGTTGAATGTTATTAGTGGTACAAAAGTGATTAAAATTAGTTTCCACATAATTACAGACATCATTTTAAACATTTTCACTAAAAAATATTAGTTTTTACCATTTACTTCCAAAAAGCATATAGCGAATAAGACCACAAAGAATAAAATGGAAATGCATTTGAACGAGTGAACATTTGTACAAAATTAAATCAAGGAATTTGTTGTGTTGAATTAAAAAACTGAATGTGAAAATGTTTACTAGTATTAAAAGAGTGATTAAGATTTGTTTTCAAATGATTCCGGATTTAACTTTGAACTTTTTCGTTCATAAATGTTAATTTTAATTGCAAAAATCTCATAGCGAATGAAGACACAAAGTGCAATAATTAAGCTTGTAATAATTTAAAAATTCCCTAATGTCTACCTGCCCGAGGGCGCCGGCACTAATAAACGCCACTGGCTCTAAATGGTTGAAGGCAGATGAATGCCTTTGTTAAAGCAGATGAATCCTTTAATTTTAAATGAAGTAAACTATTTCTTTTGATGGTTACGAGATCAGCAAGGAGCTCCCAAGAAAGTTGTTTATTCATTAAATTAAATATATACTAATTATGAGAATAATGCTTAACCTATCTTAACATAAGAGAGAAAAGAAAAGGTATATGCTTAATAAGCAAATTGTTCCTTTTAGTTTCCCACGGTAGGCGTGCGGCGTGTGTCTCATAAGAAATTTGGAAAACATAGATTCTGTATTGTTTATATTTATATATAAACACATTATTGGTAATTAAATATGATTTATTCAAGTGCATTATGCTGCGGCCTTTGAGCAGACTGGTGAGTGTCAAATAGCCGTTGTACAACATACATATTTTCGTTGCAGTCTGCCAATGCATTTATCTAAAACTTCATGCAGCGGTATTTGCCCGAATGCATGAGTGTCAAATGTCCAAAATACTTTCAATGCAATTGTATGTTATGTATGTTGCGGTCAAGTTGACTTTAAATGTTTACTACGCAATGTTAGTCGTAGTGATAGTTAGAACACGCTACACCTCCACCTTTTATAAGAATGTTCATATAACGTTAGTTTTATGGACATTCTTTTACAGATAAAAAGTATTTTTGAAGTATAATTAAAAATTTAAATCTTATTGTAAAATATTAGGTTTTATTAGTAGCGCGCATACTGTTTTAATTATTTAATATTATATAACTTAAGTCTATTCTTATGAACTATTTGTGTTTTATTTGTTTTCTTATCAAATATAGTTACTTAAGAAATAGTCTATTTTCTTAATTTTGTAAGGTCCTCTATATTGTATTTCTAACTTATGACCTGTTTCATTTTTAAGTAAAACTAGATCTCCTATTTTAAAGTTATAATCAATTATATCCTTATCGTAATTAAATTTTTGTCTAAGTTTATTTATATCTAATAATTGTTGGGCTCTCTTCTATGCTACTTCTAACCTAAATTTTGTTTCTTTGGCATAGTCCTCTATATTATATAGTGGTGCTACTTTATCTACATTGAAAATCTGAAAACTGTTAGGAGTTTTTGCAAAGACTAACTCAAGGCACATTCACAAGGTAGTAGCGGAAATTCAGCTGAGCTATTTTTTTTCAAATTAAAGTTCATCAGAAACTTCAAACATTTTTTACGAAAGAGAAATTAAAAGAAAATGTTAAAAAATTTCAGTATGAAAAATATTTTATAAAATAAATTCTGTGAAAACAAATTTAAAAATATGAAAAAAACTATTAAAAAATTGTGAGAAGTGCTAAACGTTGCACATTTTGTTAGTGGTAGCTGCCGTGGAGATATATTTTCAAATTTATGTGAATCAATTTTATTATTATTGTGTTAAACAAATTCTATTTTTGAAGTTTTGGATGAACTAAAACCCATGTTGTTTTTTTCATTGTTGTATTTTTTCATTGTTTTTGTAATCCTGATATTACCTGGAAATGAATTTGCCTTGGACTAACTCATAAGGACAATAATTATGTATTGTTGAAGGTGTTGTATTAAAACAATAAGTAAAATATTTTAGCCATTCGTCCCAATCATATTTGTCTATAGATATATAGGAACGTACGTATTAGACACCTGCGTAAATAGTCTTGAAATGTAAATACGTCTTGTTTTTTAAATGTATTCTCGTGGCTGCATTATACTAAACCAATAATAAATGCTGTCGTATTATAAGCAAAGCACGATAGATGCATTGGTGTATGTGTATATGAGTGCTAACAAGTAATGTCGTGAAGACTTCTTGTTATGAACAAACAACCAACAAAGTAGTGTTGATACGTGTATGCTTATTTTCCATATTGTACATTTGAGTGTGTGTGTAATATGTATATTAGACCGTATCGCAAAAAAAAAGTTCTCCGTACACCAGCAAATATAAAGTATTATTCCAAGGAGATTTCAAAAAAAATGCTTTTATTTTTTTTTTGCCGAACGTAGGGGTCGCCTTTTTAGTTTTTTCTTTATATCTTCCATATTTACAGTCCGATCTTAAAGTTTGATATAGCGAATATTTTTGTCTAAGGGAGGCCAATATTTTTGCTCTAGGGTCCATTGACCTCAAGTGTACCGTTCTAGTACTTACCCCCCAAATCTCATTTCCTACCACCCTAATGTGACACCCTAATGTTAGAAATTTATAGCTCGCAAAAAATCATAAAGGTTTTGCTAAGAAAGTATTTCGATAATTACAGCACAACTATTTAAAAAATGCCTTTATAAATTTATTGTTGCAGACCGTAGGGGTCACCCTTTTAAATTTGTCATAGCTTCAGTATTTACATACAGGTATGAAAGTATAATATATCGATGAGTTTGTCTGTGACAGATGAATTTTTTGTTAATTCAAAAGTCTGACCTCAAGTAACCTTTACATCATACCTCAAATTATACAACAAGGAATAAGCAACAAAAAGCAAAGTAAAATAATAGAAATTTTAGTCGATCATATCTCGACGTGGTTCAAGTTGGCTATATTTTTGACGGGTCTCGAGTTTAGAAAAAATGTGGCCCATGCGTTGTACTACATGAACAAAACGCTCGGTGTTTTGAGAATGAGATGGATAAGCTGTGAAAATAATTAGGTTTATACTATGTTTAGACGGTACGTGCTTCGCTCTCTATTCATGCTTCACGCCCCAATCATGACCGAATCCACTTGCTTCGCCATACAAAATTATGAGAGAGAATCAAGTAGATTCAATATGAATCTACTTGCGAAGCATGTAAAATTGGTATCTTCTCTAACTTTTATCGCAGTTAATCGCCACTTTATCTGAACTAGCTATCAAAACAAAATAGGTATATGTGTATGTGTGTGTTTGTAAACAAATAAAAACAAACCAAAAAACATAGATGTGAGTTTAATATTAATAAATTTAATTAAGTTATGAATAATATAAAAAGGAAAAATAAGAAGAAAATATAGAGATGCCTTCAAAAACAAGATTTCGCATGAGTGGAATTTATGTAAAGTATATATGCTTATGTGTATGCATGTATATACGTGCGTATGATACGTATGTATGTGTGAATATACATAAAAATATGCCACGCGAACAGTGATGCCAACTTTTTCAGAGCAAAAACCACTGTGTGTTCATAAAAAAGCACTAAATGAAATAAGTACTCGTATATATGTACATATGTATGTATGTACATAAATATATTTTTATTTATTTTTTTATATTTATCTATTTATTTGCAATACAGAGAAAGCCCATATGGCTAATTATAAATGTATTGAATTAGTAAAAATTAAAAATTTAAGTTAACTTCAATTTTAAATTTACTACATTTCATAGGTTTTTGTAATAATTTCAATTATATCGAGCCATATTTCGATTTTGCTTATAAGTAGAATATGAGTAGGAAAATAATTGAAGTTCATTTGGGAAGACACTCCAATTATGGTGTACTATTTTAACATAAGATGATCAACGAGAATTATACTCCTCGTTTCAAGAAATGCAGTTTCATCTTTTTCCTCTGGCCATAAAACTGTTTTAATAAAACAATTAGATTTTTAGGTGTTTCGTCTGAATTAATTTTTACATGAACATGGTTCAGTATGTTACATTCTGAACAACATATGTAAGCCTTTTCTTTTTAGACCGTATTTTATATGAATGAAACAATTTGATTTACATATAAAATCATTATTGTATTTCTAACTTACTTTTAAAATATTTATAAGCGCTAAAAGTCATTTCTACTACAACATTTGAACATGGTAATGTTAATAGTCTTAGAGAAAATATTGACAGTATTAGAAATGGATTATGATTAGTTGAATTTCTATAATTATAAATTTCAATCCAAAATTGATCAGTTTTGAGCAAATTTTTCCATTTATGTATCCTTAAATTTCTGATACTTCGTTCTATTTCTTCAATTTCACCATCCCAGCAAAAATTACCGCTTCCCAGAAGAGTTTTTGTAATACAGCTAGAAGCAATGCATTCAGTTTCCAAAAAGCCATTCATTTTTTGCTTTACTAGTTCGTTTTACAGAAGTAATAATGTGTAGTTTTTGTTAGAGAGCCTTACGTTAGTACTTTTCAGAAGCATTTTTGAAAGCTTTCGTTATCAAGAAAGCAATACATTGCTTCCCACAGTGGTTAGTAATTAGATTATTGTAATTAAGTTATTTTATAACGTGTTTCCAACGTGGTATCCTCTGTAATTTCTAGAAATATGTTCTTTTTTCTCACTATGAAAGATAAAGTTTTTCTTCCTTCGTATTTCACCCAGCTGAATTAACATTCTGCAAAGGAAACTTCGCATGTTTAAAAGGGGTGAAAGCATATAGTTTTTGGAAAGTGAAAATAAAGCCACCACACTTCAACAAATTAATATTTAGTAGATTCGCAAAACGCACTAAAATCAAAGGTGAAAAGCACCAATTTAGTGCCTTTTTTTAAGCAACAATTTGAAAAATTCCGCACTGTTATGAATTAAAAAACTCTAAATTTAGTACGAAAAGCACTAAATTGCACGCTGCACACGAAGCACGAATGAGTAGTCTAAATAGCATGATTCATAAACATGATTCAGAGAGCGAAGCAGGTGATTCAACTCGTCGTCTAAACATAGCATTATATAGCAAAGAAAACTATGAAATGAAGATATTTTTCTTGCGCTTACCTGGTAATTCGATTACATCTTGCGAACATTGTAATGCTTCTTGATGATATTGGGTATAGTTAAAACTGCAAGCATTGCGGCTCTGTCAATTTGAATTTATTCCAATTGATCATATCGAAGTATGAGTCACTTTTGAAGTTTATAAAATTAACAACTTGTGGGCCGAACATTTGAAGAATGCATCCAGTTGCATCATTACAGGCTAATAAAATTTTAGTATAGCCATCTAAACGCACTATCGCATCTTCGTCTGTTATCATCGATAACAAAACATTCTCAGGGTGGAAAAAGTACGAGTTATTTTAGATAACAGGACGGAGGGTCTGTTGAACGTCTGCGGCTCTGTCAATTTGATTGCAATTGATCATATCGAAGTATGCGTCACTTTCGAAGTTTATAAAATTAACAACTTGTGGACCGAACATTTGACGATATTAAAGTATAATATATCTATGAGTTTGTCTGTGGCAGGCCAATTTTTTTTAAATAAAAAGTCTTTGACCTCAATTACGTCTATAGTATCAACCCATCATATACTAAAATTTTATTAGCCTGTAATGATACAACTGGATGCATTCGTCAAATGTTCGGCCCACAAGTTGTTAATTTTATAAACTTCAAAAGTGACTCATACTTCGATATGATCAATTGGAATAAATTCGAATTGACAGAGCCGCAATGCTTGCAGTTTTAACTATACCCAAGATCATCAAGAAGCATTACAATGTTCGCAAGATGTAATCGAATTACCAGGTAAGCGCAAGAAAAATATCTTCATTTCATAGTTTTCTTTGCTAAACCTAATTATTTTCACAGCTTATCCATCTCATTCTCAAAACACCGAGCGTTTTGTTCATGTAGTACAACGCATGGGCCACATTTTTTCTAAACTCGAGACCCGTCAAAAATATAGCCAACTTGAACCACGTCGAGATATGATCGACTAAAATTTCTATTATTTTACTTTGCTTTTTGTTGCTTATTCCTTGTTGTATAATTTGAGGTATGATGTAAAGGTTACTTGAGGTCAAAGACTTTTGAGGTCAAAGACTTTTTTTTTTTTTTTTTTTTTTTTAATTAAATTCAATTAACTAACCGAGCCATTAAGGCCATATATGGTTAGTAGGCAAACAATGTTACATATAAAAAATAATTCAATTTAATATAAAATTAAACTAATATTAAAAATTATTAATAATATTTACATATAAAATAATAATTGTGTATAGGTATTATTATGTCTATAAATTGATGCTTAGGATAATAGCAACTCGAAGTTACAAAGTACAGGATTTACAATTTTATATTACAATTAAAAAATGAAATTAGATTAAATTTAAGAAATAGAATTCATGTTAAATTTAATAATATTCTCAAATATATACTATTTACATGAGAGCACAAAAGCAATATTTCTGTGTGTAAAAGTTATGAAAGTTATGAAGGCCACGAGATTAAAATATCAAACCATCAAATGTAAAAAAGCAAACAACAAATACAAACTACGATTTCAATTACGTATTTCAATTGAATTTAATTTAAAAATATACATATATATGTATGTATATATGTATGTATGTTATTATTCCATACGTAATTCTAAACACAATCTAAAACTTATGTACTCATGTACCTAAATATCATTCTGGCGAGCATATTCAAAAAGTTTGTTTCGAAAAACAACGACCGAATATATAAACGATTTTAAATGTTGTGGTAAATTATTCCAAATCCTCACGATTCTAACTTGAAAAGAAAAATCAAGGATAGAATTTCTAATGCATGGGAATATTAACTGTGGACTCCTAATAGAGCGTGAAAAAACAAAAAGGTGCCGTAAAAACTGGGGAAGATCGTTTTTGATGATTTTATAAAATTTAATTAATAAACGAATATGGATAAAATTCTTGAAATTGCATCCCAAAAAATCTATCACATAATTAGTAATATGAGTACGTACATTCAGATTATAAACAAAACGAACTACTTTGTTCAGAAGACGTTGGTATTTGTTCATAATATAGCCAGTTGTCCCAGTAAAAACTTCTGCACAATACAGCATATTAGATAAAAGCAAAGCATGAGCCATACGTTTCCTGACAAATAGTGGTAAATAAAGATTTAAAGAATACAAGCGTCTTAATGTAAAATTAATTTTACTACTTAGACAATTTATGTGATCGCCAAAATTCAGATTGGAGTCTATTATCAACCCAAGGCATTTTAATTTTTCAACAAATTGAATCTGAAGACCTTGAATGGCAACTGAAATGCTAAATATTGACCTAGGTGGTTTAAACAACAATGCTTTCGTTTTAGAAGGGTTAATGCAGAGATTTGAATTTGACATCCAGTTATCAATATTCCTTAATACGACGTTAATCTCTTCCTCTAATGAGTCCCTAAATCGAGGTTCACCAGAGAAAAGTAATTGAAAATCATCAGCAAACACAAAAGCTTTACAAGACCCTTCTATGATGGAAAATATATCGTTAGTATATAAAATAAATAGTAAAGGTCCTAATACGGAACCTTGTGGTACCCCACTTGTAACCGTATTCCGCTCAGATGAATTATTGTTAATGGTAACAAACTGGCTTCGCCCAGTTAGGTAGGAATAAACGAACTTGCACGCCATACGGGAGAATCCAAAATAATTGCAGAGTTTGGAAATAAGATTGAAAGGGCTAACACGATCAAATGCTTTAGATAAGTCCAATGAAATTAAAATGCTAACTTGTCCACTATTTAAATTACTTCTAATATTATCAGTAAGCCCCACTAATAATGATGACGTATTATAACTTTTCCTAAAGCCACATTGATACGAACATATAAGATTATTACTATCCAAGTATTCGATAATTTGTTTTTTAGCAACATGTTCCACAATTTTTGACAAAATGGGGAGCATGGAAATAGGTCTCAAGTCATCCATGCTACTGATAAAGTTTTTTTTCCCAATAGGAACAACCTTTGCCACTTTCCATTCGTTAGGAAAAATAGAGCATGTTAAAATGTTATTAATAAGAAAAAGCAATTGCCTATGTATTATCGGAAAAATCAATTTTATAAACTTTAAGGGAAAATTATCAAACCCGCACGCATTTGACTTTATGGACTCCATAGCAGTACATAACTCATTAACATCAATAGTGTGAAATGAAAAACCAGACTCATTAAAGTTAAGATTAGATTCAAATGGATTCTCAGAATCAGTAGTTCTATAAGATAAAAATACATTGTTAAGCTCATCCGGATTGAAATCACCCACGCTCTGCCTAGATTCAATGCCACCATTTTTTTTAATTATATTCCACATATCTTTAGTATTGTGACTTCTAAACTTTGCCAAAAAATAATTTCTCTTAATCCTACGAATAACTTTCTTACATCTATTCCTAGTTTTACAATAAACCCTACGGTTACGATCTGAAGGGTTTCTAATATAAGCTCTATAAGCCAAATCTCTAAGGGAAAGGTGAAATTTTATCTCGTTTGTATTAAACCAATTATCACCTGAGGCTCGAGCTACAAATCTCTTCAGTGGGACATGTGAATACAAAATATTCATACAACCCATCAAAGAATCGAGTTGACTATTGACATCAGGATTGCCATAGAATTCGGAAAAATCATATTGATTTACTATATCCTCAAAAGAGGTGGTATCAACATTATTGAAGTCCTTGTATTCCACATACTGATCTACTCTATGTACCATCATTGAAACTGTAATAAAAATAAAGGAATGATCCGAAATGGATGGACATTGCATTTGATCAGAAAGCATCACATTAATAGCCGGACTAATTAAAAAAAAATCTAAGAGTGAGGTAGAGGCATTAGCCATATCAAAGTGTGTGGGCAAGTTATTATGTACGCATGACAGATCCATTCTCATACAAGCCGACCTAACTAACTGAGACGAATGTAATTCAAATAGATTAAAGTTAAAATCTCCCATAATAACGATGTTAGAATACTTCACAAGCAATTGTCCAATGCGTTCTTCCATGATGTCAATATTCACTGGATTCCTATGTGGAAGGTAAACCACTCCAATCAGGAGTGTAGAATGAAATGTACGAGTTTCTATAAAAATTGATTCAAAATCACCAAAATCCACTGACGCAAAAACTATTCTAGCTTTAATTTGGTTTGAGACAAAAATTCCAACTCCTCCACCCCTACGATCTGGTCTATCTTGTCTGAAAAGCTTATAACCAGGAATATTCACAACATTCGAAGATATATTTGATGTCAACCATGTTTCGCTAACACCAACAATATCCAATAAACAATCTTTAAGAATATGCTGAATTTCATTTATCTTACTAGTAGTTGTTGCAAAACTTCTTACATTAAAATGACCAATTTTTATATCATTATGAGAGCTCCCCAATTTTGAACGCAAAAATGAATTATCGTGAACGATAGTGCCTAAATTAGGGTTCACCGACATATCAGCAGTAAATAAATTTTAAATTAATAGCTGTAAATAATATAATTTGATTTTAGTTTAAAAATAAAAATATTAGATTAATAGTAATCGAAAAGGTGTGTATCAAAAAATAATATATTAAAAATAATCAGAAATATGTAAATTTAGATGAGTATTTGAGTAATAGTTGCCATTTTACAAAGAAAAATAAATAATAAATAAAGCTTTTGTATTATCATCACAAACATTGGATTTTACAAAAACAAAGATATAATAAAACTTAAGCCTCACTGTCTAGATTCTGTTCGAAGTTGTTACACTGTTCAAAATTCCAGACTTTAATGGTGTTATTATTTAAAGTTATTCTGACCTTTGGAACATCTGTATTAATGTGAGTAAATTTCAAAATTTTTTTATTACGTTTTAGATTTTTGCATAAATTAATAAGCATATTAGCCTCACGAGTAAGATGATCACTAAGAGTAATCCGTTCTTCAATGTCAAATTCATTACCATCACTATCGGTCAATACATCTTTTAAAAATAAACTTGTTTTCTTAGCATTGCATTTAAAATAATTTGCCATTATTGTGTCCCTAATATAAACAGAATTGAATTTTACTAAAACTATTTTACCACCAGAGATGTAGCAACAATGCTGAATATCTGCGTGTTGTAACAAAACATCATAAAATTCTGCTATCTTTATGATCGGATCTCTCAGGTGTTTAACAGAACACGGCAATCCCCGGATAAGAATATCCGCTCTATTTGAACGCCTTTGCAAAATACTGTTGAAGGTTGACAATTTCTGCACTCTCTCATTTAAAGCCACTTCCACATTTCGAATTTTATCCTGACACGCTGTTATATCCGATTTCACCAGATTAATATCTGAGCACACCTCACTAAGTACCTTCTCGAACTTAGTCTCAAATACTCCAACTAATGTTTTCATCTGTTGCTCCATCTGCTTTTCCTGGTGTAGAAACATTTGATCCATCTTTTTACAAATCTCACCCAATCCGTGTTTAAGCTGTGCTTCCACAGGGGATATCTCATTATCAAAGCTTTTTGGATTGGCTAAGCAAGTTTTGCAACAATATTTGAACATTTTATTTTCAGATAGTATTTTTATTTGTGTCTCTGAAACATCATCACACTCCAAATGAAAATATTTGTAACAGCTTCCACAGCTTATACTTGTTACACTTTTTGTAATTTTCTTAGCACATATCGGGCAAATAAACTCTTTCTTTTTAGTATTCATATTAAAGAAAAAAAATGCAACAAGTGCTTAAAACGAAAGAAATATGGTGGTCAACCACAGCAACAGGCAAGCACAATTATCAGAATTATACAGCAAATCAACTTCCAAATCAAAATTCAAACAATTTGTATCAAAAATTTTGTCTAGTCCAATTGTTCTTCCACAATAAGTATAATTTAACCACAATTAATATTTAATATTAATTTTCTTGAAAAATTTGCAACCAAAGAATTATTTTTATGTATACATCACGGTGATGCCAGATCGTAATTCAATAATAATGTACATACACACAACGCGTGTGTGTATGTACATGCATTACGCTTGTACACGCGCCCATGCGTAGAAAGAAGCAAGCATCACAAATTTTTCAGTCACGAAGTATTTTCTTCTTTATTCCTATACCTGCAAAGCTGAAACAAATTATTGCAAACAGTGTTGTTTAGCGTTTGTTTTAGAAGATTTCTCTGTAGCAAAGCAATTGAAAACTCCCTCATGTCTTGAAAGTTCTTATAAATGGTCTTGTGCAGGACTTTAGTACGTATGAAGCTGAAAAAAAGTCAGCCAATGTAGCAATGGTAAAGTAAGAAAATAAAAAAACATGTTGATTATTGAGTTCTTGTTTCAACTTTGTTATTTGTTGTTAGGCTTCTCATTTGTTTAAATGAAAGTTTATAATATAATAACTCTAGTTGTTCTAAGAAATTTGGGCAAAGGTTCCCTGATGATCTGCATTAGAAACAGTGAAATGCGCATAGGATCCAGCTAAACCCCTCAATAATCAATTTCAATGTATTTTTAATAAAAAATATTTTACTTAATAATTAAAATAATAATTTGGGATTATTAGTGCGTTTAAAAATTTTAAACTTAAATTTTAAAAATTCCCATAAAAACACTAATTATTAACTTGACTGCACCCGGTCATAAAAAATACTTGTGTGGCAACACTCTATTCTTTAATAGCTGTTGTTGTTATTTACATTTATTTTCTTTTACATACTCTTACAACTACAATTTGAAGCAGAAAAAAAGTCAGCCAATGTAGCAATGGTAAAGTAAGAAAATAAAAAAAAACATGTTGATTATTGAGTTCTTGTTTCAACTTTGTTATTTGTTGTTAGGCTTCTCATTTGTTTAAATGAAAGTTTATAATATAATAACTCTAGTTGTTCTAAGAAATTTGGGTAAAGGTTCCCTGATAATCTGCATTAGCAACAGTGAAATGCGCATAGGATCCAGTTAAGCCCCTCAATAATCAATTTCAATGTATTTTTAATAAAAAATATTTTACTTAATAAGTAAAATAATAATTTGGGATTATTAGTGCGTTTAAGAATTTTAAACTTAGAATTTTTATATTCTGTTCCGAAATGAACGTCTTCATTGGACCATAGGTAAGTATAAAATTTTCAAATATAGCCTTAGCGATTGTTTTAGCGCTTTTGTCTCTTATTGGTATAGTAACTAAATATTTAGTTAAATCATATATTATTGTGATTGCGTATTCATTTCCAAATAATGATTTTGGGAATGGTCTACCAGTACCGTATCAAATGGTTTTGTTGGCGTTGGTGTCACAGTCATTGGACTTTTGTTATGTTTTAAAGTTTTAGCAGTTTGACATTTATGACATGTTTTTATGTATTTCGATATGTCTTTTGACATATTTTTCCAATAGTAATATCTTTTTATTTTTTCTAATGTTCTATATATTCCGCAATGTCCTCCTTCTATTGGATCATCGTGATATTTCAGCATAATTTCAAGAATTGCCTTGGCATTCTTATTATTGATTTGGGTCACCTTATTTATTAGCGCTACTTTAATTTTATTTAATATTTTATTGCCCATAATTTTAATTTCATTAATAGAAATAAATTCGAAAATTTTCTCACTAGGTGCCACTTGTAAATTATATATATTGTGTTTACCGGCCACTTTTTCGAGCCTAGAGAAAAATTGTCCTAAGTCAAAATTCTCTTTAGTAAACAAATCATTAATATGTATATATGTTACTATAGATTTTCCACGTTTGATATAACATCTTCCGGGGGAAATCTTTAGTTTATAGTATTTTCTGACGTCAGTGTTTGTTAAATGTACATATATACTGGGCTTATCCTTATTTTTATTTTTATCAAATTTATGCTGTTTATTACTATTCATTTCTTTTTTATTGGTCATCGATCTGGTCGTGACTTTTAATATTATTATTCATGTCTTTTAGGTCATTTATTGTAATTCGCGATAGAGCGTCAGCAACATAGTTATCTTTTCCTATCGTATTGATCTTAGGGGAAAGTCCGAGTTTTCTAACTATTTTCGCGGTTTCTTCTGTTGCTAAATTTTTGTCTCATTCCATTGTTATAATTGATATTGTTAGTATATCTATTATAGTTATAGTTATTACTATTATTATTATTATTAAAAAATTTTAATAACTTTTTTTCTTTTCTTTTTAATTTTCTTCATTTTCTTGTCTTGTTAAAAAAAAGGTACTATTAAATTTCTTTTTCTATGCGTTCTGACCACCTGATTGCACGAACTGTCATTTCTTCTACTCGAGTATTATTTAAGGCATCGTCCTCAGTTGGGACATCTGGCATTCCTATTATTGTCCAAATCTGTGCTAAAAATTCTATTCTTTGTTGTATTGGTAGTTCTTCTTCTTCATAAATTGCTTTTGTTTTAGACTTATTTTCCCTTTCCATTATAAAGGACCATACAAAAGTTAAAATACCTCATGAATTTTATGCACTTACTTATTACTATGTATTGTTCCGTTAATGTATATAAGTATTTAATCAATATTTTCATAAATTTTGTTAAAAAAAATGTAATTTCACTTTATTTATTTTATTTATCTATTTATTCAATTTATTTTTTTTTTCATAGTAGGTGAGTTTTTTTTTGTTGTTGGTACATTTTGCTGACACTTTCAATCTTCCTTGGTTGATCAATATATATAAGTATATTTATATTGCTGTATTGTTATTTGTTTTTGTTGCTGGGAATACATTTGATGATTGATAACGAATGTTGTTGGGCTGCTAGTATACAACATTCAGAAAATATGTTGCTGCTGATGATAACAAGTCCTTTTTTAAATAATATTAATTATTTGTTTTATTGCCTCTTGGCCAGGCGGACATCTTTCTTCCTCTGGCAGAGCGTTTTGGCTGGTCTGCCAGGACCCATAAATATTTTAGGAAGTCTGCGCTCTAAGGTCGCAAGTTGTAAATATTTTTATTTTTTTTAAGACTGGCAGGATCGCCATGTAATAATTAAGCTTGTAATAATTTAAAAATTCCCTAATGTCTACCTGCCCGATTGTGCCGGCGCTAATAAACGCCACTGGCTCTAAATGGTTGAAGGCAGATGAATGCCTTTGTTAAAGCAGATGAATGTTTTAATTTTGAATGAAGTAAACTATTTCTTTTGATGGTTAGAGCTCAGCAAGGAGCTCCCAAGAAAGTTGCTTATTCATTAAATTAAATACAAATTTGTATTGGCTTATATACTAATTATGAGAATAATGCTTAACCTATCTTAACATAAGAGAAAAAAGAAAAGGTATATGCTTAATAAGCAAATTGTTCCTTTTAGTTTCCCACGGTAGGCGTGCGGCGTGTGTCTCATAAGAAATTTGGAAAACATAGATTCTGTATTGTTTATATTTATATATAAACACATTATTGGTAATTAAATATGATTTATTCAAGTGCATTATGCTGCGGCCTTTGAGCAGACTGGTGAGTGTCAAATAGCCGTTGTACAACATAGTACATATTTTCGTTGCAGTCTGCCAATGCATTTATCTAACACTTCATGCAGCGGTATTTGCCCGAATGCATGAGTGTCAAATGTCCAAAGTACTTTCAATGCAATTGGATGTTATGTATGTTGCGGTCAAGTTGACTTTAAATGTTTACTACGCAATGTTAGTCGTAGTGATAGTTAGAACACGCTACAAAATAATAAAATACAAAAACGTTAAACCAATGCAACTACGAATGAAGCTTAAAGAAGACACGGGTTCGGTGTGAGCGAGATGTCAGAATTTGCAAAATTATTTTCCGTCTCGTGACATCTCTGTGTACTTTATGCTATAAACAACTAAGTGTTGATTTGCAAATTGGCAAATATTCCGGTCCATATTTTTGTCTAAATTAAATTTAACTCTTTCTGTTGACCATGATTTTGGCTATTGCTAGATAACCCATATGGTGTAACTAGTGGAATTACTGTAAAAAATCTCGAAATATACATGCCTGTTCTTTGGCACACAATTTTTAAATGTTCCAGCTCGCTGAAAAACTTCAAAGTCTACTACGATACTATCAAAAGTTGCGCATACCAGATTTTCAATCCAACTGTCCAAGACTTTGAGCTAATAACTTGTCGTGCAGTTCACCTCCCATTAAAGGAAATGAATTATTAGTGCATCAAATGAATGAGTGATCTCAGTTCATAATTCGTTTCTTCATTTTCTATTTTGATGACTAATTCAACTCTCCATACATCGTTTATTTGTTGAGTATGGTTCGGAATAGTCTGAAAAGTGCATGTTTGATCGAGGTTCCAGGAATTTATCACTGTGCATGGAGTTAAATAAGGTGGGAACTCTATATTTGTAGGACCAGTACATATTGATCGCCGGGTGAACAAGCCAGCCCACTGTGATCGCGCATCCGTAGAACCGTTTAATGCCCCGAAGATATATAGAGCACACTTCCTGACCCCCTACTTATTATACACATTTAAGTATACTTAGTAACGTCTTCATAATGGGTTCTTAGAAAATATTTATTTAGATATTCTAGAGAAGGTTTGTTGATGATTTCTTGTAGATAACCCGCTGATGTCGGAAGCTCAATACTCGGGAATGAAAATATTTGAGGAGTTAAATTTTTCAGTCGGTCTATCTGGCTTGATATTGGTAGACTCACACATGTGAATATTTTCAATGCTTTCATTACTTTCTTGTGCATTTTCATCTAAAGGGATCCCGATTTCGTCAGCAGCATTATCATCGTCGATGAAGTCAACATCAGATAACACAAACGTGAGCATAAAACAAAATTTAATTTTGTGCCTGATCAACACAATTGTGCTATCTGAATCTCCTTGAACGCTGGCTACTTGTTATTATGCACAATATCAACAGTAATGCACTGAATTGTTGCAAAATCTTATTTTGCAGTTACAACCAGTAATTTTGAGAGCTTATCGTCCATGTTCTGAAAAACGCAATTCGTTTAAAATTAGCGTTTTCGATTTGAAAACACTAATTGGATGTTCTGAAAAACGCATATCGAAAAAAGTTGGTTTTTGCGATTTGAAGTCCCCAAAAAGGTGTTCTGGCCAACGCATATCGCCTGAAAATTGCGATTTCAAATCGCATGTGTATACTGAAGCGAACTGATTGAATCTGCTTAAACTAAACTTTAAAGAGGAAATAAAATTCTGCACAATTAAAATTTAATATGTTTTCTTTTTATTTCAACAAAAATTAAAAACAATTTTACACAGTTTTAATTAAAAATACCAAATTATGAAACTGCTCTACTTTTTTCAATGGTCTGTGTCAACTGTTTACTTTAAACTGGCGATTTCAACAAACAGCTGAAATGCCAGCAAATCGCAGCGATTTTAGAACATGCTGAAATGCGTTTTGTGATTTTCAAACTGGAAGCGATTTGAAAACGCTGCGTTTTCCAGAACATGGGCGTATATCAAAACTATTTTACAAAAACACTCACCTTGTGGACGCATGTCTACACTCCTTGAAAGACACAAACAAAATGAAGCTGTATTTTTTATTTTATTCTGTTTTGATTTTGTTTGTAATATTTTTTGCGAAAGAAACAAGACCTCACAATCAGGGTTAACGTTCACCCGACTAAAGTCGCAATTTGACCCTTTTTTAGCGATCTGCGGCTTTTTGTGAGACTTTTTTTGTCACCGACTTTTCCGACATTTTTTAATTTTGTTGCGACTTTTTACCCTTCTTTGTGATACTTCTCAAAAAACAGTTAATTTTCAGTAAATTAAAAGTTTTTTGATTATTTTTATCAACAAAAAAATCGTCAAAATAACCTCGGCAAAATTTATAAGCAATTCACAGATTATTTTTCATTTGGAAACACTTTTATCACTTTTTTGCAACATGCATGTCATGTATAAAATGTATTCAAGAAATGTTTCATAAATTTTCAGTAGAAGTTGCAAAGAATAGTTTTAGCTAAAATCTTCAGGGTACATGAAAACATGTACATACCCAGCAAAAAATTTCATAAAAGGTAATCGGGTTTGGAATGAAGCATTTTTGGTGGAAGCTATTCCTTACTGGATTAACAAGGCGTGAGACTAAAATAATCGATTCTTGAGAAGTACTTACTTTTTTTTATTTGGCAACTTGTTCACGTAATATATTTAATCTAAAAGAATTATTCTCATCATTTAGCAACTTGTATATAATTTTTTTAAATTTTAGGTAATGCGATTTGTAAGCGAGTAATGAAATTTGGTAATCAGAAAAGTAAGTCATTACATGGTAATGTGTAATTTTTTGCTGGGTACATATATAAACATGTATAATGCAACTGCATGTGTTGTGAAATATGATGAAAATGGATTCTGCAATAAGCTTTTTGTTTTGTTTCAATTGTTTTTTTGTTTTTTTATGCTTTTTATTAATAAAAAACGTTAAAAAAAGAGGTGCAACTTTTATTTTCTCAAACGACTTTTTTGTGCGACTTTATTTTCACAAAACGACCTTTTGTGCGACTTTTCTAAAATTCCTAGCGGTAACCCTGCTCACAATCACTCCTTGCGGGTTAATAGACAAAAAATAATTTTTTAATGTAGTTTGAGGTCAATCAAGGCTGATCGCACAATCGATTAAGATAGGTATGAAAGGGATATCTTTTAAAGTATTGCACGTAGCATTGGCATTAAAGGGTTGAAAAGTCCTTTTTAAGAAAAATTTATATTAAAAAAAAGGTATTATTTGGGAAAAGTACTTTTAGAAGTAGGTAATTGTCTTGTCTACTTGTCGACAACAATTGACTACTATTAAAATGCTACATTAATTTACAAATCCTTACAGATTAGTAAGAGATTGTCAACAATGACCAATTTTTGCCGATAAAGAGTAGATAAGTGACAATCTGCCTTATCGTGGTTGGCGTATTTCAAATACGACTACGACTGTTTGGTAATATGTAGATTAAAGAAAACTTCAACAGTAAAAAAAATTAAACCGACTTAAAAAATAAGCACTAAAAATAATATAGATCTAGTTAAATAAAATATTTTTGTATATGTTACCTATAGCACAGGGTATACCAGAGATGACACGTGACGGAAAATAATTTGTGTTTTCGGATCTTTCGCTCACTCTGTCACTGCGTCTTCTTTAACCTTCTTTCGTGGTGAAATTTTGTAGCTTAATTTCAATTTATACTTTGTAACCTCATTCGCTTGACGATTTTTGTAAATAAATGATAAAAATGAATATTTTTTAATGAAAATGCTTCAAATGAAATCTGCAATTATCTTAAAACAATTTTTAATTGCCTTTTTAATAGTCATAAGCTATTTCGCACTTTGTTTCTTAATTCAACACAACAAATTCTTTAATCTAATTTTGTAAAATTGTTTACTTGTTGAAATGTTTTTCGTTATGGTAGTAATAGACTACTAACTAGACGCGACACCGGCGAATTGAAGAGATTTCGCTTTACTAAGTTCTTGCGCTAGAGATAGCAAAAATGACATTTAGTTATTTACAAAATAAAAATTTTCTTGGCAGGAATTGGCGCAAATTGGATAAAAATTGATTTTGCGCCAAAATCCTTGCCAAAGTTGGTAATATGTGGACAAAAATTGGTAGATTATCTTGTCCACATATTACCAACAGTGAGAATAGTGAACAAAACAAAAGTGATGGTGAAAAAAACATGGATTACTGGGAGCATCACACAGCAAAAGTAAAAATGTAAGTATATATTTATTGTTTCTTTTACTTATTTATAATAGATTTTAACAATACAGTAGTTTTCGCTTACAGTCACATTTAAAATTGCACAGAAATTGTGGACTATATCGCTAATGTGACTATAAGCCTAACTTTTTTATATGCCACGCAGAGGTATATAAAAGAATTTCCATACAATCCAATTATGTGAATATAAACCAAATAAACTAAATTCATGTGTATTTATGATTAAAAAAAATAAACAAAATGACTTCATTTTACAAAATATTTGCACATTTCACAAAAGTTGTAGTTAAAAATAGATTATTAATTGCTTTCAAAAAAGTCAATAATTTTAGATTGCTTCAATATAAGTGATTGTTTTAGAGTCGTGTCCTCTATTTTGTCAAACAAAGAATGACCCTCAATATCATTTTCTAAGCAAAAAATTCTTAAAAAATCTAAAGAATTCAAAATTTCTTTTGGTGTTGGAAGGTGTTTTTTGTTGTATTTAAAAGGCAAGTTTTTGTGACTTTTTATGCAACAATGTTTTGTTCTAAAGACATGTTCTTCTACTAAACAGTAGATGGAGGTTGAAATTTAGATTTACTTTTTGGTTTATGGCTTAAATAAATAATTAAAAAAATCTGTTGAAAATTTTTGTGACTATAACGCGAATTGTTTGCTTATAATTTGGATTTTTACTACCACAAACTCGGTGCATATATGTCAAATATGGCTATATAGTAAATGGACTATATCGCCAACTTTTTGAATGAATCATTAATGTGACAATAAGCGGTAGTGACTATAAACGAAAACTACTGTATATACTTAATTTCCAGTAGCCACAGATGTACTATGGGTTGACCTACTGGATAGAAGCTGAATTTGTTCCCGACAGAGCCAACTAAGTAAGTAATTTATATAAAAACGTCTGTGAAAATTGAATTTTTCAAAGTGAAATTTAAGTGTGGAGTTGTGTACATTGGAAGGGACAATGGTGTTCTTGTCCCTTCCAATGTACAAGTGCTTTGCTTAACATGCAGTGAAGAGAAGATGTGTTCCGATCAATAAGATCCAAAATACGCTCGCTTTGTATTACTTTTAGAAGGAGCTAAGTAATTTAAACTACACGACTAATGTGTACATGTAAAGTGAATTGAAAGTGTGAAATTTTGTACATTGGAAAAGATGATGTTTGTCTTGTCCAATGCACAAAAACTTTGGTTAATATGCCGACATGAAATTAAGTGTTTGTATCAATTGGAATCCAATTTTGTTCGCTTTTTGCAAGTGCCTTACGCAAACAAGTTTATATGGCTAATGTGGACAGATAAAGTGAAGTGTATGTGTGGAATCTTGTACATTGGAAGGGACAATGATGTTCCTGTCCAATGCACAATAGCAAGTGTTAACAAGACGTAAAAAAATGTAGTGTCCAGATCTTTTGGATTCCAAGTGTTCCAAGTTCTTTTTGTTTTTCACAAGTTCTTAACAAAAATAAGTGATTTGTGTCTACGTAAAGTGCGTTGTTTGTGTGGAATTTTGTACATTGGAAGGAGCAATGATGTTCTTTTCCAATGTACAAATACTTTGGTTAACAAACTGTTTAAGAAAGAAGTGCTTGAAACAATTTGATTCAAAATTTGTTCACAAATAACTAGTTTTTATGACTAATGTGTACATATAAGTGAAGTGTTTGTGTGGAATCTTGTACATTGGAAAGGTCAATCATGTTATTGTCCAATGTACAATGACACAGGTTAACAAACCGCAAAAAGTGAAGTGTTCGGATCAATTAGAATCCAAATGTGTTCGCTATGTGTTCTTTTTTATAAGGAAATGTGTGCATATAAAGTGAATTGACAATGTGGAATTTTGTACATTGGAAAGGACGATGATGGTCTTGTCCAATGTACAATAACACCAGTTTGTAAGTCGTTAGAAAAAGAAGTTTTCCAATCAATTGGAACGCAACTGTGTTAATTTTGTGTCCTTCTTTACAAGTACTCGAGACAAAAAAGAAAGTATTTTTCATAAAATTAATGCTATATTCAGACGGCATCATGAACCACTTGGTTCGCTCTCTGAACCACGATTGCGAACCCTGGTGTTCAGACGACACATTCGTGGTTCATTTTGACAAGTATTTTTGATGCAGTGATGCCAACTTTGAACTTTTCGTGCTGGATTTAATCCGTTTTCAGTCACTCAAAACGCGGAAAAAATACGAAAATCTAGCAATTTTTATATTTATCGGGCCTGTCACAGAAAAAATCCATCGAAATTGTTTTGATTACGAATTTTCATTTCGATCGATTTTGTTTTACCTTCTTCAGATTTCGATCGATTTGTTCATTCCGAAAAAACGTCAATTCGATTGTTTTCAATTTAAATGTGGCAATATTGTGGAAACAAAAAACACATTGTTGCTCGTATTAGAAGATCAACAAAATACCAAAGGATCAATTCTTTTTATTGAAGTGAACCAAATTAAAAAAATTATACATTCATTGTCTGCAATTGCAATAACTGTAATTTTGGATGCCCAGAGCGGTCAAGATTTTGCGGAAAAATTGCTTAAGATCACCTTTCATATCCAAACGTAGTGTATGTGTTAAAGTTTTATTTAATTTTATTTGAAGGAATAGAATATTTCAGTTTTTATGATGATGCATTTTCTCCTTAAGACTTGAGAAAATATCTTAAATATGTAAAAAATTAAATAAAACAAACATATTTTAAATAAATGGTTGACAAAAATTTTCTTTGTTGAAATAAAGTTGTTTCAAACAGATTTTTGTACTTTCACATAGAGAAAATTACAATTCCGAGTATTATTCATCGAGCAAATTCTTCGTTTTTCGTTTTCTGCAGAACCTAATTACGGAAATGCAATTATTTCGATCGAATTTGGTTCAGCCCTTTAGCCCCTTTTTACTTTTTGTTCAATATGGCTAGATTTTAGTCTTTGTGAACTTTGTCTTCCTTTAATTTAGCAATATCGACTTTTAACTCATTTTATTCTGTTAGTTTACCAATTTAAACAAGAAGAATAATATAGAATAATCTTCTATTTCTTCGAATTTTTTGTGATTCGAAATATATTCAGTATAGCCTAAAAACAGGATAATGTATGTTTTTGAAAGAGCAAAATATTGAAATTTTATATGTATGTACTTATGTAAACATGGATACATACATATGCATATATACTTCTATTATGTATATATGTAGGTACACTATTTATATCTACCTTATTAAAATGTAATATGAAATGTAATATCTCGAGCTAATGTACTTATGTATGTATTGATCTTATGATAGGTACATATTAATTTTTAATAAATTACTTAACAAAATTTTTTGATGTTTTGATTTAAAACAGAAACATTTTAAAACTAGCTTCTTTTAGGGCTTATTCAAAAAATTTTACTTTCTTTTGCGCTAAATGTATATTTTTTCAATTTAGCGCTTTTTAAAAAAATGTTTACGCGCTTTGAGTATCAAAAGTAGGCATTACTGTTTTCATGTATATACATACATGCATACATATATATGTACATACGTGAATAGTTTATACGCGTTTTATATTCTGTGTTATTTGCTTTTTTACAGTAGATAAACAAATTAAGCAAAAATAATTAATAAAATGTGTTCTAATATTATTAATTCATACTCGCAATAATTTTTTGCGTGTTTTTTTGTTTAAATATGTGTATGTGTATGTATGTACTCATTTTGTTTTGATAGCTAGTTCAGATAAATTAGCGATAATTTGTTATCAAAACTAGCGATGATAGCAATTTCTTCATGGTTCGCAGCTAGGTTCAAAATGAACCAAGTTGGTTCGCTCTCAAAAATTTGTATGGCGAACCATGTTGATTCAATCAAGATTCGGCCGCGAACCGTGAATGGGAGAGCGAACCTCGATAATTGCTGTCCGTGTGAACATACTATGAGTTGAAAAGTTGAAATGTCAGAATTAAAAACATGTCGTGTACGACCTGCTTAAGCTAACGCAAATGAAACTTATACTATGTTTACACGGTACGTGCTTCGCTCTCTATTCATGCTTCACGCCACAATCATGACCGAATCAACTTGCTTCGCCATACAAAATTATGAGAGCGAATCTAGTAGATTCAATATGAATCTACTTGCGAAGCACGTAAAATTGGTATCTTCTCTAACTTTTATCGCAGTTAATCGCCACTTTATCTGAACTAGCTATCTAGGATATTGCTAAGAAGTGGCCAGCACCATTTCTTACCTTTAACTTGAATGCAATAATTATTCATCGCGTTGTCAAAAACTTCAACTCTTCCCACTGTCTTATTATGATACGTGGTGTTGCTCTCAAATTTAAAAACTGTTTACTATATATCTGATTGTTGTCTTAAAATATTTTTCAACTGTACCAACTAAAATATATAAATAGGAAATCTAATCGGAGTTCATGGTTACATACGGCGACATGACAAAAAAGTTTTCGAAAACATACGCAATATTTTTGTTATATTATATTACACTGTCAGAAAATGTTCTATATCATATATGCAACAAATTATTTCTGATACACATTAGCGTAGACTATGAGTTGCAAAATCAACAACGCCTTTTGGCAATATAACATCCTACGTTGTCACTTTTTCTAACTATGCAAGTTGTCAACTTGTAAGCGGGCGTGTACGAACTGACAACGGTACATTGTCAACTTTTTGTTATTGATATCGCTTGTTGTCAACTTGCACTCGCTCGTTGTCAATACATACTTCGTTGTCGTACTGACAACAGTGTATACTATTTTAACACAAAATTTTTGTTGATGCACTTTTGATAACAAATCTGATCAGTTTAAGCAGGTGTTGTGTAATTTTCTTCTATGAATGTAGTTAATGAAAGCTTACTCAAGAGACTAATTTTAGGTTAAGCCCACTCAGATAAAACTTTCTAGCTATGCTAATCCCCATGTGAAACATTATCCATAAAACATTCTTGTTAATAAATATTCCGAGAAAATAAAAATTGTTAAAAAAACACACAAAATACTAAATTTGTATATCGTTAAGGCCCAGCGTTGCGTTTTCGCATCACACATATTGTCAACCATAAAAAACATAGTAGATGCATAATAAAGTTTATTATTGTAACAAATATCACAAAATGTATCTATCAACTACCTTCGTTAAAAGTCACTCCTTCAAATATTGTTTATTGCTATTTTTATTTTACTTTTTATAAAAACACCCAAAAAGTAAGAAAAACCAAATTTTTATATTAAATATTTTTTTGCAAAAGGCTTAAATATAGCGAAATTCCTGAAACACGTCAATTAGTTTATAAATTAAAATTAATTTTCTTATGCTTAGTTTTAATATAAATTAATATGGGTAGTGCTGAGAGGTGATGGAAGTGAGCGTTGCGAAAACGCAACGCAGGGCCTTAATGGGTTAAGCAACAATTTTAAAAATTCCGCACTATTATGAATTAAAAAACTCTAAATCTAGTACGAAAAGCACTAAATTGGAACGGTGCACACGAAGCACGAATGCATAGTCTAAACAGCATGATTCATAAACATGATTCAGAGAGCGAAGCAGGTGATTCAACTCGTCGTTTAAACATAGCATTAAACTAACTCAGATACATTGGCTGGTTGGTAGAAATTCAACCATCACCTTAGATTGTAAACTTTTAATATACAAGTCGCTTTTAAAACCTATATGGTGCTATGGAATTCAGCTTTGGGGTACTGCTTCAGCTTCTAATGTCGAGAGAATCCAACGAAGGCAAAACAAAATTTTACGGTTAATAACATCGACTCTATGGTATATAAAAAATTCAAATATACATACATCGTGATTTAAATATGCCACTAGTGATTGAAGAAATTGCAAAATACGCTGGCAAATATTTAACAAAACTCGAGTCACATCCTAATCCGCTTGCCCGTAATATTTTGAACTTTACTGGACACATCCGCCTAAAAAAGAGGGACACAAGGGCTCTTATTCATAGCACTCCAGATGGGACTTCTTGAAAATACTTTTATTTTTTTCCTTTTGACTATCACTACTTATGTATTATATATAACTATTACTAAGCTTATGTCCGACACTGGTCGGGCCTAATTATATTTTTAGATTTAAGATTTGAATACTTATTGTTAGTTCATATATGAAGATATAAAAAATAAAAATCATGTATTAAAAAAAAAAAATTTTACCATATAAAATTTTTTTTTTTAATTTTTGTTTAGTTATTTATTTATTTATTTACTTATTGGTTAATTTCCTGTACAACAAGAGTTAATCCAAGGCGAATTGACACAAGGTGGTCTTAATTTGCAACTCTGCGTATTCGCCTTGTATACTTGTTAGTGTAAAATTTCCTGTTGTCAAAATATTTCCTAACGTTTTGGTTGATTTGACAACAGAGAAGCTATGTCAGCTGGTGAATTAAGACCACCTTATGTGAATTCGCCTTGAGTTAATCTTATATTTACAGTACAGAAACGGATTTGGTAAAAAAAAATAAAAAATTAAAAGCATTTGTAATTATTACATTCGAATTAGGAGTTAATTAATAAAAATATATAAAAAATATAATTAAAAAACAAATGTATATGTATGTATGTATATTAGAAGATTGCACATAATATAATATAAAAGAATTACCTACACATTTTTATTTAAAAGAGTTAACTACAAATCTTTTGAAACTATTAGCGTTGCTGTTCATTTGCTGACATAGTGGAAGATTATTCCAAAGTCTAGCGGCATGCACATAAAACTGCCATTCGGAGACCAGGTATTGATGTCGAGGTATTATAATGTTTCGGTTTCGTGGCGATTGACAAAAACGTATATTTTCAAAAATGTATTTGGGAGTTTGAGTGTGTATTATTTTATGCAGAAAAACCAGAGTGCGGATTTTTAACAGGCTATCGAAGCTTACACCATAAAGGTTCTTAGAAACAGAGGAAACATGATCAGATCTTCTCAATCCATACACATACCGTATAATATTGTTAAATAAAACATTTAATTTTCTTCGACTAACAGAGTCGCAGTTTGCAAATAATTCACATCCATACAATAAGGAAGGAACCAAATATGTCTTGGCAAGCAAGATTCTAATTCTGATAGGTGTAAAGTATTGTGTAGACCAGAGCGCTCGTAACTTAAAATACGATTGACCAACCAGTGAGTTTACATGATCTGTCCAAGTTAAATGGTTATTAAAAACTATTCCTAAATTTTTTTCCCTCTTAACGATTTCAATTTTCTCACCATTTAAAACGATATCCCCAGAAATACAAGGATCTATAGCTTTTTTACAGATTACAATACATTTAGATTTTTTAGGATTCAAACAGAGCCCATTTGCATTAGCCCAGATATAAATTTGATTTAATTCATGATTTAACTGTGAGATACCTGTGGCAATGTTTTCAGCTGCGATACTTAAAGTAAGTTGTATGTCATCTGCATAAAGGTGGATATTACACTTTGAAAGAATTTTTGGCAAGTCATTTGCATATATTGAAAATAAAAGCGGACCTAAGATAGAGCCCTGAGGCACTCCCCTTTTAAGTGTTAATTTGTCTGACCAAATATTATTTGCAAGAACCGATTGTGTTCGATTTGAAAGGTATGATGAAATAAGTTTAACTGATGTAGCTGAAAATCTAAAAAAGTGTTTTAATTTGTTAATTAATGTGGCATGGTCTACCGTGTCAAATGCCTTGGAGTGGTCAAGAAGTACCAAGAAATTTATGTTCCCATTCTCCAAACCCTGCCGTATGTGTTCACCTACTTCAACAAGAGCCGTAACGCAGCTATGACTTTCGCGGAAACCAGATTGTTTAACAAAAAGCATGTTGTTGATATTTATATATGAAATCATTTGCTTATACAAAATTTTTTCCAGTATTTTCGAAAGAAAGCATAAGATGGCTATTGGTCTGTATTCACCATTTTCTTTGGGTAAAGGAATAATTTTTGCATGTTTCCAATTTGAAGGAAACGTAGAAGACGTAATAATATTGTTTAAAAGGTGAGTGACGTATGGGAGAATTAGAGGCATAAGTATTCTCATAAATTTAGGATGTAAGTTGTCAGTTCCCACTGCGTTTGATTTTATTAGTGAACACGTAGACATAACGTCAAATTGTGATATACATGAAAATTTAAAATAATTACCGTTTACATCATTATCTACATTTGTGGCGGATGAGGAAAAATTATAAAACAACGGATTTGCTTGGATCAAGGGGCTTTAGTGAATGTTTTATTAAGCATGTTTGCATCTACATTTATGTCTATGTTGTTCAACTGCTTGCCAATACCTATTTCGCGAATAGTATTCCAGGTTTGTCGAGAATCAACTGCAGTACTGAATCGTGTGGAATAATATTCGGTTTTAGCAAGTCTTATATGTTTATTAATGTTGTTTCTAGCAGCTGTGTATTGCAATTTTATATCGAAAGTTTTATACCTTTTCCACCTGGCATATGCCAAATCCCTTTGATGTATAGCTTCTTTTATAGTGTCTGAAAACCATGGTTTATGTTTAGGTCGTATATTTTTATGTTTGATCGGTATTGTTAAATCAAAAAGGTATTGAATGTTGCGTTCTAAGAAATAGGCCTGCTCATCAATAGTTGGCATAAAATAGATATTACCCCAGGCAATGTTTGATGAATATTCACATAAATTATTAAAATCTAGGCTGTTAAAGTCACGGTAACTGAAACTCTGCTCAACATCATGAACGATAAAGTTATAATTTAAAAATATAAGGTCATGTTTGGAAAAACATGACGCAGATATCTGATCATATAAATTTATGTTCGCGGTACTAGACACGAAGTAAAGGTCAATGAGTGTACTAGTTGTGGATGTATGATGTGTCGGACATGTAGTATTTACGGGATAAAGTCCAAATGACAACATATTGTCGGCAAGATTCGTCTCCATTAGTATATTGGAATTAAAGTCACCAGTAATGATAATATCATCGTATTGTGAGGCAAGAGTTTCAAGTGAAGAATACAAAGGCAAAAATGTTATTCTTCTATTGGGCCGATATATACAACCCACTAACAGTTTTTTCCCAAATGATAAAATTTCAATAAAGATAAACTCAATTCTCACTTCATTTGAATTAAGCACAATAGATGATTTGCAGCATATTTTGCACGAAATAGTATTTCTTACGAATATGGCAACACCGCCACCATGGCTTCCCCTATCACATCTAAAAACTTTAAAACCATATGGACATATCAATCTATCAGGTGTTGATTCTAAAAGCCATGTTTCCGAAACACAAACTACATCATTAGTAAGGATAAAAAAGTATTTGCTTTTTACTTAAATAATTTTTTATTCACACTTTTTACTTAAAAATTTGTTGTAAAACCCCAAATATGTATGTTTTTCGTTTCTTAAGCCTGGATCCCATTATCTGCACAATACATACATAAGTATGTATGCATATAAATACATATGTATGTATCTTAAAAATGAATTTAAAAAATGTATTGTACCTGTATGTAATATGTTGTTTTTTGTTATGTAGTTAGTATGAATATATATATGAATATGATAAAAAGAAAAACCTTCATTTAAAATGCAAGCAAATAAATAGAATGATTTTTATGAACCTCTTAAAAATTAGCTTGGGCGCATTTTTCAATTACAGTTACATAAGTTGTTTTCATTATATTAATTGCAGCTATAAAAATTATTTAAAAGTTCCTAGTCACTGACTAGTAGTCAGAAATTGTGACTGTGAAAACAAAAAAATATGACTTTACCTTTACAAATACCGCGTTCTTTTAGGATTGCTTTACCACTAGAACAATGTTTATACAAAAAATTTTACGTTAGTCTCCCAATAACCCATTTGTAATAATTACATACCTCTACTAGAGTTAACTCTTTCATTCTGTTTGACACAAGTCCGGTCGATGTAAGTTAAAAAACAGAGCTATTGGTACAACTCTAAACGTTACAACACCGTAAATACAAAAATTTTACTAAACAGTTTGAAAAAAACATATTTGCAATATTTCTACCACTTTGTATTTATGAAAAATTTTTTAATTTAAAAGAAAATTTATTTAACTTTTTTACATATGGAAATATTTTTTATTTACAATCATATGTATGTGCACAAATAACAAGAAAAGGGGTGAATTCATCTTAAGCAGCAAATAATTTTTTTTAACTTTGTATTAACTTGAAATAATATTCAGTATAGAAATAAGTTATTTTAATAGGCGAACCATATCAAAAAGGTCTTCGTTTCTTGAGCGTATACTCACCTCAATTTGTAGTAATAAAATCTTAAAAAAATAAGTTATATGTTCAATTTGTAGTAATAAAATCTTAAAAAAAATAAGTTATATGTTCAATTTTGGAATTGTTTTCTTATTTTTATTTTTAATTTTTTTTAGTAACTGCATAACTATATAATTTTTAATAATTTGAAACTGTTACAAAAAGAACTGCACTACACACATTGTAAACAAAAACAAAATTATAATATTTACTAATGTAATTAACTAAATTTTTTTAAATATGTATCTTGAAATAAAAATACTTTTACTTATGCCACCAAAGTCCAAAGTTGTTTTCCTTGGAAACATTCCAGTTTAGTTCTTAGGGGTCGAATGGTTTTTGTAGCAGCGATATTTCGTTTAGTTTCTTCCAGGTTTTCTTGCCGTTCACATATGTACGGGGCAAACACAAACACTGATTGAATATACAAGTGATTATAATTATAAAAATGTTTAAAATTAATAAAAATTGATAAATAGTTGATTAAAAATTAATTTAAATGCAAAAAAAAAAACATAAAATAAACTGGATACATTTATTGTTTGATTGAAGTTTACAAGAAAAAAAAATCTTTTGATTAAAATTTAAATATAAAGCTCGGTCAGCAATGGCCGAATGCAATAAATGCAAAACTCTAATTCGTGGTGAATCTGGAATGAGATGCATAGGAGTGTGCAATAAAATTTATCATTCCACAACTTAATGCTCGGGTATAGACCAATATTCTCAAAAAGTATTGGAGACTAACAACTTTATACGTTTTATATGTGACGATTGTGTTCAGTATATACACAATGTTGACATGGTATTAAAAGGTATACAGGATGAGGTTACAAGGAATAAGCAAAGTATGATAGACTATAAACATGAATTTGGTTCGCTATTAAAACAAAATGAGTATGAAATAAAAGAGTTATTAGAAGCAATAGAGAAAAGATACGAGGAAAGACTTAAAAAAATTTATCGTGTTCATAAATCATATGAAAAAAATGTAGAAGAAATTAAAAACTTATTTGGATACATAGGCGAATTTGAGAGCAAAAATAAACAAATGTGCAAAGATATCGAAGAAAAAAACAACAATATGTGTAACGAAATAAAAAAGGCTATAAAAGAAACAAATGTAGATCAAAAGAAAATTACATACGAAGAACCAAGGCGAATTCAGTATCAGGTGACCTTATCAGCCCAGCTGATTATCAGCTGTTGCTACCAAATTGAGCATTTTGAACCAAAACGTCAAAATTTGCTTAGAAATCTTCTGACAGATTGGTTTTGTAGCATACCAAACTACGTGTTGTTTTTTCTGTTGTAAAATTGTTGTAGCGATAAGGTCACCTGATACTGAATTCGCCTTGCGAAGAACAAGTTAAAAATAAAATAGTGATGCCAGACATAAGTAAACGTGTACCTTTAATCGTTAAACCGAAGGAAAAACAAGCTGTAGATAAAACTTAAGAAGAGTTAAATAAAAAAGTAAGTCCAACAAATTTAAAAATTACAAATGTAGAGAATAGGAGAAACGAAACTGTTATAATACAAAATGAGAGCGAAGAAGAAAGGGAAAAAAATAAGAAGTGCAATAGAAAATGAATTAAATGACGGTTACGAAATTAAAGTTCCAAGTCCAAGCTATATTAAGATAGTTAATATGTCATTTGATTACGAGGAAGATGAATTAGTAAAGAAATTAAAAAGTCAAAATCCAATAATAAATAATAGTGAAATTAAAATAGTCCACAAGTACAATTACAAGAGAAATAACAAAATGGTATATAACGCTAAGATATCAGTTGATGGTTTAACGTATACAAGAATTCTTGAAGCCCAAAAAGTGAATATTGGTTGGGAACGGTGTAAGGTGTTTGATGGAACGGAGCTAATGCAGTGTCTTAAATGTAAAGGATATAACCATAGAGCAAAAGATTGTAGAAACGAGGAAGTATGTTTAAAATGTCACGAACCTCATAAAACCATAGAATGCAACGAGGAAAAAATTTTGAAATGCATAAATTGTGTAAGGATCAAATTAAATATGGGATTAGATGAAAATCACTTCACAAATGATAAGGAGTGCCAAGTATATAAAAAAAAATTAAGCACAAAAATGAAGAGAATTGGCTTGATTGATTAACAATCAAAGAATATGCGGGCAATATATACTAACATACAAGGTCTAATAAATAACTTTAACCAAGTAGAAGAAATTGCAAAGAAAGAAAATATGGATTTTATAATTTTATCTGAAACTCATATTACAGAAAATATAGAAGAAAGTGAAATTCAACTACAGGGATATAATCAAGAATTATCCATGTCTGCATCTTCAAAAACTGGAGGGGTTATAATATACTACAAAAAACACTGGAAGGTTGAGAAAATTATGGAAAAAGTAGAAAATTTGAAATATTTGATGTTGTTCTGTAAAGTAAAATATGAAAATGTTAGTTTAATTGTGGCAACAGTATATAGATCAACTAGTTACGGAGAATCTGAGTTTTGTGCAATTTTTGAGGATACATTAGAAGAAATAAACGAAAATATGTGTGATATAATGATAAATGGAGATTTTAATCTGGACTGGAGTAATGGTAGCTTTTACAAGAAGAAGATCGAAAGAATACTTCAAGATAATGGGCTTAAACAAATAGTAAAAGAATATACCCGTGTAACAAGAAGTTCTAAGACAACAATAGACTATGTGATAACAAATAGCAAAAAAATTTCAGCAAGAATCAGTACAACTGATAAAATATCATATCACGAGGTGATTAATATTTTAATTGAAAATAAAAACTTTAAGTCAAATGACATGAACGTGGAAAAAATTGAAGTTTTTAAATACAATAAAATATCTTTTGAAAGACATATAAGATCTCTAATTAAATATGATGAGACGAGAAATATAAATGATAATGTGACGGTTATAGACAACGTGCTCGTGGACACTGTTAAAAAATTTACATATGAAAAAAAGATAAGAAATGAAAGCTGTGCTAACAAATGGTTCAATAATGAATTAAGAATAATGAAAAGGGAGAAAATAAATAAATATCACATTGCGAAAATAGAAAATACATATGGATCGTGGTTAAACTATACAACAATTAGAAACTCATATAAAGTAAAAATTGAAAATGAAAAAGCTAAATATATAAATAACCAAATAAGCAACACAAAAGATCAAAAGCAGATGTGGAAAAATATAAAGAAATTAGTCCTTAAAGAAAACAAAGAGGTGATAAATTCTGTGATATTTAACCAAATAGAAATTAAGAATAGTAAAGAAATAGCTAATCATTTCAATAACAATTTTGTGAACAGTATAAGTAAAATAAGAGAATCAATAGATAATCTGCAATATAAAAATCTAATACCTGTGATAAATAACCAATTTAAATTCCGTACAATAAATATATTAGAATTTAAAAAAACAGTAAAAGAGTTAAAGAATAAATCTGATTACAACAAAATATCGACGAAAATGATTCTTGATAGCTGGAATACAATGGGCACTGTTATTTTAATAATAATAAATAAGTCTCTTGAAACTGCAGATTTTCCAGAAAATTGGAAAGAGACAATGATAACATTAATTGCAAAAGTTGCAAAAACAAGGAAATGTGAAGAATTTCGGCCTATTAATACACTAAAAACATGTGAAAAAATTTTAGAGAAAATCGTGAAAGAGCAATTATACGAATATATTGAAAACAATAATATACTTTCAAAATACCAGTCGGGCTTCAGAAAAAAGCACTCCTGCGAAACAGTCGTTAACTACGTAATAAATCGATGGAAACGTAAGGAAAGAAGTAACAAAATAATGGCAATTTTCTTAGACTTTAAGAGAGCTTTTGAAACAATAGACAGACAAATAATGATATATAAACTAGAACTGTATGGCATAAAAGGAAAAGAATTAAACTGGTTTCAATCTTACCTAGAAAATAGAACACAAGTTACAAAAGTTAATGGTAATACGTCAACATCAATAATTAATGATTTCGGAGTGCCACAGGGATCTATCTTAGGTGCTCTTTTATTTATAATATATATTAATGACATGCCTAGAATAATAGAGAAATGTGAAATAGTTTTGTATGCCGATGATACGTTAATATACACTGAGGCGCATTCAGAAGAACAATGTATTGCAAACATGAATTATGACATTAACAAAATAAATATTTGGCTAAAAATTAATAAATTAAAATTAAATTAAAAGAAAACGAAAATAATGGAAATTAATATGAACACAAGTGAAACATTTAAAATAAACAATGAAAATATAGAAAAATTAGAATGTATAAAATATCTAGGTTTTGTAATTGATAACAAGTTAAAATTAAAAGAGCACATAGCCTACATCTGTAAAAAAATTGGTAAAAAGATAAGATTTTTTAAAAGGATCAGAAATAAAATATCAGTGCTAACTGCAATAAATATATACAACACAATAATAAAACCACATTTTGAATACGGGTCTACTATATTATATACTACATGTTGCATAGAAGAACATTTTAACAGATTACAAAAATTACAAAACAAAGCGATGAGAACTATTCTCAAGTGTAATAAATATACTCCTATTTACGTAATGCTAGATACTCTTAAATGGCTAAATATAAAACAGAGAATACAACTTAACACGCTTACTTTTATTAAAAAAATTACAAATGCGACGCTCCGGAATATATGTATATGCAATCAAATAAATTATGTTGGTGACATGCAGCCATACGGGTTAAGAAATTCAATAGATTTTCGTATAACAAGGGTCAGAACAACACATATGCAGAGATCATTGTTCTATAAAGGGCTTCAAATATACAATGAAATCCCGAATAATATAAAAACTGAAAATAATATTAATATATTTAAGAGAAAATGTGTGAATTTAATCAGAAATAATGCTAATTTTATTGATTTTGTTAATAATGTATAGTAAATTTTATAATCAAATAGTTGAAATTGTAAAAAGTATTCTAAATACTAATAAATAAATAAATAAAAATAAAAAAATAAAATAAAAATAGCATTAATAGCATGTTCATACGGACAGCAATTATCGAGGTTCGCTCTCTCATTCACGGTTCGCGGTCGAATCTTGATTGAATCAACATGGTTCGCCATACAAATTTTTGAGAGCGAACCAACTTGGTTCATTTTGAACCTTGCTGCGAACCATGAAGAAATTGCTATCATCGCTAGTTTTGATAACATATTATCGCTAATTTATCTGAACTAGCTTTCAAAACAAAATGAGTACACATGTACACATACACATGTATACATTTGTAAACAAAAAAACAAACCAAAAAAATGGATGCTTGTATGAATTAATAATATTAGAACACATTTTATTAATTATTTTTGCTTAATTTGTTTATCTACTGTAAAAAAGCAAATAACATAGAATATAAAACGCGTATCAACCGCGTATCAACCGCGTATCAAATATTCATGTATGTATGTGTGCATGTATGTATATACATGAAAACAGTGATGCCAACTTTTGATACTCAAAGCGCGTAAACATTTTTTGAAAAATGGGCTAAAATGGAAAATATACCTTTAGCGCAAAATAAAGTAAAATTTTTTGAATAAGCGCGAAAAGGGGCTAGTTTTAAAATGTTTCTGTTTTAAATCAAAACATCAAACATTTTTAGAAAATAAATATGTGAAATTTATTTAATTTAATTTATTAGAAAATAAATATGTGACTAGCATAAGATCAACACATACATAAGAACATCAGCTCGAGATATTACATTTTAATAAGGTACATATGTACTAGTGATGTAAAGAATGTCAATTTTTGATATTCGCGAATACGAATATTTGAAACGATATTCGCGAATGCGAATACGAATATAATATATGAAATTTATAGATATTAAATTGGAGTTCAATTTACGTCTGCAATATGAAATATTAAAACATTGTTATGAAAAAGGACTTCATACTCCTGTTGGCGTACTTTGAAGTTAATAAAAACTAGCCAAAATTTTAATGATCGTCATTAAATAATATTTAAAAATGATACAAAGCACGAATTTCTATAAAAAATTTAATGGATTTGTATAAACTAATATTTTTAGCCATTTATTTAAATTTCGTTTAGGATTTATGCATTTATTTATTTAATTTGTTTGCAAAAATATTCGTATTCGAGCACAAAAAATTCGAAGAAATTCTATATTATTCTTCTTTTTTAAATTGGTTATCTAGCAAAATAAAATGAGTTAAAATTCGATATTGCTAGATTAAAGGAAGAAAAAGTTCACAGACTAAAATCTAGCCATATTGAACAAAAAGAAAAGGGGCTAAAGGGCTGAAATATACAGGCCTGTCACAGAAACCAAATTCGATCGAAATGATTTCAATTCCGTAATTAGCTTCTGCAGAAAATGAAAAACGAAGAATTTGCTCGATGAGTAATGCTCGGAATTGTAATTTTCTCTATGTGAAAGTACAAAAATATGTTTGAAACAACTTTATTTCAACAAAGAAAAATGCTTTTCAACCATTTATTTAAAATGTGTTTGTTTTATTTAACTTTTTTTACATATTTAAGATATTTTCTTTCTTTTCTGTCAAATAAAATTAAATAAAACTTTGACACATACACTACGTTTGGATATGAAAGTGGATCTGAAGCAATTTTCCGCCAAAATCTTGACTGCTCTGGGCATCCAAAACCGCAGTTATTGCAATTACAGACATTTTATGTAAACAATTTTTAAATTTGGTTCACTTCAATAAAAAAAATTGATCCTTTGGTATGTTGTTGCTCTTCTAATAAGAGCAACAATGTGTTTTTTTTTGCCCAATATTTCCACATTTAAATTGAAAACAATCGATCTGACGTTTCTTCGGAATGAACAAATCGATCGAAATCTGAAGAAAGTAAAACAAAATCGATCGAAATGAAAATTCGTAATTGTTTTTTTTCGCGTTTTGAGTGACTGAAAATGCGTTAAATCCAGCCCAAAAAATTCTAAGTTGGCATTACTGTGTCAAAAATATTTGTCAAAATGAACCACGAATGTTGTCGTCTGAACACCAGGGTTCGCAATTTTGGTTCAAAGAGCGAACCAAGTGGTTCATGTTGCCGTCTGAACATAGCATAATATTATTGTATTTTTAGTTAAAAAAAATAGTTTTTTGAAAAAAGTTAAAGGGCTTTTTATTTATATATTTATATTATTCAACAAAAGTTAAATGTCTTTTATAAAGTATTCTGTAGCCCGTAAAAGGTCTTTTATAGTATGTTCACACGGACAGCAATTATCGAGGTTCGCTCTCCCATTCACGGTTCGCGGCCGAATCTTGATTGAATCAACATGGTTCGCCATACAAATTTTTGAGAGCGAACCAACTTGGTTCATTTTGAACCTAGCTGCGAACCATGAAGAAATTGCTATCATCGCTAGTTTTGATAACAAATTATCGCTAATTTATCTGAACTAGCTATCAAAACAAAATGAGTACATACATACACATACACATATTTAAACAAAAAAACACGCAAAAAATGATTGCGAGTATGAATTAATAATATTAGAACACATTTTATTAATTATTTTTGCTTAATTTGTTTATCTACTGTAAAAAAGCAAATAACACAGAATATAAAACGCGTATAAGCTATTCACGTATATATGTATGCATGTATGTATATACATGAAAACAGTAATGCCTACTTTTGATACTCAAAGCGCGTAAACATTTTTTTAAAAAGCGCTAAATTGAAAAAATATACATTTAGCGCAAAAGAAAGTAAAATTTTTTGAATAAGCCCTAAAAGAAGCTAGTTTTAAAATGTTTCTGTTTTAAATCAAAACATCAAAAAATTTTGTTAAGTAATTTATTAAAAATTAATATGTACCTATCATAAGATCAATACATACATAAGTACATTAGCTCGAGATATTACATTTCATATTACATTTTAATAAGGTAGATATAAATAGTGTACCTACATATATACATAATAGAAGTATATATGCATATGTATGTATCCATGTTTACATAAGTACATACATATAAAATTTCAATATTTTGCTCTTTCAAAAACATACATTATCCTGTTTTTAGGCTATACTGAATATATTTCGAATCACAAAAAATTCGAAGAAATAGAAGATTATTCTATATTATTCTTCTTGTTTAAATTGGTAAACTAACAAAATAAAATGAGTTAAAAGTCGATATTGCTAAATTAAAGGAAGACAAAGTTCACAAAGACTAAAATCTAGCCATATTGAACAAAAAGTAAAAAGGGGCTAAAGGGCTGAAACCAAATTCGATCGAAATAATTTAATTTCCGTAATTAAGTTCTGCAGAAAACGAAAAACGAAGAATTTGCTCGATGAATAATACTCGGAATTGTAATTTTCTCTATGTGAAAGTACAAAAATCTGTTTGAAACAACTTTATTTCAACAAAGAAAATTTTTGTCAACCATTTATTTAAAATATGTTTGTTTTATTTAATTTTTTACATATTTAAGATATTTTCTCAAGTCTTAAGGAGAAAATGCATCATCATAAAAACTGAAATATTCTATTCCTTCAAATAAAATTAAATAAAACTTTAACACATACACTACGTTTGGATATGAAAGGTGATCTTAAGCAATTTTTCCGCAAAATCTTGACCGCTCTGGGCATCCAAAATTACAGTTATTGCAATTGCAGACAATGAATGTATAATTTTTTTAATTTGGTTCACTTCAATAAAAAGAATTGATCCTTTGGTATTTTGTTGATCTTCTAATACGAGCAACAATGTGTTTTTTGTTTCCACAATATTGCCACATTTAAATTGAAAACAATCGAATTGACGTTTTTTCGGAATGAACAAATCGATCGAAATCTGAAGAAGGTAAAACAAAATCGATCGAAATGAAAATTCGTAATCAAAACAATTTCGATGGATTTTTTCTGTGACAGGCCCGATAAATATAAAAATTGCTAGATTTTCGTATTTTTTCCGCGTTTTGAGTGACTGAAAACGGATTAAATCCAGCACGAAAAGTTCAAAGTTGGCATCACTGCATCAAAAATACTTGTCAAAATGAACCACGAATGTGTCGTCTGAACACCAGGGTTCGCAATCGTGGTTCAGAGAGCGAACCAAGTGGTTCATGATGCCGTCTGAACATAGCATCATCAGATGTAATTCTGCATGTCTGTCAAAATTGTTGTTTTACAGACGGGTTATAATATTTGGTCACAAACGTGCATGTACAAATGCGTTTGACATTGTCTGTGTTTGTTTTTTTTTGCTTTTGCACAAACCTATGTCGGCCTCTGTTTCAAAATGGAGTGTTACCGGCACAAAAATGTTTCTTTACGCCGTAAAAACTTCAGTCATTTTAAGGAATTTTTCTTTTAATTCGAAGAATCATGTTAGAATATAAAAATGCAACGCAATTTTATTGCATTATTGTTATTTAATAGTTTAAAAAAACAAATATATAGGTGTTGTAATACAATCAACTTCAGCCGGCTAATCCTTCCATCAATAGCGGAACGCCGCTAAATGTTTCCTTACGGCATAGATTTTGCCGACATATTTTGCATAACAAAAACAGCTGATGTCAGAGGCTTTGTCAGAAGAAAATAGAACACGCTCTAATTGAAATTTTGTCAGAAGACTTTGCGTCTGACTTTTACAGAAGCAAAGTTTTAAAGGTACCACACGACATGTACATGTTTTATACTGGGAAATTTGACAAGTCAGACGCAAAAAACATGTCGTCTACGGGGGGCTTTAGAGTCAATGTGGTATTTCCATGTGAGCCTTCGATCAAGATGTATACCAAGGTATTTCACATGTAAGTTTTGAGGAACAATTAGATTATTGATTGTAATGGGGGAACAAGTGTCCTTTCTTAAGGTAAATGTTACCTGAGCACACTTCTGTTCGTTTACCTTTATTCTCCACATGTTTAACCATAGTTCTAGCTGAGTAATATGTTGCTGAAGATATCGGGAAGCCTCGTGAGGGTTTTCGTGCATACTAAGGCAGGCTGTATCATCGGCAAATGTAGATGTGTGAATGTTACTGCTCAATGGCATATCACAAGTATAAATCAAATACAAAACTGGCCCCAGTATACTCCCCTGTGGCACACCGGATGAGATTATTTCAGGCGTACTCATAAGGTCTCCTTCCACAGCAGTGAACTTCCGGGCAATAATGTAACTTCCCAGCAGACTTAGAATGTTTATTGGTAGGTAAGTCTTTAATTTTAAAATTAGGCTTTCATGCCACACTTTATCTAATGCCTGAGAAACGTCAATGAACAGCGCAGAGCAATACTTTTTTTCTTTAAAAGTTTTTCTTATAAATTGAACCAATCTATGAGTTTGTTCTATGGTGCTATGCTGACTTCTAAAACCAAATTGATGGTCCGGTATGCACCCACTACTAACTAGAATTTGGGACAATTTTGTCATGAGCAGTTTTTCGAAAAGCTTTGACATTGTTGACAGTAAACTTATTGGCCTATATGACTCAGCTTTGGCAAGATCTTTGCCCGGCTTTGGAATCATTTTAACCTTGGTAAGCTTCCAGCTGTTTGGATAATACTCCAGTCGTAAAATGGCATTAAAAATGAATAACAGGATTCTAATAGCTATACAAGGCAACATTATCAGCATCTGGTTACTAATTTCATCAATACCCGGAGCTTTCTTCGGGTTGAGTTCAGCAATTAGTTTTTGTACATCACGCGTCTTAAATTTTATTGGTCGAGGGGGTAGCGCAACGACATTTGGCAAATCAACAGCACCAGAACATGTGTTTGGGGTAAATACGGATTTTAAATGCTCACCAAATATTTTACCTTTTTCAGTATCGCTTCTTGCCCAACCTCCTGTAGATGTGCGCAGAGGTGGTTTAAACTCAACTGGTGTTTTAAGCTTTCTAGCAGCGCGCCACAAGGAGTAATTAGATGCTGGTGTGACATCAAGACCTTCCAAATAATTTTTAAGAGATGCAGTTTTTTCAAATGCAAGCAACTCTTGGAGTCGTTTAGTACACTCTTTAAATCTGATTTTAAGTTGGGGTGATCTGTGCTGTTGCCATTGTCTTCTAGCTCTTCTTTTTTCACTTACGAGACGTTCAATATCCGTATAGTAAATTCTATTTAACCTAGTCTACGGATGGGCGGTAGTAGCATGTTCAGCAGCCTGTTTAATATTTTCATTAAGGTTGGCAATGTTAGATTCAATATCATCATGTGTTCTTAGCGTAATATTTTCCGTGCAATGACTACTAAGATATTTTTTAAATCCCAGCCAATTAACACGATTTATCAAATTCGCATATGGGTGAGGTAAATCACTTCTTAATGGACTACAAATTGTAACGATCGTGGGAGAGTGATCGGACGAGAGATCTAGAGAAGCTTCAATTTGAAGTAAATCCCTAGAGAAATTTTTCATAACGCCAAAATCTATTACATCCGGAATTTTATGTATGTCAGTAGGCCAATAAGTGGGCTTCCCACTCGAAATGACATCCAAGCCCATTTTGGAAATTGTATTGAACAACGCTCGACCTCTGGGTGTAATAAGACGCGAACCCCAGAACGTGTGTTTAGCATTATAGTCGCCAGCTGCTACGAAACAAGGGCCCAGAGATTTGTAAAAATCCTCGTATTGATCCTCAGTAATTGCGAATCTAGGAGGAGAGTAAATTGATGATATGACAAAATTAGTGCAAAAATTTTCGACACAAATATTCGATGCTTGTAAATGTTCTTCACAAATGTTGTCAATAATATAATGCTTGAGTCTTGACTTTATTAAAATTGCTGATCCACCGCATGCTCTTCCTCTTGGGTCCTTTGAATCATATAAGGTGTAGTCATTAATTTTAAAGAGGCTTTTTGAAGTAAAATGAGTCTCAGAGACCAACATTATATCAATATTGTTTTCCCTGAGGAAGTGCTCAAGTTCGTTTTTGTGTTGGCGAATGCCGTTTGCGTTCCAGAAACATATTTTTAACGTGTTCATGGCTTGTTAACTAAAGCTTGAAGCAATGTATTCTGCATTCGCAGCATTTCTTGCATCATGCTAGTCATATTTGTTGTAAAATTGTTTATAGTTTGCACCAGATTTTCAATAGTAGCTTCAAGGCGATTAAAATTAAAGCCTGAGTTTGTATTTGTTGAAGTATTTGGCCGTGAAACATTTTGTGTGGGAATATAGCTTGTCTTAGCAGCATCGGCATACGATACACGTGAATTAACTGGTTGACTCACTAGGGCAAGAGCGGCGGAGTAAGTGTTTGCTGTTTGTGCTGGAGCTACTTTAGGTTTTTGCCCCATAGTCTTTTTATCGAAAGAATATACAGAACATCCTCTATAGTTAGCGGTGGGATTACCTCCACAATTACTGCATTTTTTTCTGCTTGATCTTTTGGGTTAGTACAACTAGCAGTACCGTGCAATTCACCGCAAATAACACAAACTGTAGGTAATTTGCAGTAAGTTTTTGTGTGGCCATATTCTTGACAATTATGGCACTGTACGGGTCCAGAACGCTTGTGTGGTTCTTCAACAGTTATTTTTCGGTATAAAAGATATTTTAAATTATAAATTGGGTGCGTCTCATTTTTTCTCAATTTTATATCATTCGGCTCAAGTTCAACGGGAAATAGAGGCTGGGGGATCTTCTCCCTATTTATTATATTGGAAACATTTTTTACCTTGAATCAATGGAGGACGAGGGCATCATTTATTTCTTCGGGAACTACATAAGAATCTATGCCCTTCAATACGATCTGCAGGCGTTTATCACTCTTAAGCTGGTATGTGTAGAAACTTGTTTTATTTTTTTCGAATTCAGAAACCATTTTGCGGAAATCTGTTTCGTCATAAATTTGAATTTTCGTTTCGTCGATATTGCCACGTTTTATTGGAACAATGTGAAATTTTTTCTCACCAATGACCGAAATTAATTTCTTAATAAGAGCGTTTGAATTTTTTTCTCTCAAATAGATTGGTGGCGGCTTGGAGGTTTTGTTCGCGGATATATCAGGTGTGCCGTTGTCATCTTGCAATATTTGAAAACGATTAGTGGAGGATGCGCTGTTATCTCTAGATACCTTTGAAGCAGATGCAATTTTAGTAGACTTTGGGCTTCACCCGCGCTTTCCCACAATAATATATCGGTCCATTCCGACTTGGACCTTGGGTTTTGGGCTACTCTTATTTACAGCGACTAATTTGGTAAGTGATGAATCGGATGATATCGCTGATTTAAATGACGAAGTAGTAGGTAACTGTAATGTTAACGAATCATTAGTTGGCATTGGACAAAGCGAAGTTGATCGCTGACGAAAAATTGGCTTAGCCGTTAAAAAAAGTCTATCATTAGGTTTTTTATTTATTTTGTTTAAATTAAGATCATCGAACTCACAGTAAGTCTATCATCAGATTTTTTATTTTTATTGTTATCATTAAGATCATCAGAGCTCACAGTAAGATAGGCATTTCTACCGTTATAACTCACTTCACAATTATTTGTTTTTGAGGTACTCGTATAGAGTATTCCTCAAGGGCACTTTGTTAGTGTATTTCTCAAGGGCACTTTGAGTTATTTTGTTTACGGTTGTTTTTGATTTTTTGTTTGTTTTAGTTATTACTTTCTATGTAAAAAATATTAGCAAAGCAAAAAAAAATCTTGTTTATAAAAGTTAATGTACAACGAATATTATGTACTCGCACTACAAATATTTTTTGTATGGTTTTTTTTTGTTTAGCATGAATGTAAAAAAAAATTCCGCTAATACGTCTGTTCACTATGAAGGTACAACGAGAACTGTTATGGTATGGTAAAAATTTAAATTAAAAAAAGAAAATACATAAAAAATTTGTGAACGCTAAGCATTATGTTTTACAAAATTATGCCATAAATTTCATAAATTACTACTGTCTTATTCATAAAAATATTTAATAAAAGGTTTATGAAACAAATTTTCAAACGTTTATACTCAATAAAAGTGTATCGAATGAACAGAATATTTAAACGTATTGGAATAAGCTATTAATACAACCAATAATTTATATGATGGTTAAATTCTTATCCAGTTTTAAACCGGTTTTTATGTATTTTTTAACAGATGAATGCCGGTAAAAGCTAGTTCTGATAGGATTTAAAATTTTTTAACGGAAAATGTCCAATTGGTAAAATTGAACATTGTATTGACGAGTTTTGCCATACAATTTGACATTAAAATTGCAGATATATTTTTCAGGGTTAACGATCTTTTCTTCTTTTTTAAATATAAATTCAAATATCGTAAAAATAAATATACATGTGCAAATATATAAACAATTTTATATTACAAACATGTATATTTATATACAAACATGTATATTTATATACAAACATATGGATATTTATATGCAAACATATGTATATTTATATACAAATGAATGTATAGAAAATTATAATACAATTGTATATGCAATTCTAATTGTATACTTATGTATATCTGCAATATTTGAATTTATATGTTAAAGAGAAAAAAATATCTGTTATTCTGAAAAATAAAATAAAAATTAAATAAAAGTTTAAAAATAATTTGTTGTAACTTGGCAATTTCCTCCACTATTTGTTATATACATATGTACATACATATACATTTTCGCCAGCAAATATTGCAGGAAATGTGCTTGATCTTAAAAAGGGTATCTAAAAGAAAGAAAGAAATAAAAATTATATCGAAAAATCGTTTAAGTTATGGGATCTCGTATTGCTGTAGCATTATCACATTCTTTTAAATACAGCACAAATTGTTTTCATCATTTTAAGTGCCTGCATGCATAATTTCTAGAGTCAAATATCGCACTAACCTTGAATTCATACTAACGGTGATCGTTGGACAATTTGTCGTTATGTAGTTTGACTGCACTTGAGAAATATTCAAGGCCAAGTGCAAATATGCAATGTCGGCAGAATAGAAAGAATTAATATTGCTGTGAAGTGTGTGAAACTTGAAATAGCCACACACAATATGCCGCACCAAAACAATCGCCGCTGTGGGAACGAAATAATGTTTAAAGGGTGGATTGTATTTCACTTTAATTTCCCACCATATGTGTCTACTAATTTTAGGCACTGATTTAGTTTTAATTCGTTTATAATTTTCCATACAATTCTAAATCTAGAATCTTATCATAAGCAGCGTGACCGTTTGACCGACTAAAGTGGCAAATTGCCACTTTTTCGACTGCCTTGCCACTTTTTGTCCCCCTTTTCTTAGAGTGAATTATATAATAATACATTGAAAATAAAAATTTTATTGTAGTTTTATCGTTTTTTTTTATTTTGCCCCTTTTTTTTGATAAATCCCCTATTTTTTGCCACTTTTTGAAAAATGTCATCGGTCACCCTGATCATAAGTAGTATATAAGCCTTAATATTTTAGTAATAAGTAAGCATTAATAAATAAGAATTTGAAGCGTCGATACAGTCGCTTAATAAATTCAAATTATCAAAGAAATTAACTTGTCTTCTTTTTCATAAAAGATATTAAATGCTTCATTACCTTTTACATATTTCTATGAAGAAAAACTAAGCTTGATAACTTATTTGGTTTTAAAAAAATATGCGCCTATCGTTTAAAATTTGTCCCGTATAGGAAAATATTCATTCACAGGGTACCGATGTAGCTAATATGCAGTCTTTTGAGCGCAAATGCGTAAACCCGTGGATAAAGTTTTTTTCGCTCGTTCCACCACATTAATGGATCTTCCTTTCTTTCTAAATAGTCTTCGCTTAGGTACTTGTCAAACTCCCTAATGGCTGCGGCAGTGTTGTTATCAGTGTTGTCAGATTTGTTTTCGGCCTCCTCGCCAAATGAATTGTCGAATATCGCCAAGTATATAATAAAACATTAAATTTTAGCTGCAAAAATATTTTTATTATGTAATTATGTACATTACAAATATGATTAAATTTTAAATTCAGTAGGTAAAGTCTATCGTGAAACATAAAAAATTATTGTTTAAAGCGGCCCAACCACTTGCAATATAATTGTGCAATTTTTCGTATTGTACAATAATATAGCCAAAGTGTATGTCATATTCGAAGATGGCACAATATATTGGCAAATACCAAAATACTATTGATTTTTATTGTATCAAGAGAATTGTGTAATGTGGTGACAACATTGTTCAATGTTGTTTACTTTTTGACTGTCAGGAAAATTGGGCAATATTTTCTTTTTAGAACAACATATGCAATAATATTGCAAAGTATTTAAATTGATATATAAAAAATACTGACGTATAAAAAGACTGAAAAATAACTTATTCCAAAAATCAATCTTATGCCCGTAATTTCTACAAATAGATATCTATTGGTGTCTAGATATATATCGTGTAAGTTGAATTTTATAAGTAAAACTCGTAGGTATAAACGTTAGGTAAATTATCTGTGTGTAGAAATTACGGGCATTAATAGGATAAATTGAAGTTGAACACCAAGATCAAAATTATTATTTAAATCATGTGATAAAACGGAATTAACGTTTAATTAAATGTGTGTTAAAGTACACATATCATATCCCTGAAGTAGTAAGTGCCAGCAGCATCGTTGTAATCATACAATTTAGGCGATAACTCTTGCAGCCTTTTTCCTGCTTCATTATCAAAATGTTGGTTTCAATTTATAAAAGGAAGTTTTCCCCACTGTGTTTCATAAACACCAAATGAGATTTTTTGGTCCATAATTTTTTTTTAAACTTCTTGAGTTTCAGAAAATTTTTGGTTGAGATAAAGAGTCACAACATTTGGAATTTTTTTCACGAAATATTTTATGTTGGAGAAGAAATTGCTTATATAAAAAATTTCATAGTTTTAACATTATTATATTTTATTGAAATTGTAAAAATATAGCCAAAAATATCGCCAAGGAGTTCAAATATCGCCAAGTAAATCACCAATCAAACAAATTTTTGTCGCCACGTTTGGCGAGATATCGCCATATCTGACAACACTGGTTGTTACTTGGACGAGTTGTTTCTTGAAACTTTCGGTCATACAAGTTCCAAATTGAAAACTCTTCTGTGACATTAGCATTCGTATTTAATTGCGATTCACTATTATCACTGTTTGGAAGTCTTATGGAGCATAGTCTGGATCTTAAACTTTTAACGGCTGCTTCATAAGAAGATTCACTTTTAAGCCCGCGTTTCTTAAACCTTGGATCTAAAATTGTGCTTTCAGCATATAGCTAATATTCGCTCCAGCATAAAGTAAGTAGAATTCCATCATGTTTCTACATCTTGCTTGGGTTTGAGCTCTGGCATTCCCATCTACTTTTGAGTCTCGAATAGCTTATTAAGACCCTGTGAGCTTCTTTTGAAATACTCCACAACTCTTCTTACCTTAGCCAATGTTTCTTCAACTTCCAGTAATGCTGCGTGAATTACCAAATTAAGAGAATGAGCAAAATATCCTACACTTCTCCACTGGCCTTGGCGAACTGCTGCTATTATATTTGCTGCTGATTTTACAGTGTCCAAAATTTCCATATGGGCACTGGGAAACAAATTCTTAGATAAAGTCTTTCTCGTGGGTAATCGGTACCCCGGGCGATTAGACACTTCGGCTATCAACTCCCTAAATGCTGGCTCCTCCACAATGCGCAAAGAATGATGGCCTTTGGCTACCATTTTCAGCACCAACTTATCTATACGCTCCACCTTCCGAATGGGGGGTGGTTTCCGTATAAACTACGATATAGTTTGTTGTTGCAGGTTGGCCTGTGAGCTCGTTGAGGGTTGCACCAATGCATCTAAATCAGTGTCCCGCAAAATAAAATATGTTTGTAGTGGTGAGAAAAATGAGAGTAAAATATATTTACACTTGAAGAAAACATTTTTATAATTCAAGATACATGCTGTGGTTATTCATTGTTTGAATATTTTTTGTAAATAAGCAATTTAATAAAACCTTAAGTAAAAAGTAAAAAATAATAATCCATTCAACAATGTAGTCTACAAATTCCAAATTAAATTTATTCGCAGCGCTGTGAAAGGTATTAAAATGCCTTTTTAAACTATCTTCCCTATTATTTTTAAGTGTTTCATAGCATAAAATGCATTGTATATTGCTAAAAGCATTTTTTATCACAGAATATTTCTTAGCTTACATAATTATTTTCTGTTTATTTTTGCTGTAGAAATTTATTCAATTTGAACTCAAATTTCGTTCCGTGTGCTCAAAAAAAAACTAAACAAAAAACCAGGAAAAAAATAATACATGCGTGCACAACTTCATTCGTCGCTTGCTCAGTGACGACTAAATGAAAGAGCATAAGCATGTATGTGATTTTCATCTGCACAATTGTGCTATGGCTTGCGGGTTACTGATCTAAATCTATTTGTTGTGGGTTCACACTTACCAGTGTCTGGCGTTGTAAGGATCGGGGTTGAAGCGGATGCTTAATTTTCAAGTGGCGATTTCAATTTCCATGAGACCCTCCTGCAATACTTAACGAATTTTTACAATAGTTACATTTGGCACGATCAGTTCCATCCTCAGAGAAATGGAGCCAAATGTCTCTATGCTTTCTTGCAGCCATTATAGTTTATTTTTTTAATTTAGTTTTTTTTGTTAATTTTTTTTAAATAGTGTTTTACTATATTTCACTTGAATTTCCCTTTTTTTAAATAAACGGTTAGTTTACATTCAAAGATTTGAATGGCAACAATACCAGGAAATTTGACAATATTAATGGCAGCGCTGCGTTACTTTCAGCCTTTGAGAATATGTACATTCATGCATACGTAACCTGACCAGACATCCCGCTTTAGGCGGGATTATCCCGCTTTTCTGAGGTTGATCCCGCCTTGAATTTTTATCCCGCTTTATCCCGCTTTTTAGAGTTTTGAAATTTCTTATCTCTTAATATATTTTTATTAATATGTAACTGATAAAAATTTATTCCAAATATTTTTCAGTGTAGTTATTGTTTATTTTTTTTGGATCTGGCAGCTCCTCAAATGAAAAAAATAAAAATACAAACGTACACACTCAAAGATCCTTTTGTTACAGTACTTTATATGTGCAGACATTCTGCTGCTCTAGGAATTTATTACCAAGAGGTCTTATTAGGAGAATAACAACTGACATTCACCAAACTGACAATAATAAAATAAAAAGTTCTTGCTTATTTTTTTATAAAGAGTTTGACACATTGGTGTAGTCAGTTGATGATAATATGGAGTAACAAGGCCACTTGCTATCATTCGCCTTAAGTTTTTGTACATTGTTTTGTTTTTTTACATAAAAAACTATACTTTAAAGCAAAATGCCGAAGAAAAAGCTTTTGTGCTGTTTTAATGTTAAAATCAAAGAAAAATATAGTTTTTTAAAAGCAAATATTGGGGAATCGATTCTTTTGAAACTTTTTATGTGCGTATTGCACATCCAAATAGTTGTTTATTTAAAAATCCCGCTTTTTGAACGATCGTGTCCCGCTTTTTGTAAAAAGCTTCTGGTCACGTTATGCATACGGAAAAATGCATGTCATATTTCCTAAAATACATACCTTCTTGCTCAAAAAGTTTGTTTTGACAATAAAATATTCCCAGTCCAGACTTGCAATTTTTGTAGCAGCAATTCCTAAATATGTGCAAAAGAGTGAAAGAGGAATACAAAAATTGCTGCAACAAAATTTGCAAGTCTGGAGCGGGACATAGAAATTAATTCAATAAAAGGTATGTTTTATTCGAAACTTAATTTTTAAGCAGCTATAACTATGTATAGCTACTTAATAATACTTATAATACACACTTAAATTTGTTCTGAATATTTATACAAAGTTCGAATAAAACATACCTAAAAATAATTTCGGAGAAGATGCCTTACTCTAATAGTTGTATTAACAAGGACTTTAGGTAAAGTGTGATGCACAAATTACCTGACTGAATATTAAGAACACCCAAGCTTTTTACTTTCATATAAAAAAAGTTACCTATGCAAGCTTAGTTAATATTAGCACTTATATTTTTTGTGTAACTATATTACTTAATTTTTTTTAAATATTACTGAACATTCATTAAAAACTAGTTTGTGGCACGAAACTTTTTCTATGAAATGAAATAAAAAATTTCCTCACTATGTGTTTTTAAATACAAAGAGGCTAACTTTATCCAAGTGGGCCAAAAACACGAGTACACTATATTCGGAAAAAGTTTGTTGGTATTGATCTTACAAGGTCTCTTTCGATTATGAATACACCAAAACATTATTTATGAATATTGGAAATAATTAAGGTTTTCTTAATTAAAAAACATATATTTTTTTAATGAGATTCTAATTTCCAATACAAGAAGTTAGAGAAACCCTTTATGAATATCTTTGAAAATTTTAATATGGTTTCGAAAGAACTTTTAAAGTAAAATACGTTCGAAAATATGTATATCATACTATGTATATATATATATATATATATATATTTGAGCTAAGCATCAAAGCAAATATGTATGTCTTATTTACATTATGCCTTTTTAGTTTGCCTTGCTTCGACAATTTCTTTGAAGCCCCTTAAAAAATTCAATCAAATTTACATTGTGACATTTTTTTTCATGACTTTTTGACGTTAATATACATGCTTAATGCTGAGAGTACGAAAAAACAAAGATAAGTGTCAAAAATTCCCTTGAATTTTCATTTCGTGCCTTTTGTTTTACTCCGCATAGTTCTCAACACCTCTCACCCACAACCTCAAAAATCCTGCCTGCACAGGCAACCAGAAAAGGCACAGTGAAAATTGCGTCTATGCAGACTTTAACAAATCATCAAAGAAATTTTAAAAATATGCATTTCTGGCAACGCTGCGTCAATAACAAGTCTGTTGTAAAAACAACGACAACACATGAAATCTGTCATGTTAGTTCATCCAGCACCCGCGAGAAGATAACAAACTCTTGCAACAAACTTTTTTTCGGCCATTGAAAAATTGAGAGAGCAAATCTGCAAAATGTGCAGGAATTGTTGCGCTCTCTTTCGTTTTGGAAAACGTGCTGCCAGACAACATACATGTTTTCAGTCTGATTGCCAGACGAAATTGATCTAATATCGTCATTGTTAGTGCGTTAAATCGTCAAATGAACTTAAACTACTATTATTATGCTTTTTAATTATCTTAAAACTATAATATTGTACCTTTTTTTTTTTAATACATATGTTTATTGAATCTTCAAATATGAACTAACAATAAGTATTCAAATCTTAAATCTAAATATAATTAATTAAGCCCGACCAGTGTCGGACATAAACTCAGTGAAGGTTATTAATAATACATAAGTCGTGATAATCAAAAACAAAAGTATATTCAAGCAGTTTATTCTGGAGTGTTGAGTATTAGAGCCCTTGTGTCCCTCTTTTTTAAGCGGATGTGTCCAGTAAAATTCAAGATATTACGAGCAAGCGGATTAGGATGTGACTCGAGTTTAGTTAAATATTTGCCTGCGTATTTTGCAACTTCTTCAGTCACTAGTGGCATATTTAAATCACGATGTATATTTGAATTTTTGATGTACCATGGAGCCGATGTTATTAACCGTAAAATCTTATTTTGCCTTCGTTGGATTCTCTCTATATTGGATGCTGAAGCAGTGCCCCATAACTGTATTCCGTAGCACCATATTGGTTTCAAAATCGCCTTGTATATTAAAAGTTTACAATCTAGACTGATTATTGAATTTCTACCAATCAGCCAATGTATCTGAGTTAATTTCAGTTTCATTTGTGTTAGCTTTGAGTCAATATGGGGCTTCCATGTAAGCCGTCGATCAAGGTGTATACCAAGGTATTTTACGTGTGAATATTGAAGAACAACTTGATTGTTGATTCGAATTGGCGAACAAGTATCTCTTCGCAGGGTAAATGTTACCTGGACACACTTTTGCTCGTTTACTTTGATTCTCCATAAATTTAACCATAGTTCCAGTTGTGTAATATGTTCTTGTAGATTACGTATATAAGGCAGACATCTACATCAACTGACACCACACACAGTGGACCAAAACACAGAAGAACGCTGATGAGGAAGGTTTAGTGGCCTTCGAAAACGGATGGCTGTTCCGTTCAACTATGTGTTGTTGTCAGAATATTTACAACTAACTTTGATGTTATTTGTTCATTAATAATTATCACATGTAATTTGGCTTAAAAAGCGTTACGAACTTTAGCCTATTCAATTCATAAGAACTATTGTTTCTTTTTGTAAACTTATAGCCTGTTTATAGAACACGACTCGTCAATAAAAAACGCTAACATGTTAGCATTATTTTTATTTTGGGGTTTTAGAACAGGAGTGTTGACGATTTTTGTTAAAAAACGTAACATGTCAGTTGTTGTACAAAGCGATTTGACTCACAATAAACGTCAAGGAAGACGACTAACAAATTGTAGTCGTTTCAAAAAAAAAAAAATTAATAAATAAACAAAACATTAAAAAAATTTAAATAACTAATAAAAATATGTAATTAAAAAATAACAAAATGGAACTTCCAACAAGGAAAAGGTAAGTAAGCTTTGATATTAAGATTGTTCTTATTTTTATTATTTAAACTTTTAGCATCAAAATCACAACAGGCTTGCAGTTTAGCCAATTGGTGGCATGCATGGAACAATTTTCACACTTGGCCACGGGAACTTTATTGTTTTGCAGCAGTAGGGGTTTTATAAGTTTGTAGGGTGTACTTCTGTATATCTGTACAAGTCCATGTACACACCAACGGCTATACCGGTTTTGATTTAGATTTTTGCGTTTGAAAGGTGACTTGAGCGAGAATATTCTTAGCTATGTTTGAAGACAACAATTCCGAGGAAGTCGTTCCACCTGCTGCAGCAGAAGAAAATGGTGGAGAGGGTGAACCCAAGAAAAAGAAGAAAAATAACAAAAATGAATAACACTATAGCAGTATAGCTTCAATGGTACTACCAGAGGGTACTGAAACCCTATAACCAGTTTGGCGATTTTGGTGACCAGTTTTTTATGGGCCTCCAAATACTTCGAAAATTAGTGCGCCCTCAAAAAATGATGTCATCAGTTTTTGGCCAACAGCCAATTTAAACTCGGTGATAGCTCTTAACTATATATGGCAGTAATGTAGCCAAGAGTCTACTGAACAAATCTGGTTAACACCTTATGCCAAAAAAAGTAAATTCTTGCACTTTTTTCTGGAAAACTACGGTAAAGGTGAACTTTTATGAATATAACAATACAATTTCCACGTGTCTTGGTACGCTAATAGCTCATGCATACCACTTTTTAACTTAAAAATTTTCGTTTTCACAATTTTTACAATAAATTGTTTTATTATCCAAAGTCCTATAATATAGTATAAGTTATTCTGAAAAAAGAAAAAAAAAGTTAACCTTAATTTTTGCAGAAAAAAGTGCAAGAACATATTGTTTTGGCATAGGATGTTAACAAGATTTGTTCAGTAGACTCTTGGCTACATTATTGTCATATATAGTTTAGAGCTATCACCAAGTCTAAATAAGCTATAGGCCAAAAACTGAACACCATTTTTTCAGGGCGCACTGATTTAAGAAATCTTTAGAGGCCCATATAAAAATGGTCACCAAAATCAACAAACAGCGTATAGGGCCTTACTATCCTCATTTAGTCCTATCAAAACTATACTATACTTGACAGGAAACTCCATATCGGATGGCCTCTCCAAGCTTTTGCGTCGTTTTATGCATTATTATCCTACCTTTTGTTATGTTTTGTTCTTTTATCTTTACTTATGTACATATCATAATCAATATATCCTATTTTGGTTTTTTAATAAAAAAAAGATATCTTTGAAATAGTTTTTTTTACTTATTGGCTGTTTTTTATTACAGCAATCATAGGATATATATTGTGTTAAATTATAATAGCGGAATTTACGGTTGACCTTGTAGATCTTTTACATCTTGTAGCTTTGGTAAGTTGTTGTTGCTTTGCAATGCTAAACAAAAAATATAATAAATTGTCATAATTTATGAGAAGATTTTAGTTATTACCGGTTAATTAAAGCACATACAATGTGGATACAACTTTGCCATTCGTAAACACATCTGACACATCTTTGAGTTCCTTGACAAATTCGTAGGCATGTAATTGGTCACAGATTCATCTCAGTAACATAGCACTTAAAGGCATTGTATCTATAAAAAAGTTAATATAATGATCTCGTCTGGCAGCCTTGACACTTGGTTGTCAATAAGTGTAGTACGGCTGACTTCACTCCATCTCTTGCTGATCGCCATTTTCAGAACTTAACTTCCTTTCTAATTTTTCTAAAGACAGCACCTTTGTCGTGCTAATTAAAATAATAATAAAATCATAAAAATATTGAGCATCATTATAATTCAGGTGTGGGGTACACACACGCCAGCCATCAAACAATCGCAATTACTAACTGATTGGAATATTGGAGGATTGTGATGGATGCAAGGCTAACACGCCAGGAAATTGTGGAAGCGCTCACCACCAAAGGGATTGCCTTCCCGGTGTCTGCTACTATTGCCCAGTTGCGTACTCTGTATGGGCAACAGCAAGCACTGGATGGAACAGAGAAAGGCGAGGGCAATAAAGAAGTCATGTCGCAATACACAGAGGCTGCAGCCAGCACATGTTTGGGCATGGCTAGTGCCGCAATAACGCCAGTGACAGACACTGTGAATATTGCAATGTCAGCTGCTGCTACCATGGGTGCTAAACAGACGCCTGCTTCCTTAATGTCAAGTGGCTGAGGTTAAAAATGATGTGGTGCTACCTGCGGTCATGAGGTGTACGGGCTATGCTGCCAAGCATAAGGAAACAGAAACTGCTGTGAGACAGACGCCTGAGGTCACTGAGGTTTATGCGGCCACTCCTGTCTGTCATGGAGATATTTTGCAAGGGGTCAGTGCTTTAATAGGAGAACCTGCCAAGACTGCTGATCCGCTGGAGGCCGAATTAAAGGCATTACAATTGCGTCTTGAGATTCTCCGCACCCAGGAGGAAATTCGAGCCCTAGAGTCAGGCACAAATAGAGGGGCAATGAGTCAGGGTTACAATGTTGACCTGACCGAAATAGACGCTGTAATTCCTCCTTTTAATGGGGATGACTACTACGACATTGGAAAGTGGTTTGACCAGTTTGAGGATTATGCAGAGAAATGTGGGTACGGTGAAAAGGAGCTTTGTGTTGGACTGCGGCGTAGACTCGCAGGGGTGGCAAAAAGTTTTGTATTCAACTTAGGCCCAATAGGGTATTCTACGCTGAAGGCAAAGCTCATTAGAGTGTTCAAGCGTACTATTACGCGGCAAGAGGTGTACCGCCAACTTCAGGCACGTAAGCTCACACCTACTGAGTCCTCCTTGAGCTACGTCATTGCCATGCAGACAATTGCCAGCCAGTCTAGTATTGACGAGCAGGAGTTAGTCGACTTCATAATTGACGGCATCCCAGAGTCCGGCAGTCACGTAGCAGCTTTGTATGGTGCCAATACTATGGACGACTTGATTCGCCGCCTTGATAAGTTTGAGCAGAGACGCCGTCAGGCCGCCGTCGACACAGTGAAGAAGGCCGGCGTCTTATCTAGAGGGATTAATACCATGCAGCTGTAGCCGTTCAACGGGATCCTGTCAAGAGTACTGAAGACTCCATCAGGTGCTACAATTGCTCACAATTTGGGCATTATCAGAGCAAGTGCCCTAAGCCTGCCCGGCCGGTGGGTTCTTGTTTTCATTGTGGTGTAGTGGGGCATTATCGCCAGGATTGCCCAAAGAGGGGACGGGGTGTAGCGGCCGTCACCGGGGACTGTGGGGAAGGACCGGATCCTGTGGACGCATTCCAAACGGTAAGTGTTGCCTTCTTTGTAGGAAATAAGTGCACTGAGTTGATGTCTTGTGTTTCTCTTTTTGATTCCGGTAGTCCGATTAGCTGTGTTCAGAGGTCATTGATACCCTTTGCCATCAATAGTGTTAGGACTGTCTCATCGTTTCGTGAGGTTGGCCCGAATAGGATTAGCGCCTTTGGCTTTGTGAAGGGTAGGCTGGTGTTCGGAAATCGGTCGGTGGTGCATAACTTTTTGGTATTGCCGGACGAGGAGGCAGTGGTTCCATTATTGATTGGCCGGGATCTTTTACCTAAATTTAATGTTAAGCTTTATTGCATAAAGAAAAAATACAATAAAATGACACTTATGAATTTAAATGTAAATGGAGATGGATTGAATGAATCTGTTACACTTAGGTCTTTGGATATATATAAGAGCCCACAACAGAATGAAAGGGTCTTTCCAGCCATTGGCGATAAATATGGAATTTTGAATTCTCCTTTTGCTAATGTGGGTAGGATGGAAGGTGACGGTATTGGTCACATGGAGGTAGATTGTGTCGGTGCCACTGCCTTGGATGTGGGGCGGACTGATCGGCGGGGGTCTGCCTCAGGGCATGAGATTGACATCGATCCTAGTTTGGATAGGACTGGAACGGATATAATTAGGGCAGTAGTGACGGACGTTTATGTGAATGCAGCGGACGGTGTAAGGGGGGGATTTGACTACTCTATGAGGATAGGGTTGACGAGTGACACGCCGATATACAGCCCACCTCGACGGCTGTCATATCGGGAACGTGAGGAGGTTAGGCATACTCTTGACCGGTTGTTGACTCAGGGCATAATCAGGAATAGTGAATCCCCATATGCCTCCCCGTTGGTCCTGGTCAGGAAGAAGAGCGGTGCTTTGCGCATGTGTGTGGACTATCGTGCGCTGAACAGGGTGACTCTCAGGGACAATTTCCCACTTCCGATTATCGAGGATTGCCTTGAGTATTTGGGGGGTAAGGAGTATTTTAGTGCTCTGGATTTGAGGGAAGGGTTCCACCAGGTGAGGGTTCACCCCGATTCCATTGAGTATACTGCCTTTGTTACCCCATTCGGTCAGTACGAGTATTGTTATATGCCCTATGGGTTGGAGAATGCGCCTGCTGTATTCCAGCGGTTCATAAGTATGGTGTTGAGGCCCCTCATTGATGCGGGACGAGTGGTGGTGTATATAGATGACATAATCATAGCGACTAGGACTATCGATGAGCACGCGGAGGTACTGCGGGAGGTGTTACTTCTGTTGGTAGGGCATGGATTGAGGCTGAATCTAGAGAAGTGCAGATTTGGTTACCGGGGTTGGATTATTTAGGATATCGGGTTAGTGGAAGGGGGATCCGCCCGAATAACGATCATGTGATGGTGATACGGCGATACCCGACTCCCACCAGCGCCAAGGAGGTTCAACGGTGTTTGGGGTTGTTTTCGTATTTTCGACGTTTCGTACCGGATTTCTCGCGGATTGCTAGACCCCTTTCGGACCTTACTAAAAGGGATCGTTTATTTGAGTGGACGGGGTCTTGTGCTGAGGCGTTTAGTAAGTTGAGGGATAGCTTGGTTGGTGCTCCAGTACTGGCGGTGTATAGCCCTTTACGGGATACGGAGCTACACACGGACGCTAGCTCGAAGGGGCTTGGTTCGGTGTTGTTGCAGAGGCAGGATGATGGAAAGTTTCATCCTGTTGCGTATTATTCGAGGACTGCCTCAGAGGCTGAGTCAAGGTACCACAGTTTCGAGTTGGAGACCTTGGCCGTTGTGTACGCTTTAAGGAGATTTAGGGTTTTTTAGAAGGGATAAGGTTTACCATTGTGACGGATTGTAACTCGCTGACGCTTACATTGGGTAAGAAGCTGATGAACAATCGCATTGCACGCTGGGCTCTGGAAATCGAGAATTATGACTACGAGGTGCAACACAGGAAAGGGGATAGGATGGCTCACGTGGATGCACTGAGTCGGATGCCTGTTGCGGTGATTATGGACGGGGCGGACGTCGATAGGAATATTCAGGTCGTTCAGGGTAGGGATAAAGTGGTACGTGGGATTCGGGAGGAATTGGAAAGGGGCGAAATGGACGGGTACACTCTTGACAACGGATTGGTGTTTCGGCAGGGGGCGCAGGGCCAGGATCAGTTGTATGTGCCTAAGGAAATGGAGGAGAATATAATTAGACTCACGCATGAGAAGTATGGTCACGTCGGGGTGGAAAAGTGCATCAACCACATTAAGAAGCACTACTGGTTCCCCAATATGAGGGAAAAATTGAATCGCTTCATCCGGAATTGTTTGAAGTGCATTTATTATTCTACGCCGAATTGTCGTCAGGAGCGACATTTGTATAGCATCGAGAAGAAACCTGTACCTTTCGACACATTGCACATTGATCACTTTGGTCCATTACCGGCGTTGAATTCTAAAAGGAAGCACATACTGGTGGTAGTGGATTCGTTCACCAAGTTTGTGAAGTTGTACGCGGTGAATTCCCCTGGTACTAAGGAGGTGGTTTGTTCTTTGGCTCATTATTTCGGGAATTACAGTAGGCCCAGGCGTATTATTAGTGATCGGGGGTCATGTTTCACTTCCGGCGAGTTTGAACGGTTTATGTCGGGGCATGGTATCGTCCATGTGAGGGTGTCGGTTGCTTCCCCGCAATCTAATGGACAGGTTGAATGGTGAATCGCGACCTGAAGGCCATGTTGGGTAAGTTGACGGAGCTGGTTGAACATGCGGATTGGGTTAAGAAGTTGACTCAGGTGGAGTTCGCCATCAACAACACTGTGCATGGTTCGACGAAGCAGACACCTTCTGTGATGTTATTTGGGGTGGAGCAACGGGGGGAGGTATTGGACGAACTGACCGAGCACTTGGGGGATCGACATGGAGTCGAGGGGGTGGACGTAAGGGGGATTCGGGCCTCGGCAGGTGAGTCGATTAAGAAATCCCAGGGCTATAATGAACGGTATCACGACCGCAGGTGTAGGGGTTCCCGGAAGTTTGTAGTGGGGGACTTAGTTGTTATTAGGAATGTTGACACAACTGCAGGGACGAACAAGAAATTCATACCTAGGTATCGGGGGCCTTACATAATCCAAGCGTATGTGGGCAACGACCGCTACGAGGTCACCGATGTAGAAAATTGTCAGGTGACACAGATTCCTTACCAGGGCATTATCGATTCCACGCGGCTGAAAAAATGGCTGGAACCTCCTGTCGATTCCAGTGGTTGCGAATTGGGTGGAGAAGGCAGCACTGATGAGTGTACCGATTATGAATATTTGGATGATGAGGGAGAGATGGTCTGAAGAGAGCAGCCATGGGCAATCGAGGTCGATTGCCGGGTCAGGTCGGCCGAGATTATAATGATCTCGTCTGGCAGCCTTGACACTTGGTTGTCAATAAGTGTAGTACGGCTGACTTCACTCCATCTCTTGCTGATCGCCATTTTTAGAACTTAACTTCCTTTCTAATTTTTGTAAAGACAGCACCTTTGTCGTGCTAATTAAAATAATAATAAAATCATAAAAATATTGAGCATCATTATATTAAGCAGATTTATTTTTGATGCTGTGTAAGTCCCGTTCCAGACTTGAAATTTTTGTTGCAGCAACTTTTAATTTTTGAGTGCAAAAGAACAAGAAAGAAATACAAAATATACTCTCCCACATACTCAAGAATTGCTGCAACAAAAATTGCAAGCCTCCACCGGAACTAATTATGAAAACTACAGCATACCTCCACTGCGATGTTTCCTGTGCACAGGTGTATCAACTTGAGTAGCTTGCAAGGCATTTGTATCCTTTCTTTTAATCTGCCAAACATTTACTGATGTACAATTCAAATTGGGTTGAATTGCAGGATCGCATATACTTGTATGTATGCAGAATATTCATATATATATGTATGTATATTTATGTATGCACATCACTTACGTACATCAAACTCAATTTAGGAAAATTTTGTTTCGAAAAAGGTTGTTGAAAAATTTTGTTCGAAACACTAACTATCCAGGAAAAATCGAATGATGAGGAAATATAGCCCTTTTCACGCCCTTTCAGGCGGTATAGGTCGTTTTTTGGCACGCGGCCCGGTTTGGAAGTTATAGGAAAAAAATTTAGGAAAATTTTGTTTCGAAAAAGGTTGTTGAAAAATTTTGCTCGAAACACTAACTATCCAGGAAAAATCGAATGATGAGGAAATATAGCCCTTTTCACGCCCTTTCAGGCGGTATAGGTCGATTTTTGGCACGCAGCCCGGCTTGGAAGTTATAGGCAAAAAATTGAGGAAAATTTTGTTTCGAAAAAGGTAGTTGAAAAATTTTGTTCGAAACGCTAACTATCCAGGAAAAATCGAATGATGAGGAAATATAGCCCTTTTCACGCCCTTTCAGGCGGTATAGGTCGGTTTTTGGCACGCGGCCCGGTTTGGAAGTTATAGGCCAAAAACTCAGTAACAAGTTTGTTGAAAAGGTACAGAGTTTGTTGAAATACAAAAAAAGTATGAAAATTAGTACTAAATTAACAACCAATTTTATGTCGTTACCATATAAATTAAAAATTTTGTGCAGAAATACATTTTTTAACTTGGCAGCACTACATTTTGCAGCCTGCAAAGCTGAAAATACTCATTTTTCTCTTCATAAGAGAGGATTATTTTTGGTCTCTCTGAGAAAACCAAAAAAGTTTGTTCAAAAGTTTGTTATCTTCACGGAGATTCATCCAGCTCTTTTTGTATAAAAATTTTTGACATTTATCTTCATAGTTCAAAAAATTAACTAGTTCAAAACACGGATGGAAATCATGGTACAATTGCACTTTTTATGGTACATTTTTGACCTCGTTGGTACCGAGGTACTACCGCGAGTTACTCGGTACAATTTAAAAATGCCAATGTTTCACTTTATGGTAAAGCCCATATGACACTTTATTTTTCTTTCATTTATTAAGTTTTAGAGAAAAGTGCGAACATATTGTAATAAGAAAATTCAACAGGTGCAAAGGGTTCAGCTATATAAAGAAAAATGAAATAATGTCAACAACTTGACTAAATTTATCGATTACAAATGAAGGTCTGTCAAAAAAATGTAAAATTTTTCAACTTAAAATTGACCAAAGTATATTTATATAAAGTATATGCAGGTCTACAACAACTAAGAAAATACAAAAACAACATGCGCTTCGTTTGTGTAAAAATAATGGATGAATGTCAAAAACAGATGATTACAACCAGACCTGGGCAACTTACATTACTTTTCATAAGCACTGATTGAAAAACAAAAATTTTAGTGAATATTTAAATTTGATGTTTGTAATGCACTATTTTTTGCACTAAAATAAAATCTCTTACAAGAAATGGATTAATATTGCATTAGCAGCTAATCGTATGGCGAAAAATGCACTAATTTTGTATTGCCACTAAGCACATCATGAAGTAATGCAATATTATTGCAATTACACATATTTTACACAGTAAAATTATATAAAACGTAATCATATTATCAGATAGCACAAATAAAAAAATACAATAAAGGAACATTGAAGGCACCTGTATAAGTACGTGCATACAAATGAAAGATCAGAGCTTAGGTTTTCGTTTATTTTATTGTAAAGTTATATCTTAAAAAATGGTGATTTTATAACCGGAATATACTACCGCTTGGAACAATTTAATCAAGTTTTGTCTTTCTCTTGAAAAATTATAAAAATGGTAGTGATATGATTTTTGCCTTAAGTGGCGATATGTACATAGAACAAAGTTTACATATTTATGTATGTACGTATGTTTTTATGTACGTACACATTTACGTTCTATTTTTCGCCATGTGATTTGGTGCTAGCGCAATATTAATGTATTTGAAGAGATTTTAATTTAATGCCAAAAAATTGCACTATAATTATCAAAGTTAGTTCTAATGTAATATATTTGCATTTGTATTGATTTGGTTTAGTGTGGGAAAATGGTCAATGCATTTGCTTGTTTAATGCAAGTCCCAGATCTGCATACAACAAAAAGGAAATGTATGGATAGACAAAACCAAAGTAAATTTATTAATTGATAAACCTTTATTACGTGAAATAAGTATAATAAAAGCTACATATTTATTTTAATAATTAAATATAATTATTTTTAAATGTTTTGTAACACCCTTTTTAAGTAAAAATTTATTTAAACTTTTTCACTACACACAATTGTGTATAACAAAGCAAAACAAAACAAAATGGCGTACGAAAATTGTAAACAACTTTTGACATTCATGCATTGACACTACACGAGAAAAAAATTAATCACCTGAGTACTTGCATATACTTCATATAAATTTACTTTGAAATTGACATTTCAAGCTTGAAACATAAAAGTGTTCACTACTTAGCGGTTTATGGTCAAACATAGTGATTTTTAGTTTGTTTTGTCTTAATACTATGTTTCTAACTACGAAAATTTGACGACATTTAAACATGTGGTTTCCGTTTTATATAGTTTGTTCTTTCTTACACTTACTGTTTCTTTCTATCAATTCAATATCAAATCAATGAAGAAAAGATAAAGTGTCATAAGGGCTTAAGTGCGTACTGTTGTCTTGCTCTTTAAAATGTAGAGCATGCAGAAAGAGCGGAGTACAAAAAAAGCGCAACCACTGTTTGCGCTTTGCGTTTGCTCCTTACCTGTAGGAGCAAGGCGCATTTATTAGGTGGCAGAACTATACCAGGTGACTAATGTCATTATACCAAGCCAAATGTCAAATTTGGATTGTGTAGGTATAAGCCTAAAAACATGCTTTTATTTCTGTATGCATAAACACCTAACGAATATTATGTTTTGTATGGTGTTTGACATTTCTTATAATAAAGATACAATGTAACGATGCTACCCTGTTTTGAAAAGTAAGATGGTAGTTTATAGTAACAAAGTACATGTGGTTATTGCTGTTGTAATATTTGTTGTAGAAATGCGGGTACCTGATTGATGTGCCTTGTGTAGGAGCATACTCTTTGAGCAAGTAGCAACGATGTTTATCTTTTGCTCTTTTGCTCCGCGTATTGTGTACATTGAGTGGCTCATTACGCTTGTTCCTTTTGACATTAACAGTGGTTACTTTGGGTTAAATTAAATAATATAAGGTATTAAAATAAATAATATCGATTTTCTCGCCATTAAATTTTTTGTATTTACATATGTACATATTAATGTATATATGTATGTATGTACATGTACATACATATATTTACATGTACATATACATACATATCTGTGGCAATAAATAATAATAGCCTAAGTCTTATTTTCTCGAGAACCGTAAGAGTTACGGACCTGAAATTTGGACAGAGTGTGTAGACCCTTGGCCGCTACAACAACAAATACATGAGAGTTGGAAATTAAAGGGTGTGCCACAACGAGCAATGAAAAATGTTAAAATCCCATGTAATATACATACAATTGTATGTATATAAGCTTGAAATTAGTAAGGTTAGTGTATTTTTATACAGCCTACAAAAATTAACACCAAAATTTCAAAAAATTTAAATTAAAGGGTGTTCCATCAGTTAATGCAATTTTGACTATGCAATTTGGACAACTTGCTGTATCTTGGAAACAGTAAGAGCAAACTTCTTGAAATTTTCAGAAACGGTAAAACAAAAAAATCCCAAAATTATAAAATCGCCAAACCCAAAAAAAATCGCCAAATAAAAAAAAAACGCCAAAACGAAAAAAAGCACCAAATTAAAAAAAATTTCTAAACCGAAAATAAATCGCGAAAAACCGGAAAAATCGCCAAAATGAAAAAATCGCCAAAATTAAAAAATCCCCAAAATGAAAAAATCCCCAAAATAAAAAAAGTCGCCAATATGAAAAAAATCGGCATAATGAAAAAAAATCGCCAAAATTAAAAAAATCTCCAAAATGAAAAAAAAATCGCCAAAATGAAAAAAATCTCCAAAATTAAAAAATTGCCAAAACGAGAAAAAAGCGAAAAAAATTATTTCAGCTGAAAAAACGTCAAAAAAAAAACACCATATTAATGATCAAAGCCAAGGCATATCAAACAGGTACATGCATCAGACAAATTGCTCATCCGCTGATTTTTTGTTTACACGTTTATAACGAAGAATTCATTTGACAATTACTTTTGTGCTTTGTTTGATGCATAAAATTTTTTGACAATTACTTTGTAAAACTATGTGAGAAGCACAGAGTTGCCACAGTGTTTTCCCCAATGCATGTACCTGTAGTAAATGTGCCTTGATCAAAGCCCAACGTACGTAACCCTGCGTGCGCGAGTCAAAGTCGCACTTTACTGAATTTATTTTTAACTCGGCCTATAGGTATGGCGAGATCTGCCTCTCATATTGAATAATATAAATTTGTACAATATTAAGAAGGAAAGAAAATGAATATACACATACTACTTACATACATGCATGTATTTTTGTATACTTATAGTATCCACCCAAACCAAATGTTTCGAGTTTTCTGAAGTCAGACTTGTACCGAATTCGTTATGATATTTCCGTAGTTTGTCTGAACTCAGACTTTTCGTAGCGAATTCGTTAAGAAATTTGGTAGTTTCTCTTAACCTTTTTAAAAACATTAAAACTTTGATTTTTGAGTACATAAGTAAAAGTCTGTGAAAATTTTGTTTTAAATAAATATGTATGTATATGTTGATAAAAAAAAGGATTGCAACAAATATTAAAAAATGTGAGTATGTGCAAATTATTTCGACAATACCAGCAACATAACAGTGAAGCGGTACCACAGGCGGTACTCTGCTATGAAAGCAAAACGAACTCGTATGCAGGTACGAACTCGTACTGACATATTTTTGTTTGTTTGAAAATGTATTTTTTATGAGGAATACAAACCAAATTGGTTTTTGTGATGTGATGTGTACCTGCATATATGTACGTGCTACATACATACATAGTATGTTTGTATGGTGTTGAAAGGGATGTATTTTTGGTTGAAAAGTAATTTTTTTTTGTATTTTGTTATTGCAGAAATAAATGTAGGTGGTAGGTATGTATGTATGTATGTATGCATGTATGTACATATATACATAGATATCAACGTAAATCACGGTTGGTAAATGTGGCACGATCGTGCCATTTTTGGCACAATTCAATGATTAATGGCACGATGGCACGCTCACCCAAATTTTGGCACTAATGCAACATCCAAAATTTTTGAAAAAAGTTTTTAATATTGTATAAAATACTTCAGCAAAATTTGTAAAATCTGTTGTAAAAATGTGTACTTCTAAAAGCTGCAACAATGAAAGTATTAGTTTCAAGTAAATGACATCTTATATGTTGTTTTTTGTTCGCTTCTATTTTGTTCTCCTTGCCTAAATGGCGCACCGAGTCGCCTGCCTTTTTGTCATACATAGATTAGCCGCCGTCGAAACTATCGGTTTTTTTATATTTTGGTCAGTTTTATATCATTCGTTATATTCGTTCGTATATGTGAATTGTTCAAGATTCAACACAACTGACTCAAAAAACAAACAAATTCTATAAGGTCGCGTCCTTGCTAGCTTAAAAAAATCTAAAGTGGACGAAAATTTATTGTTGAAGACTGAAAGTTTTTTTTTCTACTTGAATTGTTGAATTAAATAAATAAATAAAACAAACAAAAATGAATTGAATTCCTATTAATCAAATGTATTGACATTTAAAATACAAACTCAATAAAATTTACAATTAATACAATATATTTCACCGTTTTCATGAGCCCAGCTGTGTATGTATGTACATTTATTTTTTGGCACTTTTTTGCTAACATTTTGGCACGAAACTAAAATTCCCAAATACCATCACTGACGTAAATACGCATGTATAATACATATTATTGACCTGCACAAGACCATTTATAAGACCTTTCAAGACATGCAACATTTTTTAAACGCTTTACTACAGCGAAATATTCTAAAATAAACGCTAAACAACACTGTTGGCAATATTTTTTTGAGTTATTTGTCTTGCCAACAGTGTTTTTTAGCGTTTGTTTTAGAATATTTCGCTATAGTAAAGCGATTAAAAATTGTCGCGTCTTGAAAAGTCTTATAAATAGTCTTGTGCAGGACTTTAATACATATGTATGTATGTATGTAGGGACGCATGATGACTTTATTAAAACAAAAAATAATTAATTTAATTTAATTTATATAATAGCTGAATTATATAACACAACAAAACATAAAATTTCGATTGGCCAAAAATAATAATTATAATTATTAAATTTTCAAACAAACAACAAAAATGTAAGCTTACATATGTATACTAGTATACAAAAATACATGCATGCATGTATGTATGTACATTAAAGTCCTGCACAAGACCATTTATAAGAACTTTCAAGACATGAGGGATTTTTCAAATGCTTTACTACAGCGAAGTCTTATAAAACAAACGCTAAGCAACACTGTTTGCAAGAACTTGTTTCAGTTATTGCAAGTATAGGAGTAAAGAAGAAAATATTTCGTGACTGAAAAATTTGTGATGCTTGCTTCTTTCTACGCATGGGCGCGTATACAAGCGTCATGCATGTACATACACACACACGTTGTGTGTATGCTATTTTATTTTTCTGCACACAAACAAACGTTCACATGCATTTACATTAGTTGTGTGCGCTTGATTAAAAAAAACCTCCCTTAAACACATTGTTAAGTTGTTTCAACTCATTTATTTACTTGTCTGTTTACAACTGACTGTTATCATCTAAAAATTAAAATACTTATAGTTAATACTTTAACAATAAAACTTAAACCTAAGTAAAAATGGATGTGTAGAGAGAATACCCAATTACTTGCCAGTAATATGACTCCTAGGTATTTGCAGGTAAATAACCTGTACTTTAAGTAAGTCAGCTAATAATACGATTCCATGGTATGTGCAGGTAAATAACCTGTTGAGTGACACATGACTTATATATTGCGCATTTTCAATACACCTCCCCTTTTAAAGAGAAAGTTCTTATAGAGATCATTGATCAAGTGATGTCGATAAGAACTTTCTTTACAAATGTTATTGATAATAGTTTTAGGTATATATAAATTTTTAATATATTATTCAATATATTATAATAACTATTCAACTTATACTAAAATGCATGTTGTGATATGATTATTATGAATATAAAAAAATTAAAATATATGACAAATACAATGTATCAAAGAAAAGTATATAAATAAATTATTAAAAGGTTTTCACATTCTGTTTGTTAATTTTCTGATTCTTCCCCTTTATTTTTGCAGTAATATTATTTTTGTCGTCAACGTCAATGACTCTATATGGTCCCTTGTAAACTGATTCTAGTTTGTGTGCTGTGTTATTTTTTATGAATACTTCTTGACCTACGTTAATGTTAATGTTATTGAGGTTTTGGTCATGTGAATTTTTTTGATTTAGTTTTACTTTGTTTATTAGATGTTCTGCTCTTTTCAATGCAGTTTGCAGTCTGAATTTGAATAGTTATCAAAATTATATACAGTATCTACTTTCTCAGATGGTATTAGTGGATTATGGTTTGGTACGTTCGGAAAAATCAATTCAAATGGACAATATCCATGTACAGTTGAGGGTGTTGTGTTAAAAGCATATGTGAAATACCTTATCCATTTATCCCAATCATTTTTAGATGTGTGAACGTATGAACGTATGTATTCATTAAATGTACGGTGGGATCTTTCAACTGTTCCTAGTGTTTGGTCAAAGACTATAAATATATAAAGATGTTCCACGTAGAACATTAAATGAAAACTAAAATTGTTTGCGTTTATAGATGCTGTGGGGGAAGTAACAAGGGAACGAAACCACAAAGAGAGCACAAAATTTTTGAGCATTCACACTTATATAAATATGTATGTAGTAATGTTGTATGGCATACAATGTATGCACACACATAATTGAAGCTTATAGAGAAATTTAGTTGTGTGTGTGTTATATTTCTTGTTTAAAGCGCAGTCAAGTAGGAGCAAAAATATGAAATAACTAAAAGAAGTTTCTTGTTTTGATACATTCATGTGCAAATAAATCATGAAAATCAAATGCGACCGATTGTGTTATTGTAGGGTAAAAATACGTGTTTTATTGTTGTAAAATTAGAAATAAGTTGATTCGCACCGAACTATAATTATTTTATTTAGAAATTTCAATTATATGTACTATATCAATTATATATTTCAATTACAGTGGAATCTCTATTGAGCGGACACTGAAGGGACCATTGAAATGTGTCCGTACAAGGGAACTGTCCGGTCAAGAGAAAACTAAACATTTAAATAAAGCGCTGCTGGGACCTGTCAAAAGTGTCCGTCTACAGGGGGTGTCCGCCTATAGGAAGTGTCCGTTAAGGGAGATTCCACTGTATTATCTGTTTCTTTATCATAATTTTTAGCGTGAACAAACATTTCTGAAGGATATTACAAAACTTGTGCTGGTTTAATTATATCCACACGACATTTAGCGCAAGTAATTCGTTGAGCTACATATATAACCAACAAAATATCGGCTTGATGTTAACTCTATTGGAACATTATTAGAGTTAAAACAATCTGCATCTTCATTAAAATAATCTTCATTTTCATCGAATATGTTTGTTACATTAACGTCAGGTGTGCGACTACTTTCTGCTGTACTTCGACTTCTTTGAGTATCTTCTAAAATTGTTTGGAACTCAATAGGTAAAAATATCGCATCGTCGTTTGCACAATTTGAAGAGGTACTAAATTGCGTTATTTTAAGAGATAGCAGTTTAGCTACTGCGACATTTAATTCATAGACCGAAGGATTTTTGCAGTGTCCGCCCTTGGGACGTAGGTATATATGAAAACAAGTTTTCCAATGGATCTTGATTAAAATGGCTCGTTAAAATGCATATCAAATTTGAGTTTTCCGCAAACAATTCACGATAACGATAAAATAGCTCTCGTAGTTTGAATTAGGCCATCAATTGAAAATATTTTATTTCCTGCGTATTCAACCTGTTTCATATAGGTAATTAGCTCTTCGAGTAATTACCAAGTTGTGCTTTTCGGCTTCAGGGGCTTTGCATCGTTAAAATACATGCTGTTTAAGCAATCAAAATAGCTATCGAGTTTTTTTTATAAAAGAGCACGTTGAAGTGGCTATTGTTGCGGAACTTCGTGTAAACTGGCGATTTTCATTTACAGATTGGATTGCAGCAGCAACTGAATTGCTTAAAGTTTGGACAGCTAGGCCAACACGCATCTTCTGAAAATTATTTGGGTTTATGTGCACCGTTGTTAATTTTGTCATTTTGGTTACTTTTCCATACTCCAACTCGAATATTTCTCTAACAACGTCGAATCGCGCTACGCCATGCAGTGTTTTAAAATCGGCTTTGATGAAAGCATTTGTTATGGATTTGAAAATATGGTGTACGTCGTACATCAGGTAAATTTTTGCATTTTTATAAATAAAATAAGGTTTTTCACAAGATCCGCCTAGCATATCATAGCATTTTCTATTATTGGGTCCTTGATCACACGTAAGCTCACGCACATTTAGTCCCATTTCTCTTAAAATGTCAAAGTTTGACTCCACAAGTTTTTTTAGTACATCACCTTTTATTGAACTGGAAGTAACAAAATAGTTTAAAACGAACTTCCAACTTTTTACAACTCCTCTTATCATAAAAACGCAAACTTGGGACCCCATTTGATTCACTCGTTCATATCCTAAATCGACAACTCCATCTATAGATACTTCATCAAAAATTAAAATGCATTCTTTTTCAAAAGGTTGCATCTTTTTCACAGTTTCTGTGAGCGCATTGTATATACATGAATTGTTACCTGGCTGCAAATTTTTAATGCTACTCCATCCACTAAAGGATGAAGGACTCTGAAGGTTCAATTTCAATATATTTCTTAAGAACAAGTATGTGGAGGTTGATCTTTAAAATATACTTTGAGAAAAGCTTATCTCATGCTCTTCCCAACGCGCATTTGTCCCTCTATTTATCTTTAGGAGCATTTTGCAAAATGTTTTTCGTTTGGACTTATATTTAAATTAAATAAGTAAATTTATATTCGGTGCGAATCCATGTATTTGCAAAAGTACAACAATAAAATACATATTTTTGCCCTATAAATAGACAATCGGTAACATTAAATTTTATGTAGCTTATGTCCATACACTTATGCATATGTGCGAAAACACAAGTTCTTTTTGTTTGTGTAAATTTTTTCTTTGCTTTAAATACACACATCCATTCATACTTACGCATGCAAAGGCACACACACATGCATGCGTATGCAGATGAATAGCGAAGACTTGAGAATAATAAGTGCTCTGAGAAAATAAATTACTCTCTTTGAAACAAATGGATTTAGTAGTAAATCCACCAGCAAATTAAGCACTGACAGTACAATGTATGGACGTAGAACATCTTTATATATTTATAGTCTTTGGTTTGGTGATGGTAAGGGGCTGACATTGATCTTTTTATGTTTAGTAGTGTAAGAAGTTCTGAAAGTACTTGATTGTTGTATTCCGTACCCATGTCACTAACTATTGTATTCATAGGTCCATAAATTAATATAAAATGTTCTACTAATGCTTTTGCAATCGTCTTAGCAGACTTATCAGTTACGGGCACCGCTACAAGGTATTTGGTTAGGTCACATATCATTGTAACAATATATTGATTTCCCATTTCAGAAATAGGTAGGGGTCCTACAGTGTCTATTATTACCGTTTGAAAGGGTTTCTGGGGGGTTGGTGTTATAATCATATTTGGTTTTATGTGTTTTGTAGTTTTATTAGTTTGACATTGAAGACATTTCTTTACATATTGGTTAACATCTTTGGTGATGTTCTTCCAATAATAAAATTGACGTAGTTTCTTAAGTAGTCTGTTTGTTCCAGGATGTCCGCCAAATATAGGATCATCATGAAATTTTTTCAATAAAAATTTTTGTTCTTCCCTATCTGATACGATGCTTATTCTGGGTGTGAGCGCTATTTGTAATTTATTTATATGCTGATTTGCTTTTTGTTTGAATTGTTCTATAGTTACGAGGCTAAATAAATGATCATTTAGATTAATTTGAATTTTGTTTAAATTTCTAATTATTGCTTCTCTTTCAAGAATTGGAAAAAATTGATCTAAATCAATGTTTCCATTAGCAATAATATTTCCTATATTAACTTTAGGTGCTAGCACTTGTTTGCCTCTTTTAAAAGAAATAATAGGTATTTTTCCGTTAGTATCCATTCTAAGCCTTACCCATTTCTTTACGCAATCAAATCCGATAGTTTCAAAAACTTTGGGCTTTTCGTGAATCGTTTGATTATTCGTTTTCTGAATTTTATCTTTATTCCTGTTTCCTGATTGAGCTCGTGTTGTTACCATTAGAACATTATTGGTAGAAGGAATTGATTTAATATCACTAAAGTCAATTCGAGATAGCGCGTCCGCTCCTGCATTGTCTTTTCCTCTAATGTGTTCTATAACAAAATCATATTCCTCCACGTCCATACGTATTCTTGTCAACCTACTAGATGGATTTTTTAAAGAATATAAATATGTCAATGGTTTATGATCACTACGCACAATAAATTTGTTACCATACACGTATGGTCGAAAGTGATTAATTGCCCATTGTATAGCAATCAATTCCTGTTCTATTGGCGCTTTGTTCGATTCTCCCTTGGTTAGTGCACGTGACGCATATACAATCGGCAACTGTATACCATCTTTGTCCTGGGATAATATTGCACCGCAGGCGATTTTACTTGCATCGGTGGTTATATAAAAAGGTTTGTCAAAAACAGGATATTGAAGGATTTGTGGGGATGTTAATGCAGTCTTAAGACTCTGAAAAGCCTGTTCACAATCTTCAGTCCATATAAAAGGTTCTTTCTTTCTAGTTCGTCGGTCTGGGATAGTTTTTAACTGAATCATATTTGCTACTATCTGGTAAAATACCTTTGTCAGTACACCTATGACCCAAATATGTAACCTCAGATCGGAAAAAGTTTCATTTGTCCGGATGTAATTTTAAGTTGCATTTCCTGCATCTTTGAAAAACTGTTTCTAAATTCTTAAGCATATGCTTTACTGAGCATCCTGTCACAATGACATCATCCATATAAATAAAGGCCTTAGAAGGTGTTAAACCTGTAAAAGCCAAATTCATCATCCTTTGGAAAGAATTTGGAGCCACCTTCAAGCCATATGGTAAGCGCGTGAAACGAAATGAACCATTCTCCGTCGAAAAGGAAGTAATGTCTCTTGATTTTTCATCCAATGCTATCTGATGAAATCCAGAAGTTAGATCCAGACAACAGAAAAACTTTGCTCTACCCAACTGGTCCAAAATATCCTCTATTCTGGGCAGTGGAAATTTGTCTGCTGTTAACTTTTTATTGATTTGTCGGTAATCAACTACTAGACGCCATCGCTTGTTAGGGTTATTTGGCAATGCTTTCTTTGGTACCAACATAATAGGGCTATTATAGTTGGAAGCAGATGGTTCGACGATATCATCCCGCTTAAGCTTTTCAACTTGCCTCGCTATTTCTTCCTTTTGGGAGTGAGGGGTACGATAGTTTTTAATGTACACTGGATCGTGGTCTGACACTCTTAATTTCTGTGTGTAGAAATTGTTTGTACTTATTTTGTCACTTTCCAAAGCAAAAATATCAATATATTTTGAACATAGTTCAAGCAATTCCGATTTAGCTATCTCAGGGAAATTTTTTCTCAATCTGCCTAAAATATTTTGTGTTCTTATTTTATCGACATTGGTCATATCAAGAACTTCATAATCAGACAATTTCTCATACTCAATTGATACATTGTTTAAAAATTTATTCTCACAATTTGTGTTCACTATTCTTACGTAAGGAAATTTTCTGGATATTATGCATCCAGCTACATACACTCCATCTTCAATTGTTTGACTTGGAACCACCAAATCAGAAACGTCGTTGTCAATTTTTATGGCTCTGAAAACCTCGGCTCGAGCTGGTAGTGTTATATGACCATCATTTAGACTTTCAAGTAACGGAATATCTATAGGGTTACTTAGATTAGATGGTCTCAATGAAAGTAAATTCGAATGTATATCATGTCCATATTGAATAATAGCATTATATGTTTTTAAGAAATCTAGGCCCAATATACCTTGAAATGGCATTGGGAATGTATCCGAAACTACGTGAAATTTATGAGGGATCAAAAATTTTCTCACCATTAAATCAATTTGAACCGTTCCCAAGGATAAAATATTTCCTTTTCCTATTCCGGATATTTGAATAATGTCTTTCACGTTAAATTTCAATGAATTAAGCGTATTGATTTTGATTAATGAGACATCTGCTCCGGTGTCTACAAGAAATGTATTTATATATTCATTAGTTGATAGATGAATCTCAATAAAACTACTTAAGTTGAGGTTCAAGTGGAATATTGATACAGTACTAAATGCTAGTTTTGATGATGGCGCCCCTCGTTTTGGGGGGAAATCTCGTTTTCCGAGACCTCATGTGCCAATCTTATGCGACCTCTATTCGGTGGACGGTTGGCCTGGTTTCTAAAGTTATTATTTTGGCTTCCACGCCGCCAATTATTATTATTAAAATTGTTATTATTATACCTGTTGTGATTAAAGTTATTGTTCAAACGCCAGCCTTGGCCGCGCATGCGATAATTATTGAATCTGTTATTGAAATTACCAGATCCACGGCGTTTAAAGTAGAAAACTGTAGAATTTGAAGTTGAAGCTTCGGTACTAGCTTCTACGAATTTCGAAACGACTTCATTGAAGGACGAGAAGTTTCCAGTTTTAATGATAAGTTTTACCTCATCATTTGAGGCGTTTCGCGAAATGGCTTTAGCCGTATTTTGTCTTATTAATTTATCAGCAATATCTTGAGGGTAGCCTTCTCTTATATAGGCTCCACCTAGTTTCTTCGTAATCTCTTGGATCTCATCCGCATATGCGGTGGCTGATTTTGAATTTTGTTTTATGTTCATTAGCTTAGAACAATAATTCCGACGATTCACCCTTTATGGAAGTCTGTAGTCTGCTTTTAATAGCCTGAATAGAGTTTTCATCTGTAATTAAGTTTCTTGCCTGTCCTTTCAGTTTCGTTTTAATTACCTCTATAGCGACTACCTCGTGTGTTTCTTTAATTCTGTCAATCAGAGTCAACGCGTCAAGAAAACTTTGCAGCTCATTAACGTTACCGTCAAATACAGGGAAAATTTTAGTTGTCTTGTCTATAATGTCGTCCTCTGTTCGTGTCATGTTTGTTTCCGTTTTAAAATCTTCGTTTTCTTCTGTTTCAGTGATTTCCCTAACTACCTCAAATCCTAATGCGAGCGGCACCTTAGTATTAATATTATGTCGATGAAAGACTTTTATCAATTTATCTCTTAACGTCAGAAAGATCTCGTTCGCTTTTTCTTTGTGTGGGGTAGTGTATCTGTCGTAGTTTCTATGTAATGTTGCCCTAATTGAATTATAGTTTTCAATTAAATTTTGTGCGTGTTTGTCTAAGGTATCTTGTTTAATTGTCCGATTTTGGTTTAAACATTTATATGATTGTTCAAATTTAATTTGAAAAGGGCTTAGACTGTCTATTATATTTTCCCATTGCATAATACGTACATATATTTAAAATTTACAATTATTTATTTTATTTATAATTTTAGACATTTTAAAAATAAACTTACAATATACTGATGGTGTTTACAGATGAATTATAGATGTTATATATGTTGTTGTTGGGCAGCATTAACACTTCTGGCTTTCATCACCTTACATATCAGCTTGGTCAAATAAATAACTGCTAGTAATATCACCACTATTATTGATAGAGTTTCTATGTAACTTGTCTCAGCACTTTTTACTACATGTTGTTCAGTTTTTAATTGTTCACTGTTACGGAGTATTTCCACCAGATCTTTGTTGTTGTTTTCTTCAGTTGATTTTCCGACTTCGTAACCTGCCACCAGGAGTGGAATGGTTGATAAAATTTTTTTCCACCACACCATTTTAACTTGACGTTGTTTTTAAAATCCAGGAGTTTTATTATATTTTATGTCCAGAGAACTTTGTTATTTGAACTCTTTTGTTGATTTATTTTTTTTTTTCAATAGGTTTAAGTTAATAGCTGTAATTGTTTCATATTGTACTTGTTGTTTGTTTCCAATTTTCAGTTAAAAATTTTTTTTTTTTTTTTTTTTTTGCACTTTAACAAAAATGAATCGTCATCACTTTAACTTGTGTTCGCTTTTTTTTTTATTAAAGTTTAATGCTTTTATGTTTAAAACACTTATTTTAATTTAAATGTTTTTTCACTAATATGTCACGGTCGCCATGTTAAGTTGTTTCAACTCATTTATTTACTTGTCTGTTTACAACTGACTGTTATCATCTAAAAATTAAAATACTTATAGTTAATACTTGAACAATAAAACTTAAACCTAAGTAAAAATGGATGTGTAGAGAGAATACCCAATTACTTGCCAGTAATATGACTCCTAGGTATTTGCAGGTAAATAACCTGTACTTTAAGTAAGTCAGCTAATAATACGATTCCATGGTATGTGCAGGTAAATAACCTGTTGAGTGACACATGACTTATATATTGCGCATTTTCACTACAACATAATAGCTTACCATCTACATCAAAGACTATAAATATATAAAGATGTTCCACGTAGAACATTAAATGAAAACTAAAATTTTTTGTGTTTATAGATGCTGTGGGGGAAGTAACAAGGGAAAAATAAATTGTTTGTTATTTGAACGAAACCACAAAGAGAGCACAAAATTTTTGAGCATTCACACTTATATAAATATGTATGTAGTAATGTTGTATGGCATACAATGTATGCACACACATAATTGAAGCTTATAGAGAAATTTAGTTGTGTGTGTGTTATATTTCTTGTTAAAGCGCAGTCAAGTAGGAGCAAAAATATGAAATAACTAAAAGAAGTTTCTTGTTTTGATACATTCATGTGCAAATAAATCACGGAAATCAAATGCGACCGATCGTGTTATTGTAGGGTAAAAATACGTGTTTTATTGTTGTAAAATTAAAAATAAGTTGATTCGCACCGAACTATAATTATTTTATTTAGAAATTTCAATTATATGTATATCAATTATATATTTCAATTACAGTGGAATCTCTATTGAGCGGACACTGAAGGGACCATTGAAATGTGTCCGTACAAGGGAACTGTCCGGTCAAGAGAAAACTAAACATTTAAATGGAGCGCTGCTGGGACCTGTCAAAAGTGTCCGTCTACAGGGGGTGTCCGCCTATAGGAAGTGTCCGTTAAGGGAGATTCCACTGTATTATCTGTTTCTTTATCATAATTTTTAGCGTGAACAAACATTTCTGAAGGATATGACAAAACTTGTGCTGGTTTAATTATATCCACACGACATTTAGCGCAAGTAATTCGTTGAGCTACATATATAACCAACAAAATATCGGCTTGATGTTAACTCTATTGGAACATTATTAGAGTTAAAACAATCTGCATCTTCATTAAAATAATCTTCATTTTCATCGAATATGTTTGTTGCATTAACGTCAGGTGTCCGACTACTTTCTGCTGTACTTCGACTTCTTTGAGTATCTTCTAAAATTGTTTGGAACTCAATAGGTAAAAATATCGCATCGTCGTTTGCACAATTTGAAGAGGTACTAAATTGCGTTATTTTAAGAGATAGCAGTTTAGCTACTGCGACATTTAATTCATAGACCGAAGGATTTTTGCAGTGTCCGCCCTTGGGACGTAGGTATATATGAAAACAAGTTTTCCAATGGATCTTGATTAAAATGGCTCGTTAAAATGCATATCAAATTTGAGTTTTCCGCAAACAATTCACGATAACGATAAAATAGCTCTCGTAGTTTGAATTAGGCCATCAATTGAAAATATTTTATTTCCTGCGTATTCAACCTGTTTCATATAGGTAATTAGCTCTTCGAGTAATTACCAAGTTGTGCTTTTCGGCTTCAGGCCACGCTTCAGGGGCTTTGCATCGTTAAAATACATGCTGTTTAAGCAATCAAAATAGCTATCGAGTTTTTTTATAAAAGAGCACGTTGAAGTGGCTATTGTTGCGGAACTTCGTGTAAACTGGCGATTTTCATTTACAGATTGGATTGCAGCAGCAACTGAATTGCTTAAAGTTTGGACAGCTAGGCCAACACGCATCTTCTGAAAATTATTTGGGTTTATGTGCACCGTTGTTAATTTTGTCATTTTGGTTACTTTTCCATACTCCAACTCGAATATTTCTCTAACAACGTCGAATCGCGCTACGCCATGCAGTGTTTTAAAATCGGCTTTGATGAAAGCATTTGTTATGGATTTGAAAATATGGGGTACGTCGTACATCAGGTAAATTTTTGCATTTTTATAAATAAAATAAGGTTTTTCACAAGATTCACAAGATCCTAGCATATCATAGCATTTTCTATTATCACACGTAAGCCCACGCACATTTAGTCCCATTTCTCTTAAAATGTCAAAGTTTGACTCCACAAGTTTTTTTAGTACATCACCTTTTATTGAACTGGAAGTAACAAAATAGTTTAAAACGAACTTCCAACTTTTTACAACTCCTCTTATCATAAAAACGCAAACTTGGGACCCCATTTGATTCACTCGTTCATATCCTAAATCGACAACTCCATCTATAACATCTGCACATTTATTATAAGTAAATTTTTTTCTTATAGATACTTCATCAAAAATTAAAATGCATTCTTTTTCAAAAGGTTGCATCTTTTTCACAGTTTCTGTGAGCGCATTGTATATACATGAATTGTTACCTGGCTGCAAATTTTTAATGCTACTCCATCCACTAAAGGATGAAGGACTCTGAAGGTTCAATTTCAATATATTTCTTAAGAACAAGTATGTGGAGGTTGATCTTTAAAATATACTTTGAGAAAAGCTTATCTCATGCTCTTCCCAACGCGCATTTGTCCCTCTATTTATCTTTAGGAGCATTTTGCAAAATGTTTTTCGTTTGGACTTATATTTAAATTAAATAAGTAAATTTATATTCGGTGCGAATCCATGTATTTGCAAAAGTACAACAATAAAATACATATTTTTGCCCTATAAATAGACAATCGGTAACATTAAATTTTATGTAGCTTATGTCCATACACTTATGCATATGTGCGAAAACACAAGTTCTTTTTGTTTGTGTAAATTTTTTCTTTGCTTTAAATACACACATCCATTCATACTTACGCATGCAAAGGCACACACACATGCATGCGTATGCAGATGAATAGCGAAGACTTGAGAATAATAAGTGCTCTGAGAAAATAAATTACTCTCTTTGAAACAAATGGATTTAGTAGTAAATCCACCAGCAAATTAAGCACTGACAGTACAATGTATGGACGTAGAACATCTTTATATATTCATAGTCTTTGGTGTAACTCTTGTTTTTGCTTTGTGTATTTGTCGTACTTTCCGTTGCCAAGGAGTGCTCCCATACATATATGGTTTAAGTAAAATATTTTTTTCCACAAATTTACTATGTATGTGCCTATCCAACAAAATAACGAATATACATATGTAACTGTAAATGACAGACTTGCTTTATTAAGTCCTAATTTACACTCAGCAAGTCTTATTGCTAAGCTGATTAGTTTTTTAGGAAAAAGAGACGAGGGGAAAAGAAACTTATATGTTCCCCTCGTATCTCTCACCGACAAACTAATAAGATTAGCAATAAGACTTGCTGAGTGTAAATTAGGACTAAACGTTTTTTAACCTTGCATGTAGCGAGTTTTGAAATATAATTCTACATATACGTATAAGACAAACAATTATTTAAATACATAAATGCTTCCATACATGTACATATAACTTTATTTGGACGTAATTCTTCCAATGATCTATCTTGCGGGCAATATTATTTTAGTAATAAAAATAAAAAGTTATAACCAGGGACATAACAATTATAGGAGAAATGACAAAAAGATTATATTTAACCTTAAAATTGATTAATTCAAATAATGCTTACAATAAACGATTATCGTAAGATATCGTCGTCTTAGAGTGCAAACCTGCTAACTCACTTCAATAAAATTTTACAGGAGAGACAAAATACTGTTAACATTTTCTATACATTGGTTTAGAAATTAACCTAATACGTCAAGTTTTTTCGACATGTAGAGTTTCTAATTAAAACAAATATTTAGGGCAATCGATGCGGTATGTTTTTCTCTATCGAAAGGCATTAAAATGTCATATTTTATTAAGTGTCATTCATGAAATTTTGATGAGCCTGTGGAAGATTTTATGCCATCAGTTAAAGGTTTGCCACACGTTTAGTTCCATACTTAAGTGTTTACATGTATTTAATATATCGCACACTAAATCATAAAGAGTCACAACTCAAAATTATAGAAGTGCCTTTTCTTTTTTATAAACCAGTTAATTGAAGAAATCTATAAGGACCTCAACAATTTCTTTTGCAACACAGTCTTCTTTAAGAATATAAAATATCGTTATGCTTGTTTTTATGTCACATGCTTGCGTCATTTGTACAGTATCAACAGTTGTTTGCAACTACTCAGCATCTGACTCTTTATGATTTAGTGTGCGATATATAAATGACAAACAAAATACTTTTTATATAATTTTTTAATATAACACGAAATGTGTCAAAATATTTATGTATGCAACGTGATTATCAAAAGTGTAAACTATAATATTCTTTCCACTGAATAATTCTAGCAAAATTATATTAAAATTACATATATATTTTGTAATTCAAATATAGTTGTGGAAAAATTGGTTTGTTCCATGTATAGATAATATCGCAAAATTCGGCAGCACTGATGTTTTGTCGTCGGTTGGCTATTGGTTTGCGGCACGGTATATTCAAAATACAATCTATTTGCAGCAAACCAGAAACCAACCGACGATGTGTTGCTTTATACTCTCAATAATTTTCTCTCTTAGTTACTTTCCTCCCACCGAAAACCAATTTTTTTTTTTAAATTTCACATCTTTATATGAACATCCATTCATACATGCAGTGTTGCCATAAGATGAAAGAGGAAAAGTGCTAGATTGGAGAAATAAAAGTGCTAAAATGTTCTACAGCACACACAACAAAGTGCTAAAATCATTTAACATTTTTAGTTTCTCTTATTTCTTAAGCGGCCTTGCAATAAAAGTATGAATTTATTGTATTCTATATTATCGCTAACGTGTTTATCATATTCATAGGCGGCACAATACATTTTTTCATAACCAAGAAAGTAGAATTATATTGTGTAATGTGTTGGCAAAATTATGTATATACTAATTATTATGTTAAGTATTTTAGTGTGAGAAAAATTTCGCCATTTTTTTGAAAGATTTGTAACAGTCATTCAATAGTAAAGGTAAAACCCACAATAATATCGATAATTTTGCGTAAATTGTGAGAAATTTGACCTTAGCTTAACCTAAAGTGAGCGCTTAGTTAAAGCTTTCTTCAAGCTCAATAACCTAATTAACACTATAAGCTCTTAAAAAGTATAAAACTTAGAACAAGTTTCGTTAATTTAGTATTTCAAATGGTGTACTTTAATATATTTGTACCCATATGTGTATCTCAGAGCGGTTCAGTTATATGATTCCTGTCATACTAAACACTTAATGAAGATAAATAATTTTGATAAACATATAATATTAATTGGCTCGCAATTTGTCTTAAGGAATTATCTGTAGAAAATTTATAAATTTAATGAAATAAAAAAGTGCAAAAAATGCCAAATAGTTTTCAGAAAGTGCTAAACTAGCACTTAGCATTATTTTCAAAATCTTTAGTGCTAAATGAAGAAAAAAAGTGCTATATCTAGCACTAAAAGTGCTAAAATGGCAAGCCTGCATACATGCATGCATGAATGGATGTACATATCTTTACAGGGTTTGCTTATGAAGCACTAACACTTTGGCAAAGAACACTAAAATATAATTTATTTGTACAGAGATGTACACAACAATTTTAATTTCAGTGCTATGGCCGTCAAGCAGAGTGCTTTATAAAGTATTTTACTTGAGTTGAAACATCATTGTGATTCTAATCGCGTAGTGTACATGTAAACATACACAAAGTAGAAAGTTGTCATATCTTACCCTTTGTATAATACATTAAATAATGTACAGTTTATTTTCGTACACTGCTTTGAAGAATATCATTGATTATGTGTATTGTTTGGCCTGCGAGAGTTTTTCATACATATTTACAAATGAATGTGTATATGTTTTCTAGGCTATTGACGTTGCTAGTCTTATGGAGATAGAAAATAATGTGTTGACGTATGGTTTATATGTACAAGTGAATATCAGATGTTAAATATTTTGAATCAAATCAGGTTGATAAGCAGATTTTTTGAATAGGTGTAATGATATTTTTATTTCAGTATATTTTACTTTAATGTAACAATTATAGGAAATAGCTTTTGGAGACATACACCAAAACTTATAGAATAATCTACTTTTACGTGTCCCGATTTTTCTCGTACCTTTGTATTACAAACTGATGCTAGTGATTTTGATCTGGGTGTTGCGGTGTATATGAATTTCATCATATATCGTAATACCATCAGATAAATTAGATTTGACGACTACTACACGATTATCATATGAATTGTGGGAATGTGTATGTGTGTGTGTATGTGAGTATGCATGTATGTGTGTGTGTGTGTGTCTGTGTGTATGAATTTCATAATATTACAAAATTTCATTATGTATGTTTGGGTTTGTGTATTACGTCATCACCTATTTGTGTGTCATGCTAGACATTTGGTAGTATAAAATATTAGCATATGTATAGGTATTAGAACTTTTTTTTTAATCATTATATGTTTTTATACTCAAGATTGCTGGGTATTTTGTCATGCTTAAAATTGTCCAGCTTTAAAGTCTGCCTGTGAGAAATTTGTTTATATTATAGATTTTGTTTATTTAACTACGTCCGGCTTCTTTGGCTGAACTTCTTTTCATAAGATCATGGGAATTTATAGTTTCTCTGTCCATAATAAGTTCGTTTAGCTTTGGCATGTGCTTTGAATGTAAGTGTGATTGTTAAGATCTAATAAATACTTGAGTATTGATAACAAATTTGATATTATGTGTACATACATATCTACAAATTGATTTTATGTATGTATGTACATATGTACATACAAATATGTGTTTGACTCCGTGCTTGAATACATTTTTTTGTTTTTGTTGTTGTTGTAAATATTCGCCTGGTTTTTTATGTATAGATGTGAAATATCTTCATAGTTTTTTTTTATTTGAAATTAAAAAACGTTGTTTTAATTTTTATCTGTATAAAAGTTTGTGAGGATTTTCTGTTTTAAGTAAAACTGAATTCCTTAAGATACATACTTTAGAGTAATAGTAACTATAATAGAAATATTTCCTATATTTAATTTACATTTGTTTAAAGTTGATGCAGCTTATCTTCATTCTTAGAAATATTTTGATATAAAATTTTTTCCAGCCGTAGACTTTTTTCATCACCTTTTACATTTATTTTAGAACATCTTGCATTGCCTTTTATACATTTATAAACATTTTTAAATGAAACTGATCCAGCAGTCCAGCTTATGTAACGATAGTTTTTTTTTAGCCAGCTTGCTTCTTTTTTTATTTTTTTTTGTTGATAAACATTTAAAATCAAAAGGGAGTTTTATATTGAAATTATTATATTCTTAATTGTTGAAAACAATCGCTTCTTCTTTTCCGAAGAAATTATTTGAATTACTTTTGAAACCTTACGCTACTATAAAAATTATGTTATTTTTCATATTGCCTAATTTATAAGACTTTTAGAATTTGACCTTTGATAGGTATATGCATATTCTAGTATATGATCATGAATAAGAATACAGTAAGCTGATTCCTTTGCTTACTATTTCAAATTAAAATTTTGTTCAATTGTCCCGCTATTGAATAAAAGGAGCTTTTATCTTAAACTCTGGTACAGTTAGAAGCACTTCAGATTCTTTCATGTACTACCTTTGCTGGAATCTTAGATACATATAATAACTATATAGAATTGCATTACGTTTATTTGTTAATTTTATGTTAGGATCATCATCATATGGATATGAGACTGAACTTAAATGTACTTTTAAATTAGTTAATTCATAATGAACAGTCTTATTTTCTTCTTGAATAGCGATCAACAGAAAACGAAGGCATTTTCTTACAATTTAGGTCTGACCTCTCAACTGCTCCTCTAGTATACAATATAACTTTGTATGTCAGCATTTCTGTCTACTCTTTGTCAGCGTTATGGATAATTAAATTTTAAAGAATAAAAAATTCTTCAAATTGTGTTACTTCATACTGATAATATCTTCAAGTACATTAATAATGTACGAGTATATGTTTATTTTATGACGGCTTTTATTTGCTAATGGACTATATCGTTAATATTTTATATGAATTTGACTTATAGAGGGCTGTAAAAACGTATATTTTGGACTATATCACTAAATGGATTATATACTACGTTTATACGCGCACTATTTGCAAATAAAATTATTTGCAAATAAATTAACTCACTCTTTATACGGGATAGCAAAATTACACAAACTTTGGTAGCACTTCTATAGAAAACTTACTTATGTTGACAAAAAAATTGGCTAAAAGTACAAAATATCGAATAATTATTTGTTTTAATCGTCATTTATTGCTTCTATCAATGTTTTTTGTTGCAATATTTATCAATTTATTGTTTTTTGTTATCAAACATTTGTAAGCGTGGCAACCTTAGGCATTTTATTTGCAAATAGTGCGTTAATCGTGAATAGTTTTCTGAATTAGTAAGTTGCAATAAAAACAATAATATGGCAACAATTTACAGTTTTATTTGCAAATAAGCCCTGCATATAATCGAAGTAATAAGCGACGTGACTATAAGCTAAAAGTACTGTATAAACAAATTAAGCAAAAAAATAAATAAATAAATGTGTCCTAATATTATTAATTCATACACGCATAAATTTTTTTTGGTTTGTAATGCAACGGGTAAAATAATCATACGTAATCAATATCCTAAAAACATGCTATTTTGTTGAAAAAATCAAACTTGTTTAAACACACATATTCGTTGCTAAGTTTTAATCGCTCAAGTGAGTGGAATATTGTTGGGTGTGATTTATATTATAATCATGCGTAGCATCATATCAATCAGTTCGGATGATTGGTATTATGCTCGACAATTAGTGTTTTGAATAAGAACATAATGCGAAAGGAAAAAATTTTCATTTTAAATCAGCGTCAGTAAAATAGACTTGGGTCGAACTTGTTCACTAGTTAATTTTTGCCACAAACCAATGATCAAACCCATGTAATTTAAATGGGTTTGATCATTGGTTTGTGGCAAAAATGACCTATTGAACGAGTTCGACCCAAATCTAGAGTTAAAGTGAATATGAAAAAATCATAGTGTATGAATGTGGTAATTTTAAATAGCCAATGCAAAATGCTGTCATACACTGCAGGAAATGCGAATAGTGAAATTGTAGTGATTTACTAGTGATGTTGTCAGTAGTACTACTGACCAGGTATACCCCAGCCAATGTAATCATCTACTGACATTTAACATTAGCTTGTCATTGAAAATCCACAACTAGACTGCAGCACTACTGAATAAGTAGTTTTTTTGGGACCACATGTAGACATTGGCACCAAAGATTCACTAGTAAATTTTAGGGGTTCTAGTTTACAATATCGATATTTCCTCGCTCAATGTCAATAGTAAAATTGTAGCGATTTACTAGTGAAATTGTCAATAGTACTGCTGACTATGTGTACCGCAGTAAATGTAATCGCCTACTGACATATAATATAGGGTTGTCATTGAAAATCTACCAGTAGACTTTAGCACTATTCTTTTACGACTATATGGAGACATTTGAACTAAAGATTCACTAGTACATTTTAGTGACCCTCGTCCACAATTTTATAAGGGTTGGTAGGGCAACAAACTTAAATACATATATACGTACATATGTACATAAGTAAATGTTTAACATTATTGCATAGCATAATAAAAAAGAAAAACAAACTATTGACGGGTTCATTGATAATGTCACCAGAAATACACTAGAACTGTTGTCTCTAACGGATCTCTATTCGGGCATAAAAGGAAAGTTGTCGACATTTCAAATAGTGCAATTGTCGCTAGAGAAACGAGTGTTGACATAGAGACATATGGTTCTAGGCTGACTAGAGGGATAGTAACAAATCAGTGTTTAAGTCTGTATGTGTATGTGTACTTAATTTGGGTGTTCCATATCACGGATGGTAAAATTAAAGAAATTGTGTAATAGAGCTAGTCGCTACGAACTTTTTAAAAAATATTAGAGACAAAAATTTTATATAAATTTCTGAGATGAATTGTTAAAAAAAGTGCATTTTAAAATCAAATTTTTTTTTCATATATATATTTATTTATTGTATCTTCAAAAATGAACTAACAATAAGTAATCAAATCTTAAATCGAAATATAATTATTAGGCCCGACCAGTATCGGACATAAGCTTAGTGATACATAGTTATAAATAATACATAAGTAGTGATAATCAAAAAGGAAAAAAAAAGAAGTATTTTCAAGCAGTCCCATCTGTGGTGTTGAGTATAAGAGCCCTTGTGTCCCTCTATTTTAGGCGGATGTGTCCAGTAAAGTTCAAAATATTACGGGCAAGCGGATTAGGATGTGACTCCAAGTTTAGTTAAATATTTGCCTGCGTATTTTTCAATTTCTTCAGTCACTAGTGGCATATTTAAATCACGATGTATATTTGAATTTTTAATGTACCATGGAGCCGATGTTATCAAACGTAAAATTTTGTTTTGCCTTCGTTGGATTTTCTCAATATTTGAAGCTGAAGCAGTGCCTCATAGCTGAATTCCATAGCACCGTATTGACTTCAAAAGCGACTTGTATATCAAAAGTTTGCAGTCTAGGCTGAGTGTTGAATTTCTGCCAATTAACCAATATATTTGAGTTAATTTAAGTTTCATTTGGGTTAACTTAGAGTCAATATGATATTTCCATGTAAGCCTTCGATCAAGGTGTTTACCAAGGTATTTCACTTGAGAATGTTGAGGAATATTTTGATTGTTGATTCGAATGGGAGAACAAGTATCTGTTCTTAACGTAAACGATATATGGACACACTTTTGCTCATTTACTTTAATTCTCCATAAGTTCAACCATATTTCAAGCTGGGTCATATGTTCTTGGAGATTGCGAGATGCCTCATCAGGGTTTTTGTGCATACTCATGCAGGCTGTATCATCGGCAAATGTAGAATTGTGGATGTTAATGCTCACAGGCATATCACAAGTATATAATAAATACAAAACTGGCCCCAGAATACTACCCTGTGGCACACCAGAAGATATAGATTCGGGCACACTCGTGAACTCTCCTTCCACAACAGTGAACTTCCTATCAATAATATAACTTTCCAAAAGTTTTTGTATGTTTAGTGGTAGGTATGTCTTCAATTTTAAAACTAGGCCTTCGTGCCATACTTTATCAAATGCCTGAGAAACATCAATAAAGAGACCAGAACAATACTTCTTTTCCTCAAATGTTCTTCTTACAACTTGAACCAATCTTTACATTTGTTCAATGGTGCTATGCTGACTTCAAAAACCAAATTGATGGTCCGGGATGCACCCATTATCAGCTAAAATTTTGGACAATTTATTCATGAGCAGCTTTTCGAAAAGCTTTGAAATTGTTGAAAGTAAGCTTATAGGCCTATATGACTCAGCCTTGGTAAGATCTTTGCCTGGCTTTGGAATCATTTTAATCTTGGCAAGTTTCCAGTTGTGTGGAAAATAGCGCATTCGTAAAATGGCATTAAAAATATATAGCAAAATTCTTATTGCAATATGAGGCAAATTCATCAGCGTCTTGTTACTAATGCCATCAATACCCGGAGCTTTCTTCGGGTCGAGGTCAGCAACTATTTTTTGTAGTTCACGCATCTTAAACCTTAAGGGACGAGGGGGTAGAGAGACGACACTCGGTAAATCAGCAGCACCCGTACATGAATTGGGAGTGAATACAGATTTTAAATGCTCAGAAAATAAGTTACCTTTCTCACTATCGCTTCTTGCCTAGCCTCCGGTTTAAGTACGCACCGGTGATTTAAGATCAACGGGTCTTTTAAGATTTCTAGTAGCGCGTAAAGAGTAATTATATGTTGACGTTACATCAAGACCTTCTAAGTACTTTTCCAGCAATGCAGTCTTTTCCGACGATAGCAGCTCTTTGAGTCGTTTAGTACATTCTTTAAGTCTGATTTTATTTAGGGGTAATCTGTGTTGTTGCCATTCTCTTCTAGCTCTCTTTTTTTCACATACAAGACATTCAAATTCCGTAGAATAAATTCTATTAAAGCCAGTGTGCGGATAGGTGGTAGTGGCATGTTCAACAGCCTTTTTAATATTTTCGTTAAGATTGGCAATATTAAATTCAATATCATCAGATGATCTTAGCTGAAAGTTTTCTACGCAGTGACTACGAACATATTTTTTTGAATCCTAGCCAGTTGACCCTATTAATCCTTTTCACATATGAGTTAGTTTAATCACTCCTTAGTGGGTTGAAAATTTTTACTATTGTGGGAGAGTGATCGGAGGGCAGATCTTGAGAGCCCTCTATGTGAATTAAGTCCCTATGAATATTTTTCGTGACGCCAAAATCTATAGCATCTGGAATTTTTCTTACGTCAGTAGGCCAGTAAGTAGGCTCCCCACTCGAAATGACATCTAAGCCCATTTTTGAAATTGTATTAAACAACGCTCTACCTCTAGGTGTAACAAGACGCGAGCCCCAGTACGTATGTTTTGCATTGTAGTCACCAGCTGCCACGAAGCAAGAAACAAGCGATTTGTAGAACTTCTCATACTGATCTTTGGTAACTGAAAATCTGGGAGGTGAGTAAATGATGATATCACGAAATTCGCACAAAAATTTTCTACGAAAATATTCGTTGCTTGCATATATTCTTCACTAAAGTTCTCAAGGATATGTGCTTGAGTCTACCTCTCGGGTCCTTTGAATCATATAGAGTGTAACCATTTATTTTAAAGCAGCTTCTCGAAGTCAAGTGAGTCTCAGAGACCAACATTATATCAATATTTTTTTCCGTGAGGAAGTGCTCAAGTTCATTTTTATGTTGGCGAATGCCGTTTGCGCGTTCCAGAAACATAGTTTTAACGTGTTCACGGTTTGTTGACTAATGCTTGAAGCAGAGTATTTTGCATTCTCAGCATTTCTTGGATCATGCTAGTCATATTTGTTGTAAAGTTGTTTATAGTTAGCACCAGATTCTCAATAGTAGCTTCAAGACGACTAAAGTTAAAGCTAGAGTTTGCATTCGTTGACTTATTTTGCGGTGGAACATTTTGTGTGGGAATAGAACTAGTCTTAGCAGAGTCGGCATACGATACACGTGAAGTAACTAGTTGGCTAGTTTGAGGAAGAGTGGCGGAGTAAGCATTTGCTGATTGAACTGGAGCTAATTTTGGGTTTTGACCCATAGCCTGTTTAACGAAAGAACATACAGGGCATCCTCTGTAGTTAGCGGTGTGATTACCTCCACAATTATTGCATTTTTTTCTGCTTAATCTTTTGGCTTAGTACAGCTAGCAGTACCATGCAATTCACCGCAAATAACACAAACTGTAGGTAATTTGCAGTAAGTTTTTGTGTGGCCATATTCTTGGCAATTATGGCACTGTACGGGACCTGAACGCTTACGTGGCTCTTCAACTGTGATTTTTCGGTGTAAAAGGTATTTTAGACTATAAATTGGGTGCGTCTCGTTTTTTTTAACTGTATATCATTCGGCTCCAGTTCAACACGAAATAAAGGCTGGGGAATCTTCTCTCTATTGATTATATTGGTAACATTTTTTACCTTAAATCATTGGTCGATAAGTGCACATTTTACTTCTTCGGGCTCAACATATGAATCTATGCCCTTTAATACTATTTGTAGGCCTTTAGCACTCTTAAGTTTATATGTGTAAAAATTTGTTTTATTTTTTTTCAAACTCACTAACAATTTTTCGGAAATCTTTTTCATCCTATATTTGGATTTTAGTTTCATCAATATTACCTCGTTTAATTGGAATGATGTGAAAAGTATTTTCACCAATGGTCGACAGTAGTTTTTTTAGAAGCGCGTTAGAATTTTTTTCTCTCAGATAAATAGGTGGTGGCTTAAAAGACTTTTGCGATGATGCAGCGGGCTTGTCGTTTTTGTCTTGCAATAATGAAAAACGATTTTGACGATTGATAGAAGATGCGCTGTTATCTCTAGACATCTTTGTGGCAGATCCAATTTTAGTAGAATTTGGGCTTCGCCCGCGCTTTAAAATGGTTATATATCTGTCCATTCCTACTTGTACCTTTGGTTTTGTACTACTGTTGTCTTCAGTAACAACTTGTTTAATTGTTGACCACGAGCCCGAAGCGGATGATATCGCTGAGTTAAATGTAGAAGTACTAGGCAATAATGTCAACGATTCACTAGTTGGCATTGGACAAAGCGAAGTTGATCGCTGACGAAACTGTAGTTTTGCCGTTAGAAAAAGTCTATTATCAGATCTATGATTTTTATTAAGAGCTTCAGAACTCACAGCAAGTCTATTATCAGATTTTTTATTTTTATTGTTATCATTATGAGCATCAAAACTCACAGTAAAATAGGCATTTCTGCCGTTAGAACTCACTTCACTATTTTTTTCCTCTGGGGTACTCATAAAGAGTATTCCTCAAGGGTATTTTGATTGTTTTTTTGTTTACGTTTTTTTTTTATTTTTGTTATTTCTATATGTAAAAATATTATCAAAGCAAAAAAATGCTTATTTATCAAAGTTAATATGTACTACGAATATTTTTTGTATGCTTTTTTTTTGTTTAGTTTGTATATAAGAAAAATTCCGCTATTACGTCTGTTCACTATGAAGGTACAACGAGAACTCAAAAAAAAAATGCTTTTGAAAAAAATTTTTTCAAACTACTTAATAATGCAGTGTATGGTAAAACCATGGAAAATGTGGATAAGAGACAATGCCAATGTTATTATAATGTTTAAACAAGATGAGACAAATATGAAGCATGTTTATAGAGATCATGTTGGTAGCGATATGAGATATGAAAAGTTTCATGAAATTTGTCGAGTGTTGGAAGGATAAATATGGATTTTTGGTGATTAGCAAAGATAATGAATTAAATGATGGACGCTACAGAAAGCAATTTGACTATTTCATAACTATATAAACTGCTCTTCATAAGCATTTACTTTAGTTATTAATCTAACTTTAAGCTTGATACATCTATTTGCTATAACCTCATCTGAAACCTGATAAGCTGATCTGAAAACCAGACCAGCTACCTAATAACCTGATTTGATACCTGAAAAGCTGATCTGAAAACCAGACCAGGTCCTGAAAAGCTGATCTGAAAACCAGACCAGGTCCTGAAAAGCTGATCTGAACACCAGACCAGGTCCTGAAAAGCTGATCTGAAAACCAGACCAGGTCCTGAAAAGCTGATCTGAAAACCAGACCAGGTCCTAAAAAGCTGATCTGAAAACCAGACCAGGTCCTGAAAAGCTGATCTGAAAACCAGACTAGGTCCTGAAAAGCTGATCTGAAAACCAGACCAGGTCCTAAAAAGCTGATCTGAAAACCAGACCAGGTCCTGAAAAGCTGATCTGAAAACCAGACCAGGTCCTAAAAAGCTGATCTGAAAACCAGACCAGGTCCTGAAAAGCTAATCTAATAGCTGATACCTGATCTAATAGCTGATACCTGATCTAATAGCTGATACCTTTTATTTATTAAACATGGATGAGAAAATTTTAAAACAGTTGGTGTTGACAAGAAATGTCTTGAAGAAAAAGCTTCGTAGTATAAAAACTGGTGAAATAGATACACGTGAACAACTAAGAGATACATTTAAACCTATAACAGAACCACTCAAAGAATTCAAAAAAAGTTCTAAAAAAATTAAAAGAATTCCCATTAAAGAAGAAAATAAAATGAAGACAGAATTTGAAAATAATACAAGTTTAAAGCCTGAAAAACCATTACTCAAGATAGAGACAAGTACACCAAAGAAACTAGCAGAAGGAACAATATTTGATAATACCACCTTATTAAATGAAACTAATACTAAAAATGATGATGATGATGATGATGATGAAGATGATTTTTACTCACAAACTTCCAATACAGAAGATACTTATACTGATTTATCAGTCTTGGAAGGAAGAAATGAATTAGATACAAACTATGGTCCACATAAAGATTTCAATAATGAATGGAAATTTGGTGATAGCAAACTTACACTTAGTGAACATAAAATACAAGTTGGTGGTCAAATATGGGCTCTAACACCTGGACTATTTTCTCTGTTTCATAAAATACCAAAAAATTATGATAAATTTGAACTCGAAATCTATAAAAAGATTTTAATTACTACTAATGCATATAGAAGAGACTATAAACCTGATGGTCAAATTAAGGGTACTAGAGGATATAAATATAAACATATTATTAAGAAATTTATTGACGAGAAAAACCAGAAGAATTTAAGTGAATCAACAGGATCTAAGCCAAAAGGTAGCTATTAAGGTGATGGAATGATGGAATTTAACACCCATAAGCCCAACTATATATACTGGGATGATCCAAATGAGGTAGTAGATCGACTTCTACTACTGCTCGCATCACAAGCTGCAGGTCATAATAATCACAATAACGAGATTGTATCAATTATTGAAGAACTACGTGAAGCTAATATAATACATTAAATTTAATAAAGTATATAAAGCATGTCTGTTGATAAATTTGGACATTATTTAAATGATACTAGAAACATAGTTTCTTTGAAAAATGCACCTAAACTGCTGGGGTTCTTTGTGGATACGAACAACAACATTGATGTCCAAAACAAAAGGATCAAAAATGTTGCAAAAGCTGTGGAGGAAAACGATGCTGTCAATAAATTGTTTCTGCAAACTCAAATCGAAAAACTAGAAGAGAAACTATTAGCATACTTTAAGAGAGACAGTACTATAATTCAAGAAAATATTCAAATACAAATTGAGGATCTACATCGCGAAACAAAATTAGATATAGACGAAAATTATAAAATTGAAAAAGATATTCTTAAAATTAAAACATCCTTTGAAGAACAAATTGAACAGCTTAATGAGAAAATTTATAGATTAGAAAATTACATGTTTGTATCAATAGCTGAAAGTGCTTCAACTAGATCACAACACTCTTCAAAAAATCTCTAAAAACAACTTAATGTCTTCAAAAAGAAATTTAGTAAACGAACTCCATAAGCAAGCACGAAAACATTTTGTGCGTCGCAGAGTTGTAATGAAAGGGATAGATGATCTTTGGCAAGCTGATTTAGTTGAAATGGGGAACTATTCTAAAGAAAATAGAAGTTATCGATTTTTGCTGACTATAATTGACACATTCTCAAAATTTGCATGGGCAGTACCGCTAAAAACAAAAACTGCACTTGAAACAACTAACGCAATGGAAAATATTTTTGAATTGGGACGAATACCAAAAAACATACAAACAGATGATGGTAAAGAATTTTTCAACAAACACTTTGAAAAATTAATGCATAAATACAGCATTAATCACTACTCAACACATAGCATTATGAAAGCATCAATAGTAGAACGATTTAATAGAACACTGAAAGGAATGATGTGGAAAGAATTTAGCTATAATGGTTCTTATAAGTGGATTGATATATACAAAGATTTACTTAATACCTACAATAGAAAAGTTCATCGTACCATTAAATGCCTCCAATTAAAGTCAACTCAACAAATGAGGAAAAGCTGCTAAATACAGTATACAGTCATATGAAAATGTATAAAATGTCAAAATTTAATGTAGGAGATCATGTACGCATAAGCAAATATAAGCATACATTTGAAAAAGGTTATACTCCAAATTGGACTACAGAAATTTTCACAATTACAAAAGTTCAAAATACAAATCCTGCAACATACATATTAGAAGACTATCTTGGTAATCCTATTAAAGAAGGATTCTATACTGACGAACTTTCAAAAACCAGATTTCCAAATACATATCTAGTTGAAAAGGTGCTTAAAATTAAAGGGAAGGAGGTATATGTTAAATGGCTGGGATTTTCCAATCAACACAATTCTTGGATAAGTAAAGATGAAATTATATAGATGGAAGAAAAACTAAATCAACAACAACATCATAGCAAAACAATAAAAGCATTAATATTAAGAAACTAATGTTAATTTTAAAATAAGAAATTGAAATAAATATGTAAATTATGCTTATAAACCATACTGTCTACTAAACTTTATTTAATTGTAATCAGTCTGTTATAATGTCAATAACACTTACTCTGAGCTCTAACTCATCAGAATTATCTGCTAGTTACTTTCCTCCTATTGAATTACATGGTGCATATGAGTGCGCTCTAACTGATTTCCATTCATACAACAGTATTCCAAATGTAGACACCTACAACAATATGTTTCATATAGGAGAACATACAATATAAATACCAATTGGATCTTACGAACTAAATGATATAGTTGATTTTATAGAAGAGCAATACAAACTACTCTGTCCAGCAAATAAGATTTTTATTGAAGCTAATAACAATACAATGCAAGTTAAAGTTAATAGTTCCAAGGATACTGTATATTTTAATAAAGACAATACAATTGGAAAACTTTTAGGATTCAATAGCAAAATCCTAACACCAAACAAATATTATTATTCAGATCTTCCAGTTAATATTTTTAAAGTAAATCTCTTGCGAGTTGAAAGTAGTATCGCTATTAACACATATATGAATAACTCCAAATCACATACACTTCATGAATTTCCCATTAATGTGCCTCTATGCTATAAAATAGATGAAGTTCCAAGAAATCTCATCTATTTACCTGTGAACACCAGAGAGATAAGCTCACTAGCGCTGCGCGTAGTTGATCAACACGGTGATTTAATTAATTTCCGAGGAGAGGAAATTACAATACGAATACATTTAAGGCCAACTAAATAATGCTAATATACAACACAAATACATTGAAAAATATAGCAGCAAGAACAACAACATCATTAAAGCGACCAGTACAACAAAAAGCACTAACAACATCAAATAAAAATTTTCTAAAGTCCTTGAATTTTAAATTGAAGACAAAATGAGTTCAATAATAGATGTCTTAGATAAGCCCTTGTCTGATGAGAATATAATCAAAAAGGACTATCATACATATGTACCATACTTACAATCTTACAACAATAATGATGAAATTAGAATTTCAATACAAAATCAAGATTTGTACGTGCTACCAAGTGAAAGCTACATTTATGTAGAAGGTTTTGTTGCTGATGATAATAACTCTAAATCTTCTTCATCATCGGACAACTTTATATTAAAAAACAACTTTGTGGCATATCTATTTGATGAAATTCGCTATGAGCTCAATGGAATTGAAATTGATCATACAAGATATTTAGGAGCCACAAGCACCATAAAAAATTTGGTGTCTATGTCACCAACAGAAAGCAATGTGATGCAAAATGCTGGATGGAACAAAATTGACGATGTCACTCTTGTAAATGGCTTTTTCAATTTCTATGTACCTCTAAAAATTCTCCTAGGATTCGCTGAAGACTACAACAAAGTTATACTAAATGGAAAACATGAATTGATACTCTTGCGCAATAAGAACGACGAAGATCTTGTAGGCTCGAGTGTTTCTACTAAAAAAGCTAAACTTACAATTTCACTAATCTCATGGAGAATCCCACATGTACAATTATCCGACTTTAGCAAATTGAATATGATTAAAATTATTAACAATGGTGCTTCTATACCTATGGCATTTCGCAGTTGGGATTGTCATGTCAATCCACAATTAAATATGGGAACTAGCCATATTTGGAATGTTAAACTGGCTGCAAATAGAGAACGCCCTCGTTTTGTATTGATTGCTTTTCAACAAGAAAATAAGTTTGTTCACTTTGATTTGACTAATTTAAAAGTACATTCAAATTCAGTCTCATATCCATATGATGACCTTAACATACAGTTCAAAAATGAACGATATGCAATTCTATATGACATGTATCTAAGATTTCAACAAAGCTACTATATGAAAGAATCTCAACCGCTTCTAACTGCACCAGAGTTTAAGACAAAAGCTCCTATTATTGTAGTAGATGTCAGTCATCAGAATGAATCACTCAATAATGGACCGATTGATATAAAAATAGAATTTGAAACAGCAATTAATATTGGAGCAAAAACATCAGCTTACTGCATTCTTATTCACGATCGTATAATAGAATATGTACCCATCAAAGGAGTAGTTCGAAAAGTCTTATAAATTGAGTAATATGGAAAACAACATAATTTTTATAGACGTACAAGGTTTCAAAAGTAATTCAAATGATTTCATCGCAAAAGAAGTAGCAATTGTTTTCAACAATTATGAATATAACAATTTCATTATAAAACCCCCATTTGATATCAAATGCTTATCATTAGAAAAGCAAACAGAAGCAAAGTGGCTAACAAAAAACTATCATCACCTAAGCTGGACTGCTGGATCAGTTTCATTTCAAAGCGTTTGCAATTTTTTAAAAGCCAACGCCAGATGTTCTAAAATTTATGTAAAAGGTGAAGAGAAAAGACGCTGGTTGGAAAAAATTGTATGCCGAAAAATTTTTAACGTTGATGATATAGGCTGCATCAACTTTAAACAAATGGAAATCAAGTATCCCGAATATTTTTATTGTAATTATCATAAATTTGGTGCTTGCGCACTAAAAAATGCTATTTTACTAACAAAAGAAATGTCTTGCTTTAATTAAACTTTTTCACTTTTTAAAATATGAATGTATGTATCATTATAAAATTTTAAAAAAAATTTTAAACAATAAATGTATCAAAAATAAAATAATATACAAGTGTTTTCTTATTTCAAATACAAACTACATAAAGGAAAGAGAAGGAAGTGGGGAGGAGGAGAAGTTAACTTTTTTGCTTATTTGCAAATGCTTGGTTTTTGTTTCTCTGCTGCTGACTGTACTTAGTTTGCTGCTTTAAAATAATCGTAGACAAAGAAAATGATTACGTTGCAAAATATATATGTATTCTACAAAATATTCCACGCACAAGTACCCACGATCGCACATTCATACATGCACACATACATATACATACATACATACATACATACATATACACATACATATCTCTTAAACAAATACACAAAATATTAAATTACCCGTGACTATCAAGCTGGACCCCCCACACACAAGTATTATGGATGTTCACATACATGTGAACACATAAATAAAATATTTAAATAAATTAATTTAATTTATTTAAATATTTTATTTATAAACAATTTATTCGAGTGAGGAAATCACACATACACATGATTCATATGAGAATCGTCTAGTAGTCATCAAATCTATTTTCTCTGATATTACTGATATAGTATTACGATAACAAATTTCTACAGTCTGGCAACACTGGCAATTTTCCCTTTGGTATTAGAAAATAATAATCATGTTTTGCCGTCGGCATTTGAAAAAAATAATAATCATGTTTTGCCGTCGGCATTTAAAAAAATATCCATGTATTGCCGTCGGCATTAGGAAAAATATTCAATAATTGCCGTCGGCATTAGGAAAAATATTCATATATTGCCGTAGGCATTAGGAAAAATTAATTTTCACAATTTCATACCCATTAGTATTAGGAAAAATCATTATCCACAAAAATCACCTACTCACACAATTAATGCCACCTCAAAAAAAATCACCCGTTCACACAAAGTTAATGTAAACAAAACTCCTTATGTAAACAAAAAATTCCTTATGTAAACAAAAAAGTTGGACGGACTTATTGATCCACCCTCGTAGGTATCAAATTTCACAAATTTCCAAGAATTTTAAAATTTGGGTAATTAAAATTTTAAAATTTCAAAAGTTTAATTGACGCAGGAGTGACAATTCCCTACTACTTGCGGTGGATCAGCAATTCTGATAAAGTCAAGACTCAAGCACTATATTCTGGACAACATTTGTGAAGAACATCTACAAGAAACATATATTGGCATTGAAATTTTTTGTACAAATGTCGTGATATCATCAATTTACTCCCCTCCCAGATTTTCAATCACTGAGGATCAATACGAGAATTTTTACAAATCGCTTGGACCTTGTATTGTAGCAGCTGGCGACTACAATGAAAACATAGGTTCTGGGGTTCGCGTCTTATTACACCTAGAGGTCGTGCGTTGTTCAACACAATTTCAAAAATTGGTTTGGACGTCATTTCGAGTGGGGAGCCCACTTATTGACCTACTGACATAGAAAAAATTCCGGATATTACAGATTTTGGTGTCATGAAAAATATCTCTAGGTAATTAATTCAAGTTGAAGCTTCTCTACATCTCTCGTCCGACCACTCTCCCAAGATCGTTACAATTTGTAGCCCATTAAGAACTGACTTACCTCATCCTTATGTGAATATTATAAATTGTGTTAATTGGCTGGGATTCAAAAAATATCTTAGTAGTCATTGCACGGAAAATATTACGCTAAGAAAACCCGATGATATTGAATCTAACATTACCAACCTTAATGAAAATATCAAACAGGGTGCTGAACATGCCACTACCTCCCATCCGCAGACTGGGTTTAATAGAATCTATTCTACGGATATTTAACGTCACGTGTGTGAAAAAAGAAGAGCTAGAAGCGAATGGCAACAGCACAGATCACCTCAATATAAAACTAGATTTACTCTATGTGGCGCGCTGTTAGAAAGCTTAAAACACCCATCGAGTTTAAACCACCTCTACGCAAACCTACCGGAGTTTGGGCAAGAAGCGACTCTGAAAAAGGTGAAATATTTGCTGATTATTTCAAATCTGTATTTACCCTGCTAATGATTTACCGAGTGTAGTTACTATACCCCTCGACCCATAAAATTTAAGACGCGCTATGTACAAAAAATAATTGCAGAACTCAACCCGAAAAAAGCTCCTGGTATTGATGAAATTAGAAACCAGATGATGATGAAGCTGCCTCGTATTGCTATTAGAATCCTGTTATTAATTTTTAATGCCATTTTACGACTGGAGTATTATCCAAACAGCTGGAAGCATGCCAAGGTTAAAATGATTCCAAAGCCGGGCAAAGATCTTACCAAGGCTGAGTCATATAGGCCAATAAGTTTACTGTCAACAATGTCAAAGCTCTTTGAAAAGTTACTCATAATAAAATTGTCCCCAATGCTAACTGATAATGAGTGCATACCGGATCATCAATTTGGATTTAGAAGTCAGCATAGCACCAATGAACAAACTCATAGATTGGTTCAATTTATAAGAAAAACTTTTGAAGAAAAGAAGTATTGCTCTGCGCTGATTATTGGCGTTTCTCAGGCATTTGATAAAGTGTGCCATGAAATCCTTATTTTAAAATTAAAGACTTACCTACCAATAAACATTCTAAATCTGTTTGGAAGTTACATTATTGCCCGGAAGTTCACTGTTGTGGAAGGCAATTATGAGTACGCCTGAAACAATCTCATTCGGTGTGCCATAGGGGAGCATACTGGGGCCAGTTTTGTATTTGATTTATACTTGTGATATGCCATTGAGCAGTAATATTCACACATCTACATTTGCCGATAATACAGCCTGCCTTAGTATGCGCGAAAACCCTCACGAGGCTTCCCGATATCTTCAGCAACATATTACTCAGATAGAACTATGGTTAAACATGTGGAGAATAAAGGTACATGAACAGAAGTGTGCTCAGGTAACATTTACCCTACGAAAAAATACTTGTTGCCCTATTAGAATCAATAATCGAATTGTTCATCAACCTTCACATGTGAAATACCTTGGTAAACACCTTGATAGAAGGCTTACATGGAAACACCACATTGACTTTAAGCTAACACAAATGAAACTAAATTTAACTCAGGTACATTGGCTGATTGGTAGAAATTCATCCCTCAGTCTAGATTGTAAACTCTTAATATACAAGTCGCTTTTGAAACTTATATGATGCTATGGAATTCAACTATGGGACACTGCTTCAGCTTCCAATGTCGAGAGAATCCAACGAAGGCAAAACAAAATTTTACGGTTAATAACATCGGCTTCATGGTATATAAAAAATTCAAATATACATCGTGATTTAAATATACCACTAGTGACTGAAGAAATCGCAAAATATGCAGGCTAATATATAACAAAACTCGAGTCACATTCTAATCCGCTTGCTCGTAATATTTTGAACTTTACTGGACACATCCGCCTAAAAAAGAGGGACACAAGGGCTCTTATTTACAACACTCCAGAAGAAAATGCTTGAAAATACCTTTTTTTGCTTATCACGACTTACGTATGTATTATTAATAACTATCACTAAGTTTATGTCCGACACTGGTCGGGCCTAATTAATGATTTTAGATTTAAGATTTGAATACTTATTGTTATATGTGTTCATATTTGAAGATACAATAAATAAATATGGGTCATTCTACGTTAAGAGGTAATTTGATGTTAGGAAGGGCGGCATGATAAAAATATTTAAAATAATATTTTTTTTCCAAAATAATAGTATTTAATCATGTATTTTGTATGCATGTTTAACAGGCAATTAGTCTACTTTTACAGGTATTTTAGGTGACCAGGGGAGATACTCTATACAGGGTAGAGACATGAAGACCACCTTAATTTGCAGGGGAATATAAATTAAAAATAAACCTTATTTTCGTAAAAATCAACTTTAGTTATTCACTATTTGGTGATAGTTTATACCAAACAAAATGTGACTATAATTTTCATATAGTCTTTTTTGTTTAATTTGAATTAGGTATTAAACTTGGAAAACAAAAATACTTATGGCGTTTGCTTTTCTGGAAAAAGTGTACCATTTATTAACTTTCTATTAAAAAAAAATCAATTTAGCGTTCGTTTAAAGAAAATATTTAAGCTATCAAGGAACAATTTCTAATAAAATGTATATTTCAGAAAATGATTATGATGCGAATTTGTATTGAAAATTGTAATAAGTGTAACATTTTTTTTTTCAGAAAAGAAAATGTAATTAGAATCTGCTTACAAAAAGAACACAACATGTTTTTTCTAAAATAACCTAAAAGTACTCGAAAAAAAGTAAAGTATTTTGCAATGTGACAAAATGACAAAATGGCAAAATGACAAAAACATATAAAGCATCAAAGCTCTTATTAACATTTTTAAACTTAAAGAAGAGCTCTTACTTATAAAAACAAACATTAAAAAATATAAGGATTGAGATCACGCCTCTTCAAAGAAGTTAACACTTTCGTCAAAAGCATAAAAAATCCTCTGTCCTTGCATTTTTAAATCGGCGGCTTGTATGTTGTTGGTTGTTCGTTAACAAACTGGCATGACTTCTCGGAAACTGCCCCGATAACAAGACTGAGAAGATCCTTCAAGCTGATTTGACTTTTTATAATTTATTAGTTGGTTCATCGACAGGTTCACTTTCAGTCCCATATATATTACCAACATTAAGGCGAGGTTTTGTATTCATTAAAACAAAATCGAAAGTACCGAACACAAATTTATTGCATACTTCATGATCACAGAAACAGCCTAAGCTGTATCGTTGGCTGAAGTAGTTAGCACATTGACTACAAAACCGAAGGTCCTGGTTTCAGTCCTTGTATCCAACAGTCATTAAATAACAACACCACGCATTTTTTCTGATGAGAATTAGTTTCCCTTTGTATCAGTTGTTGCTCATCTGATGAAGGCATAGTCAGTGGTCATTGAACTACTCCTGGTTCAGCGGAGGAGGCACCCTCCTTAGTTAGCAGAATTATCGGAGAAATAAAATAACCAGTGGCTACTAAACAGCTTCAAAAATTTTATACTCCTCATTTAACACCAAAAGGAGCTGCAAACTGCATTACTAAAACAACATGCTAAAAGCAGAGTTGTAAAATGTAGCTCTCCTCTATCTATTTCTTCCTTCACTACCTGTCTTCTCTATCACGATTTCTTTCCTAAAAGAAGTTAACTCTTAGTAATAGTTGTTGGCAATTATTGCCTAGTGTTACTTCTCTCTAAAAAAACAGAAAAAATATCTTCATTTTCAAGTAATATGGGCAAGATATACTAAAACTAGTTTGATGGACCTTCATAGCATCTGACAAATTTTTTCCCATTTTGGTATCTTTGAGTTCCTCTTCTTTCCCTTGGCTAATAAAGTCTAGTTAAATTTTTGTTCTCTCACACCCACTCACATTAATTAGTAAAAACATTTCATTCAATAACTATTGAAATTACTGAACTTAAGACCGATTAAGAAATTATTTCTGATTAAAGTTCCACTTCTTTCTTTGAAATGTCTTTGTCATCAATGAAGAAAACTTTTACATTGGAAACATTTTTCTGGAGGGCGTTTGCTAAATCTTCCAGCGACGAAATGTCGTTCTCAGCTCCGACAAGTCTATTCGCAGTCCTTTTGCACGTCGCACCTACTCCATCAAGCGCGCCCTAGCCGTGAACGGTTTCGTGGCAATTCCACGTGAAGGCATAAATTTTTTAAAAGTTATTGGATATGTGTTGGTTTAACGTAAAATAATGTACGTGAAATACAAGAAAGTAGTAATATCAGACTTCCTTATCTACCCTGGAAGCAAAGTCTCTACCCTGGCATCTGATGAAGCAGGGGAGATACGGCAGGGGAGAGACTTTTTCATTAAAAAACTAACACAATCAGAAAAGTATGCACTGTAATGAAAAAAACAAACTAACACGGTAAACAATGCTGAACTTGAAATAAATAAATCTTACAAACAATCTTAAAAGATAAATAACGATTCAATAAAACTAACCAGGGGAGATACATCAATCCTGAAACGTTCGAGCGATATGAGTAGCGTGGTCGAATTATCGGCCCAATGCTTACGTTCATTGTTAAATTCTGTTGAAAACAAATGTCCTGCTATTAAAATTTGCAGCGTCAACACATGTTGGCGGCATCTTTAAACACACGAAAAAAGTACAGGGGAGGAGACTTAAAATACGGGGGACTAAATCTGCGCTATATTTTTTAATAGAATTTTTTTTATACATATTTTTATTTATTGTATCTTCAAATATGAACTAACAATAAGTCTTCAAATCTTAAATTTAAAATATAATTATTAGGCCCGACCACTGTCGGACATAAATTTAGATATAGTTATAAATAATACATAAGTAGTGATAATGAAAAGGAAGAAAAAAAAAATAAAATAAAAAGTATTCTCAAGCAGTCCCATCTAGAGTTTTGAGTATAAGAGCCCTTATATCCCTCTTTTTTAGGCGGATGTGTCCAGTAAAGTTAAAAATATTACGAGCAAGCGGATTAGGATGTGACTCGAGTTTAATTAAATATTTGCCTGCATATTTTACAATTTCTTCAATCACTAGTGGCATGTTTAAATCACGATGTATATTTGAATTTTAAAAGTACCATGGAGCCGATGGTATTTATCGCAAAATTTTATTTTGCATTCGTTGGATTCTCTCGACATTGGAAGCTGAAGCAGTGCCCCATAGTTCAATTCCGTAGCACCATATAGGTTTCAAAAGTGACTTCTATATCAATAGCTTGCAATCTAGACTGAGGGTTGCATTTCTACCAATCAGCCAATGTACCTGAGTTAATTTCAGTTTCATTTGTGTTAGAGGTAATGTGGTGTTTCTAAGCAAGCCGTCGATCAAGGTATATACCAAGATATTTCACATGAGTTGAGAGACAACTTGATTGTTAATCAGAATGGGTGAACAAGTATCTCTTCGTAATGTATATGTTACTTGAACACACTTTTGTTCGTTTACCTTAATTCTCCATAAGTTTAACCATAGTTCCAGCTCGGTAATGTGTTCTTGAAGATATCGGGATGCCTTGTAAGGATTTTCATGCATACTAAGGCAGGCTGTATCATCAGAAAATGTGGAAGTGTTGATATTGCTGCTCAGAGGCATATCACAAGTATAAACCAAATACAAAACTGGCCCCAGTATACTCCCCTGTGGCACACCAGATGAGATAGTTTCAGGCATGCTCATAAACTCTCCTTCACAGAAAAAATTATTCCCAAAAAAATTTCAAACAAACGTGTGTTTTGAAATAACATTTAGTTTCGGTAAATATTTTTACTGTTCCACTAAATTATTTGTTTCAATTTTGTTTTATATAAAAAAACTATAATTTAATTTGATTTGTTTGTGTTGGTGTTTTCCTTGCTTGTTGATTGACTCAACGTGGTCATGTGCTGATGTTGTTGTTTTCTTTAAATGCTCGTGTTGTATACGTGTGAATTCGGACAAGAAGCCGAAAAACGTCGTGGCTTGTTTTTTTTTTAATCAACAAAGTTATTTTTAGATTAGAAGAAACAAAAGAAATCATCTTTTGCGTGTATTCATTATTTGCGTATCCAAAAGCGATTTGCTCTTTAGCTGAGTGGTAAGTACGTTAGTTTATTAGTCAAGAGATTGCAGGTTCGACTCATCCCAAACACATTTGGTTTTACGCAAAACAGTATGGAGTGAAAAATTCTAGTTCATACAATTAGTATAAAGTACATTTGTAACAAAATTGTTAAGAGAAGATTTCTGACAATATATAAATTACATACTGTACAAAATAATTTGTTTTATTTGCTTTTCATTTTCATAAAAAAATTTTTTATTGAATCAGGGTTTTTTTCAAACAAATTATTACAAAATTTTGTATTTGAATTTACAAATTTCTTTGTAAAACCTAAATTGAAAAAATTAATATTTGATTCAGAGAATTTTGTGTTTGAAATGGAAAATAAGTTTTTTCCGTTTTCCACAACAGTGAACTTCCGGGCAGTAATGTAACTTTCCAAAAGACTTACAACGTTTATTGGTAGGTATGTTTTTAATTTTAAAATTAGACCTTCATGCCACACTTTATCAAATGCCTGAGAATCGTCGATAAACAGCGCAGAACAATACTTCTGTTCCTCAAATGTTCTTCTTATAAATTGGACCAATCTATGAGTTTATTCAATGGTGCTATGCTGACTTCTAGAACCAAATTGATGGTCCGGTATGCACCCACTACTAGCTAGAATTGGGAACAATTTTGTCATGAGCAGTTTTTCGAAAAGCTTTGACATTGTTGATAGGAGACTTATTGGCCTATATGACTCAGCCTTGGTAAGATATTTTCCCGGCTTTGGAAATATTTTAACTTTGGCAAGCTTCCAGCTGTGTGGACAATACTCCAGGCGAAAAATGGCATTTAACATAAATAACAGTATTCTAATTGCAATACGAGTCAACTTTATTAGCATCTGGTTACTAATTCCATCAATACCCGGAGCTTTCTTCGGGTTAAGTTCAGCAATTAGTTCTTGTGCATCACGTGTTCTTACTTTTATGGGTCGAGGGGGTAGCGCAACTACATTCGGCAAATCAACAACACCGGTACATGTGTTAGGGGTAAATACTGATTTTAAATGCTCAGCAAATATTTTACCTTTTTCAGTATCGCTTCTTGCTCAACTTCCGGTAGATGTGCGCAGAGGTTGTTTAAACTCAACGGGTGTTTTAAGCTTTCCAGCAACGCGCCATAAAGAGTAATTAGATGCTGGTGTGACATCAAGATTTTCCAGATAGTTTTTAAGATATGCAGTTTTTTCCTGTGCAAGCAGCTCTTGGAGTCGTTTAGTGCACTCGTTAAATCTAAGTTTATTCTGGGGTGATCTGTGCTGTTGCCATTCCCTTCTAGCTCTTCTTTTTTCACATACGAGACGTTCAATATCTGTAGAATAAATTCTATTAAACCCAGTCTGCGGATGGCAGGTAGTGGCATGTTCAGCAGCCTGCTTAATATTTTCGTTAAGATTGGCAATGTTAGATTCCACATCATCATGAGTTCTTAGCATAATGTTTTCCGTTTGGGAAAATTGGGAACAATTTTATCATGAGTACCTTTTCAAAGAGCTTTGACATTGTTGTCAGTAAACTTATTGGCCTATATGACTCAGCCTTCGTAAAATCTTTGCCCGGCTTTGGAATCATTTTAACCTTGGCAAGCTTCCAGCTGTTTGGATAATACTCCAGTCGTAAAATGGCATTAAAAATTAATAACAGGATTCTAATAGCTATACGAGGCAACTTCATCAGCATCGGGTTACTAATTTCATCAATACCCGGAGCTTTTTTTGGGTTGAGTTCTGCAATTAGTTTTTGTACATCACGCGACTTAAATTTTATTGGTCGAGGGGGTACCGAAACTACATTTGGCAAATCAACAGCACCAGAACATGTGTTTGGGGTAAATACGGATTTTAAATGCTCACCAAAAATTTACCTTTTCAGTATCGCTTCTTGCCCAACCTCCTGTAGATGTGCGCAGAGGTGGTTTAAACTCAACTGTTGTTTTAAGCTTTTTTGCAGTGCGCCACAAAGAGTAATTAGATTCTGGAGTGACTTCAAGACCTTCCAAATAATTTTTAAGAGATGCAGTTTTTTTCAAATGCAAGCAACTCTTGGAGTCGTTTAGTACACTCTTTAAATCTGATTTTAAGTTGAGGTGATCTGTGCTGTTGCCATTATCTTCTAGCTCGTCTTTTTTCGGATGGGAGGTAGTGCCATGTTCAGCAGCCTGTTTGATATTCTCATTAAGGTTGGCAATGTTAGATTCAATATCATCGGGTGTTCTTAGCGTAATATTTTCCGTGCAATGACTACTAAGATATTTTTTGAATCCCAGCCAATTAACACGATTTATCAAATTCGCATATGGGTGAGACAAATCACTTCTTAATGGGCTACAAATTGTAACGATCGTGGGAGAGTGATCGGACGAGAAATCTAGAGAAGCTTGAATTTGAATTAAATCTTTGGAGATATTTTTAATGACGCCAAAATCTATAACATCCGGAATATTTTGTATGTCAGTAGGCCAATAAGTGGGATCCCCACTCGAAATGACATCCAATCCCATTTTTGAAATTGTGTTGAACAACGCTAGACCTCTAGGTGTAATAAGACGCGAACCCCAAAACGTATGTTTTGCATTGTAGTCGCCAGCTGCTACAAAACAAGGTCCAAGAGATTCGTAGAAATTCTCGTATTGATCATCAGTGATTGAAAATCTGGGAGGGGAGTAAATTGATGATATCACGAAATTTGTACAAAAATTTTCAATGCCAATATTTGTTGCTTGTTCTTCACAAATGTTGTCAAGAATGTTGTGCTTGAGTCTTGACTTAATTAAAATTGCTGATCCACCGCATGCTCTTCCTCTCGAATCCTTGGAATCATATAAGGTGTAACCATAAATTTTAAAAAGGCTTCTCGAAGTCAAATGAGTCTCAGAGACCAACATTATATCAATATTTTTTTCCGTGAGGAAGTGCTCAAGTTAATTTTTATGTTGGCGAATGCCGTTTGCGTTCCAGAAACATATTTTTAAAGTGTTCATGGTTTGTTAACTAAAGCTTGAAGCAATGTATTCTGCATTCACCGCATTTCTTGCATCATGCTAGTCATATTTGTTGTAAAATTATTTATAGTTTGCATCAGATTATCAATAGTAGCTTCAAGGCGATTGAAATTAAAGTTCGAGTTTGTGTTTGTTGAATTATTTGGTGGTGAAACATTTTGTGTATGAATAGAATTTGTCTTAGCAGCATCGGCATACGATGCACGAGAACTAACTGGTTGGCTCACTTGCGCAATAGTGGCTGATAAAGCGTTTGCTGATTGGGCTGGGCCAATTTAGGTGTTTGCCTCATAGTCTGTTTGTCACAAGACATAACGGCGTAAGTCCACTTTTAACGAGTGAACGTTTTCTTTAATCCAAATATGCAAATTAATATAATTTCGTATTATTCAATGCACATCAAATGTTGTTTTTAGTATAATTTGGCGGTTATTACAAATTTTATTGGCCTTTTTTAATACATATAATAATAACCTTCGTTACATAGCGTCTATACCTGATATTAAGGCCCAATAACTCTCAATTATATATCATTTATCTTTAAAATCCACTTAAGTATTGAATTCATTTTTTCAGTACAAAGTTGACAGACATTTAAATGCCCAATCTTGTGTACTTAAATCACACTTAAGTTTTACGAGCATACCATATGTTATTGTGCTTGTGTGTGTTTATTGAAAACATGTACATGAACATCATGTGGTCGTATTAAAAAGAATTTCGTTTAATTTTCATAAATATATAACATATACAATATATACTTTCAAATCATGAAATATGTAAATAGAAAAATTTATTTGATGCTCTTTTCGTTTCATAAAATGTGTTTTTATGCAATTTTGGTTTTCTTCATTTTGATAACTTAACTTTTTTATTTATAATAAACAGCTGTTGTTTAAAAAGCCTTCCATAATACTGGGAAATTTTGTAGTGCTACCGTACTTTCACCGTAATTTAATAAGAACTTTAATTAACCACTGAAAAAATGAAGCTACATTTAAGTGCCACCTAAACTTAAGTGGCAATTAGCTAAATGACATATAATTGGGAGGTCAATTATTGGGCCTAACTCTGATAGAATATGAGAGAGAACGTCGGCAGAATAAGGAGAAAAATATGTTTAGATTAATATTAATATCTATGTAGGGGAAAACGTACTATTGAAAATATCATAATATTTCATAATTATCATGCAGCCGTGCAGTAAACATCTCCGCTTATTGTAATAGTAATGTGCGTGTCATAAAAATTTTGGCATTTCCTTAATACATAGTGTATAATTAAAACATTTCAGCATTATTTGTATCAAAAAATAATAATTTTCACTTTAATACACAAAATTCTCTTCACGTATTTATGTACTGTGAGATTCAAAAGAAACTGTACACCTGGTTCTCTTATATCAAAAGTTTTATTTCGGTATTAAAAGATAAAAGTTTTTGAAACTTTTTTGTCATTTTCAAAACATTATATAATGCTGTTAAAATAAATGAATAAAAATTCAAAATTCCTTAACACCAACCACAACAATTGAAACAAAATCAAAAATACTGCAATTTTAATGCGTCAAAAGAAATTGTACAGTCTTACAATAATCAAAAACAATTAATGGCTACTACTTTCTTTGATTTCCATTTGATTTAAGAACTGCTTTAATTTTCAAATTATTTTTGCTAAGTAAAAAAAGCAAAGGAGTATGAACCATTTTGATTCAAATTAGTGCTTCTAAGAATATTTATCGCATCAGAGGATTTCACATAAACAATTTGACATTACATATCACTTTAGCTTTCCTCCCAGTTGTAATTAAAGTCTAATTGGTGTCAAAAATCGCACGGGATGAATTTGTCACTCAAGTTTCGATTGAGAATAATATAAGAATGCTAATAAGATCAACCACTTTAAGACCATTACATCACGGATGGAAATCATAGTACAATTGTACTTTTTATGGTACATTTTTGACCTCGTTGGTACCGTGGTACTACCGCGAGTTACTTGGTACAATTTAAAAATGCCAATGTTTCACTACATGGTAACATTAATTTTGCCTATGTTGTCTTTCATATTTTTGTGTGTGTTTTATTTTAGACGGTCAGCTTCTCTGTTTTTGTTGCAATGCTGTTGTGAAGGCAAATTCATGTACCAGGTGGTGTGAAGTCTGCAACAAAAAAATTGTCTAGTACTTTAAAGGTGAAGTTACATAACACGCGTTAGTGCGCCGACGAATATCGTGCGCTTGAAAACTTTACCGCATGAAAAATGGCAATTTACACAACACGCGTTACAAACGCCTTTTCTTTCAGCTTTTTTATTTATTTTTGCATTGAAAAATGATCTTGGAACATTTTCAATTCCTTTTTTGTGCAATACTGTATAGTTTTCAAACTATTTATTAAGATTTTCCTTCATGATTCCATTTTTTTTTAATTTTTTCTTTTTTATTGTCGGCTGATTAGTTGTCAAAACAACACAACGCGTTAAAAAGTTGAAAGTTAACCAACTTTCTGCGGCAAACGCGTAAAAGAGTTTGGTATGTAACTTGTCGCATGCAAAAACACTATTTCAACTTTTTTTGACAGATGCCTACATTTCGCACGCGCACGAACACGTGTTATGTAACTTCACCTTAACTGTACATGCCTGTTAAATTGACAGCACCTCGTACATGAACTCGCATTGGCTGTGGTTATATTTATTTTTGTTAACTACACATCGCTCCTTTACTTCAATAGTGTGTTTTAGGTTTTATCGCCCATTTTTATGCGCGTAACTTCGATTTTATAGTGCTTGAAAATAACAGGCCTGTTAATTTTGCTTAATTTGTAAAATAATCGCTCTCTAACAAGTCTAATCTACGAATGAACCCTTAAGCTTAAAGCTTAAATTAGACGTGACATAGCCATAACGCCATAGCCATAACCAGCGTTACCGTTGAAAATTTTCAAAAAGGGGCACAAAAAGGGGATTTTCGAAAAAAAAGTGGCCCAAAAAGGGGATTTTAAAGAAAAAAGGGGCAACTTAAAAATCAAGAAAAATTAAAGAAACAAGCATATTTATTAACTTATTTTTATTTAAAGTAAACAACAAACAACAAGAATAAGAAGTACAAAAACATTAATTTTATGAGAACTCATATACTACGTTTATACGCACGTGTTATTTGCCAGTAAAAATTGTATTTTACTAATTCACGAGAACAATTACTTATTGCTGGGGATGAGATGTATGTATACAGAAAACGAAATTTTTATATGCTTCCATTTGCAAATAAGACCAGTATAAACGTAGTATCAATAGCTATTATATAAAAAAAGTCATAAAATCGATGTTAACAATAAGACAGTAGTCGAATTGCTGCATTTGATATCAATCGAAATTCCAACAGAAAATAAAAAATTTTGTAGGATATCGAATGCAGTAATTCGCCCCAGTTCTTAAGATATACAAAAAATTTAAGAATACATAAATACATTTTTTATCATTTTTGGGACATGGGTCATATCACTTATTTACTTAAACACCAGCATAATTCAAAAAATGTATTTAACGTCATAAAGTTTTGACAAAAATTTGATTCTTCTGAGGATAATATTCTTTTTAGGCATTATGCATAGTTATTAAGTACCTTAAATACCCTTTCTTTTGAAATTGTACATTTGTATTTATTAATAAGTTTTTTTTACTTGGAATCCATTCTTCCAAATCGTTTTAAAATAAATCTAAAGTAGACAGCATGGACTGACAAGTGTCTACTTTTAGTATATTTGATAATTTTTTCGTAATACGAGTACTTGTTTATTTATGTTTATGCTCTACATATATGTTTTTTTTCAATTTTACTTTATATAGATAAAGAAATAAGGAGTAACTCGCAGACTTTGCAACTGGCGAATCTGAATATATTTTTGCCAATTTGTCCATTTGCTTAAACGAGTTCATCTTATCATCCTTAAAATAATCTTTATTCATTCATATTTTCAGAAATATCAGCTTTTCTCCGAAAATCGGTACTTTTTGTGGTAAAAGCTCGGATATTTTTACATCATTTGTTTTTTGGAATTGGCCACGTGTGTGACATTCAATGATTCATTCGGCAGATGAGCAACTGATTGCAGAAAACACAAACGGGTTTTTTGGTATCTGCATCCATCTGAACCCACTTATACCGTCTCTCCTAATCATTGGAATACTTTCGTATTGCTTTTTTCTTTTTTACTGGTTTTTCCAAGATAATAGGCTCACCTGATGAACTAATTTCATGGGAACTTAAATCAAAAGCATTATTTGATGATAGCAATTCAGTATGGTAGTTTCATACAATATATATTATTTTCCTTAGCATACAATTTTTCACCTTTTAAAATTATGTACTTTTATCAAATTTAGCTTTAAAATCAAATTTGGCTGCAGAAAATACAGTTAGAATTATCTATGACTGTATGTAATTTCATATTTAAAACTCTTAAACAAATGAAAAGATTCATTAAAAAATTTATTTTTTCATATATACACATAGTAAATAAAATCTTGTTGTCGAATGCTGTAGAAAATAAAAATTAAAGTTGACTTTGAACAAAAAGGGGCAAAAAATAATGCAAATGATACTAAAAGGGGATTTAAAACTAAGGGGCATAAATAGTGGCATGGCATTCGAAAAAGGGGCAAAATGCGACTTTAGTCGCACAACGGTAACTCTGGCCATAACCAAACCAAAATTCAATTGGTTTGTATGGTGAGAGTTATGGCGAGTCTCTCTCACTCTCACCATAGAAATCAATTGAACTTTGGTTTGGTTATGGCTATGGAGTTATGGCTATGTCACGTATAATTCAAGCTTTATGAATGAAATATTTTATATTTTTTTATGTTATTTTTCATTTTTTATACTGAATTTTTATACCCATTTTTGTTAAGTTTCTGTTTTTTAGTGCTTACTTCTGAATTTTTACACATTTTTTTATGTTTCCGTTCTTATTAATAAATATTTAAAAAAATGGTAGCGTCATGGTCCAAAAAGTACATTTTGTTTTCACAGTTGGTACAAAATGCAAGGAGTCATTTTCCTTCCCTGGTTCAAAAATTGAACTAGTGAGCGTAAAACAAATGAACTAGTTCATTTAGTTCAAAGTACTGAATCGTTCATTTGAACTAGTTCGTTCATGAACTACACAAGACTAGTGGTAATCGGGTTTGGAATTAAGCATTTTTGGTGGAAGCTGTTCCTTACTTAATTATTAGCAACTTTATGATTTTAACAAGGCGTGAGACTAAAATAATCGATTCTTGAGAAGTACTTCCTTTTTTTATTTGCCAACTTGTTCACGTAATCTATTTAATATAAAAAAATATTCCCCTCATTTAGCAAATTGTACATATTTTTTTAAATTTTAGGTAATGTGATTTGTAAGCGAGTAATGAAATTTAGTAATCAGAAAAGTAAGTCATTATATGGCAAGTAATTCTGATGGTAATGTGTAATTTTTTGCTGGGTACTTACAGGAAACCATTCGTCGTGTTTTTACCTACTTCATAACTTTGTTCCCGGCAATCGTAAAATTATGAAATTTAAAGCTTCCTGAGATATGGAGGTGCAAAAAGTGTATATTTTAAAACATACTCACTAACCACTGCCACACTCATAAAGTTGATGAAGCACTTCCACTATAGTTATTGATCATAAGAATTAAAATTTGTGGTAGTGAGCTGAAATTCGATACTGAACTAGGTCTAGGTGAGCAAGTAACGAAAAAAATCTTCCAACCCGGAAATTATAGCCAGGCGGGGCTACGCCCATAAAGGCCAGAATTAAAAAAGCGCTAAACGGAAGCGATTTTATTGAAATTTGGCATATACATATACTGCGATAACGCAAGGCTATAAATGTTTCGTTAAAAAAGAGGGCGTTGACACGACCATACATTTTAAACGTCATATTTCATGCACTACGGCTCAGCATATTTAAATATAATATTTATTTTGGTATTATTATCCGTTTCCAACGAAACTTGACACGAATACCTATAATAAGTACTGAACGAAAAATATCTTGAGTTTGAAAAAGTGGGCGGGGTTACACAAAAAATATAAAAGTTGGCTAAGGAGCCTAAATTGGATATAAAAGTAGGTCTACATAAAGAAGCAACTACAAAAACTGAAAACACAAGAAATTTTAGCAGAATGAGCGGGGCCACGTTAATATTGCTCGGAATTTAAAACTTAATATAAAGCTTTTAGCTTAAGCCATTTTAGTGAAACCTTGCATACACGTTGTACTTGTACAAGACTTTAAATGTATGCCGTGTGTTTAATCTACTTCGGTGCAGCATATTTTAGAAGGAAATTAGCAAGAGTTATAAACGCTGCTCACAACAAAATCGTGAGTTCCAAATAGTGGATTTTGTACACAAGCAAGTGTAGATGAGTAATGCAATGTAAAAATATTAAAACCAAAAAGTTGTATCCGGTATGCGAGGCCACGCTCCTTAAACTCAAATTCGCACTAAAAAGTTGTAGTATGATACAGAAATAAATCTAGATCCGAGATCACTAAGAAAAATCTAAAAAGACGGAAGTTTCATCCATGGGGCGTGAACAAGCATTGTAAACTGAAAATTAAGATCAATTTCATTGAAACTTTTCACACATTGCTCTTATCCAAAGTAAAAATTGTGGCCGCTACTACACCCGTAAGTCTTCGGCTTAGCACTTTTTAGTCTATTACTTATGTATTTCTCATTAGCGTTTTCCTACGACACGTTACATGAACCATAAGCACTAGCAGAAAAGTGGGTGCAAAAATGTTTCAAAAACTAGGTGGGGTCACGCCCACTAAAAGTTTTGCTATATTTTACATATTTCTTTCCAGACGAATCTTACCAAATTGCGTACACACTGGCGGCTCGTTTTAATGATGAAATAGTGAATTTTTAAAGTGTACAATCTAAAACCCACACGCTGTCACCCATTATTTTATGTAACCATGCCCTTTTCAACTGGTCCAGTCATCATGAATAGAAATAAAACACACTAGAAATTTTAACACCTAATTCACACGTTGATTTTTCAATGATTTTTTAAAACACGATTTTTGTAGTTTGTAGGCGAAAGGTATAGAAAAGCAAAGGGGGGTAGAAAAAAATCACATTTTCCGTTTTCCGAGTTTTTTTTCAAATTTTCTTTACACATATTTTAATTTTTGGTATGTTGCTTTATTTTATTTTTTCATTCAATGCGACAACAGCTTTTTATAATAGAAAACAGTGTTACCTGTAGGTTATTTTGTCGCTAATATAGGAGTATAGGGAATATCGGACAAATATTTTTTTTTTTTGGCCAAAACGTTTCTTTATTTATAAGTATCAATAATAGTTTGACAAAACGTAGGTATTTTTTATATTCAGATTGCATTTTTTATATATAAATAAAAAAAGAACTATAATTAAAATATATTTTTGCTCATAAACCGTTTCAAAATTTGTTTTTGCTCGAAATTAAACAGACTTTTATTAAATGGCAGGCACCTCAGGAAACATAATAATATGGGCATCAATTAAACAATGATTTAATAATTAAAGAAATTACACTTACATCTATCTATCTTAAGTCTTAATAAACTCCATTAATGGAGAAATCTCAAATGCAGCTTTATGTTAAATTTGTATTATATATAAGATAATTTCTGAAAATCTGTAGAGAAGTATGCATTAATTTCGAACGCAGAAGTAGTCACTTGAAATATTTTAATACACAAGAACTACATATGTATGTCAAAATGAGGACTTAAATGTTTTTAATTAATCTTTTTTTAAATTAAAATTAATGAAATTTGTAGATTTTCGTATGGGAACATTTTTTTAACATGTAGGGGATGATTTGCCGAATGTAGTGGCGCTACCCCCTCGACCCATAAAATTTAGAACGTGTGATGTACAAAAAGTAATTGCTGAACTTAACCCGAAGAAAGCTCCGGGTATTGATGGAATTAGTAACCAGATGCTAATAAAGTTGCCTCGTATTGCAATTAGAATCCTATTATTTATTTTTAACGCCTTTTTACGACTGGAGTATTTTCCAAATAGCTGGAAGCTTGCCAAAGTTAAAATGATTCCAAAGCCGGGCAAAGACCTTACCAAGGCTGAGTCATACAGGCCAATAAGTCTGCTATCAACAATGTCAAAACTTTTCGAAAAACTGCTCATGACAAAATTGTCCCCAATTCTAGTTAGTAATGGGTGCATACCGGACCATCAATTTGGTTTTAGAAGTCAGCATAGCACCATCGAACAAACTCATAGATTGGTTCAATTTATAAGAAGAACATTTGAAGAAAAGAAGTATTGTTCTGCGCTGTTTATCGACGTTTCTCAGGCATTTGATAAAGTGTGGCATGAAGGTCTTATTTTAAAATTGAAATCATATTTACCAATAAATTTTCTGAAGCTATTAGAAAGTTATATTACTACTCGGAAGTTTACGGTTGTGGAAGGAGACTTCATGAGTGTGCCCGAATCTATATCATCCGGTGTGCCACAGGGGAACATACTGGGGCCAGTTTTGTATTTGATTTACACTTGTGATATGCCTTTGAGCAGCAATATTCATACATCTACGTTTGCCGATGATACAGCCTGCCTTAGTATGCACGAAAACCCTCACGAGGCTTCCCGATATCTACAAGAACATATTACACAACTGGAACTATGGTTAAATTTATGGAGAATCAAAGTAAAAGAGCAAAAGTGTGTCCAGGTAACATTTACCCTGCGAAGAGATACTTGTTCCCCTATTCGAATCAACAATCAAGTTGTTCTTCAACATTCACACGTAAAATACCTTGGTATACACCTTGATCGACGGCTTACATGGAAGCCCCATATTGACTCAAAGCTAACACAAATGAAACTGAAATTAACTCAGCTACATTGGCTGATTGGTAGAAATTCTTCACTCAGTCTAGATTGTAAACTTTTAATATACAAGACGATTTTGAAACCAATATGGTGCTACGGAATACAGTTATGGGGCACTGCTTCAGCTTCTAATGTCGAGAGAATCCAACGAAGGCAAAACAAAATTGTACGCTTAATAACATTGGCTCCATGGTATATAAAAAATTCAAATATACATCGTGATTTAAATATGCCACTAGTGACTGAAGAAATTGCAAAATACGCTGGCAAATATTTAACAAAACTCGAGTCACATCCTAATCCGCTTGCCCGTAATATTTTGAACTTTACTGGACACATCCGCCTAAAAAAGAGGGACACATGGGCTCTTATTCATAGCACTCCAGATGGGACTTCTTGAAAATACTTTATTTTTTTCCTTTTGACTATCACTACTTATGTATTATATATAACTATTACTAAGCTTATGTCCGACACTGGTCGGGCCTAATTATATTTTTAGATTTAAGATTTGAATACTTATTGTTAGTTCATATATGAAGATACAATAAATAAAAAAAATCATGCATTCAAAAAAAAAAAAAAAAATGTAGGGGAAATGGATTTTTTAAAATCTACTAGCAACACTGATAGCATTTTTGAAGGCAAAAAAAATCAAACCTAGAAACATGGAAAAAATCATCGTATGAATGTACAATGTTTTTGGAAGCAACTTTTAAAGAGAATTTAAAATAAAACAAGATTTTTAAATCCTCGTATGAATTGGGCCTAAGTTTAGAAAGTGTTTTTATAACAAAAAAAGTAGTCAGATCCTCACAAAAACATAAATGTGAAAAAATGCCAAATTCCAAGTGAGATAAAAATGTTGACCAAGTTCTTCATTGCACATTACCTTTCACTATAATCTGCCATGCATTTTATATATTTGAAATCGTTAGGGTTTCATATTATTTCTAGGCAACTGGCTTACTTACAAGCATAGTTTGAAACCTTATAGGGTCAAGTATTTTTGAGTTTTTTTTTGGCATCTGTTTGAATTTTTATTAACCCTTTAAAGATATATAGTCCAAATTCTAGTCTTGTTATGAAATTTGGTAACAACCGGACGGCTCGTTTAGAAACTGTTGAATTATTTTAATTTTTTTTTCAAAATACCCCACTGTGCAGCGGTCAACGTTACTGTGCAGAGTTCATTATTAAAATGTTAATCAAACGTGCATACAATACATAATATACATGTAAGAAGCTCTTAAATATTCTTAGAAATTAAATTAGCAATATCTTAATGTTTAATTCATTTTTTTCTTATATGCTGCAAATCTGGTTTTATGTAAGGTATGATATAAGCAAATGCTCAATTATTCTATCGAAATAAGTATATATTTGCATACATACATATGTACATTGATGTATATAAAAGCAAATTGTTTCATCTTCTATTCAAGTCTAGGATTAAATTTTTGATAACAGCTACAAACAATTAATCAATTCACAAGACTTGTTGTATCGTCTTTGGCCTTGTCTTCTAAAATACAACTTTAAACGATACAACAAGGTTGGCGAATTGAGCAAATATAAATCTGAATATATATGGTTGTATGCAAAAAACTTAAACTAATTTTTTTTAAAGTAGCTTTGCCATGTTGTTGAGTAAAATTGTATTATAAAAAAATTATTATATCAAAATTCTAAAGTAGACACCCACGTTTATTAAGACTACTTTAATTTGATATTTCCAAAATGTGTATTTTTGTTAATATAACATAAGTATATTGATTCACGTTACATCTGAAAATTGAGCCAGAAGTGGTAGTTCTTATAGTGTTTTCACACTGACATGGTTGGTTTTAACGTTAAAACCAACTGTTAAAGGCCTCGTTAGCTGACTGTAGAAATCGTAGATGTAATGTAAATGTAAATGTAATGTAAATGTAAATGTTTGAACGCTTATAGAATGCTTAAAAACGTGTCATGCATGATACAATAATATAAAGGTACAACCGTTCTCTCTTTTCGTCGCCATATTAACCTTCTGACGTTTGTGCCGACAATTTTTTACTCTCAAAATTAATGCTACCTTATTAATTTATGAAATCCGAGTTTTTGATTAATTTTTTGACGTTCTTTTTTATTTATTGAAAAATATTGAAGAATATGTATTTAAATTATATTTATAAAAAAAAATTACATCAGCATAAACAATTCAAGGGAAATTACAAACGGAAAAGCCTCTGAATTAAGGGTGGGACTTTCTCTTCGTACTACTCTGGCTTATTGCTTTACATCAGGTGCGTCCAAGTCATATGCACAATGTGCAAACTTTTTTGAAAGAGCTATTGAGCTTTCACACCGACGAGAGCACAATTGCCAATCAGATCTCGGCGAGAACAATGCTTCCTCTTAATTTGCAAGGAAACAACAGCACACTTAACAGCTTTCAAAGCTGTTTTCCTCAAATACAATCATCAGAGTATGCCTGCTTAGAGCCTAAAATTATAAGCAAAAGGCCACCGCGGGCACTTCGTTATGATCTGTTTAAACATACATATGTATGTATATATAAACGAATAAACGTATCATGGGTTCTATAGAAGCACTCATTGGAATGATGAGCAGTTTTGCTAAATGTTAGCCCATGCTCGTCAATGACACGCCTGTGTTAAAATCATGCGTTCTGCACCTAAATTGAACGAATTCATTAGCAACAAATCCCATGCATTAACTACATATTTCTTTTGCATGTCTTTTTGTGTTCAGATTATTCAGATGTAGCCCATCAAAAAAGCATTAATTCTTACTGTAAGCTGCAATAAATTTGCACACGAAGTGTATGTAAATGTGTATTATATGCATAAGACACGCTCATCCATTCTACATCATATTATACACATGTATATTTCGTTATCCACGTATCCAATTAATACAACATTTAAAAAAATGTGTATTAAACCATAATTTCTAAACTTAAAATTACACATTTCCAAAAACATTCCTAAAAAAAAGTTCCCCGTAATTTCGTGTGGCAACGTTTTCCTCTCTCTTTACAAAAAAACAGCAATCAAACAATTTTGGTAAAAGTCAAAATTAATTTTATACGTCAAATGTGGTTGTACCTTTATATTATTGTACCATGGTGTCATGTGTTTTCGACACAAACAAAAAAAACTTCCTTGTGCACACATACATACATGCTAATTGCTTTGTGCCCAGCAAACACTTATTTTTGGTTATAAATTGCGAGTTATTTGAAGTCATACGTGAAAGTTCATGTACATACATAAATACATATGTATAATATTTCAATTCTTGGAATTAATTTTGATTGAAATGTATATGGACTTGTGTGATCATACATACATATGTATGGATGCATTAGTGCTTATAAGTAAATAATATATAAAATGGTAATGTTTCAATTAATCCATGATTTTTTAATTATTTTGCTGAACTTATTATAATTTACTTTCTTTTGGGGCAAGTTTTTACTGTTGGAAAAAACTAATTGAGTTTTTGAGATACGTCACCTTTTAGAATGAAAATGGGCCTAGAGGTTTTAAAAATTATTATTATGTTATGTAAAAGAACTCAATTATAATAATTTTAATAGCAGCTGTAACGCTTAAACTTCTAACCGTAATATTTACATACAACTACAATTAGCAGAACAGGGGCCAAATCACGGCATTCGAAATCGAGTGCACCTTCGTGTAGAGAAATATTTCGATGACTAAAATTTTTTGGATCACGGTATTCGATCGTAATTTATGTTACCTACTACTATTTTTTACATTGTTGTTAGCATATGACAAAAAGAAAAACAAAACGAAACAGGATCTTCCATCATAAATTGCTCCAATACTTATTTTTGTTTCCCATTTTCTTTATTTTGTATTTGTTTTAGAAGCGACTGTTCCCTTATTTATTTTTTGCACTGTCTATTGGGCAATCTTTATATTGATATATACTTTCCCTATTACCAATTAAAACTATATTTTTTAAACTAATTGTGGAAAAATATTTTTATTACTCCGTTCTTTTTTCCTTTATTTTGTTTCTTTGGTTTGTTTCGCGCAAAAAGCTAGAGTTTACTTGTTTTCGATAGTAGATTAGCAATCGAGTACAACTTCGAGTAGATACGTTTCGATAACGATTGCCGTGATCCACGTTAACAACATTTCGATGACAAACTACTCGATTTCGAATGCGGTGATTTGCCCCCAGATTTTGAACAATTTCATCGGAAAGACGAAGTGATTGACTCGTTAATTTCCAGGAATGCCTATGGTTTCAGTAGCACCTCCATCATATAAAAACTTTATTATATATCCAGTTTGTCGTTTTATACTTTTCTTATTAATGTTCGTACATACTAATAATAATTAATTTTAATCACAAACAATATGCATGTACATATGTACATATATTTTGTTTCCTGGGTGTTTATCAGTATAAAAAAGTTCAAATAAAATGCACAACAGATGTTCGAAACATTGATGGGAGTTCAATATATTCACATTATTTTTGATTGTGTGGAAAAAGTACGAAAATTATTTAAATGGTATCAAATCATTATTTTATACTTACAAACAATGTTATGACTTTGATATTTAGTGAAATTACAATTTTAGCTTCATATGTATACATACATACATACATTACAACGTATTATAATTATAAAAATATTTATATTTTTATTATCATTATAATTGTTATGATTAAACGCACATATTATAATTTGTTTTGGTATTATTAAATAAAAATAGTTTTTTGCACTTGTATGCTGTTGTTCGCACAAATGTACTGTATGTATGTTACATATTCGTACATATATGAATATGTATATTAACAACAAAATAAACAAATACGATTGGCAGTCTGTGGTTAGATTTTATAAAGAAAAAACTTTATTATAAAACTAAATTTATTAAATATGTCATGTACGTATACAAATTTAGCAACTCAAAAGCTTAAATTATCAAAAGAAACAAAAGTACCAAAATAGGGCTATTGTGCAACACTCTCATTCAATATACATACATCCCATCACTGTCTACAAATGTCACGTAACGTCGTCATGAAATTATATTTTCTGCAGGTTCAGACGTTACATTTACGTGACATTTCAGTCAGGTAAGCATTTGCATAGCTTTTCATGCAACAGATTCGATCAGCTGACACATTTACATTTACAGTTCTACATTTACAGTCGGGTAATTCTGCCTTAAAACCTGGTTTTACCATACAAACTGTTTTTGTAAAACCAACTTAAATTCAGTGCTGCCAAGTTAAAATTACCAGAAACAGCTGATAATGTGTATGCCAGTGAATAACAACAGATATCGCTTGAAAGATTTTCAACTTAAAAATGAATGCAGCAGCAACATTAATCAAATAATGATGAAAAAGAGGGTTTTTTGGAAGGAAAACAATGAAAATATTTTCATTGACCTCTGGGAAGTGAAAATAAACGATATGACTGACATCGATCCGCCGATAAAAAAGTTGTATTTTGTGATTTATTTGTGCATTTTTTATATACAATAACTAGATTTCCAATCACTTCTTCACTTTGTATTACTAGTTCCATAATTTTAAAATATTTATTTACAAAACTAGCTTAACCCGGTGTGCTTCGCTACACCTCTCCTAACCTCCAAAAAATTCTAGTAAATTCATAAGTAGCCAAAATTTTGAAAATTGGTCCACAAAAGACCATTTTATTTGATAATAAATTTTTGTGGCAGGCACTTTCCTCCCCCTCCACAGTTTGGTTCCATTCCAAAGTAAAAACTAATTTTGAAAATTGGTCTACAAACGACAAAGCAATTTCATAATCCTTTATTTTGTGGGCACATTTCGCCACCTCTATTTAAAAAAAATTATTGGACCTCTTCCATATGCAAAAAGCATTTTGAAAATTGGTCGACACATGACGAAGTTATTTGATAATCAATTATTGAGGCGGGAAATTTGCGACACACTCCTCCCTTTCCAATTTCAAAAACAAAAAATTTAGTGGATGTCTTCCATACGAAAAAAATAATTTGGAAATTGGTCCACATATGAGAAAGTTACTTGATATTCACTTCTTAAGTGCGGGCACTTTGCTTCTCCCTCCCCGACACCATATCCAAAAAAAAAATTAACACTTTTTCCGTATACACAATGAGTTTTAAAAATTGGTCCACAAATGCCAAAAATATTTGATAATATAATTTTGGGGCTAGCATTTTGCACAACCCACCCCCATAAAATTACAAACAAAAAAAAGATTAGCGAACCTTTTCCATATGCCATTAAAGTTTTTAAAATTTGTCCAGAAATGATATTTCATAACAAATTTTTGTTTACTTCCCCCCCTCCCACAATTTAAAATTTAATAAACCTTTGCCATATGCAAATATGTAGAATTTTAAAAATTGGTTCAACTACGACAAAATAATTTGATAATTCATTTTTTTGGTGTGCACACTTCGGCCCCTCCTCACACTTTGCCACACCCCCCCCCAAATTTAAAAATAATGAATTAGAGGAACTATTCCGCATGAACTTTTTCGCCTTCCTGGTTCTAGTTTTGAAAATATACACCGCCTATGAAAGTTTTTAGATGCAGATCTATCTATGTTTAAAAATTTACATATTCTATGTGACCTGCTAAGCGCAGATCTATCTATGTTATAAATTTCATTAAAATCGGTTCGAACGTTCCGGAGGCCCACAATTTTTCTTCTATAAACCCTCCTGGTCCTAGTTTTAAAAATCTACATGGCCTATGTCACTTTTTAAACGCAGATATATCTTTGTTTTCATTTTATTACAATCGGTTTGAATGTTTCGAAGGGGCACAAACTCCCCCTATCACCCTCCCGGTCCTAGTTTTAAAAATGTACATAGGCTATGTGACTTTTTGGACGAAGATCTACCTATGTTCCAAATATCATATAAATATGTTTGAACGTTTCGGAGGGGCTAAAATTTCCCCCTATTGCCGCCCTGGCAATAGTTTTAAAAATATATATAGCCTATGTGTGTAGCTTTTTAGTGCTTATTTTTGATGTCGGTTTAATTTTTTTTAAGTTTTATTTTTTTACTTTTACTTCATAGATATGTTTATCTGTTTTTCTACCATGTCAGAAGATTATATTTTTTAAATTAGGTTACTTTACTTCAAGATAATAAAAGGTTATTTAATAAAATAAAATATTTGAATACTCGAATGAAATTGTATTCGATTTTGTACATCATAAGCTGTGACGTGGTTACTGGTAACATGGTTGTGTTACAAGTATTTATTATTAAATCACAAAATAATTAAAGTTGTCTTCTGCATATAATTTCTTAACAAAGTAATGTTACCCCAAGCACTTTAGGCAATTACTTTGGCGCTTAGTCATAGTTACAACAAAGTACACTTTAGGAAGTTAAAACCAGTATTACCATACAAAGTACTGGTTTTAACTTCTTAAAGTGTACTTTGTTTTGACTATGACTACGCTTCTATGATTTTAAAATTAAAGTAAAATATTTTTTTACATACAGCCGATACTTTTTAAATGCGTATCTGTGGTTCTAATGAACGTGAACTCCCAATGGGAAATTGTATATATGGCTTCTATATTTTTATTAATTTCGTCATTTTAAATTAGTGAAGATGATCAATCCTGTTAATTGGTTGGGATTAAACAAAATCACAGTAGTCAGTGCATTAAAATATTAAGCTAAGAACATCCGGTGATGTTGAACCTAAGATTGCCAACTTTAACGTTTGTGAAAAAAGAACGAACTAGAAAGGAATGACAACAACACAGATCACCCCAACATAAAATCAGATTTAAAGAGTGCACCAAATGACTCCAAGAGTTGCTGGCGTCTAAAAGAAGGTCTCGATATCACACCATCATCTAAATACTCTTTGTCGCGCGCTGCTACAAAGCTTAAAAGACACGTTGAGTTTAAACCACCTCTATGAACTTCGACCGGAGTTTGGGGCAAGAAACTATACTGAAAAAGGTAACATTTTTGCTGACCATTAAAAATCCGTATTTACCCAAAATACATGCACTGGTGTTTTTGATTTGTGGATTGTAGTTGCTCTACCCCCTCGAAAAATACACAGAAAAAAAAGATTTATAATTAATTATTTCCAATTTTTGTGAGAGTAATGTTCTTCTTCTTCTTGCACGAAGCAGCCCGTACTTTTTCTTCGTGCTAGTTTGGGCAAACACAAAATCAATCAGCTGTTTGAAAAATAAACAATTGCAAAGAAAAATTACATTTACCTAAAAACTAAACAAATGAACAAATGTTTAGAAACTAGTGGTGAACAATGTATTATAAGTTTTTATATGAAATTAAGATAAAAAAACCTATATAAGTATGCTGAATCATGTAAGTAAATACGTGCGTGTGTATGTACAAACGTATGTGTTTAGTTATGTGCGTACGTATGTATATGCAAACATGCATTGACGTTTATTTTCGTGTTAAAATGTTGGTTTTTCGCGTTCCCGTACTTTTGTGCATTTTTGTGTATTATTGAGCGAAATTATAGTTTCCTCTCATTTTACCGAACTTTACCCAAAAAGTAAAGAAACAAACCTTTTGTGTTAAATTTTTAAGTTGTTTGGGATGAATCGAACCGGCAATCTCTTGACTAATAGACTGATGTACTTACCACTCAGCTAAAGAACAACCCCCTTATGCAAAAACTATTGTTAAACTTAAAGTTGGTTTAAAAAACGAATTTTGTATGGCAAAACCGGTTTTAAAGTATGCTTTAACTTTAATAATCGTTTTTGCATAAAGGCACAAATCGTTATTAGATAAGCAAATAATGAATACACACAAAATACAAGTTCTTCTACATGTCCGTATTCCATTATGATATAATTTAACAAATAATTTTGTTGATTAATTTAATAAATTAGAAAAATGTAAATTGTTATATGTATCAACAATAAGCAGCACAACATCTTTAGTTGTCATTTTTATTAAAAAAAATATTCAAAAATTTTTGAGTTTTTGCGCCATGTATAACATAAAATTTGGTTAGTTCAGTTTATTGAAAAAAGTTTCTGTGTTTGTCGTATCAACAACTTAATTTTTTATATTAACTAAATATATATTTCAATTTAAATTAATTATGAACAATTTGCTTTGCTGGTTGCATTTTGATGATATTTTTTTCTGTGTATAATAAGAACACTTGAATACAAGAAGTATTGTTCTGCGCTCTTAATAGAAGTTTCTCAAGCATTTGATAAAGTGAGTCATGAAGGCCAATAAATTTTCTAAAGCTTTTGGAAAGTTACGTTCTCGCCCGAAAGTTCACTACAGATTTCATGAGAGTGGCCGTTTCTATCTCTTCCGGTGTGCCACAGGGAAGTATACTGGGGTCATTTTTGTATTTAATATACATAGTATATGTATGTGTGATATGCCTTTGAACAGATATATTTACTGATTATATAGCCTGCCTTAGTAGCACGAACACCCTCACGAGGTATCGCGATGTCTTTAGGAGCATATCACCCAGCTGGAACTGTGATTGAATTTATGGTGAATAAAATTAAACGAATAAAAGTGTGTTAAGGAAACATTTACACTACGAACAAACACTTGTCCTTCCATTCGAATCAACAATGAAATTGTTCCATAGCTAGTGTTCTTAATTATTCGTCTTTTATATTTATTCCAATTAAATTTCATGATTTTTTTCTTGTTCGAACAGACAAATAATTTTGAACTTTTGTTCGAATATTCGAACGAACAAAGAATAAAAAAATGTATTCGAATAATCTGAAAAATGCAAAAACGATACGCATGTGTATTAGTTTAATTTTTTTTATTAACAAACGAAAAATAATTAATTACAAAAGAAAAACAAATAACAAAAAATATCTCTATATACATAGTATATGTAAAAATGAAATGTTGTCCGTTGCTAAGCGCATAACTTGAAAATGGCTTGACCTATTTCGCTAATTATTTTTTAAATATGTGTGATAGTCTGAAAAATGTTTTTATAAAAAGAAACATTTTAAAATTTGCTTGGAAAATTGCAAAATTCCGAAAAAAACTAAAATTGTGTTTTTCTATGGGACTTTACATTTTTTTTTACAGATTCCCTATAAACTTCGTACAAACAATCGCAATGAAATTTGGTGCACTTAGTCTGTGCAAGTCCGGCGGTGTATAGAGGTATTACCTTTGTTAAAGCTAGTACCAGGAGGGCGATAGGGGGGAAATTTCTGCCCCTCCGAAACGTTAAAACCGATTGTAATGAAACTTAGAACAAAGATAGATCTGCGTTTAAAAACTCAGATAGGCCATGTGGATTTTCAAAACTAGGACCAGGACTGTTTATAGAGAGAAAATTGTGCCCCTCCGAAAAGTTTGAGCCGATTTTAATGAAATTTAGAACATAGATGGATCTGCGTGTAAGATATCACATAGGCTATGTATAATTTTAATACGTTCAAACCGATTTTAATTAAATTTAGAACATCTAATAAGTCACATAGGCTCTATAGATTTTCAAAACTAGGACCAGGAGGGTGTTAGGGGAACATTTTCACCACTCCGAAACGTTAAAACGAATTTTAATAAAATTTAGAACATAGATAGATTTGCATCTAAGAGCTTACATAGGCTCTGTAGATTTTCAAACCCAGAACCAGGAGGGCGTTACGGGGGAAATTTCTGTTCCTCCGAAACGTTCAAAACGATTTTAATAAAATTTAGAACATAGATAGATCTACGTCCAAAGAGACACAAAAGCTATTTAAGTTTTTAAAACTAGAAAAAAGAGGGCGTTGGGGGAAATTTCTCCGAAACGTTCCAACTGATTTTGATGAAATTTAGTACATACATAGATATATCTGTATCTAAAAAGTCACAAATGCCATATACATTTTTAGAACTAGGACCAGGAGGGCGATAGGGGGACATTTCTGCCCCTCCGAAACGTTCGAACCAATTTTAATGAAATAGGTCACGTAGGCTATTTACTCTTTTAAAACTAGGACCAGGAGGGCGATAAGGAGAAATTTCTGCCCTCCGAAACGTTCCAACCGATTTTGTTGAAATTCAGAACATATCTGTGTCTAGAAAGTCAAAAAATTACCATAGACATTATCTAAAGTAGGACCATGAGGAGGTAGGGGGACGATTTCTGATTCTCAACTCGATATAAGTAATATTGGTGGAATAGGACAAAGGGAATTGGCACCCCCCCATACAAAGTAATTAATAATAATATATTTTGAAGGCTATAATAGCAAGAGTCCTCAAGTTTGGTATGGACTCTTTTGAAAGCGAGGTGCGAAGTAATTCAAAATATGGGTAGAATAGGACACAGGGAAGGGGCGAAGTAATTCAAAATATTGGTAGAATAGGACCAAGGGAAGGGAGCACTTCCTATACAAAGTAATTAATAATAATCTTATATCTTGGAAGCTGTAATAGCCAAGGTCCTTAAATGTAGTATGGACGCTTTTGAGAACGAGGTGCGAAGTATTTTTAAATGGTGGTAGAATAAGACCAAAGGAAGGGGAATCCCATATACAAAATAATTAATAATATTATATCTTGGAAGCTATAGTAGCAAGAGTCCTCGAATTTAGTATGGACTTTTTTGAAAGCGAGGTGCAAAATGATTTGATATTGATAGAATAGGAACAGGGGAAGGTGCACCCTCTATACAAAGTAATTAAAAAAGCTTATACATATTGTTACGTTTTTTATTCTCTGTTAAAAACGCTTTTCCGTAGATTCGAAGATTTGCAATAAATAAAAGACCCCAGTGTACTAATTAGGGTTAAGAATGATACAATCTTTATTTACTAATAAATACCACTAATCTAAATTCAATTCAAGAGCTTAAATACAAACACATAGATACTTCAGTATTCACAACTGGTTACCACTACACCTTCTTTGCTGTTTTATATACACGTCTCAGACCACTGGCTGCGCTAGTGTTGACACAATTCTGCTTTCTCTGTTGCTCGTCACACACAAGACTCACTCTGCCGACACTTCCAGTTGATACACCAATAACAGCTCTATGGCAGACTCTCACAGTTGATACACTAATCAGGACTCGCTGGCTTCACTTACACACGTTTATCAGCTTCCACTGCTCCCTTATTCTTTACTCAAGGGACTCCACAATAAACTCAAATCACGACAGACTCTAACTGTCACTATAGACTGTACTATAGTCTCTTCAATTTCCAACTCACGTATTGTAAAGCACAGACTCAAATATCAACTCACGTTGTATCACAAATCACGGACTGCGCACAACTTAATTGTCAACTCACTTGATTAACAACAGAATTCTTATTAGCAACTGAGCTTCTTCGCAACTGACTTATTCCCAACTAACTTTTGATCGCGACTGAACTGCTGTTGGATGCGTCAACCCCTTTTTATACTTCGCACAACAACCTCTAGAATTTTCATGCAAAGTCTAGACCGAATGATCATTATCTTCAATATTGTTTACAAAGCCCGTAATTAAGTTCATGTGGTAACTATGTACATACGTGTGTATATGCATACATAATTAAGTGGTTGTTTACTTTTATTTCTCCCTTTAGTTGGAATTATCAGGCATGTATGTATGTATGCATGTAGCTATGTATACCTTCTTAATAAGCAGACCCTTGTAGTTGTTGTTGCTTGTTTACGTTTAATCACGTATGTATGTGCTACGCATGTGTATATAGTTGTTTGCTATAGTGCTTGTATGTGAATACGAGTGTACGTTTAGTTATCTATTTAAATACTTCTGGATGTTTCTTTATATTGGCCCTGTTCGAATATTCTTGCGTAACACTTATGTTAACTCGACGGCCATTTCCGTAACACTGCCGCCCACTTAAGCCTATTCGTCCCGAATAGGCACATCATCGCCTTTCTTTTTCTTCGTTTTCTATACGCCTTGTAGTTACGTTGGAGACGACTACCTCTTCCAGATTTGTTGGCTTTAGTTCTGGCTCTGCCTCGGCTTTCAACTGGGACTTGTATTACTATGCGCTGGAGATTAGTTCTTCGATATTTGCGGCCCTTGGTGGCACTGACTCTGCTTAGCATTTCCTCTGCTGCTTGCCTTGCCGTATGCTGGAGCTGAAACCTTCCTTGACACTTGCAACCCTTGGTACAGAATCTGCTTTGTATTTCCTTTACTGCTTGCCTTGTTTTAAGATGGAGATGACAACTTCTTCCACATTTGTGGTATTTGGCTCTGCCTCTATTTTGTCTCTCAACTAGAGCTTGCCTTGCCATACCCTGGAGATGACTACTCCTTTCACATTTGTGGCCTTTGGCTCCGACTCTACCTTGTCCCTTGACTAGAGTTGGCCTTACCACACGCTTGAAGCTCTGCACAGAAGTTGTCTTCTTCTTCCTTACTGCTTTTCTGCTGCGTGCTTCGTATACTGTAGCAGTTTCATTACCCTGAGCAAATGAGTTCATTTCTTCAATAGCTAATTCTGCCGTGTCACAAACAGCTTGACTATCATCTAAGTAACCAACGTCCTCTACTTTGCTGGAAACTTCTGGCAAACTTTGCTCATGTCCAACTTGTTGACACTGACCACTGTTAATTTCATCTTCAACTTTTTGTTTTTCGTCAGCGCCTTCCTCTGTGCCAGAAATGTGTTCATTGACACTGTTTCCCAAGTCAAAAATCTCTTCGTCTGATTTACTGACTTGCATTTCTGCACCATCTGTCCGTCTGTTTACGGCTTCAGCAATTTCCTGGGGTTTCTCATAGATTGCTTCAGACGATTCTTGAACGTTCACCATAATCTTCGCCTTCCATTTGTCAAGTGTGTTATTTGTGGCCTTAACTTCAGCTAGAACTCTCTCGCTGTTGGCTTTAGAAGTTTCGTATATTGCCTCCATTTCGCTCATCATGGCAGCGAACATTGCGCTAATGTCTGTACTGATTGCTGCTGCACGAGTACATACCTCAATTTCTTTTTCATCGAACTCATAGCTTTCTATTTCGATGTTGCGCCGCTAGAAATCTTGCAGTAGTCGCTCCTGTAGCTGTACCTTGTCACCAGTTGTCGACAGTTTCCGCTTACTCAACTCTTCCTTGAGTTGCTCCACATTAAGCTCTTGATATATCATTTTCCTCAAAACCAATTGCTCCTACGTTTAACCTTTTCAAACGTATGTGGTTTTATTCACGTTTAACCTTTTCAAACGTGTGAGGTTCTCCTTTTCGTATCACTCTTACTTTACGTTTAACCTTTTTTTTTTAAACGTGCCGCTTTTATTTGCAAATCCCACTTCTGACACCAAATGTTACGTTTTTTATTCTCTGTTAAAAACGCTTTTCCGTAGATTCGAAGATTTGCAATAAATAAAAGACCCCAGTGTACTAATTAGGGTTAAGAATGATACAATCTTTATTTACTAATAAATACCACTAATCTAAATTCAATTCAAGAGCTTAAATACAAACACATAGATACTTCAGTATTCACAACTGGTTACCACTACACCTTCTTTGCTGTTTTATATACACGTCTCAGACCACTAGCTGCGCTAGTGTTGACACAATTCTGCTTTCTCTGTTGCTCGTCACACACAAGACTCACTCTGCCGACACTTCCAGTTGATACACCAATAACAACTCTATGGCAGACTCTCACAGTTGATACACTAATCAGGACTCGCTGGCTTCACTTACACACGTTTATCAGCTTCCACTGCTCCCTTATTCTTTACTCAAGGGACTCCACAATAAACTCAAATCACGACAGACTCTAACTGTCACTATAGACTGTACTATAGTCTCTTCAATTTCCAACTCACGTATTGTAAAGCACAGACTCAAATATCAACTCACGTTGTATCACAAATCACGAACTGCGCACAACTTAATTGTCAACTCACTTGATTAACAACAGAATTCTTATTAGCAACTGAGCTTCTTCGCAACTGACTTATTCCCAACTAACTTTTGATCGCGACTGAACTGCTGTTGGATGTGTCAACCCCTTTTTATACTTCGCACAACAACCTCTAGAATTTTCATGCAAAGTCTAGACCGAATGATCATTATCTTCAATATTGTTTACAAAGCGCGTAATTAAGTTCATGTGGTAACTATGTACATACGTGTGTATATGCATACATCATTAAGTGGTTGTTTACTTTTATTTCTGCCTTTAGTTGGAATTATCAGGCATGTATGTATGTATGCATGTAGCTATGTATACCTTCTTAATAAGCAGACCCTTGTAGTTGTTGTTGCTTGTTTACGTTTAATCACGTATGTATGTGCTACGCATGTGTATATAGTTGTTTGCTATAGTGCTTGTATGTGAATACGAGTGTACGTTTAGTTATCTATTTAAATACTTCTGGATGTTTCTTTATATTGGCCCTGTTCGAATATTCTTGCGTAACACTTATGTTAACTCGACGGCCATTTCCGTAACAATATATTGAAAGCTATAGTAGCAAGAGTATTCAAATTAAATATAAAAATAAATTTTAACAAATTTAAAAGAATAAATGTTTGGTGTTTTGTTACTTGTTTATATTCCGTCATCGTTCACATCAATCGCTGCCTCTGTCACTTATATAATACATCCTCATACACTTACAATAAGTAAGTTTTTATTTTCTACCCTAGAAATTATCTAGGAATAATTTATGTGACAAAACAACGTTTTCCGGGTCAGCTAGTCACAATATTGTTACGCAAAAATATTCGAATGGGGTTAATGTAAGTGTTACACGAAAGAAATATCCAGAAGAACTAAACGTACACACGTATTTACATGGAAGCACTATAGCAACAACAATAATTAAATATATAGCTACACGCGTATACATATACACATCAAAGTGCTAACACATATGGTAGCAACTCTGCATTACTCATAACACATGGTACTACCAACATAAAAGTCGTTACGAAGTTACTCTGATATTCAAAATAACGGCCAATCGAATTATCTACAAACGCCTAGAAACAGCAACATGAATTTTCCTGATTGTGCTAGAAGACAGTTTGATCGTCTGGCTACCAATAGTAAATGACAATACAGATGGCAACATGCATAGACGCCATTTGGCTTTACTAAAGGTAGAATTAGTAAAATCGTATCGTTCTACTTTACAGCTTGCCGTATCGTTCAGCTTTGTGTATAAATTATAGAAAATGTAACAGTTTGCACAGCACATTTCTTTTGTCTGGCCTTGATTGCGGCTTTTTTAACATTCGCTACAGAAAAATCTGTTTTCTGTAGATTTCTACGTCAGCAGTGCTACCACTACATATTTTATAACTAGTAACATGCATTGCATATGGTACGGCTTTTGTCAGCTGACACGCAACTGGTTACACTCTATATTATTCAAAGGACCCGAGAGGGAGAGCATGCGGTGGATCAGCAATTCTAATTAAGTCAAGACTCAAGTACTATATCCTTGAGAACGTTAGTGAAGAATATATGCAAGCTACGAATATTTTCGTAGAAAATTTTTGTGCGAATTTCGTGATATCATCAATTTACTCACCTCCCAGATTTTCAGTTACCGAAGATCAGTATGAAAAGTTCTAAAATCGCTTGGACCTTGTTTCGTGGCAGCTGGTGACTACAATGCAAAACATACGTACTGGGGCTCGCGTCTTGTTGCACCTAGAGGTAGAGCGTTGTTTAACAAAATTTCAAAAATGGGCTTAGATGTCATTTCGAGTGGGGAGCCTACTTACTGGCCTACTGACGTAAGAAAAATTCCAGATGTTATAGATTTTGGCGTCACGAAAAATATCCATAGGGACTTAATTCACGTAGAGTGCTCTCTAGATCTGTCCTCCGATCACTCTCCCACAATAGTTACAATTTTCAACCCACTAAGGAGTGATTTAACTAACTCATATGTGAAAACGATTAATAGGGTCAACTGGCTAGGATTCAAAAAATATATTAGTAGTCACTGCGTAGAAAACATTCAGCTAAGATCACCTGATGATATTGAATTTAATATTGCCAATCTTAACGAATAAATTAAACAGGCTGCTGAACATGCCACTACTTCCTGTCCGCGTACTGGCTTTTATAGAATTTATTCTACGGAAATTGAACGTCTTGTATGTGAAAAAAGGAGAGCTAGAAGAGAATGGCAACAACACAGATCACCCCTAAATAAAATCAGACTTAAAGAATGTACTAAACGACTCAAAGAGCTAGAGGCTTATTCTGAATTGCGATGCGAAAATCAATGCGATGCGAAAATACATAAATGCGAACAATTCCTATTCTGTATTGCGATATTCGCAAAGTTGTTTTTTATTCGCATTTCAAATGCGAAAAGGTGGCAAGTCGGTATTCTAAATTGCGAAAACAAATGTCAAACACATGTCAAATTCGCAAAATTTATTCGACAACAAAATAGCATTCGCAAAGCACAAACATGTAAGTGAAAAATAATATTTTATTTATTTATTCATCATATATTTATTATTTAATTCAGGGAAGGCAGCAATAAGACCACCAAACCGCGTCAATTTGAAATAATGGTAGAATTTATGAATAATCACAGCCAATTAGCAAGAGGCCATTTAAAAACTCCAAATGCACGTCAGTCGGCAAATACTTTGTGGCAAACGTTAACCGAAGAGCTAAATACAAATGGACCACCTATTAGAGAAGCTGCCGGATGGAAAAAAGTATGAAATATATAAACCAGTTAAAAAATAATTGATTTCAACTTTAATTTTGATAGGTATGGGCTGATTTTAAAGTACACACCAAACAGAAGCTCAGACGAAATAAAACCGACATTGGTGGCACTGGCGGTGGCCCATCACGATATAATCCACTGTCCCCCTTAGAAGAGCAATTGGTGAAACTGTTGAATATGACGGATTCAGTAAACGGATTAGCGGGCGCACTTTCCTTCGGGGCAATAACTGCTGCAAATGTTGAAAATAATGTTGAAGACATGGCTGTGATGGAACAGTTGGACGAAGTGCCTTTACAAGAATTAGCTACAGAAGTATTAGTAGATTCGGAGGTGGCAACAAATGTACGTTCCCAAAGCCGTGAACGTAATCCAAGAAAACGTTCACGATCAGTAAGCTTCTGTGATAGAGATAGTCTGCTTAAAAAGCAAGTTGATAATCAAATTGAATATGAAAAACATTCTATGGCTTCATTGAAGCAAATAAATGAAAATTTGAAAATTATAAGTCGATATCAGAGAAAGGATTTCGAAATAAGGGAAAAGGAACTGGATCTGGCAAAAATTTGAATTCGAAAAAGAAAATGCAATCGAAAATAGAAATTTGCTAAAACACAAGCTCGAATTAAAGAAAATGATGGTAGACATTGAAGAGCAAAAAATGAAACTTATGTGATATATGTACCTGTATGTAGTATTTTTGTTTTTTAGTTGTACAATTAGTTAATATGCAACGAACTGCCAAGTGATGAGTTATTTTTTGTTTTTATTTTTTATATTAGCCTGTAATTTTTTTTTTATCAATGAAGTGATTTTTTGTTATATTACCCTGTAAGTTTTTTTTTGTCAATGAAGTGATTTTGTGTTTTGAAATATTAAAGACTGTTTTATCTAGTAGTAGAAAAAAAAGATTTTTTAAATAAAACATTTACATAAATTTAAATCATATTATTTTTTATTTCATCTCTAATATTTCTAGCGATGTTTGTATAATTGTTGCTACTACTATTATAATTATTTGAGTTTGGTATATTATTATTCGATTGCGATAGATCTTCGGAGTCAACAATTTCCTCCGTTGACAGTCCAACGTTAAACTTGCAGCAAATATTGTGCAGCGCGCAACAAACATTCATAATGCGTACCACCTTTGTTGGTTCGTAATGTAGCTCTCGGGCCGCTAGGTTAGGCCGCTAGAAAACATCGAAATCTTCCTTTCATTACACCAAACACTCTTTCAATTAATGATCTGGCTTTGCTGAACTTTTCATTGAAAAGTGCTTCGGCAGAAGCCTCTGCAGCGTTTCGATATGGTGTTAAGATCCATGGTTCTAATGGATAGCCACAGTCGCCTAAAAAATTGTCAAATTGTAAAAGTATTACATTAAAAAGGAAAACAAATACTTACCAAGGATCCAAGTTCCGTTCATTCCACTGTCGAACTTTGTTTTCAGTATTTGTCTTTCATTGGAGAGATTCCACACATGGGAATCGTGACTTGCCCCTCCATACCTACAATCGACAGCTCTAATTATCATTTTATGATCACATATCTGAAATAAACTATTATTACAAATGCTATTTTTAAAAAACAAAAGATTACTTACAACCATAGCATTCATGCTATGCTTAAGCTTCCTATTAAAATATAAATGTTCGTTTTCACTGGGTCGTATCATCTGAATGTGTGTGCCATCTACTATTCCAATCACACCAGGAATATTACTTTTTCTAAAAAAAAAAAGTTTTTGCTTCTTTCTTTTCGTCTTCGGACATTTCAAATTGAATATGCTTAGGACATAGAATCTTTTCAATTGCTATGCACACTTCCGCCAAACATCGCGACATAGCTGGCTGAGATATTCCGAGGAAATGATCTTGACCAATTTGGTGTTGGTAGCCACCTTGACCAAGAAATTTTAACGCAGCCGCTAATTTGATAATTGCCGGAATTGCACTTGACTTCGTAGTATTGCATTCCGAGCTAATGTTATTTAAGACGTATACAAATGCTTCTTTATTTAATATAAAATTTTTTATAAAGCTGAAAAAAGAAATATTCTGCATAAGTAAACATTTATTTTTCGAAAGCATCAATATAAATTACCTTTTTTCATTCAAGCTTAGAATATCGGATTTGCTTCTAAGCAATCTTCTCTGTATCCTTTCATTTTGCTCATGCCTTTCTTCGTCGTCGAACCACAGTGCCACAGAATCCATTTTTATTACTTTTTTTTATAGAATTTCCAAAATAAATTTTATAAACAATTTTCATACCCAAACACACAAACAATTTATTTATTTTTAATTTGACGTTTGTTGACACTGACGTTTATTTGAGCAGCGTTGCCACGTTTTGAAATAAATTGCGAATGCGAATGCGAAAGTCTAACAGAATACCAATTTTCTTTCGCATCGCATTTCATTTGCGCATCGCATTGATTTTCGCATCGCAATTCAGAATAAGCCTCCTGCTATCGTCGGAAAAGACTGCATTACTGGAAAAGTATTTAGAAGGTTTTGATGTAACGTCAACATCTAATTACTCTTTATGGCGCGCTACTGGAAATCTTAAAAGACCCGTTGATGTCAAATCGCCACTGCGTACTTCGACCGGAGGCTGGGCAAGAAGCGATAGTGAGGAAGGTAACTTATTTTCTGAGCATTTAAAATCTGTATTCACTCCATGGTGCATCCCGGACCATCAATTTGGCTTCAGAAGTCAGCATAGATTGGTTCAAGTTGTAAGGAGGACATTTGAAGAAAAAAAGTATTGTTCTGCCCTTTTTATTGATGTTTCTCAGGCATTTGTTAAAGTATGGCACGAAGGCCTAGTTTTAAAATTGAAGACATACCTAACAATAAACATACAAAAGCTTTTGGAAAGTTATATTGTTGATAGGAAGTTTACTGTTGTGGAAGTATTCACATTATTCAGCTTGAAATATGGTTGAACTTATGGAGAATTAAAGTAAATGAATAAAAGTGTGTTCATATAACGTTTACCCTAAGAAAAGATACCTGTTCCCCCATTCGAATCAACAATCAAAATATTCCTCAACATTCTCAAGTGAAATACCTTGGCATACACCTTGATCGAAGGCTTACATGGAAATATCATATTGACTCTAAGTTAAGCCAAATGAAACTTAAATTAACTCAAATATATTGGTTAATTGGCAGAAATTCAACACTCAGCCTAGACTGCAAACTTTTGATATATAAGTCGCTGTTGAAGCCAATATGGTGCTATGGAATTCAGCTATGGGGCACTGCTTCAGCTTCAAATATTGAGAAAATCCAACGAAGGCAAAACAAAATCTTACGTTTGATAACATCGGCTCTATGGTACATTAAAAATTCAAATATACATCGTGATTTAAATATGCCACTAGTGAGTGAAGAAATTGCAAAATACGTAGGCAAATATTTAACAAAACTCGAGTCACATCCTAATTTGTTTGCCCGTAATATTTTGAGCTTTACTGGACACATCCGCCTAAAAAAGAGCGACACAAGGGCTCTTATACTCAACACTCCAGATGGGACTGCTTAAAAAGACTTCTTTTTTTTCCTTTTTGATTATCACTACTTATGTATTATTTATAACTATCACTAAACTTATGTTCGATACTGGTCGGGCCTAATAATTATATTTAGATTTAAGATTTGATTACTTATTGTTAGTTCATTTTTGAAGATACAATAAATAAATATATACTCGTAAAATTTTTTAGTTTTACCGTTTTTGAAAATTTCAAGAGTTTTGGTTTACGGTTTCCAAGATACTGCAATTGACAAAATTACATAGTTGTAGTCTGTATAAAAATACACTAACTTTGTAACTTTGCGTCACAAATGCCTCTATATTTTTTTCCTACACTGAATACTTGTACATGTGATTTTAAATTTTTTTTTAATTATTATTGAAAACTTACCAACAGAAATAATACCAACAATACACACATGTTTTATAAATACATAACAAATACAACAACCACGCTCGTGCAGTCAAGTTGCGATCGTACAACATAACTTCACATACATACGTACGCTTTATAGAAAAAACAAAATACAATAAGCACATGCAGACTTTTGTAGATTTTAAAAATAAAACGAACAAACCATACAAAAGGGAAAAATAAATCTCAAGAGATTAAAATAATAATTACTATAAGATGTCTATGTATGAACGTCCCAGTACGGTAAGCAGGGGCACTACCTGTATATTACAAGAACGGATATCACCATAAAGGCTTGTTCTAACTTTTTTGTGAACATAAGGCTACAAGATCTACCGCATTCATCTTGAGCTTTCTAATTAATTGTATTTAGTATTCAAGATCTATCGTATTCATCTTGAATTTATTTTTTACTTTTATTTCAAGATCTACCGAATTCATCTTGAAATGAAATTTCATTTTATTCTTGTTCGAGATCTACCGCATTCATCTTGAACTTCTCGTCTTATATTCAAGATCCTCCGAATTCATCTTGAATTTCTTTCACAGCTTTATTTTTCAATATCTACCGAATTCATCTTGAAAACTCGTTCAAGACCCACCGCATTCATCTTGAACTTTTCGTAGTCAAAATCCACCGAATTAATCTTGAATTATTTTTGTCTATTCCGAGAGCGACCGAATTCCTCTCAATTACTAAACGCCCTCAAGGCCCACACGAATGCTCCGATAATAAGTTGGATTAATTATAGCTGTAATTCACTGACATACATATACCCTGTACCCTTAAGATATCCTAAGTAGTATACAAGTTTCGTTAAATAAAAGCTTTGTATATTTTCTCAACATCAAAGAAAAGTTATTTTTTATTTCAAAGGAAGTGGACCTTTGAGTTCAAACCTGGACAGACTGAGTCATACCCCAGCTGGAAAAGTAAACCACGTTACAATGGCGCCCGAGCAGGGACTCGATTCACAAAACGCATCCTGTGGTAAAGCCCCAAATACAGCCACCAACGTTACCGAGTCGAGTCAAATACAAAGTAACGAAGCTACATTAAAAACTGACTCCCTTAACTGGATCTACATGCTATGAACGAAAAAACTAGCAGATGTATGTCAGCAGAATGGTATTCCAATTACCGAAACGACGACGGTAAATCAACTGCGACGACAACTGAGCGATCTCATCCGATGGAAACGACAGCCCGCCTCCTCGGAAAACCTTCTCCGTGATTTAGAGGAAGAAGTCCTGTGTGAAGAGCAACAATCGATCACCGACCAGCAAATTACGCTTCATGACCCGCCTGCAAGAAAGCAAAAAAGCCTCTCCCAATACCCGCAGCGACGCAGAAGTAATGGCCACCATCCGAAGATGGAACCTGACGTATGATGGTGGGGAAAACTTAATGGAATTTATAGGGCGCTTGGAAGAACTAGCTGAGTGCTACATATATCAACGCGGCCGTCTACTATTTTCCTTGCTAGAAATTTTGAAAGGTAGAGCACTACATGGTATCGAATTAATTGGCAAGAATTTTCTATATTGGAGCAGTTCAAGGAGCATGCAACACGCTACTTTTTACCCAGGCGATATCTCTCACAGCTAGAAGAGATGACCTATCATCGCAAGCAAGGTCCTAGAGAACGAGCAAAGGACTACATTATATCCTTACAGCTCCTTATTTGGCAACACCCAGAACTTAAGAATCGTGATCACACCGACCGGACTTACGATGGCCTAAGATGTGAATACAAGCTTTACATACGTCGACACGATTTTTCTACCCTAGACGAATTGATGGAGCTTACCGACGAATACGAGCTCATCAGAAGGGATGAATCAAGGCAGAATAGGCCCCCACAAAATCACTACATCAACTCAGCGATGCCAAATGACACGTACCAGCGAAAAACGCATTGCTGGCGCTGCAAAGCAGTATTATTAACCGATTGCCGACCAATAAAAACGCACGACGATGCGATGAGTGCATGAAAGGCCGTGCATGCCATCATAACCAGAAATTTTCTCACCAAAAATAAGGGGGGACAACTCAACGTGGTGGCGGACGTACTTTCCCGAAACTCTCTGCCACTTAATACACCGGACTTCCTAGCCACAAAGAGAAAGACTAAGTACCGAAAATTCAGGGGCAAACTACGCAACCCCTTGAAACAGCTATCCGATTGCCAATCAATAACAGCAGTCGCACCAATTACTCAAGTCGCAAAACCCAAAGCAATTGAACGAAGACCAACCCAATCTCAAGCTCCTGACAAAACTTGGAGCCACGTTGGAAATGCAGCTGCATCTATGCCAGCCCGAGGACATTTTCCGCCAACCCAAATGAGGAAAATCGTTAAAAGAAGCAAGCAATTAAAAGGACCGAAAACATACCGACCGTTCCACCTGTAAACATTATCACCCACCCCGTGCACAGCGCCACCGTACAACAGTCACTCCGACTTCCTGCCGCATCTACCCAGCAGACGGCAAACCCTATTAGAGAGAATAAATACTCCCGCAGCGATATGCTCAATTCAACCCACGATGATGAGCCAATAACAGATCCGTTTAGAGACATCACCATCAGGCCGCCGCACATTAAACGCAAGGTCCATTGCTTGTTGCGGTGGCCTGAAAATTCTGTGTCAATGACAAAAAAAAATTTGGCGTGGATTCCCCTTAGGATTACGAGTCGGGAGGAGGTCAATTACCTAGAACCTCGAGTCCCTTATCATAAATAGTTGGGGAAGGGTCAATTGCGTTGGAGAAACAACCTCCGACCCAAGCCCGAATGTTTCTTCGTCAATTTGGCGGCTGAGCATGACCGCAGAATGATAATACTCATAAAACACCTGAAAGTAAAATACGATGATTAGTTGTATGTATTAATACCATATTGGAACAATACTTTACCCTTTAATTTTTTACCTGCAAATAAAATAAAATTAGAATCTACAATATAAAAAAAAAATATTACTTTTACTTACCGCGTGCATCCAGACAAAATTATTAAAAGATATTGCGAACAGCTGTTCAAGGCGAATTCAACCATTCTATGAAAATTCTATGAATGAACAAAATAAACAAACAATTTTTTTTGAGTTGGCAACGCAGAAAATAGTAAGCGGGTTCTATAGTATTCAAAAAAAATGGATAAAAAAATGCGTTATATTTGCAAATTGTTATTTTATTTTTTTTTTGCAATAAAGTTGAATGTTGCTGTTTATTTTGAGAGCCTGGTACATCGCGGATACATAGTAACAAGAATAGCATCTTTATAAGGGAGTAGGATTATGAAGAAAGGTCCAGCAAGCAGCAAGGAATAGGTACATGTAAATTGGAGGGAATTCAAATAAAGATGGCGAGCGAAAGGGAAAAATAATCCTAAGATACATACATCTATGTATATATCTTCCACTATTTTAATCACATAATGTAAAAGAAAATGTAAATATGTATAAATAGATACCGGTAGAAAGTATACAGATATATTGGAAAATCAGGAAAATGGAAGTAAATAAGCTAGGTAGCAAACGGTGCGAGGAAGATTTTTCAAGGAGTCTCAGGTTGATTATTGTCGGTGACGGTAGTGAAGAAAAGTGTGCAGAAAATTTTCTGATAAAGCATAAAAATTGTTTTTACAAAACTAAAAGTCTAAGTTTAATATTTAAATAATTTAAATAAACTAAAAACTAAAAGTATTTATGAAAGTCAGTCAAAGTTTTAAAATTCATACTTGATTATATCGTTAAATAAAAAAATATATTAAGCTACATAAGCTTCATCAACGCATAATAATGCAAATTAAAAATTAAAAAAAAACAATAAGAAAACAAAATAACAGAAAATTTTTTACGTGTGATGCTTTTGGAGCCAGCGAGAAGGTGCCAACTGAAAGAATAAAATAAAATCCGTCAACCGAAGGAAAAACCGACAACCAACAACAACATAACAGTGAAGCTACTCCATCAACCCAGGGAGAGACACGAGCGGTCGGAAGATACTAGCGATAGTGGCCATTTCCGTGAAACAAAAAGGGAAGCCGTAAATATGTGTTGTCAAATTTTGTGTATATTATAAATAAGTATTGTATGTTAAATTATATCAGTAATCGTTAAGTAATTCCTTGCATTGCAAATAACCGAATATAAATGTTCAAAAGAGGTATAGCTGCAACAGTTCTGTCAGGATAGTAGTAAAAGAAAAATAAGGAAATATTTGATTTTTCATCTTCGTTAGTTAGAGGTTTTGAGGCTTGAAGTAAAGTAAGAAACTGCAAAGTGGCAGAGGTTATCTCACCTTAGGGAGCTCTCTCAGGCAGAAAAAAATTTGATATAATTTTGGAAGATTCATAATTGACCTTAAAATCAAGGGCGACGAGGGTGGAATGAAATAAAAGAGAATTTGCAATATAAAAACAAGAAAACAATTAGTGAAATGCTGACAGAAATGTCGTAGAATACCGCGAAATTCAAAAAAATTAAATTAAAGTTAAACAGGAAATTAAAACTTCGAGTAATTTTGTAACGTAAAAGTAAATAAATGATTATAATATTATATGTATAGAAAATGAAAAACTTTTGTGGATAAATTTTTTAGAGGGATTTTGATGTAAAAGAAGGCGTAAGTAATCAAACAAAAGTGGGGTCATAAAAAAATATACTCCGGATGAGGAAGTGACCATGGTAGGGAAAGGGCGGCTGAAAGCAACAACTTACTTTCCTAATAATGATGTGTGTCTAGTAATGTCATGTTCAATGTTTGTATAAATAATTGCTGCTTGTCTCGGGCTTAAGTGTAGGTTGAGATCACACGTCCCGAAATCTCTGGCTCTGAGCTAACCGCGGAGATACACCTAAGTGCCGCATGAGGCATGTAACAATAATGGCGCCCAAATTTAAAATAAGAACTTTGCGTTATTACGTAGTAAAGATTCAATATTGTGTAGAAGAGCAAAACACAAAACCATAGCCCAATAGTTAAGCGTAAATAGACCAAAGTAGTTCTGGCGAGATCCTGCAGTAATTTTGTAATATAACCTTTGTATCCGTTTTAGATGTTAGTCTGGAAGTCATTTGTATGAAAATTTATACAAATTATGTAGGAGATGGATGGTAAATTACCAGTGCCCGGAGTCGAAAAGGGACTGTTCTTAGGGGTAATAATGTAGCCACCTAATCGTACGCCCTAACGCTCTAAATTTTATATATTTTTTTTGCAAGTAAAAGTCGTTTTGAAAATTAGTTTGTGAAGCAATTGTATGCTAAACTGATAGCCGCATTGGCTCAGCACCAATGTGAGAAACGTTCAGATAAAGCTATAAATTGGCCTCTAGTGACACCATTAGAAGAGAAGAATGGTGGATTAGAGCACAAACGATTTGTTTTAAATACAATAGTTAATTTCGTGGAATGAACACATTATTATTAGCCCTGAAAAGGGAGCCTTTTATCAACTGTGAGATATCCGCCATATTTACATCAAAATCCCGTACAGCAGTATAAAATATTTAAGAAGGTCCTAACAACCTAGTTGTGCGAATTAAGCAGTAAAATTATATTTCTATATATATATGTTTTTTTTTGTACTAGGAAGTGATATAGATTTTTTTTAATTTTTTGTGTCTTACGTACTCATTGATTTATTTATATCTAATTTGCTCATTTATTTAATTTGTTATATACTATTTATTTGATTCTTTTTTTTTTTATTTTTTTATATATTTTTATATTTTCATTTATATTTTTTTTAATTTTTGTTATTTATTTTATTTATTATTATACGATTAAATAATTAATTTTATATATATTAAGCAAACATTTTCTTTTGCATTGTGTCGATATAAACTCAAAGCATAATTTTTTTTGGGTTGATCTAAGAACCATTTGAACATTCGCTACGCCAAAAGAAAACCTATTGTCCTATTGTGTATGAATTTTCTAATTGTCAAATCGAACCAATTAGAAATATAAGGTCTGTTCAAGATTTGGGAGGAATGAATAAAAGGAAAATTAACAGGAAGAGGCAAGTAGGTACAGTTCTAAATAGTTCATACTAGATTGAAGCTAAGCTGAAAAAAGTTACTGGGGTAAAAATGGCTAGTTCTCAAAATAATAATATAATCGATATGTCAGAGACAATCATGGCGCAAACACCATCAGCAACTTCGTGAGTAACAGCTGGAGATGCGGCAGGTCCTTCAAGTAGTAGTGTACCAGTAGTCTCACCAAGAAATGTTCAAAAAGTTAGAAATACAGTCGTCGAAGAAAATACTAATAATCAGCAAGCATTAGAGGAAAGAATGAGAGGTATGATACAGAGAGAAACTGCTGAGTTGCAGAAAACGTTAGGGGAGTTAACTACGTTCATGCGCGAATGGGCTAATAAAAACAACGGGAGCAATAATAATGGAAATAATGCTGCTCCTAGCGCTACGACAATAAATCCACAAAATAACAACTACCCTAACGCTACAGATCAAGTACCAGAGCTTGTCAGAAATAATAACAGAGCAACTTACAGCTTACCCAATTACAGTCATAACCAGGGGTCGCATAACTTCATAAGGCCTGTGTTGGTAAATTCCGACACTCCCTTTATGCACAGCAGAGACTCGTCAGAGGGAGGAAGTCACGCCAGCGGAAATACGCGCAATTCGGAAAAAAATTCGATTCGAGTCGATAAATGGGGGTTAACATTTAATGAGAATAGTACTCACATGAGCGTTGAGGATTTCATATTTCGGCTAGAGCACTTGCAAGCTCATTATGACGTGTTGTGGGAAGAAATCCTAAGAGACTTCCATCTTTTGCTAAATGGGCTGGCTAAAGATTGGTATTGGCTGCATATACGCACATATGGGCTGATGAACTGGCCAACGCTTCGTTGTGAGCTGTTAAATCAGTATCGTTCCAACACTTCCAACTTCGAAATAATGCGAGATCTAGTGGAAAGAAAGCAACAATTAAATGAGTCTCTTGATAATTTTTTTTCGACATGAATAAACTCCGCTCAAGATTAGTACAACCAATAACAGAGTTTGACATGATAAAAATTATGAAACGTAATATTAAAGAAAGTATTGCTAGAATCGTGTATCCGATTCCTGTCTCGTCGGTAGAGCAACTTCGCCTAGAGTGTATAGAAGCAGAGCTTCATTTTCCGAAAAGGGAAATCAGAAATATTACGCATGCGCCTCGTCCCATACGAGCAGTACATGAAGTACGCTTATACGAAGAAGATTGCCATGAAGTGGAGGAACTTTCATCACCTTTCGAAGAAATCGCCGCATTGAGAGATATACAACAAAAATCGCCAATAAAATGTTGGAATTGTCAGGTCGAGGGACATGGATTCAGAGATTGTGAATCACTGGAAAGAAGATTATTCTGCTACCGGTGCGGGAAAGCAAACGTAGTTGCTCCTAAATGCCCTGATTGCAAACAGGAAAACCGTCGGAGAGGCGTGAGTTCGGCGGGGTGCTCACGTCAGTAAAAAAGCCCCAAAAACTAGCGAAAACAACAAAAAAATTAAAACAACAAGACAACGTTGATAGACACTATAATGAAAACGAATAAAGTTACCAACGTTTTACCACAGCTTAGACATTATTTACCTTTGGAAGTGAGAGAAAAAAACTATGAACAGGTTAGAACAAGAATTTTTACGGACAACGATCAGCTTTGAACTCTATCTAAACGTATTTTAAAAATGAGAAAAAAATTTTCTGAACGTCGAAAAGCGCAAAAGCTGATTTTAGAAGCAGTTCACAGAGGTAGAGGTATTGAGGTAGAAATAAATGGAATGCAAATAACAGGTTTGGTGGATACCGGAGCAACCGTAAGCATTTTAGGAAACAATTGCAGAGAGTTTGTTCTCGACGCAGGCTTTGATATCACGCCGATGTGGACCAATGTGAGAACAGCTGGTGGCCAACAGCATTGAATTCTTGGCAAAATTGATGCATGGGTAGGATTTAAAGGTCAGAAACACAAAATAATTTTATACTTATGTCCTGATTTAGAACAAAACCTGTACTTGGGAGTAGATTTTGTGAGGATTTTTGAGTTAGCGCCGCAAGTTTTAAATTTATCCGAATTAAACATAGAAAAAATTCATGAAGATTTTGCCAACAACACCAGAGAACATATGGTTAAACCGCACAAATTAAACTCTTATCAGCAAAAGCAATTGGAAAATGTGATTAAATGTTTTGATTCGTTCGAAGAAAAAGGGTTGGGTAGAACGCATTTGGAAAAACACACCATTAAATTAGAAGAAGGAGCAGTACCAGTTAAGGATAAATATTACCCCATTTCACCAGCAGTACAGAAAATTACATACGCCGAGCTGGATAATATGCTTAAATTAGGAGTAATAGAAGAGAGCGATAGTCCGTGGAGTAACCGCACAACAATAGTTCGCAAACCGGGGAAGAATCGTTTTTGTCTTGATGCCCGCAAATTAAACGCACTGACCGTTAAAGATGCATATCCGCTGCAAAATATAAATGGTATCCTAAGTCGAATAGACAATACACACTATATTAGCAGTGTAGATCTAAAATACGCCTTTTGGCAAATTGAGATGGATGAAGAAAGTAAAAGATATACAGCATTCACTGTGGCCGGACGCCCGTTGTATCAGTTTCGCGTTATGCTCATGGATAAAGTTATCCCAAACAGACTAAAAGAAAATGTGTTCATTTATCTAGACGACTTGTTAGTGATATCGAGTGGATTTGGTGAACACCTGAAATTATTGCAAGAAGTCGCGAAATGTCTAAAAGCGGCAAATTTAACAATAGGACTAAAAAAATCTCAGTTCTGCTACCAAGAATTAAGATACCTAGGCTTTATAATTGGAGGAGGAGCCTTAAAAACAGATCCTGAAAAAATACAGGCTATTAGGAACATAAAGCTACCGAAAAGTACACGAGAAGTGCGAAGCTTTCTGGGAACCGCTGGGTGGTACAGGCGCTTTATTAAAGATTTTGCAACCATAGCTGCGCCACTGACGGACACTTTAAAAAAATCAGCCAAATTTTCAATGACTCCTGAAGCCATCCAAGCGTTCGAAAACCTCAAGATAGCGCTTACTTCGTCACCCGTCCTCAAACACGCAGATTTTTCGAAGCACTTTTATATCCAGTGTGACGCTTCTGATTACGGGATTGGCGCAGTGTTATTCCAATATAACGACCAGCGAGAAGAGAATCCGATAGCATTTTTCTCCCAAAAGTTGAATTCATGTCAAAGAAATTACAGCGTTACAGAAAAGGAGTGTTATGCAGCTGTAATGGCCATCAAGAAGTTTAGACCATATGTAGAGCTTATGCCATTCACGGTCATAACTGACCATGCCAGCCTAAAATGGCTAATGAGCTTGAAAGACCTAAGCGGAAGGCTAGCTCGATGGTCGTTAAAACTACAGGCGTTCAACTTCAATATCGAACACAGAAAAGGCACCGAAAATGTAGTGGCAGACATGCTGTCTAGGTTTCCGATTTCAGCAAGTGAGGTAAATCTGCAACAAATACCAGGAATTGAAGAAACAAATCGCGGAAAATCAGTCAAATCTACCTGATTTAAAAATCGAAGATGGTATTATTTTAAAAAAATTGAATTTCGAACAGGATGTGAATGAACCCTTAAAATGGAAATTGTGGATTCCCTCGAACATAGCCATGACAATAATAGAAAAAGCTCATGACACCAAAACTTCAGCCCATTGTGGTATGACAAAGACTATAGAAAAGGTAAAGCGTTTTTATTATTGGCCGCGGATGACAGCTCAAATTAGAGAATACGTTAAAGCATGTAGAGTCTGCAAAGAAACTAAGCCTGCCAACTGAAATTTAATGCCTGGTATAGGTCAGGAAGTCGTGACGGAAAGATCTTTCCAGAAGCTTTATATCGATTTTTTAGGTAAATACCCGCGATCAAAAAGTGGAAATTGTTTTATTTTTATAGTGGTCGATCTTTTTTCCAAATTTACGTTTTTGAAGGCAATGAGAGATGCCACGACTGACAATGTCATACGATTTTTAGTTCATGAGATTTTTCACAAGTTGGGAGTCCCCGAAATAATTCATAGCGATAACGGTTCCCAATTTATTTCTAAAAGTTTTTCAAAAATGATTGAAACATGTAAAATAAAACACCTTAGAACGGCAGTTTATTCCCCGCAGTCCAATGAATCGGAACGGGTTAATCAGTCTGTCCTAACAGCGATCAGAGCTTATCTGAATGAAGACCACCGCGACTGGGACTTATATCTATCGGAAATAGAATGCGCGTTGAGAAATTCGGTACATGAAGCAACAGGTTTTACTCCATTTTTCGCCTTGTTCGGCTATCACATGTTTACTAGCGGAAACGATTACAAGATAGCACGGAAATTATTATCACTAACCGACCATGAGATTAACAGTCTGCCTAACACTGATAAATTAACTCTAATCAGAGAAAAAATTCGCAAGAATATGCACGAAGCTTATATCAGGTCCGCGGAGCGTTATAAAAAAAGAGCAAGAAATATAAAATTTGTGTCTGGTCAAGAAGTTTACAGAAGAAATATGGTTCTTAGCGACTTCAGGAAAAATATCAATGCGAAATTTTGTAAGAAATTTTTAAAATGTAGAATCCCAAGGCCCATAGGGAATAACATGTATGAGCTGGAGGACTTGCAAGGCAAGAACATAGGTATTTTCCATGCCAAAGACATAAAAATGTAAAAGTGAAATATTAAAAACACCATCTTTTCGTCTGTGATAAAACTGTGATATAGGTAAAAGGAGTCAGTTTAGTTTTTGTGTGCGTGACGTAATCAGATAAGGTGCAATATTAGGATAAGGAATACCATGAAAAAGAAAACAAGTACCTAGGTGTACAAATAACAAGCAAACAAAAGAATCGGTTATGATATCTGAGTCCTTATGTCTGTATTTTGGGTGATGCTCAAAGTAAATAGATAGTAGCACCCGAAACTATACGGCTGAACATACAGTAAGTGGAAGTGTCACTCGTATATATAATAGGGAATCAGAAATTGTTTTAAAAACTTACCCCAAGCTCTCATGTGACTCCATGACCAGACAGCAAGGTACGTTCATTGAGCGATCCGTTGTAAAAGTAAGCAGCAATTGAACAAACGAGCCGTAAAATGTTTTAGCCCCTCACATTCAGATAATGATTGAGCCCGGCTATATCTCAGGGTGTGGGAGTTTCTTCGTCCTTCGACTACAGCACTGGTGTATTGTTGCGGTGGCCTGAAAATTCTGTGTCAATGACAAAAAAAAAATTGGCGTAGATTCCCCTTAGGATTACGATTCGGGAGGAGGTCAATTACCTAGAACCTCGAGTCCCTTGTCATAAATAGTTGGGGAAGGGTCAATTGCGTTGGAGAAAGAACCTCCGACCCAAGCCCGAATGTTTCTTCGTCAAGTTGCCGGCTGAGCATGACCGCAGAATGATAATACTCATAAAACACCTGAAAGTAAAATACGATGATTAGTTGTATGTATTAATACTATATTGGAACAATACTTTACCCTTTAATTTTTTACCAGTCTAATAAACAGCCTGCAAATAAAATAAAATTAGAATCTACAATATAAAAAAAATATTACTTTTACTTTTAATTTCGGACATTGGTGAGAATAAATTTCACATTGTTCCAATAAAACGTGGCAACGTCGATGAAACTAAAATGCAAATTTATGACGAAAAAGATTTCCGCAAAATGGTTGTTGAATTTGAAAAAAGTAAAACAAGCTTCTACACATACCAGCTTAAGAGCGCTAAAGGCATGCAGATCGTATTGAAGGGCATAGATTCTTATGTTGTCCCCGAAGAAATAAAAGATGCACTCGTCCTCCAGGGGTTCAAGGTAAAAAATGTGTCCAATATAATAAATAGAGAAAAGATTCCCCAACCCCTATTTCGTGTTGAACTTGAGCCTAATGATATAAAATTGAAAAAAAAGAGACGCTTCCAATTTATAATTTAAAATACCTCTTGTACCGAAAAATCACAGTTGAAGAGCCACATAAGCGTTCAGGTCCTGTACAGTGCCATAATTGCCAAGAATATGGCCATACAAAAACAGACTGCAATTTACCCTCTGTTTGTGTTGTGTGTGGCGAATTACACGGCACCGCTAGCTGCAACAAACCAAAAGATCAAAGTGATAAAAAATGCAGTAATTGTGGACGTAATCACACCGCTAACTACAGAGGTTGTCCTGTGTACTCTTTTGTAAAGAAGACTATGGTGCAAAAACCTAAATTAGCTCCAGCACAATCAGCAAACGTTTACTCTGCCACTTTTCAGCAAATGAGCCAACCAGTTACTTCCCGTGTATCGTATGCAGATGCTGCTAAGGCTAGTTCTATTCCGACACAAAATGTTTCACCGCAAAATAATTCAACAAATACAAACTCAAACTTTAATTTTAATCGCCTTGAAGCCACTATTGAAAATCTTGTGCAAACTATAAACAATTTTACAACAAATATGACTAGCATGATGCAAGAAATGTTGCGAATGCAGAATACTCTGCTTCAAGCAATGCTTAATAAGCCATGAACACGTTAACAATATGTTTCTGGAACGCAAACGGCATTCGCCAACATAAAAATGAACTTGAGCACTTCCTCACGGAGAAAAATATTGATATAATGTTAGTATCTGAGACTCATTTGACTTCGAGAAGTCTTTTTAAAATTTATGGCTACACTATATATGATACAAAGGACCCTAGAGGAAGGGCTTGCGGTGGATCAGCAATTCTAATAAAGTCAAGACTCAAGCACTATGTTCTTGATAACATTTGTGAAGAATACCTACAAGCAACAAATATTGGCATTGAAAGTTTTTGTTCAAATTTCGTTATATCATCAATTTACTCCCCTCCCAGATTTTCAATCACTGAGAATCAATATGAGGATTTCTACAAATCTCTTGGACCTTGTTTTGTAGCAGCTGGAGACTACAATGCGAAACATACGTTCTGGGGTTCGCGCCTTGTTACACCCAGAGGTCGAGCATTGTTCAACACTATTTCAAAAATGGGCTTGGATGTCATTTCGAGTGGGGAGCCCACTGACATACAAAAAATTCCGGATGTTATAGATTTTGGAGTCATAAAAAATATCTCTAGGGATTTAATTCAAGTTCAAGCTTCTCTTGATCTCTCGTCCGATCACTCCCCGACGATCATTATAATTTGTAGCCCATTAAGAAGTAACTTACATGACCCATATGTGAAGATGATCAATCGTGTTAATTGGGTTCAAAAAATATCTCAGCAGTCATTGTACGGAAAACATTACGCTTATAACACCCGATGATATTGAATCGAACATTGCCAATCTCAGCGAGAATATTAAACAGGCTGCTGAACATGCCACTATCTCCCATCCGCAGATTGGGTTTAATAAAATTTATTCTACAGACATTGAACGTCTCGTACGTGAAAAAAGAAGGGCTAGAAGGGAATGGCAACAGCACAGATCACCACAAAATAAAATCAGATTTAAAGAGTGCACTAAACGACTCCAAGAGTTGCTTGCATCTGAAAAAATTGCATCTCTGAAAAATTATCTGGAGGGTCTTGATGTTACACCGGCGTCTAATTACTCCCTGTGGCGCGCTGCCAGAAAGCTTAAAACACCCGTTGAGTATAAGCCACCTCTACGCACATCTACCGGAGGTTGGGCAAGAAGCGATACTGAAAAAGGTAAAATATTTGCTGAGCACTTAAAATCCGTTTTTACGCCAAATATATGTACTGGTGTTGCTGATTTGCCGAATATAGTCGCTCTACCCCCTCAACACATAAAGTTTAAGACGCGTGATTTACAAAAATTAATTGCCGAACTCAACCCGAAGAAAGCTCCGGGTATTGATGGAATTAGTAATCAGATGCTGATGAACTTGCCTCGTATTGCAATGAGAATCCTGTTATTCATATTTAATGCTATTTTACGACTGGAGTATTATCCACACAACTGGAAACTTACCAAGGTTAAAATGATTCCAAAGCCGGGCAAAGATATAACAAAGGCTGAGTCATATAGGCCAATAAGTCTACTATCTACAATGTCAAAGCTTTTCGAAAAACTGCTCAAAACAAAATTGTCCCCAATTCTAATTAGTAGTGGGTGCATACCAGACCATCAATTTGGTTTTAGAAGTCAGCATAGCACCATTGAACAAACTCACAGATGGGTTCAATTTATAAGAAGAACTTTTGAGGGAAAAAAGTATTGTTCTGCGCTGTTTATTGATGTTTCCCAGGCATTTGATAAAGTGTGGCATGAAGGCCTTATTTTAAAATTGAAGACTTACTTACCAATAAACATTTTAAATCTTTTGGAAAGTTACATTATTTCCCATAAGTTCACTGTTGCGGAAGGAGACTTTACAAGTAGGCCTGAAACAATTTCATCTGGTGTGCCACAGGGGAGTACACTGGGACCAGTTTTATATTTAATTTATACTTGTGATATGCCTGTGAGCAGTAGTATCCATACTTCCACATTTGCCGACGATACAGCCTGCCTTAGTATGCATGAAAACCCTGATGAGGCATCCCGCAAGCTCCAGGAACACATTAGCCAGATGGAGCTTTGGTTAAACTTATGGAGAATCAAGGTAAATGAACAAAAGTGTGTTCAAGTAACATTTACTTTACGAAGAGATACTTGTTCCCCCATTCGGATTAACAATCAAGTTGTTTCTCTACATTCACATGTGAAATATCTTGGTATACACCTTGATCGACGACTTACATGGAAACACCACATTGACTCTAAGTTAACTCAAATGAAACTTAAATTAACTCAGGTACATTGGCTGATTGGTCGAAATTCAACACTTAGCCTAGACTGTAAACTTTTAATATACAAGTCGCTTTTAAAGCCAATATGGTGCTACGGAATTCAACTATGGGGCACTGCTTCAGCTTCAAATGTAGAGAAAATTCAACGCAGGCAAAACAAAATTTTACGCATGATAACATCGGCTCCATGGTACATCAAAAATTCAAATATACATTGTGATTTGAATATGCCTCTAGTGACTGAAGAAATTGTAAAATACGCAGGCAAATATCTAACAAAACTCGAATCACATCCTAATCCGCTTGCTCGTAATATTTTGAACTTTACTGGACACATCCGCCTAAAAAAGAGGGATACAAGGGCTCTTATTCACAGCACTCCAGATGGGACTTCCTGAAAATACTTTTATTTTTTATACCCTTTACCAACAAAAATGGTAAAAGGGTATATATAGGTTTGTCATTCCGTTTGTAATTTCTATAATATCAATAAGCGACACATAAAATATATATATTCTGGATCCTTATGCATAGGGAAGACGAATAAGCGATGTCCGTCTGTCCGTCTGTCTGTACGTGAAATCGGTTTTCCGAAGCTCCCAGAAGAGCTAGAGACTTCGTTCTTGGACTGGTGTGTCAGAAATTTTCCAAAATAGATTGGTATTGAAATTCAGCATAATCGAGCAGACCATTGCAGAGCTGGAAAACTTAAACTTTATTTTGCCATATAAAAGTAACTACCGAAAACAAATTTTTATTTTTTTTTAATAAAAAAACTTATTTTACACTTCAGTACGACTAAAATTGGAATTTTAAATTGAAAAAATATAAAAAATTTAAAAAGACGTTTCCAGGGTTGGAAAACTTTAACTTTTTGTGTCATGTAAAATTAACTATGTCTAAAACTATATTAGTATTTTCTCGAGAACCGTAAGAGCTAGAGACCTGAAATTTGGACACAGTGTGTAACCCTTTGGCCGCTACAACAACAAATGCGTGAGAGCTGGAAATTAAAGGGTGTTGCAAAACGAGCAACGAAAAATTTTAAAATCCCATGTAATATACATACAATTGTATGTATGTATGTATATACACTTGAAATTTGTAAGGTTAGTGTATTTTTATACAGACTTCAAAAATTAACACTAAAATTTCCAAACATTTAAATTAAAGGGTGTTCCGTCAGTTAATGCACTTTTGATATGCAATTTTGACAACTTGCTGTATCTTGGAAACCGTAAGAGCAAAACTCTTGAAATTTTCAAAAACGGTAAAACTAAAAAAACAAAAAATTATAAAATCGCCAAACCGAAAAAAATCTCAAAAAACAAAAAAAAAATCGCTAAAACGAAAAAAAGCACCAAATTACAAAAAAAATTTCTAAGACTAAAATAAATCGCGAATAACCGGAAAAATTGCTAAAATAAAAAAAAATCGCTAAAATGAAAGAAAATCGCCAAAATGAAAAAAAACCCCAAAGTGAAAAAAAAATCGCCAAAACGAAAAAAATGGCCAAAACGAAAAAAACCCCAAAAAAAGAAAAAAAAATTTTAAATGAAAAAAAGTCGCCAAGATGAAAAAAATCGCCAAAATGAAAAAAACCCAAAAACAGGAAAAAATCGTCAAAATAAAAAAAAATCGCCAAAATTAAAAAAATCTCCAAAATGAAAAAAAAGCCCCAAAAACAGAAAAAAATTGCCAAAATTAAAAAAAACCCCAAAACAGTAAAAAAAATCGCTAAAATGAAAGAAAATCGCCAAAATGAAAAAAACCCCAAAATGAAAAAAAATCGCCAAAACGAAAAAAATGGCCAAAACGAAAAAAAACCCCAAAAAAAGAAAAAAATTTAAAATTAAAAAAAGTCGCCAAGATGAAAAAAATCGCCAAAATGAAAAAAACCCAAAAAACAGGAAAAAATCGCCAAAATAAAAAAAAATCGCCAAAATTAAAAAAATCTCCAAAATGAAAAAAGCCCAAAAAACAGAAAAAAATCGCCAAAATTAAAAAAAACCCCAAAACAGTAAAAAAAATCGCTAAAATGAAAGAAAATCGCCAAAATGAAAAAAACCCCAAAATGAAAAAAAATCGCCAAAACGAAAAATATGGCCAAAACGAAAAAAAACCCCAAAAAATAGGAAAAAATCGTTAAAATGAAAAAAGTCGCCAAGATGAAAAAAATCGCCAAAATGAAAAAAAAACCCAAAAACAGGAAAAAATCGCCAAAATAAAAAAAAAAAATTCGCCAAAATTAAAAAAATCTCCAAAGTGAAAAAAGCCCCAAAAACAGAAAAAAAATCGCCAAAATTAAAAAAAACCCCAAAACAGTAAAAAAATCGCCAAAAAGGAAAAAATCGCCAAAATGAAAAAAATCTCCAAAATGAAAAAAAAAACCAAAATGAAAAAAAAAACCAAAAAACAGAAAAAAAATCGCCAAAATGAAAAAAAAAACGCCAAAATGAAAAAAAATCGCCAAAATGAAAAAAACGCCAAAATAAAAAAAATCGAAATATTAAAAAAATCGCCAAAAGGAAAAAAATCTCCAAAATGAAAATAAACCCCCAAAAAGAGAAAAAAATCGCCAAAATAAAAAAAATTGCCAAAATGAAAAAAAAAGCGCCAAAACAAAAAAAACCCCAAATAACGGAAAAAAATCGCCAAAATGAAAAAAAATCGCTAATATGAAAAAAATCTCCAAAATAAAAAAAGCCCCATAAACAGAAAAAAAATCTCCAAAATGGAAAAAAAATCGCCAAAATGAAAAAAAATCCCAAAATAGGAAAAAATCGCCAAAATAAAAAAAAGAATTGCCAAAAAAATCGCCAAAATGAAAAAAAAGTCGCCAAAATTAAAATAAACCCCCAAAAAACAGAAAAAAAATCGCCAAAATGAAAAAAAAACAGAAAAAAATGGCCAAAATGAAAAAAACGCCAAAATAAAAAAAATCGAAATATTAAAAAAATCGCCAAAAGGAAAAAATCTCCAAAATGAAAATAAACCCCCAAAAAGAGAAAAAAATCGCCAAAATAAAAAAAATTGCCAAAATGAAAAACAATCGCCAAAACAAAAAAAACCCCAAATAACGGAAAAAAATCGCCAAAATGAAAAAAAATCGCTAATATGAAAAAAATCTCCAAAATAAAAAAAGCCCCATAAACAGAAAAAAAATCTCCAAAATGAAAAAAAAATCGCCAAAATGAAAAAAAATCCCAAAATAGGAAAAAATCGCCAAAATGGAAAAAGAATTGCCAAAAAAATCGCCAAAATGAAAAAAAAGTCGCCAAAATTAAAATAAACCCCCAAAAAACAGAAAAAAAATCGCCAAAATGAAAAAAAAAAACAGAAAAAAATGGCCAAAATGAGAAAAAAGCGACAAAACTGAAAAAATCGTTTAAACTGAAAAAAACTGCGCGAGTCAAAGTCGCACTTTACTGAATTTTTTAATATTAAAGGAATTAAATTAAACTAAGTTTTTTCTTATTTCGTTTTTGCTTCGTTTACTTTACATATTTTATGTATTTTTTAAAAAACTAGATCGGTATCAATAATCAGAAAAATCCAAAATTATGACTCCAGGGTTGGTTGGAAAACTCACGCTTTTGTGTTATGTAAAATTAAATAGGTCTAAATTTTTTTCTTTTTCTTTATAAATTGAATATATTTTATGCTTCTGAAAGAAAAGTTTGGCGTATGAAATTTGAAAAATTAAAATTACAGCTCCAAAGATGGAAACTTTAAAAAAATTATAAATTTTTTCACAAAACAAATATGTATGTATGTGTCTGCATACTATATATATGTACGTACGTTGGTAAAGGGTATATAAGATTCGGCACAGACGAATATAGCACTCTTACTTGTTTATATTTTTTTCCTTTTGATTATCACTACTTATGTATTATATATAACTATTACTAAGCTTATGTCCGACACTGGTCGGGCCTAATTATATTTTTATATTTAAGATTTGAATACTTATTGTTAGTTCATATATGAAGATACAATAAATAAAATATGTAGTAATAATAATAAAAAAAAAAACTTTTACTTACCGCGTGCATCCAGACAAAATTATTAAAAGATATTGCGAACAGCTGTTCAAGGCGAATTCAACCATTCTATGAAAATTCTATGAATGAACAAAATAAACAAACAATTTTTTTTGAGTTGGCAACGCAGAAAATAGTAAGCGGGTTCTATAGTATTCAAAAAAAAATGGATAAAAAAATGCGTTATATTTGCAAATTGTTATTTTATTTTTTTTTTTGCAATAAAGTTGAATGTTGCTGTTTATTTTGAGAGCCTGGTACATCGCGGATACATAGTAACAAGAGTAGCATCTTTATAAGGGAGTAGGATTATGAAGAAAGGTCCAGCAAGCAGCAAGGAGTAGGTGCATGTAAATTGGAGGGAATTCAAATAAAGATGGTGAGCGAAAGGGAAAAATAATCCTAAGATACATACATCTATGTATATATCTACCACTATTTTAATCACATAATGTAAAAGAAAATGTAAATATGTATAAATAGATACCTTTTAATTTAAAATTTATTTGCTGGTGGTTCAGCGATGTCTATATGCATTTCATTGTTGCTGTAACAAATCGTCAGTAGACTTCAACCACACATCTTGAACAGTCACCAACCTCTTATCCTATGTACAGACTTTCAAAAACTATTTGAGAATTCACAAATAATAATATTTTTGAAAATCACAAAAGAAAAATAAGCATAGTAGGCTTATAAACTTATACAAAACCCAGCAAATAATTTATATTCGATATGAATCTATTCTATTTTTCTACACCTTTATACAATTAGAAATCCTTTGGATAACAATAAAAGTAATTATAAGGCAAAATGAAAAATAAAATCTAAATTTAACATTTAAGAAATTTATTATTTGACATATTGTCAAGTTTATTTTAATTTGAAATTTATTTGCTGGTGGTTCAGCGATGTATATATGCATTTCATTGTTGCGGTAACAAATCGTCAGTAGACTTCAACCACACATCTTGAACAGTCACAAACCTCTTATCCTATATAAATTATTTGCTGGGTTTTGTATAAGTTTATAAGCCTACTATGCTTATTTTTCTTTTGTGATTTTCAAAAATATTATTATTTGTGAATTCTCAAATAGTTTTTGAAAGTCTGTACATAGGATAAGAGGTTTGTGACTGTTCAAGATGTGTGGTTGAAGTCTACTGACGATTTGTTACAGCAACAATGAAATGCATATAGACATCGCTGAACCACCAGCAAATAAATTTCAAATTAAAATAAACTTGACAATATGTCGAATAATAAATTTCTTAAATGTTAAATTTAGATTTTATTTTTCTTTTTACCTTATAATTACTTTTATTGTTATCCAAAGGATTTCTAATTGTATAAAGGTGTAGAAAAATAGAATAGATTCATATCGAATATAAATTATTTGCTGGGTTTTGTATAAGTTTATAAGCCTACTATGCTTATTTTTCTTTTGTGATTTTCAAAAATATTATTATTTGTGAATTCTCAAATAGTTTTTGAAAGTCTGTACGTAGGATAAGAGGTTTGTGACTGTTCAAGATGTGTGGTTGAAGTCTACTGACGATTTGTTACAGCAACAATGAAATGCATATAGACATCGCTGAACCACCAGCAAATAAATTTCAAATTAAAATAAACTTGACAATATGTCGAATAATAAATTTCATAAATAGATACCGGTAGAAAGTATACAGATATATTGGAAAATCAGGAAAATGGAAGTAAATAAGCTAGGTAGCAAACGGTGCGAGGAAGATTTTTCAAGGAGTCTCAGGTTGATTATTGTCGGTGACGGTAGTGAAGAAAAGTGTGCAGAAAATTTTCTGATAAAGCGTAAAAATTGTTTTTACAAAACTAAAAGTCTAAGTTTAATATTTGAATAATTTAAATAAACTAAAAACTAAAAGTCTTTATGAAAGTCAGTCAAAGTTTTAAAATTCATACTTGATTATATCGTTAAATAAAAAAATATATTAAGCTATATAAGCTTCATCAACGCATAATAATGCAAATTAAAATTTAAAAAAACAATAAGAAAAGAAGATACTAGCGATAGTGGCCATTTCCGTGAAACAAAAAGGGAAGCCGTAAATATGTGTTGTCAAATTTTGTGTATATTATAAATAAGTATTGTATGTTAAATTATATCAGTAATCGTTAAGTAATTCCTTGCATTGCAAATAACCGAATATAAATGTTCAAAAGAGGTATAGCTGCAACAGTTCTGTCAGGATAGTAGTAAAAGAAAAAGAAGGAAATATTTGATTTTTCATCTTCGTTAGTTAGAGGTTTTGAGGCTTGAAGTAAAGTAAGAAACTGCAAAGTGGCAGAGGTTATCTCACCTTAGGGAGCTCTCTCAGGCAGAAAAAAATTTGATATAATTTTGGAAGATTCATAATTGACCTTAAAATCAAGGGCGACGAGGGTGGAATGAAATAAAAGAGAATTTGCAATATAAAAACAAGAAAACAATTAGTGAAATGCTGACAGAAATGTCGTAGAATACCGCGAAATTCAAAAAAATTAAATTAAAGTTAAACAGGAAATTAAAACTTCGAGTAATTTTGTAACGTAAAAGTAAATAAATGATTATAATATTATATGTATAGAAAATGAAAAACTTTTGTGGATAAATTTTTTAGAGGGATTTTGATGTAAAAGAAGGCGTAAGTAATCAAACAAAAGTGGGGTCATAAAAAAATATACTCCGGATGAGGAAGTGACCATGGTAGGGAAAGGGCGACTGAAAGCAACAATTTACTTTCCTAATAATGATGTGTGTCTAGTAATGTCATGTTCAATGTTTGTATAAATAATTGCTGCTTGTCTCGGGCTTAAGTGTAGGTTGAGATCACACGTCCCGAAATCTCTGGCTCTGAGTAACTGCGGAGATACAATTAAGTGCCGCATGAGGCATGTAACATGCTCGACAATCTACCTTCAGGAAGACCGAAAGTGGAGGTGGGATAAAGAATGGTATTGTTCGATTCCGAAGTCAGGGGCAGGTCAAAATGTTCCCCCTCAGCGAACCCTAGTTCCTGAAAATTACCGTTGAAGTATTTTTATTATTATATAAAGTATTTTTCACTTACCTGATTTTTTTTATACAGTACTTACTTGATTTATTGTAAAATTATTTTTTTTACTTATGATTTGTTTTCGAGGTACTTGTTCTAAACTATTGTAATTAATTACCTGAATATTATTTTTAAGTACTTACCTGTATGAATTATAAAAAGTATTACTTTTAATTATTGACCTGAATTATGAGTACCTGAATTATCAAACAATTATTGATTGAGCCGAAGCTATTCGAGCTCGTTAAAAGATTACCTTCGGGTAAGTGCAGATCGTAAGATCTTGACTCAATTAATTAATACCAACTTTTATTTTATTTTAAAGTAGGAGGGGACTGTAACGTTCCGTAACAAATGCCTCCATATTTTTTTCCTACACTGTATACTTGTATATGTGATTTAAAATTTTTTTTATTATTATTGAAATCTTACCAACAAAAATAATACCAACAATACACACGCCAAGATTTCTAACTCAAACGTCTTACACAAACAGGGGGTAAAATAAAACATCGTTGTCAAAATCATATGGTAAACGCAACGAGAAAATCAAAAAATGTGAACTCGTCCTTTTCAAAATTCGGATGTTAGAGAACATGCTAATAATTTGTATATTTTAAATTTCAACTTAAACAGATGTCGCCATATGCTTTAATATTCCAGCTTACAAGCAAATTTGTGAAAACGATTTGGTAGTCAGAAAAAATTCGGTTATTTCAATAAAAACAAATAAAAATATGTAATTTGAACTAAAAAATCTTTTAGTACAATTAAGCTAAAAAAAGTAGAATATTTGAAAGTTGTTGGTAGAATTTTAAGATTGTCAATGCCGTACCTGATGTACACATGTATGTAGAAAGTAAAAATAAATACAGTAAACATTGTGTGTTACATATCGTTACCTTAATAGGACTCATTATTTTCTTGAAGTCGAGTTTTTTGTATATTTCGGTAGAAGAACATCTAATGTATCGCAAAATGCAAGAATCTCGAATTCAAATAAATAATGAGTTAGGGCATTTCTATATTAAGGTAACGATATTTAGGTTCCCAGCTAAAAAAAATATGTATGGTCCATATATTTTTAATATATGAATGTATATAAACATATATATATCAATGTATATGAATTCATGTATGGAAATGTATGGGATTATACATGGCAAAAGTATTATATATGAATTGATATATGGACTAATGTATGAAATGTATTATAATAATAATGAGCTCATATATGGAAATATAATTATGAAGCTCCCCAGCTAAAAAAATTATGTATGGTTCATATATTTTTAATATATGAATGTATATAAATAAATATGAATATGTATGAATTCATGTATGGACATATATAGGATTATATATGGCAAAAGTATTATATATGAATTGATATATGTACTAATATATGAAATGTATTATAATGTATGAGGTCATATATGGAAATTTAATTATGAAGCTCTTCATATATATAGAAATAAGATGTGATATATGGAGCCATATAAAAATATACGCGTACATGATATCTCACATAAGATTGTAATCAAAAAAGGTTGTATTTTATTTACTCGATATTTTTCTCTCTTTTTTATCACTGGTCAATTGCAAATCTATTAAAAAATACAAACGGTATGCAAAGTTTATATGTGTTCAGCCTCAACGTTTAAAAAATAAACACCATTCTTGTACGATTTTTTACATTGCGGCCCTATTAAATAAGTGAAATAATCAAAACGACATACAATCATTAATTTCATAGAAAATAACGGAATAATCTAGATTTTTTTTAAAACAAAGTTCATATTACTGCAAAAAAATTTTATTGAAAATTTGTGTTGGTATAAAAACGGATAATTTTTTTTAATGAGTTTTTAATCTAAATTCTTATTAAATTAAATTTTATGTACGAAGATGGGTTTGGTATTTTTTAAATAATCGATGCACCTTTTCTCCTAAAATGAGAGTTCGTTTTTGATTATTTATCCAACAAATATTTCATCAAATACAACTTCGATGTTTAAAATCTTAAAAATAGTAATTTTAATTAGCAATATGCCAAAATCGACTTTTTGCGAAAAAGAACTTTTTTATTGTTGAAAATGGATCTTTAGGGCTTCAGCAGCTCTGTGACTTTTTCATAATTCCGTTATATTAAAAATACCGTTATTTTAGATTATTGCAGAAATTCAAAATTTTGACCATTAAATTGCCAGAATTCGACCAAATAATGTTTGGCAAATTTTATGCAAAATCCTTTGGCGAGTATTTTTGCTGAACATATGAACTCATAGTATTTGCAAATAAAGGGTGTTTTGATAAATTTTTCAATAAAAAATGAATTTTGCGCAATCTAGCAGCAATAATTTGTACAAACATTAAAAAAACCTTTTGAAAATCGGTTGGAAAAATAACCGAATGAGAAAGAGAAGAGCTATAAAATAATTAAATAGTTTAAAATTTATATTAAAATATTTACAAAATTGATAAATTTTTAAACGTTTTTTTAAATAAAATGCAAAGAAAAAAACCACGGCGGTTTTAGTTGACTTTGAGTTAATCAGTAAAATTTAGAATAAATTATAAAAGAGAATGACAAATTAATATCGTTTCACATGTGCAATAATTAGCATGCATTGCTGATATTAGCTCCGGTAGAGTACCCAAAAATTTGTAATAATTAAAAAAAAAATGTTACTGAACTTATTTTCCGTTCGCGTAGTTTTTTATACAAAAGTTTTTAATGCGAGTAATTTGTTCAATTTACTTAGCTACTAAACTTTACGGAAAAAGTACACAAACGGACCTATTATTGATAACCCTATTAGAGAAAGTTTACTTTGCAAGGTCTTAATTCAGCTGTGTGAAAGACAGAAGTAGTAGTACAGCCTCTCTCTGTCTTTCTCCCAGCTGAATTAAGACTTTGCAAAGTAAACTTTGCGTGTGGAAAAGGGGTGTAAGAGAGCAAATAACAGTAAATCAGTAAAAAATGTTCTAAACAAAAACATTGACACAAAGCAAAACAATAACATTACAAATGTAAAAAATTATAGCGTACTATTTACAATGAAATAATTTGAGCAAGACGAGGTACAACAAGGAGAACTTTTGAATATCATATATTTTATTGATGACTTGAAAGTCAAATAAAGTCTTAATTACAAATGTATAATTCATTTCACTAGCATGAATTCCTGTTATTTCTAAATATTCACTCTATTTTTGTAATGAATGAATAAAATTTGCCGAAAATAGGGTTTAATGTTTTTTACGGCACAAATTGTGCTGACTATTATGCCTTAAAATTCAACATAGTTGTGGACAACTATAATATCTTAAATTCTGCGGTGGTGCTTGAAGATTATGTCCCTGTTTCAAATGTGAATGAAGGTAAAAAAAAGAGTTTTTTTTAATTTTTTCGTTTATTTTTACATTTTCCAAATTTTCTTGTCAACGAAAAATCCGATTGTCACGCACCACCGCAGAATTTTAGAACTTGAAAGCATTAACAACTGTGTTAAATGGCAAGACATACAGGGGTGTTCTGTAAATCGCGTGATTTGAAATCGCCTAATTTCCAGAAAAAAACTCAATTAAAAAGGTGACTTATTGCAGATTTTTGATTGGTTTTAATGTTTCAGATGCTTAAGATATTTCAAATGAACCTAACTTTGAATGCACTAAATCGTCCGATCAGCGAAACACTGTTTTCGATTTTGGAAACCGTACGATTTCAAAACGCGCGGTTTACAGAACACCCCTGATAATATTCAGCCCAATTTGTGCCACGTTAAGCCTGATACTCTGTTCACAATTTCGTGCGTATTTGGTATGAAATATTTGCGAAATAAATTCGCAAGAGTAGTACTCTGTTCTTGGTGTGAAAAACACGGAAAATCATGTCTTTCCATGCAAAATTAATCTGGCATCATTTTAGTTTAGCTGCGAAACAACATGAGCAGTACTTTTTTCGTACGGAATTTTAACAATGTTGCATACTTTCAAGCAATAAAAACGAGAAATTTATTTCAAAAACCGCGAGTTGGGCTACATTTAGTACATGTCAAATTTTTCACGCGAATTAACGAATGGCACTGAAAATTTTTCACAACTTCGAACAGAGTACCATGCTTTAAATGTTAGCAGTAGTATTTTCTTGCTTCCAAGTTTTGTTGTTGCCATTTACTTTTTATCAGTGTATTGTTGCAACAATATCCGTAAATAGAAGATTACTACGCAAACTAAATATGTAAAAAATAAAAATGTTAATTTTGTAGCTAAAAAATTATGTATGGTCCATATACATATTTTTAATATATAAACGTATATAAATATATATGAATATGTATGAATTCATGTATGGAAATATATAGGATTATACATGGCAAAAGTATTATATATGAATTGATATATGGACTAATATATAAAATGTATTATAATGTATGAGGTCATTGTATAGGGTGTTTTTTATTGAGGTATAGAACTTTAAGTTGGCATCACTTTTTTAACTGGCGGCCATTTTGTCAGCTGTCAAGTGATTAATATTTAGTTTTGTTTGCCATTTCATCATGAACAGGTTGACAAAAGAACAACGCTTGCAAATCGTGCAAATTTGCTTTATTCGAGCCAGCGGAATTGGCTTTAAAAAAGCCGAATTGGCTTTATTCGAGCCAGCCGTGGCGGCCACATGCCCGAAATCATATTTAAACATTAATGGCATAAAATTATCCTTCCAATAAAGCCAAATTGATGGACATTAAAACGATTTTCTTGTGTTTTATTTCAATTCGAAGTTCTATACCTCTAAAAAACACCCTTTATATGGAAATTTAATTATGAAGCTCTTCATACCCTGTCGGAAATTTGGCTAACTTTAAGCTAACTATTTCGCAACTCGTACTGACTGACACTTGGATTACTTTGCAATGTAATCAACTGACTATTTGAACATTGCGATGATCTAGGCGGTAGTCAATTGTCTCACTCTGCACTACTTTCAGCTAACTTAAAGTTGACGTTTTTAAATCACCTGGTAGTCAGTAAATTAAAAAAAATTATTTCTGGGTTTCGAACATGTAACATCACACGTTATGTACTCATCGCGCTACCACTCGGCTAAGCTGCCATCTAAAATAACAACAGCAAAAATGTTAATATAAAACTGAAATGAGTTTTATAGTAGCTGAGAATAAATTTGTTGGCTCTCATCAAATTCGATTACGTACTCAACTTAAGAATTAATTGTGGGTTTGTTCTGGATGACTTTGCAGCTAGCTTAAGTCAGTTTAAGAAAAGTTAACTATAAGTTGAACTTTTTTTTATAGTCGACCACACATTCTCCGACAGGGTATATATAGAAATAAGATGTAATATCGTCGCTGTTTTAACTAACCGACCCAACTGAAATTTTTTTGAAAAATGAGTTAAGTCCTTTACTAGACTTTATAAGTCATAATCTGGGTTGTCAGATACGGCGATTTCTCGCCAAACGTGGCGATTTTTCAACTTGTTTGGCGACTAAATGTTTGATTTGGCGACATGGCGATTTTTCTGGCGATAAATAAATTTGTTGGCGATTTAATGGCTATTTTTTAACAAAATTGAGTTTGAAAATTTTAGTAATTCAGGAAAATTAGTTTGTTAAAGAAGTAGTTTCAAAAATAAATCCTATTAAAACTCGTCTGCAAGATATTCGGGTATGTTCTGTATTCCACACCTTTTAATTTCACGAGGAATACAGAACATACCCGATTAAAGCAATTTGATTTGGATGATTTTTCTTATATTAATTAATTAATAATGCGTTTTGAATTTAATAAAATAAATAAAAAAAATTTTGGCGATTTTATTTCTGCTTTTGGCGATTTGCTGCTGAATTTTTATACGATTATTTTAAAAAAATTTATATTAAAAAAAGTGTTATATAAAAACAAATTTATTATCAAATATATGTGAAGAAAAACCACATAAAATCAATTTGGCGAAATAGCTCGGAAAAAATCTGACATCCCTGGTCATAATACACATTGTCTACAATTTTCATGACTGTAAGCATTACTTTTATGCCTATATACATAAGTACAAAGATTTCTGACGCACCCATAAGAATGAATGTATAAAACAACCGTAAAAACTGCTCTCCCTATAAAATCGTACAAGAATTAAGTTTATTCTTTAAGCGTTGTACGAATATAAACTTTGCAAACTGTTTGTATTTTCTAATAGATTTGCAATTCACCAGTAATAAAAAAAGAAAGAAAAAGATCGAGTTAATAAAATGCAACCTTTTTTGATTGGAAAACGATCTTATGTGAGATATCATGTATCCATACATTTTTATATGGCTTCATATATTACATCTTAATTCTATATATAGATCCACACATGAAGAGCTTCATAATTAAATTTCCATATATGACCTCATATATTACAATACATTTCATATATTAGTCGATATATCAATTCATATATAATACTTTTGCCATGTATAATCCTATATATTTCCATACATGAATTCATACATATTCATATATATTTATATACATTCATATATTAAAAATATATGGACCATACATATTTCTTTTAGCTGGGCTGTTAAATTTTTAAAATGTTTGTTAGGTCAGTTAGTTAAAACGATATATGGAGCCATATAAAAATTTATGCATCCATGATATCTCACATAAGATTGTTTGTGCAATCAAAAAAGGTTGCATTTTATTAACTCGATCTTTTTCTCTTTTTTTAAAAAGTGGTGAATTTTAAATCTATTAGAAAATATATACGGCATGCAAAGTTTATATGCATACAGTCTCAAAATATAAAATAGAATAACTTTTGTAACAAAAAAACCATTATTGTACGATTTTATATATTGTGGCCGCATTTAATAAATAAATAAATCAGAAGGATAATTCTGTCATTAATTTTATAGAAAATAACGGAATTCTCTAGATTTTTAAGAAACAAAGTTCATATTACTGCCAAAAATTATATTTAAAACTAGTGTTAATATAAAAACGGATTATTTTTTCTTTTATAATTGCACTAGTTTTAATCTGATTTCTTAAGTTAGGAATTTTGTTTTTTGTTTTAATAATCCAATCACCTTTTCCTATAAAATGATGAATGGAATGTGTTTTAGTCAGTTTTTAATTATTTTATTGGAGCTTATTTGTTTCTATTCGATTTGGTTAAAGTTCGTATCACTCTGTAAGACAAATTACATCTGATAATTTTTAAAGAACAAATTGCACTAAAAACTATTGTAAATTATTGTGACAAACTTCAGCATAATGGGACAACATGCAGATTACAAAGGCCGTCACAAATGTTTTATTAAATAAAGCCTCCCTGTACTAAATCTTACAAAAAAACTCATTAATTTTAGTAATATATATAATAGTGTATGAATATTAAAATTGCATACTGTATATGGAACAGTTATTCTATAGTTATCCATACATGTATGGAAATGTATGAATATATATTATCATATATGTCCATATACCCTAATTTTTAGGATCTGAACCATATATGAAACATCATATGTATATGCTCCATACATATTTTTTTGGCTGGGTTTTGACATAAATATTGCGTTAAATTTATAAAAAGTTAAAAAAAGCTGACTCTACCCCCGAAGCACGAAAAATCATTCGGCATTCACAGCTTGAAAATTAAATACATTTCTTTGGCATATTGCTAATTTTAATAAATATGAATATGCATTTACAAATATGGATATGTATGAATATATATTATCATATATGGCCACATACTCTCATTTTGCGGATCCGAATCATATATGGAATATCATACATATATGATCCATACATATTATTTTAGCTGGTCTTATGTATGTTAGGTTAGTTCACTCAAATTTTAACTGAATTTCAATGCAGTAAGCTCAATGTATATATGTACATATACATATTAATAACCAGGGAAATCAAAAATATGCTCTAAAAAAAGTGTTTTATGCGCATTCAATATGCACTAAAAACTTGTAAATATGCACTTAAAAGTAAAAAAATATGCTCTTAAAATTAGAATAAATTGGTTTATTTGTAAATGAAAATATATTTTTTAATCAAAAATTCAACAACATTTGCATATAAAATAAGAAAAAAAAAATAAACAAAAAAAGGAAACATAATTAACAAAGAAGTGAAGTGCAGGTTAAAACAATATTACTTTAAAAATTTTGACTAAAACAAATAATATAAACTTATTTTGTATTGGATGCATAAGAATTTAACTTTAATTTCAAAAGATCACGATATCAGAATTAAGGCTTTGGAACTGTATATTGGATAAATAAGACAAGATTTTAATTTATAATTTTTATTGCAATAAATAACAAAATATTGGACTAGAATTTGAAATAAAAATCGTTTCTGTCTCATCTTAATGAACTTTCATACATTTACAATGTTCCTTCAAGGTCTTCTCAGAGCAGCGTAAATCACACATAGCTAAACTGAATTTGTATTGCAACTAACGTCCGTAAAACTGCGTTATATATAAAAAAATTTATACACTACATGGAACATTGGAACAGAGATTTAGATGGCGAAAAATAAAAATAAAAATGTGGACCAACCCCTTAATTTGTAAGCATATTAACCCAGATAGCGCAGGAAAAAATGTTTCTTTAAAACTTAAATTTTTATTTCGAAAATGAAATTTTAATGAGTTGCTAGAAAAAAAATTTCATATAATTTTTTTTCGGTGGTGCCAAGCGGTTTGAAATAAAATAAATTATATAAAGTATCAAAATATGCCCTAAAAGCGTAAATTATGCTCTAAAAATTCGAAAATATGCTAAAATTATGCGTGTAAGAGTGATAAATGCAAAAACATGCTTTAAAGGGTAAAATAAGCAAAAATATGCACTACCAAATCGATGCCAAAATTCATTAAAAGTTCTGAAACGGATAAATATCTTGTCCCCGCATTAATACGTGATACAAGAAAAAACATGCAATTGCATATTTGCGGTTTCCCTGTTAATAACACTAGTTTACAAAATAAAATTTTTTCATGTACATTTGATGAGATATACAATTCCTTATGTATTTTTTCCGCTGAACTCGAAAATCTAGGTTAAATTTTTTTATGGACCAGTTTTTGAGATATTGTGATTTTTTCAGTTTTTTGACCTTTTTTCACTTGACCCATCGTATCTCGAGCTAGAACTGTGCGATTGGGTCGTTCTTGGTATTGAAATGAAAGGTATTGAGATGACAAATAAATATGTATAATCGGATCTTTAATTGGTATAGCGGTTCAAAATATATCGATGAAAATAGGGCACATTTTCAAAAAAATCACATTTTACAGTGGTTATATGCTGACAGAAAAGTACAAATCGTCTGGTTTCTGTTCATGTACGTAAAGATAATACTTTTGCGTAAGAACTAAGACCAACCAGAAGAAAATCCACCGAAAAATTACAAAGTTATAAGCAATGGATTGAATAAATTCAAAGTAAAAATACATAAAAATAACAAATTTTTTTTTTAATGCATGATTTTTATTTATTGTATTGAACTAACAATAAGTATTCAAATCTTAAATCTAAAAAATATAATTAGGCCCGACCAATGTCGGACATAAGCTTAGTAGTAGTTATACATATGTAAGTAGTGATAATCAAAAGGAAAAAAAATAAAAGTATTTTCAAGAAGTCCCATCTGGAGTGCTGTGAATAAGAGCCATTGTGTCCCTCTTTTTTAGGCGGATGTGTCCAGTAAAGTTCAAAATATTACGGGCAAGCGGATTAGGATGTGACTCGAGTTTTGTTAAATATTTGCCAGCGTATTTTGCAATTTCTTCAGTCACTAGTGGCATATTCAAATCACGATGTATATTTGAATTTTTGATGTACCATGGAGCCGATGTTATCATGCGTAGAATTTTATTTTGCCTGCGTTGAATTTTCTCTACATTTGAAGCTGAATCAGTGCTCCATAGTTGAATTCCGTAGCACCATATTGGCTTTAAAAGCGACTTGTATATTAAAAGTTTACAGTCTAGGCTAAGTGTTGAATTTTGACCAATCAGCCAATGTACCTGAGTTAGTTTAAGTTTCATTTGAGTTAACTTAGAATCAATGTGGTGTTTCCATGTAAGTCGGAATGGCAAGATGGCATGGGGTGTAGGTAGTGTCTACCTACGTCTGAAGAAGAGACACCCAAATGACCAAAATGACAATACCATAGAAGCCGAAGAATTGGAGAGCGAATTGGCAGCTGCTACAGCCGGCTTAAAGTTGGAGGAGCCGAGACGAGAGATCCCATACCCAGATATGGACTCTAGAAAGGTAAGCTTGGATGATGGAGCTAAAAATCCTTCAAGTGAACCTCCAACACTGTAAACTAGCGTCTACTGAGCTTCTCCTTACCTTAGAGGAGAGCAACTATGACGTGGCGTTAGTCCAGGAGCCGTGGATCTCATCGGGAAACAGGGTTTCTGGGCTAAAGTTACGTAACTACCATACATACTTCTCAAAGACGGTAAGCAAGATACGATCAGCTATCCTAATTAAGAAGAACTTTAATTCATATATTTTGTATAATTACAGTACTGACGATTTAGTTGTTGTAGCGGTAGATGGCGACAAGGATGAGTTAATACTCTTTGCATCATGCTACATGCCACACATAATTGAGGAACCTCCACTGGAGCTACAAAGGCTCGTTAAAGAAGCCTGCGAGAAAAAACAAAAACTGGTGATAGGCACAGACGCTAACGCACATCATACTGTATGGGGAAGTAAGGACATCAATGAAAGAGGTGAGTCACTTATTCAATTCATACTGCAAACTGACCTTGTAATTGTAAATAGAGGGAAGGAACCTACTTATTTAGGACCTACCTCATCGAATGTATTGGACTTAACACTTGTTAACAATGAAGATATTGTAGTAAAAGATTGGATGGTGCTTAGACAGCCGTCCTTCTCTGACCACCGCTACATAGCTTTTAAAATTTTGTCTGAAGTTTCAAAGCTTAGGAAATTATATAGGAACCCACGCAATACTAGGTGGGATTATTACGGAAAGAACATCGAAAATAATCTATATAGTGCCAAACCGATTAAGAGTGAGGCTGATATTGAAAAGTCTGTTAATTGCTTAACGAAAGCCATAACAAAATCGTATAAATCAGCATGTCCCCTCTCGCGCGTAAAACGTAAATCTAGACCACCATGGTGGAGTAGTGATCTAGACGCGCAAAGACGTGACCTGCGTGAGTTCTTCAGATTGGCTAGATACATAGACCAATTTGAGTGCTGGAGGGACTACAAGAAAGCACTGAAATTGTTTAAAAAAGAGGTGAGAAAGGCCAAGAAAAATTCATGGAAGAATTTTTGTGGCAATATGAAAAAAACTACGGATACGGCCAGAATGAGGAAGCTGCTTGCAAGCAATCCATCAGTGCCTAGCACAATTTGTAAAATCAACGGCGATTGGACTAGTTGCAGCCGAGAAACGCTGGAAGCTCTCCTGGACACACATTTCCCAGGTTGCACGGAGATCTCCCCTCGCTCAGAAAGGACAATTGAATTGAATACTGAGAATTGTGAAGTCATTTCCTTTAATAAAGTGGAATGGGCAATCGATTCCTTTAAACCATATAAATCACCAGGACCAGATGGTATTTCTCCGGCTTTACTACAACATGGTAAACAGAGGATAATTCCCTGGCTACTAGGAATATTTAGAGGATGCCTTAGACTGAATTATGTGCCAAAATCATGGAGGATAGCCAAGGTTGTATTCATACCAAAGGCAGGTAGGAACAACCACATGTATCCAAAAGACTTTAGGCCTATCAGTTTGACATCCTTTCTACTGAAAACGTTGGAGAGAATTTTGGATATGCACATCAAAGAATTTGTATATCTAAATATCCTGTCCTCCGACCAACATGCATACTCAAAGGGCACTCCCCAAGGTGGTGTTCTATCGCCACTTCTTTGGACGCTGGTTGTAAATGAAATTCTCATGGAATTCGAGGGTAAAGCAGCTAGGATTACAGCATATGCGGACGACATAGCTATCATCATAACTGGTAAGTTCCTCGACACAATTAGCTCCCTAATGGAATCCTCGTTGAGGGATATTCATAGATGGGCAACGCGGGTAGGGTTAAATTTAAACCCAGGAAAAACTGACCTTGTGCTTTTTACTAATAGGAAAGTCAAGGAATGGAGAACACCAAAATTAGATGGTATATCGCTTTCGCCCAAAACACACACAAAGTACCTGGGGGTTATTTTGGATAGTAAGCTCACGTGGAGATACAATATAAAAGATAGAGTTAAAAAGGCCACCATTGCTCTATATGCATGTAAAAAAATGCTGGGCAAGACATGGGGCCTTTCACCTACCCTTACGTATTGGACCTACACAGCGGTGGCTAGACCAATTTTACTCTACGGAATACTTGTATGGTGGAGGGCGACTGAGACAAAATCATACCTGAAAAAGTTGGAAAGTATCCAGAGGCTAGCAGAGCTCTGTATCACTGGAGCTTTAAAGAGTACACCTACTGCAGCTTTAGACGTTATATTGGACCTTAAACCAATAAAACTAATTGCAGTGAACGTGGCATGCAAATCGGTTATCCGACTCAGGACAACAGGTCAGATGTCGTACAGATCATTTGGTCACAGCAAATTACTGGAAAACATGGAGTGTAGCTCGGACTATATCATTCCAGTGACGAAATTTTTTACCAAACCACAGATCACTATAAGTTAAGAAGGCTATCTGGAAAGTCTTAATCATAGTGGTTCTGGGTTTAACTTTTTCACTGATGGTTCAAAAATGGATAGAGGGGTGGGAGCTGCGGTTTACTGTCAGGAGCTCGGTATAGAGGAATCTTATAAACTTCCTGAGCATTGTAGCATCTTCCAGGCGGAAATCTATGCTGTCAAAATGGCAGCAGAGTTAGCCCTCACCTCTCTCACTATGAATGCGCGTGTAAATTTGTATATAGACAGTCAAGCGGCTATAAAAGCAATTTCAGCTGACTGCAACTACTCCTCGATTGTGCTCCTGTGTAGAAAGGCCCTGGATATATTATGTACTGGTAGACAAGTACATATATTCTGGATCCGGGGACACATGGGGATAGAGGGAAATGAAATGGCCGATAGACTGGCCAAAAGGGGAATTCAATTACCGGCTGAGGTAACGGTGTATATCCGAAAACCAATTCAATACCTTAAAGAGCTCATAGACTCTAAAATGAGGGAAGAAGCGGAGAAATGTTGGCGTGCGACGAAAACTTGCAAAACTTCTAAAATCATGTGGAGTTCCTATGATCCCAAATTGACTAAGTTCATCTTATCATTAACTAGAAGCAACTGTAAACTTCTAGTGGGAGTATTAACTGGGCACTGCTGAACGGCTTCGTACGCTGTCAAAATAGGACAAATAACCGACGGTACCTGCAGGAAATGTAAGGAACCCGGAGAAATGGAAACAATGGAACATCTACTGTGTCACTGCCCGGCTTTAAGCCGCACTAGATATAGCCATCTTGGTGCTTACACTTTTCGTAGTCTTGAGCTTATATCGAGAGTAGAAATGTGTAGGTTGCTAAGATTTGTTAAATCGGTGTGGGAGTCATTCGATACAGGCACCACGAACTAGGCTGCCGTACTAACAGGTTCTCTTTTCATCTGCTGGTATCGCTAAGGATCAATCCCGGTCTATGCGAGGTCTTTTGGACCAACCAGATTAACCTAACCTAACCTAACCTAACCATGTAAGTCGTCGATCAAGGTGTATACCAAGATATTTCACATGTGAATGTTGAGAAACAACTTGATTGTTAATCCGAATGGGGGAACAAGTATCTCTTCGTAAAGTAAATGTTACTTGAACACACTTTTGTTCACTTACCTTGATTCTCCATAAGTTTAACCAAAGCTCCATCTGGCTAATGTGTTCCTGGAGTTTGCGGGATGCCTCATCAGGGTTTTCATGCATACTAAGGCAGGTTGTATCGTCGGCAAATGTGGAAGTATGGATACTACTGCTCACAGGCATATCACAAGTATAAATTAAATATAAAACTGGTCCCAGTATACTCCCCTGTGGCACACCAGATGAAATTGTTTCAGGCCTACTTGTAAAGTCTCCTTCCGCAACAGTGAACTTACGGGAAATAATGTAACTTTCCAAAAGATTTAAAATGTTTATTGGTAAGTAAGTCTTCAATTTTAAAATAAGGCCTTCATGCCACACTTTATCAAATGCCTGGGAAACGTCAATAAACAGCGCAGAACAATACTTTTTTATCTCAAAAGTTCTTATATATTGAACTAATCTGTGAGTTTGTTCAATGGTGCTATGCTGACTTCTAAAACCAAATTGATGGTCTGGTATGCACCCACTACTAATTAGAATTGGGGACAATTTTGTTTTGAGCAGTTTTTCGAAAAGCTTTGACATTGTAGATAGTAGACTTATTGGCCTATATGACTCAGCCTTTGTTATATCTTTGCCCGGCTTTGGAATCATTTTAACCTTGGTAAGTTTCCAGTTGTGTGGATAATACTCCAGTCGTAAAATAGCATTAAATATGAATAACAGGATTCTCATTGCAATACGAGGCAAGTTCATCAGCATCTGATTACTAATTCCATCAATACCCGGAGCTTTCTTCGGGTTGAGTTCGGCAATTAATTTTTGTAAAAACTTTATGTGTTGAGGGGGTAGAGCGACTATATTCGGCAAATCAGCAACACCAGTACATATATTTGGCGTAAAAACGGATTTTAAGTGCTCAGCAAATATTTTACCTTTTTCAGTATCGCTTCTTGCCCAACATCCGGTAGATGTGCGTAGAGGTGGCTTATACTCAACGGGTGTTTTAAGCTTTCTGGCAGCGCGCCACAAGGAGTAATTAGACGCCGGTGTAACATCAAGACCCTCCAGATAATTTTTAAGAGATGCAATTTTTTCAGATGCAAGCATCTCTTGGAGTCGTTTAGTGCACTCTTTAAATCTGATTTTATTTTGTGGTGATCTGTGCTGTTGCCATTCCCTTCTAGCCCTTCAGCAGCTTGTTTAATATTCTCGCTGAGATTGGCAATGTTCGATTCAATATCATCGGGTGTTCTAAGCGTAATGTTTTCCGTACAATGACTGCTGAGATATTTTTTGAACCCCAGCCAATTTACACGATTGATCATATTCACATATGGGTCAGGTAAGTTACTTCTTAATGGGCTACAAATTGTGATGATCGTCGGGGAGTGATCGGACGAGAGATCAAGAGAAGCTTGAACTTGAATTAAATGCCTAGAGATATTTTTTATGACGCCAAAATCTATAACATCCGGAATTTTTTGTATGTCAGTAGGCCAATAAGTGGGCTCCCCACTCGAAATGACATCCAAGCCCATTTTTGAAATAGTGTTGAACAATGCTCGACCTCTGGGTGTAACAAGGCGCGAACCCCAGAACGTATGTTTCGCATTGTAGTCTCCAGCTGCTACAAAACAAGGTCCAAGAGATTTGTAGAAATCCTCATATTGATTCTCAGTGATTGAAAATCTGGGAGGGGAGTAAATTGATGATATAACGAAATTTGAACAAAAACTTTCAATGCCAATATTTGTTGCTTGTAGGTATTCTTCACAAATATTATCAAGAACATAGTGCTTGAGTCTTGACTTTATTAGAATTGCTGATCCACCGCAAGCCTTTCCTCTAGGGTCCTTTGTATCATATATAGTGTAGCCATAAATTTTAAAAAGACTTCTCGAAGTCAAATGAGTCTCAGATACTAACATTATATCAATATTTTTCTCCGTTAGGAAGTGCTCAAGTTCATTTTTATGTTGGCGAATGCCGTTTGCGTTCCAGAAACATATTGTTAACGTGTTCATGGCTTATTAAGTATTGCTTGAAGCAGAGTATTCTGCATTCGCAACATTTCTTGCATCATGGTAGTCATATTTGTTGTAAAATTGTTTATAGTTTGCACAAGATTTTCAATAGTGTCTTCAAGGCGATTAAAATTAAAGTTTGAGTTTGTATTTGTTGAATTATTTTGCGGTGAAACATTTTGTGTCGGAATAGAAAAATAACAAATAACACAGGTCAACAAAATGAAATTTATTATGTAAGGTCAAAGGTTTCATAGTGAATTTGTATATACTAAGTACTGTGTATCAATCCCTTTAAATTAGTTTTTTTGAATTGACTCTGTATCTCGAGATTTTCCGTTAAAAAAAAAAGAGGATGCTGTATCACATAATTGGCATTAAATCGAGAACCAGTTCTTCGATTTAATAAAAAATTACACAGAAGGCTAGGAAACCAATTATCCTTTATATTACGTATTCATGCATTTTTTAACAGTCTTATAGTTTCAGACATATTCAGAAAGTTTTATAAAAAAAAATAAATTTTTTCAAAAAAATTTAGAAAATCGTTTGTTTCTTAAAAGACTCATTAAAATTTTAAACTGAAGAAAATTTTATATACACTCATATGCTAGCACTTAATTGTGAATAAATTCAGAATTAATGGAAGGATTTTTAATAAATTTGACTCGTTTTATTTATAACATATGAAGGTATCACAATTGATAATAAAATATAAAATTTTCTTCAGTTTAAAATTTTAATGAGTCTTTTAAGAAACAAACGATTTTCAAAATTTTTTTTTTTAATTAATTTTTTTTGTATAAAACTTTCTGAATATCTCTGAAACTATAAGACTGTTAAAAAATGCATGAAGACCTAATATAAAGGTCAATTGGTTTCCTAGCCTTCTGTGTAATTTTGTATTAAATCGAAGAACTGGTTCTCGATAATGCTAATTATGTGATACAGCATCCCCTTTTTTTATAACGGAAAATCTCGAGATACAGAGTCAATTCAAAAAAACTAATTTAAATTGATTGATACACAGTACTTAGTATATACAAATTTACTACTTTGACCTTACATAATAATACCAAGAACGACCCAATCGGACAGTTCTAGCTCGTGATATGATGGGTCAAGTGAAAAAAGGTCGAAAAACTGAAAAAATCACAATATCTCAAAAACTGGTCCTTAAAAAAAATTTAAGATTGATTTTCGAATTCAGCGTAAGAAAATACATAAGTAAAATCACCTCTCGTCAAGTGTACATTTTCAGTGTAAACTAGTGTAATCAATAAAACTATTTCTTTAAGCTTTAGGTCAGTAAATTTTATATATTTTTAGTTTTGATCAATATTTCTTATACTGATTATTTAAGTATGGATCTGAAAGTGTGACAAATCCTTAACTGATGGCACAAAATCTTCCACAAGGTCAAAAAAGATTCCATAATTAGCACTTCCACTTGAAATTTTTTAATTTTCTTTTTTTATACAATATGGATTGTTAATTTATTTGTTTTTTTTGTAATTTCTTTTATATAAATGTTTTTTTAATTATTGTTCAATACACCTTTATTAACCTTTTAAGTTGATTTCTTAAGCTAATTTTTATAAATACTTAAATTTTCAACCAACCAATAAAACATTAAGAAGAAGCATATTGTGTATATCTGAAAAAATACTTTCTACGCATCAAAAACAATATTAATATGTAGACGCTCCGTTGACAATGTCACCAAAATAGTTGACAAAAGTGGTGACTTGGGTACACTTAACACCACATTTCCTTCAGGGAAAATAGGTATAAGTCTACAATATTTGTTCATGTTAATAAAATTAAAAAATTTTAAAACCATTAATTGAAGAAAATCTTTTTAACATGTACAATTTTGAAATGTTTTTAAGAAAAGATAATATGTAAATATTTTTAACAATTTTACATAATATTTTGAATCTTGAAAATTTTGGAAAAATGTTATTAACATTGGTATTAGTTTAGAATATTTTATCATAGTAATGAATATTTACAAAATATGAATTGAAAAAAGATTATATTATACATGTATATTAAACAAATGTTTTACATAATTTTTAATATTCATACCTTAATAAATAGTAAAAATACGTATCACGAATATTTATATACAAAAAACAACTAACTACATTAATTAATTATAAAATTTTTTTGTATTTTTTATAATTTTTTTAAAAAAATTTTTACAAAAAAATAAAATAATCACATGAACAAACAAAAATATGTAGTAGTGTATTACATTCTTAAATCTTATTCTTGTTCTTGTGTAATAAATATCTATAAGTATGTGCAACATTAGCAGTGTCTGTTCTGAAATTCATTCTCTGATCTGTTGGAACATCTATAATGTATAACATTTCTAGCATATACCTACGTTTATAATTAAGTTCGGTATTCAAAATTGAAATACTATTAAAATCTGGATAATGATCTAAGTCAAAGCAATGTGAAGATAAAGCTGTCTTATGTGAACTAATATTCCTATACCTTTGATCTGTTTTATGTCCCCATATTCTTGTCTTTAATTTATTTTTAGTTGTGCCTACATACATCATTGAAATACTATTAAAATCTGGATAATGATCTAAATCAAAGCAATGTGAAGATAAAGCTGTCTTATGTGAACTAATATTCCTATACCTTTGATCTGTTTTATGTCCCCATATTCTTGTCTTTAATTTATTTTTAGTTGTGCCCACATTAGAGTTTCTACGCGGGAAAAAAATCCCGGGAATACCCGGAAATTATTTTTTTGCAAGTCCCGGGAAATTTTCAACGGGAATTTTCGGGAATTTCATATATCGGTTTTTGGAATTGGTTTTTTTTACATTGCTGTTCGTTGTTTTATTACTTAAAAATACAACTCTGTAACGATGATAATATGTATAAGCATGGAAACAAATGTAATAAAGGCTTCCGAGGTGAATCCAATAACTTGAAGCGTTACGAAATATTTTCAACTTAAGAAGTCTTTATAGAAAATAGTATCTAGATTGGCAGATGTAGATGGAATTTCCATCCATGATATAACTCAAAGCATATGATTTTTTGTTGTGCTTTTTAAATATTGTTGTTCATGAAATTAACGAATAAAGTTGTTTTGTTTTTAATTTGAATGTTCACAGAAAAAAGGATTCACCAATTAATGTTTCCAATTAAGAATTTAATTGATTCAATTACATTTTTAGTTGCATTAATTAATTTAAGTGGAAAAACTTAATTAATATTATCAAATTGCTTATAGGTGGAAATTTAATTAATTTTTTAATTGATATTACAAATATTTTAATTGATATTACAAAATTATTTATATTACTTTTTTGTGTGGTGTATATTTTTTCATAAAATTATATTTTTTATTGGCGTCATTTAATTGAATTCATATGTTTTTGAAATTCCCGGGAATAAAACATTTTACTTCTCGATTCCCGGGAATTGAAAAAGTCCGGGAAATTAGAAACCCTAGCCCACATACATCATGTCGCAACTTTCGTTGTTATTACCTTTACATGGTATTTTGTAAACTACATTAGATCTATCTATTTTTTCAATCCTGTCTTTCGTGTTAGCAAGAACCCCTCATTTTGTGAGGTTCGGAAAAAAATATTTGAGCGAAAAAATGGTGGCGGTCAGATAGGGGGAAAGGTCTCCGCTTCGTGCTCAAAGTTGAGGGTGAAAGCAAAAAAAAAATAAAAAAAATCATATAACTTTCCCGGGGTCACCGCTACAAGGGTCAAATGTATGACGAGCACCCATTAATTTTCTCCGCTCAACATCTTTTTTAAACACACTGACCGCCTAACTCCTCTCCTTAAGGGGCTCCCATACAAAAGGAAAATTTTTCTAAAATTTAATCGCAGGGCTCTAACTGCCCCTAGGGCGTACCTATCGAAGTCATATATATGACTGACCTCCAATATTTTTTCATTACAAAGATTTTCTCTGAACATACTTATCGTCTATCTTCAACCATTAAGGTGGTCCCCATACAAATTACTGTGGGTCGGTTTTACATTTTACCCCCCTAGGAGGCAACATAAAAGCGAACAAAGAGGATTTCTTAAACAAATTATTCAAAAAACTATTTTTTTGTATGAGACCACCTTAATGGTTGAAGATAGACGATAAGTATGTTCAGAGAAAATCTTCGTAATGAAAAAATATTGGAGGTCAGTCATACATTTGACTTTGATAGGTACGCCCTAGGGGCAGTTAGAGCCCTGCGAGTAAATTTTAGAAAAATTTTCCCTTTGTATGGGAGCCCCATTAAGGAGAGGAGTTAGGTGGTCGGTGTGTTTAAAAAAGATGTTGGGCGGAGAAAATTAATTGGTATTCGTCATACATTTGACCCTTGTAGCGGTGACCCCGGGAAAATTATATGATTTTTTGTACTTTTTTTTTGCTTTTATCCTCAACTTTGAGCACGAAACGGAGACCTTTGCCCCCATCTGACCGCCACCATTTTTTGGCTCGAATATTTTTTTCCGAACCTCACAAAATGAGGGGTTCTTGCAAGTCGAAATCTCGTTACTAAGAATTCCCATATAACACTATGCCATAGCTATTGTACATGCTAAAAATAAAAAATTTCCATATAAATATAATTTTGTTACATAAAATTTTTGGTATTTTGTTGGCTATTTTCCTCATTATTTTCTAAAATATTAATTTTAGCAAAAAACTTTCTTTGAGACTAATGTTGTTGACTTAAAGAGATAGGATATAGTCATATGTTATATTCTTGTAAAATTACTTTTTAAAAAGATAGTCATACTCAAAAAATTACATTGAAAAATGGGCTTGAAGGCCAACTTTGGTGGCCGGACGCACCCCCTAAAATGCAAATTAACAGTATGAAATTTTTTTGTATGTTTTTTACGTAAAACTGAACCAATTTGGGGGGGGGTGAGAGTAGAAGAATGAACATATTTATATAAATAAAATAAATTCAGTAAAGTGCGACTTTGACTCGCGCACGAAGGGTTCCGTAATTAAGGCCTTGAGCATTTTTTCATATGGCGTTTTTTTTGCGTCTTTGATGGTTTTTGAAATGAAATAATTTTTTTTTTGGTTTTTTTTCGCTTTTTTCTCGTTTTGGCGATTTTTTTCAGTTTTTGGCGTTTATTTTCGTTTTGGCGATTTTTGCTATTCTGCCGATTTTTTTTTTAATTTTGGCGATTTTTTTCATTATGGAGATTTTTTTCATTGTGGCGATTTTTCCGGTTTTTCGCGATTTATTTTTGTTTTAGAATTTTTTAATTTGGTGTTTTTTTTCGTTTTGGGGATTTTTTTTGCTTTTGGCGATTTTTTTTTCGGTTTGGCGATCTTATAATCTTGGGATTTTTTTGTTTTACCGTTTTTGAAAATTTCAAGAGTTTTGCTCTTACGGTTTCCAAGATACAGCAAGTTGTCAAAATTGCATTAATTGATGGTGCACCCTTTAATTATTTTTTTTTTAATTTTAGTGTTTGTTGTTGTAGTCTGTATAAAAATACACTAACCTTACAAATTTCAAGTGTATATACATACAATTGTATATATATTACATGGGATTTTATCATTTTTCGTTGTTCTTTTTGGAACACCCTTTAATTACCATTTCTTATGTATTTGTTGTTGTAGCGGCCAAAGGTCTACACACTGTGTCTAAATTTCAGGGTAGCTCATACGGTTCTCGAGAAAATACCCTGTGACAGACGGACAGACAGCGTAGCGAAAACAATAGGGGTTCTTTTTTACCTTTGGTGTACGAAACCCTAAAAAGCACCAATAAAAATAGTGCCTTTTTTAAAAAAGCACCTAGTTGACAAATGCGGAAAGCACTAAATTGGCACGCTGCACACGAAGCCCGAATGGGTATTGTAAACACCATGGTGCATAAACATGGTTCAGAGATCGAAACAGGTGATTCAACTCGTTGTCTAAACATAGCATAAGTGCGTCCGGGATCGGGCACTGTTTTTTGGGTATTTCTTCACAACGACTAATCATCCAAGAATTTTGGGCGTGCCTTCATTTAGCTGTTTCGGACGATAGTAACTTGGGCGATAATTCGTACAGCCCCCGAGTATTCGCTTTAGAAAAATATACAGTTCTTGCATTGTTGAGAACAAGTACCAAGGCATATTAAACAGGTACACGTATCAGGCATATTGGTCATGTGCTGATTTTTTGTTTACAAGTTTATAACGAAGAATTCGTTTGACAATTACTTTTGTGCCTTGCTTGATGCATACAATTTTTTGACTGAAGGTTAGCCGCGAATAACGTTTTAAGTGACAAAGTAATAATTTTTCAGGAGAGCCAATAAACGTATTTTGAAGCAAGATTGTTTTTTTCGTTTAAATTTTTTTTTAGCTTATCGAAAATAATGATAATTAGCATTAGCTTTTCTTTTTGTATCTCTGCTACATTTATCAATCATTTTCGACAATTTCGTTTGCATGATTTTATTAGTTACTTACAAAGATTTGCACTAATTGACCGATTTGTAAATGTATTTTGACGGCGATAAGATGCATAATTTTGAATGGTTTTATTTTTGAACAACGCAAGAGAGTCATGTTAATGGTAATCTGTAAAAAAACTGGTTTTTTAAAAATTGCCTTTTACAACGTTATTCGCGGCTGTGCTTCAATTACTTTGTAAAACTATGTGAGAGTTGCCACAGTTTTTTCTCTAATGCGTGTACCTGTAGTAAATGTGCCTTGAGAAGTATTGTGTATCACATACTCTTACGAATCAGCGTTGCCAGACACACATTTTTTCACTACAATAAGAAAATATGTGTGATGAAAACTTACAAGATTTTTTATTTTCAGATAATTATTATTGCAAACCAGAAGGTTTGGTTTATCAATTGCGTTGTCTTGGATGAAAAAACGTGATATGCAAAGGCATTTCAAGCATATATTTAAATTATTTTAAGAAAATGGTCTACAAAACCATCTTTTTCTCACCATTAAATTGACGGAGCAACAACAAGAGATGCCATTCTTAATAAACAAAACTTGAGTGTTTCTTTTGATCGTAATAAAATCAAGTTTGCCTTTGGAGATTTAAAGTTTCAAATAAGGGAAATGAGACGAAATTTCACTGGCAACACCGCTTTGGGGTAGAGCTGCAAGCCTATCGATAGTATCGATAGTTAAATTTTTAATGAAATATCGATAGTTTTTTCCACTATCGATACTTCTTTTCTTGTACTTGAATACATATCGCTCATTTACTTCAATAGTGTCACAACTAAAAAAAACCTGTTTTGCAGAAAACGCGTTTTAAGCTTTCAATTTGTATGCATCTCACTGAAAACATGAAAAAATATTCTTCTCTCAGGAGGTGATGCTAGAAGCTATTAATATGAAATTTTTAAACAAGATGAAATACAAAATTATGCATTATTAAATCAAATAACTAATTTTTTGAGTCATGACACTACTGAAGTAAATGAGCGATATGTATATAAATTTATTATAACTCGATAGTAGCCAAAAGTATCTTCATAAATTCATCAGCGTCTTTGACACAAAGATAAATTTCAGTAGTACTGACACCGCGACTGCCGCCAATCATCTCCGATTTTTTTATGACAAATCTCCTGCTAACATACGCAAGCATATTTCTCTACACATATTTTTTAATTATACTTACATACCTACATATATTTTTATATACTAATGAAAATGTTGAGGACTCTGAATTTTTCTCGAGCCTATGAAAGATATTAACTATGCTAAAGGGCGTTTGTGTTGCAACATTTATAAAATCATCGATGCTATCGATAGTATCGATAGTTTTGCATCGAACTATCGAGTGGGGCGACTATCGATAGTTTTGCAGCTCTAATTTGGGGTGAGAGTATAACTCACACAATCGTAAAATGTAATGTTATAGGTTGCCAACCACGGGTCTAAACCCAGTCACCATTTTATGAAATTAATGATCATATTCGAGCCTTTTTCGATTTATCCGCGCGATTAAAATAAGCACTTATGCGCTCGTTTTCGAGTCTAAAATGACTGTTCATTCGGTAGAAAATGGTACCCTAGCCGCGAGTCATCTAAAAGAGTATTTTATGACTGGCGTTTCTGATCAATTTCGATTCACTTTCGATTACTTACAATCACTTTTTTTTTGTGTTAAATTTATATATGTACATATATCGTCGGTTTGTTTCTGGTTTGGTGTATGAAACATTTAAAAAAAATTGAGTTATTGATTGATTATATATGAATAATGTGTCCTCTTTCCAAATTTGTCATCAGTTTTCCGATATCTTGAATATATCTGGAGATATAGAGGTGCAAATTTGCGTCGTTTCCACAATTGTTGAAACTTTTAATATCTGTTTCACGGCAATCGAGAATTTTTGGGATATGTGGCACATTTCCTACGTAAAAGTATTAATATTTATATTCGCAGCTGTTATGATGCATATTCTACTAAAAGAACGAAGTATAAAGCCAAATAAAGAAGTGTGCGCATTATTATTATTATAAATATGTAGAATACATTGTCTAGGAAAATGTATTGTGTCCAGATATGTATGTTAAAATGTGATGCCAACAATAATGAAGAAGTTATTGTTCCATATGAAGAATGAAAGTACATACATATATGTTCCTTCAGGTAATTACAAAATGTATATTAAATGAAATTTGTACACAGATTCATACATATTTTTCCTTTTAGCTGACGAATCCCAATCAACAACGAAAAGACAAAAAAATCCAGCATTATGGAAGGAAGAACAATATAACAAAGCAACAGAGAGAATTTGGACAACCGTATAATTCTGCAACAAATAAAATGGTATCTGGTAAAACGCTAAAAGCATATAAAGCATCGCAAGAGTTATGAAAGCAGTTTTAAAAATTGTTCTTATAGATGTACGTCTTGGAAAATAATAAATCCCTACATCGCGTGTGCCGGAATTTTTTCTTCAACACATTAAGCATTCATGAAAAGAGAATATATTGTTGTTTTAAGAATCTTAAAGATAAGGACACTGGCTACCGATGCAAAGAAGAAAAAGGGGAAAAAATACCAATAGATTTACTCCACCAAATAAATTGCCAGAGAACAGATTTCGAGTTTTCCTGCAATGAATTCCCATTTTTTTAAGAGCAAGTCAATGGACTTTATTAATTAATGGGCTTTATTAAACATCCAAATTAATTTTTAATATTAAAAGACTGCATATTTATTGTTTTTTTTGCGTAAGAAACTGTTATTGTTTGTTGAATTATTGTGTTATGTTTAAATAAATTAATTGATGTTATTATTATTAATTTTATTAATAAAATTTCTTTTATTGAATATATTCAAACTGTCTTTTGTTTCTTCCGTTGTTTTGCTCTTAAAGTCGTTATATGAATAAAACTGATATTTTCACCTTTAATATACATATACTTAAATATATACTACTGTAACCTCCTTGAACAAGTAGTGAACAATATTGTTTTTATGATTGCGATATGCGTTGCCAAAGATTTTTGTAATTTTTTCTTGAAGTCCTAATAACTTTTCATGTTGGGTGTAAAAAGTGTGTAAACTTTAAGTTTGAATAAAAAACATATGTACTCGTATCTATTACTTTTTTATTAAACAAAAAATTCTGTCGTGTATTTTTATAAAACTAATGAACTAAACATTCTTCATAGATTTTCTCGAAAACACATTTTTGTTCCATACATCAAAGCAAACAAACCGACGACTTGCTTTATTTTATTGTTAGTTTTTTTTTTGTTATTTATGTTTGCATTGAAACACATTCCTTGGAAGTAGTGCGTGTTTAACGCCTCATTCGTGTTTAAGAGCTTAAACACCACGAATTTGAGTTGTTTTACCATACATTGGCTTGTTTTTTTTTTTTTTTTTTTTTTTGGGATTTAGTATAATTTGGCTAGCTACTTAGAGCAAAGTGCCAGGTTCTACAACAAATAGAAGCTTTCTCAAGGCCCCATTCGACCCACGCCTTCACGTAGGAAGTAGAGAATCCAAGAGTCCACTCCTAGAGTATAAATGGTCTCCACCAGTTAGTCTTCTTCGAGTTTGAGTTATATATGGTACTCCACCAGGTTCTTCAACAAAAAATGGTCCCCACCAGTTAGTATTCTTCAAGTTTGAGTTATATATGGTACTCCACCAGGTTCTTCAACAAAAAATGATCTCCACCAGTTAGTATTCTTCACATTTGAGTTATATATGGTACTCCACCAGGTTCTTCAACAAAATGCTTTTAATTCAGTCTCCACCAGTTCCTTCCAATATGAAATGTCAGTCTCCAAGTATTAAAGTTATATCAAATCCCTTTTGTCAGATAAGTACGGCACATTTGAGTGTTCTATTTGGTCTCCACCAGGTTCTCCAACAAATTGCTCTTAAATTGAGTATTCTATTTGGTCTCCACCAGAGTCTTCAACAATTGGTTAAGTTTCATTAAATTTCTTGTAGTGTCACGAAAGCCATCAAAAAGTTTGGTTATATATAAGTCGCAGTAAAAGCCGTAGAAAAAAACATCAAAAGTGTAACAAATCACGAACAGTTATACATAATACATATGTATACATAATACATAACAAAACGATTGCATATGCCAATGAAAAATTCCAGAAAGAGCCGCAATTAATTACGGTTAATCAAGGAAAAAAACACTAACAATGCGACAGCCGCAAAATTCTCGAAGGCAAGACAACAACAAAATGCCTGGCCGCATTTAAAAAATAACTACGACGACGCGAAAAAGGTGTTCTCCCACCCAGAGTTAAATTACGACTCTGTTGACTTGTTTTGTTAAAAATCTCAAATGAAGTGTTTAAGATTTAAACATTTCCTTATTCGGAAATGGAGTATGTTCAGTGCATTTTTTGATAACTCTGGCATCTTTGTGTTGTTATTAAATGGCGTCATGTGAAAAATCATTTGGTAAACAAGTAATTAGTGAAGAAATACTAAATTATTTACAAAAACATTTGTTGTTTGAAAATAATGAACCAATAAAAAAGCATAATTGTTCGTAATTTTTTACAAATACAATAATTTACTCACAAAATGTCAACCTTAAACATCTCAAATGTAATGTTAACGGTTGTGTTTAGTTTTTTAAAACAATTGCCTTAAACACGTTTAAGACCATAAAGGCCGGGGCACAATGAATCCGTCATACGTTAAACTTCGCCTTTTTCAACTGACATTAACGCAACGACGGAGAGGGTTGGCACAATGAGTACTATTGACGGAAGCATTTGATCAGCTTCTATAGGTCGATTCTCCATTTTATTTATTAAATTAAATTTTTGTATATATTTCGTTTATTTCTTTTCTTTTATTTTATTTTTGCTGCCACAAAACACAAAAATCTATATCAGAACATACTAAAAAACCAACCAATATCTGTCAAACTACTCAACGTACGCAAAAAGTTAAAAGTTTAATCATTTTTTGTACTTTGCGTTGACGGACACGTACTGAATGTAACCTACCTCATAAGAAACCATGTATTTCAACTTAGCTGTCAGTTGAAAAGGCGAAGGCATGACGGATTCATTGTGCCCCTGCCTTAATTGTGAACATGGTATAAGACCATAAGTGTGAACATAGATAAACACATAAATGGAGTGTGTTCAGTGCGAGTTTGATAACTGTGGCAGCTTTGTGTTGTTATTGAATGGTGGCACGTGCAAAATTATTTGATATACAATAATAATATTAACGGCCTGTCCCACGATGTCCCGAGAAATCGTTCGATCGACAAATTGTATTCCAAAACACAATAACATTAGAAAATTTGTGGTTGTTTTCAATATAAATATTCGATCGAACGAATTCTCAAATAAAAAAGACTCGTCTTAAACATGTTTTAAAACATAAGTCTGAACATTGTATTATCTTAATGTTATTTTAAAATTTGGTTACAGTGCTCTTACATCTTTTACCGACAGTACTCCAAGGGGTCGGGTAAATAGACATTTTATAATGGTAATGTATTCTTCCCTACCAAGTAATCATTTGTATCTTAAGATCTTCGTGTAATTAAATTATAAAATTAAATTAGCTCTATATACCTTAAAGCGTTTTTGTGAAGATGAAATTTTTTTTAATGGATGACAGATCTTACATTCTAAGAATATATTACGTTCTTCATATACCGCAACAATTACTTTTCTGTTTAAAATTAATTTGTCTTTTATTTTTTTATTTTAGAAGTGATGAAGTATTTGATATTGCTGGTAGTATTTTTAAGCTCGTCAATGCTCGGTATTTGTTTGGAAAATGGTCTTGCTAGAACACCACCAATGGGATGGTTATCATGGGAGAGATTTCGATGTAATACAGACTGTGAAAATGATCCCGAGAATTGTATAAGGTATTTACCACTAGGTTTTTATGCATCTTAATGCCCTCACTTAGTAAAAAGATTTGGATTTTTGAGTGCTTGTTTTTAATTCTCTAAATTACTTTCTTCAAAAATGGTTGTTGTCTTTGATATTGAAAAGTAAACATATAATTACCATATTTTTAAAACATCAAAATTAATTTAAAGCATTATACAATTTAAAAATTATATCGTGTGATTATAATAGTGGCAATAAAAGCGGTTGAACAAATCAGCAAAAGTGTAACATAAGTATACATATCGTAGCTGTTTTAACTTACTGACCTAACTGGCATCATTTTGAAAAATGAGTTTAGTCCACTATTAGAATTTATGAGTCATAATAAACCTTGTCCACAATTTTTATGACTGTAAACATTACTGTCGAGCCTACAAGAGTAAAAATATTTCAGACGTTTCCATAAGAATACATGTAGAAAACAATCATAAAAGCGCCTCTCCTGTAAAATTTACAAAATGTCAGTTAGGTCAGTTAGTTAAAACAGCGACGATATGTATACGCACTTATTTAATTATTTATTTCTCCCACCCAGAGCTAAAGTAGTCCTAGTTTACACAATGCAAGTCTTTTTGCTAAGTTGATTAGTTTGTTGGTGAGAGAGAGAGAGAGAGGAGGGATACAAAATTAGTACTTAGCTTCATGTACTGTCAATACGTTTTGCTTTCCCATTCGAAATAATAATTTTGAATTAAAAAATAGAGATTAGTAGTTAAAACCGAATACGGCAAACTCCAACTAAACAGTCATAAGTACAAATCGCAGGTAGCAAAAAAGAATTATGTTGATTGTTTTCTTGCAATTTTGTATAGTTAATTGATTTTTGAATATTAGGTTATGTAGACAGGTTGCTGGGAAGATAAAGCTATAAACTCCCGTTCATTTCGAAGGCCTTTTCATGCTTCCATGAAAGAAAATAAAGAGGAGAGAGAGGGAGCGAGCGGAGGAATTAATTTTATTCTAAAATTTAGAATTTAAGTAGGTTTAATTTAGATTAGCTATAAAAATGTTATGTTGAGTATAGTATATAAGGACAATGATTTGGAAATAAAATTTAGTTTCATACAAATATTGGATTCTAAAAGATTGATAAATTTTTGCAAATTTTACTTTATAGCGTTTTAGCAAATACATTACTTTCAGCTTAATAAAAATATGGAGAGTTTCAGCTATAAGAAACTGACTGAAGAATATTTTAAAAATAAAAATTAGGAAGATATTCTAAGCTACATTCATAGAATATTAAACTTAATTTCTTACAGCAGTGAAACAGAATTGGAGTTACAAAACAAAGTATCTGCTCTTGTCAAAAATTTAAAAACGCTACAAGGAAGCTGATTGGAGTAAAAGTAAATTCAATATGTGCCTTGCAAAATGGTTACAAGGTGAACTTACTATCCAGATAACTTCTGAAACTACAAGTAAAAACAGTGGAGGAAGACCACAAAACTCGCTATATAAGTGTAGCGATAGATCTAAGAGGCAAAAACTGAAAAATATAAATGAAGAAATCGGCTGTGAAAACATTAAAGATAGTTTGCTTTACCAATTGCGATCACAAAAACAACTAATGAAAGTGGACATCATTGAAAAAGTTATTTCCGCTAGTCCAGTGACAACAAAACGGATCATTAATAGCAAATCCAACACCAAACGAGGAAAACAGTTCACAAATGAGGAAGTGCTTGCATTATTTCTGGATTTGAAGTTAACAAAACAGCAGTATACTCATCTCAGATTGCGTGCAATCGAAAAAGGCTCAAATTTATACCCATCATATCCTCACATAATTGGAGCTAAAAAGGACTGTTGGCCCTCAAAGGAATCTATTGGAATCACACCAATTTCTGCAGAGGTGTAACTGCAAGCTCTACTTGATCATAAGCCGAACGGTTGCTACAATCATTTAAAGGAAGTGAGTTGAAGAAGTATGGAAACTGCAAGTTAACTCTTTTTTGTAAATGGGGATGCGATGGATCTTCTGGATAAAAGCAATATAAACAATTTTATGGAAGATGTTTCGGACACAGATCTATTCATAGTGTCATTTGTTTCATTGCTATTAATAAAGAACTTAGAAAAGTTAGAACCTTCGATCAATACAATGCAAACAAAGTATATTTGGGAAAATCAAACACCACCCTCCAATAAATACTGCAGACCAATAAAATTTGAATTTAAAAAGGAAACTCATGATACCATTTAGAATGAAGTAAATTACATTAGAGCTCAAATTTCAACACTACAGCTATTATAATTGTAGATAGATGGACATACTATTGCAGTAAACTGTCAATTAGTGCTTTCAATGATAGATGGAAAAATTGCCAATGCTTTGACTGACACAAATGCTTCATCCAGCTGTATTATATGCAAAGCAACATCAAGTTAGTTAAACCAAGAACCGACAAAGTCAGTAGAAAGTGCTGATGCATATGAATTTGGATTATCACCGCTACATACAAGAATAAGGTTTATGGAACACATACTGAAAATAAGCTATAATTTGGACTGCGGATCTTCAGGAACAGTAAGAAATAACGACACCAACAAAGAGCTAAGGAAATTAAAAAAGAAACATGCTCAAGATGAATTTCTCAAACATGGGTTTTTATAGATCAACCAAAACAAGGATCAGGCAATGCAAATGATAGCAATACCGCAAGAAGATTCTTTTTAGATCCCGAAACTACATCTAATATAACTTGTGTTGATATAGACCTTATTTCAAGATTTAAAACAATTATTGAAGTACTTGCGTGTAACGAGCAAATTAATGCTAGGAAATTTGGTGATTATGCCAAGGAAACCGCTAATATATACATCCAAATACCCATAGAGAAATATGTCTGCAACAGCGCACAAGATTCTTTGTCATGGAGAAGATATCATTAAGCACCATATATTACCGATTGGAGATTTATATTATAAGGATTACATATTTTACAGAGAACATAATACCAGAAAAGTTCCACAAGGCTCTACAAATGAAGATTTATTTAATATATTATTGTCAACGTCAGATCGATTCACCTCTAGCATTCGAAATCAATGGAAATTGGATCATTCGGACTTGCATTCCGAGGCTAAGGGACTGCTACACGACAGAAGTAATACAGAAATGAATATGGAATATTTACAAGCAATATTCCAGCCAAATGAAAAATAGTTATAATTTGCGTTTACTATTATTTGACTGAAATAAAGTATAAACATATTAATATTTAATGTAATTTTTTGTTATTTTATTTAATTGGAGCTTTATGAATAAATTGAAAATAAAAACATAAATGATATTGAAATAACGTGTTTCTATCGTGTTTTGTGCATTGTATGAAAAGAGATCACAATATAAATATCTATGATATATCCATAGATTAACATTTCTTCAGGTACTAATATTTAGTTTTGAATTATGGTTAAAGTTTCTCATAAGTCCGTCATAAAAAAAGTCGAATTGCCAGATTTTAGGAAAAATATGATAGCTCATTATATTTTAAATATTAACATGTGATTTGTGCTTTAAGTGTTTAAGTAATTTTTTTAATCCAGTGTCTTGCAGATATTCATCTAGTAGAAACGGTTCAGTTATTTATGTCTGCACATGTCTTACATACTTATGTATATATATTCAAATAACCAAAAGAGTCTAGGATATATGGATATATTTATTAATAAAAAAACTAGGCTTATGTATAAACTTTTCAAAAACTTACTTTCTTGCTTTTATACAAATGATTTAAGCAAATACTATAAATATATAAAGATGTTCTACGTCCATACATTGTACTGCCAGTGCTTAATTTGCTGGTGGATTTACTACTAAATCCATTTGTTTCAAAGAGAGTAATTTATTTTCTCAGAGCACTTATTATTCTCATGTCTTCGCTATTCATCTGCATAGGCATGCATGTGTGCGTGCCTTTGCATTCGTAAGCAGTGTGCACACTTAATTTTTTTTTTAATTCGGTAGAATCGACATAAAAAATCGGTAGATTTGAATGAAATTCGGTAAAAAATATTTTTTATTCAAAGAAACATAAAAAATAACAATTCAAAGAAACATACAAAATAACAAAATATATGTGATTGGAAATTAAACTGCCATAAACAATGAAGCATTTCCAATAAAAAATAAGTGACATCCCCAGTTATTTGCCCTTACCCTTTGTTTAGAAATGCTATGCATACATAAAATAAAATACATAAATAACAGAAATTCAGTTTTGTACATAGGTTTTATAAAGCTACTAAAATAACTTTTATTTGAGAAACATTTGCACCTACAGAGATTATATGTACGATCCATTTATGAATTTAAACTTTTGTGCAAAAATGATTAAATCATTGGGAGGAATAAATATTTCAACCCCAAGGCACAATTCTATGTTCTGTTTTAATGATTTTCATAGCAGAAAATGACCGCTGTGCGGCCGCACGCTATGTGGCAAAATATCCAATTTACACATATATCGACTTAAATTACTAAATAACAATTTGTTAAACATAGTCTCTTCTCCGCGGAAAGCTTTCCACATTTTAGAACATAAGTACATGTGATTAATTTTCCGTATGTGTGATCAACTTGATCTTGTAGCATAATTGTTAATCAAAATGTTCGTTCAATATTCGGTAGATTTCAGGCCTTGTTCGGTAGAATTGGTAGATCATTAAATTTACAAACATATTCGGTAGAATCTACCGAATATCGGTAGAAGCAAAGACTATAAATATATAAAGATGTTCTACGTCCATACATTGTACTGCCAGTGCTTAATTTGCTGGTTGATTTACTACTAAATCCATTTGTTTCAAAGAGAGTAATTTATTTTCTCAGAGCACTTATTATTCTCAAGTCTTCGCTATTCATCTGCATACGCATGCATGTGTGTGTGCCTTTGCATGCGTAAGTATGAATGGATGTGTGTATTTAATTTAAAGCAAAGAAAAAATTTACACAAACAAAAAGAACTTGTGTTTTCGCACATATGCATAAGTGTATGGACATAAGCTACATAAAATTTAATGTTACCGATTGTCTATTTATAGGGCAAAAATATGTATTTTTTTGTTGTACTTTTGCAAATACATGGATTCGCACCGAATATAAATTTACTTATTTAATTTAAATATAAGTCCAAACGAAAAACATTTTGCAAAATGCTCCTAAAGATAAATAGAGGGACAAATGCGCGTTGGGAAGAGCATGGGATAAGCTTTTCTCAAAGTATATTTTAAAGATCAACCTCCACATACTTGTTCTTAAGAAATATATTGAAATTGAACCTTCAGAGTCCTTAATCCTTTAGTGGATGGAGTAGCATTAAAAATTTGCAGCCAGGTAACAATTCATGTATATACAATGCGCTCACAGAAACTGTGAAAAAGATGCAACCTTTTGAAAAAGAATGCATTTTAATTTTTGATGAAGTATCTATAAGAAAAAAATTTACTTATAATAAATTTGCAGATGTTATAGATGGAGTTGTCGATTTAGGATATGAACGAGTGAATCAAATGGGGTCCCAAGTTTGCGTTTTTATGTAAGAGGAGTTGTAAAAAGTTGGAAGTTCGTCTTAAACTATTTTGTTACTTCCAGTTCAATAAAAGGTGATGTACTAAAAAAACTTGTGGAGTCAAACTTTGACATTTTAAGAGAAATGGGACTAAATGTGCGTGGGCTTACGTGTGATCAAGGACCCAATAATAGAAAATGCTATGATATGCTAGGCGGATCTTGTGAAAAACCTTATTTTATTTATAAAAATGCAAAAATTTACCTGATGTACGACGTACCCCATATTTTCAAATCCATAACAAATGCTTTCATCAAAGCCGATTTTAAAACACTGCATGGCATAGCGCGATTCGACGTTGTTAGAGAAATATTCGAGTTGGAGTATGGAAAAGTAACCAAAATGACAAAATTAACAACGGTGCACATAAACCCAAATAATTTTCAGAAGATGCGTGTTGGCCTAGCTGTCCAAACTTTAAGCAATTCAGTTGCTGCTGCAATCCAATCTGTAAATGAAAATCGCCAGTTTACACGAAGTTCCGCAACAATAGCCACTTCAACGTGCTCTTTTATAAAAAAAACTCGATAGCTATTTTGATTGCTTAAACAGAATGTATTTTAACGATGCAAAGCCCCTGAAGCGTGGCCTGAAGCCGAAAAGCACAACTTGGTAATTATGGCCTAATTCAAACTACGAGAGCTATTTTATCGTTATCGTGAATTGTTTGCGGAAAACTCAAATTTGATATGCATTTTAACGAGCCATTTTAATCAAAATCCATTGGAAAACTTGTTTTCATATATACCTACGTCCCAAGGGCGGACACTGCAAAAATCCTTCGGTCTATGAATTAAATGTCGCAGTAGCTAAACTGCTATCTCTTAAAATAACGCAATTTAGTACCTCTTCAAATTGTGCAAACGACGATGCGATATTTTTACCTATTGAGTTCCAAACAATTTTAGAAGATACTCAAAGAAGTCGAAGTACAGCAGAAAGTAGTCGCACACCTGACGTTAATGTAACAAACATATTCGATGAAAATGAAGATTATTTTAATGAAGATGCAGATTGTTTTAACTCTAATAATGTTCCAATAGAGTTAACATCAAGCCGATATTTTGTTGGTTATATATGTAGCTCAACGAATTACTTGCGCTAAATGTCGTGTGGATATAATTAAACCAGCACAAGTTTTGTCATATCCTTCAGAAATGTTTGTTCACGCTAAAAATTATGATAAAGAAACAGATAATACAGTGGAATCTCCCTTAACGGACACTTCCTATAGGCGGACACCCCCTGTAGACGGACACTTTTGACAGGTCCCAGCAGCGCTCCATTTAAATGTTTAGTTTTCTCTTGACCGGACAGTTCCCTTGTACGGACACATTTCAATGGTCCCTTCAGTGTCCGCTCAAGAGAGATTCCACTGTAATTGAAATATATAATTGACATACATATAATTGAAATTTCTAAATAAAATAATTATAGTTCGGTGCGAATCAACTTATTTTTAATTTTACAACAATAAAACACGTATTTTTACCCTACAATAACACAATCGGTCGCATTTGATTTTCATGATTTATTTGCACATGAATGTATCAAAACAAGAAACTTCTTTTAGTTATTTCATATTTTTGCTCCTACTTGACTGCGCTTTAAACAAGAAATATAACACACACACAACTAAATTTCTCTATAAGCTTCAATTATGTGTGTGCATACATTGTATGCCATACAACATTACTACATACATATTTATATAAGTGTGAATGCTCAAAAATTTTGTGCTCTCTTTGTGGTTTCGTTCAAATAACAAACAATTTATTTTTCCCTTGTTACTTCCCCCACAGCATCTATAAACACAAAAAATTTTAGTTTTCATTTAATGTTCTACGTGGAACATCTTTATATATTTATAGTCTTTGGTAGAAGTGTGCACACTGTTCGTAATAAACATCTGCATGAAACTTAATAATGATGTTTATGAAATGTTCGCTTAAATTTTTTATTCGTTTCATCCTATTTCATACAGATGAATAACTATGAAACAATAACAATGAACACTCAATAGTTAAGAACGCAGTAAAACGATGTTGGTTTGTTCATATATACAAGAGCATACAAACATTCACAAATGTGAAACAGAACATGCGTTGAGTAAATCTCGATTAAGTTCATGCAAAAACAATATGCTTTTAAAGATCAGTGTTGCCAGTTGAAGGAAAATACTAGAATAATCGCCGAAAAGGAAGTTAAAAGATGTTAACGAGATCTAAATTAAATTTAGTTTTTAATAGTGAGAGCAACCTCGGTAAAATATTTCAATTATATACATAAGTTAAATGTACACATAATTATCTTTCTTTTATATGCAATATTATTGTTGTTTAAAATTTCGTATTTTTGCATTAGGGTTTTTTTTTTTTTTTTAATACATATTTTTATTTATTGTATCTTCAAATATGAACTAACAATAAGTATTCAAATCTTAAATCTAAAATATAATTATTAGGCCCGACCACTGTCGGACATAAATTTAGAGATAGTTATAAATAATACATAAGTAGTGATAATCAAAAGGAAGAAATTTTTTTTTTTTTTTTTTTTATTTATTGTATCTTCATATATGAACTAACAATAAGTATTCAAATCTTAAATCTAAAAAATATAATTAGGCCCGACCAATGTCGGACATAAGCTTAGTAGTAGTTATATATAATACATATGTAAGTAGTGATAATCAAAAGGAAAAAAATAAAAGTATTTTCAAGAAGTCAAAATATTACGGGCAAGCGGATTAGGATGTGACTCGAGTTTTGTTAAATATTTGCCAGCGTATTTTGCAATTCTTCAGTCACTAGTGGCATATTCAAATCACGATGTATATTTGAATTTTTGATGTACCATGGAGCCGATGTTATCATGCGTAAAATTTTATTTTGCCTGCGTTGAATTTTCTCTACATTTGAAGCTGAAGCAGTGCCCCATAGTTGAATTCCGTAGCACCATATTGGCTTTAAAAGCGACTTGTATATTAAAAGTTTACAGTCTAGGCTAAGTGTTGAATTTCGACCAATCAGCCAATGTACCTGAGTTAGTTTAAGTTTCATTTGAGTTAACTTAGAATCAATGTGGTGTTTCCATGTAAGTCGTCGATCAAGGTGTATACCAAGATATTTCACATGTGAATGTTGAGAAACAACTTGATTGTTAATCCGAATGGGGGAACACGTATCTCTTCGTAATGTATATGTTACTTGAACACACTTTTGTTCGTTTACCTTAATTCTCCATAAGTTTAACCATAGTTCCAGCTGGTTAATGTATTCTTGAAGATATCGGGATGCCTCGTAAGGATTTTCATGCATACTAAGGCAGGCTGTATCATCAGCAAATGTGGAAGTGTGGATATTGCTGCTCAGAGGCATATCACAAGTATAAATCAAATACAAAACTGGCCCCAGTATACTCCCCTGTGGCACACCGGATGAGATAGTTTCAGGCATGCTCATAAAGTCTCCTTCCACAACAGTGAACTTCCGGGCAGTAATGTAACTTTTCAAAAGACTTACAACGTTTATTGGCAGGTATGTTTTTAATTTTAAAATTAGACCTTCATGCCACACTTTATCAAATGCCTGAGAAACGTCGATAAACAGCGCAGAACAATACTTCTTTTCTTCAAATGTTCTTCTTATAAATTGGACCAATCTATGAGTTTGTTCAATGGTGCTATGCTGACTTCTAAAACCAAATTGATGGTCCGGTATGCACCCACTATTAACTAGAATTGGGGACAATTTTGTCATGAGCAGTTTTTCGAAAAGCTTTGACATTGTTGATAGGAGACTTATTGGCCTGTATGACTCAGCCTTGGTAAGGTCTTTGCCCGGCTTTGGAATCATTTTAACTTTGGCAAGCTTCCAGCTATTTGGATAATACTGCAGTCGTAAAATGGCGTTAAAAATAAATAACAGTATTGTAATTGCAATACGAGGCAACTTTATTAGCATCTGGTTACTAATTCCATCAAAACCCGGAGCTTTCTTTGTGTTGAGTTCAGAAATTAGTTTTTGCACATCACGCGTCTTAAACTTTATTTGTTGAGGGGTAGAGCGACTACATTCGGCAAATCAACAACACCGGTACATGTGTTAGGGGTAAATACTGATTTTAAATGCCCAGCAAATATTTTACCTTTTTCAGTATCGCTTCTTGCCCAACCTCCGGTAGATGTGCGCAGAGGTGGTTTAAACTCAACGGGTGTTTTAAGCTTTCTAGCAGCACGCCATAAAGAGTCGTTTAGTGCACTTGGAGTCGTTTAGTGCACTCTTTAATTTTAATTTTATTCTGGGGTGATCTGTGCTGTTGCCATTCCCTTCTAGCTCTTCTTTTTTCACATACGAGACGTTCAATATCTGTAGAATATAGTCTATTAAACCCAGTCTGCGGATAGGAGGTAGTGGCATGTTTAGCAGCCTGCTTAATATTTTCGTTAAGATTGGCAATGTTAGATTCAACGTCATCAGGTGTTCTTAGTGTAATGTTTTCCGTGCAATGACTACTAAGATATTTTTTGAATCGCAGCCAATTTACACGATTTATCAAATTGGCATATGGGTGAGGTAAATCACTTCTTAATGGGCTACAAATTGTAACGATCGTGGGAGAGTGATCGGACGAGAGATCTAGAGAAGCTTCAATTTGAATTAAATCCCTAGAGATATTTTTCATAACGCCAAAGTCTATTACATCCGGAATTTTATGTATGTCAGTAGGCCAATAAGTGGGCTCCCCACTTGAAATGACATCCAAGCCCATTTTGGAAATTGTATTGAACAACGCATTAGGGTGATAATAAAATTGTTTGAGTTTTATTACAAATATTAATTTCAAAAATAATTTTTAGTTATATTTTTGCTTGGAAGTATATAAATAGTTATTTTCGCTTGGAAAGGAGTACTTTTGTTGTGTTTTCTTTAATTTTTGTCACACAACTAATAAACTATTAGGCCGCGTTTACACATGTGTGCCATGTGCCACACAAGTGTAAAAAAAGCGTAACCACTAATTACTAATGGACAACTGTTTGATTCAAACATGTATTTATTAAGGGTCAAACCCACGATATCGACACCGTTCGACTTGTCGCACACTTACATTCAAAACAAAAACAAATTTTAATATTTTGTTGTTGTTTCAAATGTAAGTGTGCGACAAGTCGAACGTTGTCGATATCGTGGGTCAGGCCGTAAGTTAAATAGTTCCATACATAGCTAATAGACAATTTTATAGAATCCAACATGATTGGAAACATGTCTGAATACATGTCTGAATCAAACAGCTTTTATTATTAATTAGTTGGTTACGCTTTTTTTTTTGCAAATGGCACACAAGAAATGCCAGATGTAAACTCAGCCTTATGAACTGGTTTAAGTTCTTATTTATTTAAATAGTTCGTACATAAAATTTAAAATATAATCACAAAGTTAATTAAAAACTGTATAACTTCCAAGCTGCTGGATCGATTTTCTTCAAACATTGCTTACAACACTCTCGATAAACTCACCTTTCAAACAATAACAAACTAAATGGAAATTGGTACAGACGTTTTGGTTCTGCGAATGCGTAGGCTGACGCACAGATGCACACTTGAAATTTATAAAACTCCTCTTGTTTGGTCGGAGGTACCTGATTACTAAAGAACAGAACATTATTACTTTAAATTTCTTTTTCAGTACATGTGCTTACGCTGGTTCGACATTTTTGTAAATTTCGCTCAATCATAATAAGAGAACATAATAAAACACAAATGATCATTATTTTATGTGGTTTATTGAAATGCAATTTGAAAAAAGAGTAATTATCAGGAAAATTCAATATGATTTTAAAATTATATTATTGCAAAGAAAACCAAAAACCAATGCGTGATTTATATAAAAATTATAAATTCAGTTAGTGTTAATGGAAAAAAGTTTCATATGAATTAAGCATCACGTTCGAAATTCTGTGTTTTTATATTATGATGTAAAAACATAATTTTTTCGACTGACGCTGTATTCCACCCAATGATGCAACGTTTTTCAGAAAGTAAATTTCTTGCTGCCGAAAACACCCGTTCCGAAGGCTCACTGCTAGCTGGTATGAAAAAATCTTAGAGCTTACTTGGTATAAAAGAGGAAATTTAGACTTATTAGTTCCCAAACTAGTTGGAAAGATATACATCGAATTTTTTAACTAAAATTATTATTAACAGGTCGATATTATTATATTTATTCATAATTTGTTTGTGTAATTGTCCTATGTATGGACATTTTATCGAAAAAACTTTTTATTTCAAGCATTTTACATTAATTTTATATTCTTGTTCATTATGTTATTTTCTTTTCTTTGTAAATTATTTCTTTTTTCGTTATTTAAATAATATTTTTGTGACATTTTGTTTCATATGGCACGCAATTACTGGAAATATTCCTGTAAAAACAGAATCAGTATTGTCTGTTTTCGCATTCAAATACAGAAACAATTTTTTCACAAATAGAGAAACGATGGAATTTTGTGTTTCACACTTCTCAATATAAATACTATTTGAAAAAACATAAACATGCATATCTATGGATAATAAAAATACATATGTACATATGTATGTATGTGCTATAAAAATACCTGTAAATACTAATGAGATTGTATAACCATGAAATTCAAAGCTATTTCAACAATTTATTTTTAAATTTAAATCTGATGAAAAGTACAATACTTTTCTTCTGCAGAACATTTTAGCAGAATTTTTTTTACAGATTTAACATTTTCTCATCATCATTTTCTGGCAACACTTTTATTGCGTATTAATAACAAAAAATGAGATGAGAGAAAGCAGCATGAAACAATACTCGTTTCAATGAACAATCTCTTTGTCTTAACAGTATGAAGCGAAATGTTATCACTCACATTATGATAAAAGCAACACTTTGTTCAGTTTAAAATATTTATTCGAAGTTGGGTTTTAGTGAACAAACATTTCAGTAGTTTCATGGATGGAGTTGTTCATGCAACCCTATAGTTCGTAAGTATGAATGGATGTGTGTATTTAACCTAAAGCAAAGAAAAAATTTACACAAATAAAAAGAACTTGTGTTTTCGCACATATGCATATGTGTATGGACATAAGCTACTTAAAATTTAATGTTACCGATTGTCTATTTATATGGCAAAAATATGTATTTTATTGTTGCACTTTTGCAAATACATGGATTCGCACCGAATATAAATTTACCGTTATTTGAATTTAATATATTTAGCGTTTACGTTGGAAACTATTTATTTAACTTTATTTCAGTATCGCTTTCGTTGTGAGTTACAAGTGCTTGAAAATATAACCTAGTGTGAAAAAGTGAAAAATTTTGAATAATAATATAAATAAATAATATCATAATGAGTGAACTAATTGAAATTATCTACTTCCGTAGTAAAACAAAAAAAGTTATCGCTTAAAGCAGGCAATAAGTGTTGTTTGCCTCATTGTGGCAGATCCAAAAGAAGTTTTCCAAACTTAAAAATCTTTCGTTTCCCATATTCCAATGACATATTACTTAAAGCGTGGATAGAAAAGTGCAACTTTGACGAAAGCTTTTTGGAAAAATCGCGGACATTATATATATGTGAAAGACACTTTTCGTCGGAAAATATAGAAAAGAAATACTTGAAGCGCGACGCAGTACCAACCTTAAATTTGACTGATGACTCGGGTATAGAAAAGTGTTTATTAAGTGAGGATGTTGCCTTACCCTTGTTAAGATGTCCGCCTCTTAAGCGCAAAAGATCGGAATCACCATCGTTTTGCACAAATTGTTATAAAAGTTGTAGAAATGAAGAGTTTTATAGAAAGAAATATTTTACAATGTTTAAAAAACTTAAGACTGTTTCGCAAGATAAACTTAAATTAAAGAAAAAATCCCAAAGTTTAAAACGAAGGATAAAAACTTTAGAAAGCAAAATAATGATGAAGAAATCTATTGAAGCCGAAGTTGATAATTTAAATATATATCCAAACGAAAAAACTTTTTGCAAAATACTCCTAAAGATAAATAGAGGGACAAATGCGCGTTGGGCAGAGTATGAGATAAGCTTTTCTCAAAGTATATTTTATAGATCAACCTCCACATACTTGTTCTTAAGAAATATATTGAAATTGAACCTTCCGAGTCCTTCATCCCTTAGTAGATGGAGTAGCATTAAAAATTTGCAGCCAGGTAACAATTCATGTATATACAATGCGCTCACAGAAACTGTTAAAAAGATGCAACCTTTTGAAAAAGAATGCATTTTACTTTTTGATGAAGTATCTATAAGAAAAAATTTTACTAAAAATTATGATAAAGAAACAGATTTTGGAAGTTTGTGTGCTCCATCAGACTTATTTTTTGCAGTGTGTAAGATTCACATAAAAGTTTTCGAAAATGTTTTTACTAATTTTAAAGAAATAAAAAAACTATTGTTGAGCAATGTGTAAATTGTACCAAAAATACAAAATATTCCTTTTGGTTTGACGAGAGCTACGTATGCTTTAAGCACAGGATGGAGATGCTTAATTTATTAGTTCTTACACTGCTACGAAAACATTCGTCGTGGGAAACATATAAATTCAAATCAACAAGCACTGAAAAACTCAAAATTATAAAGCAATAAAGAAAAGCTATTTTTTGTAAACAAAAATAAATAATCATGGTTTGCAAACTTATGTAAGTGAGCTCACGTTTTATTTATTTTATACATATTTTTATTTTATACATAGTATACAGTTTACAAAGTATGTAAAGAAAATAAATGTAAATAACAACAACAGCTATATAAGAATATAGTGTTGCCACACAAGTATTTTTGACCTGGTGCAGTCAAGTTAATAATTAGTATTTTATTTTTGGGAATTTCTACAATTTAAGTTTAACGTTTATTAACGCACTAATAATCCCAAATTATTTTACTTAATTAGTAAAATAACTTTTTTATTAAAAATACATTTAAATTGATTATTGAGGGGTTTAGCTGGATCCTATGCGCATTTCACTGTTGCTAATGCAGATCATCAGGGAACCTTTACCCAAAAATCTTAGAACAACTAGAGTTATTATGTTATAAACTTTCATCTAAACAAATGAGAAGTTCAACAAATAACAAAGTTGAAACAAGAACTCAATAATCAACATGTTTTTTATTTTCTTACTTTACTACATTGGCTGACTTTTTTTCAGCTCTAGTTGTAGTTGTAAAAAGTATGTAAATAAAATAAATTTAAATAACAACAACAGCTATATAAGAATAGAGTGTTGCCACACAAGTATTTTTGACCTGGTGCAGTCAAGTTAATAATTAGTATTTTAGTTTTCATTTAATGTTCTACGTGGAACATCTTTATATATTTATAGTCTTTGATTTAAGTTTCATTATAAGGCCTTTTTCAACAAAAATCAAAAATAAAAAGAGCTAATTTCTTCAACTTCAACTTCAAGTTCAACCTTAACCTTAAATTTCTCCACAACCACTATACTGACTTTAGTGAAACAAAAACTGGATAAAACCTTAAGATGTTATCTCTATAAATTAAGAAAAATTTTCATTACTTCAAAAGTTACAGAGTTTTGGCCGATGAAAAACGATTCTGAACCTGTGCGCCGACGAACGACGAAAAAATAATTTTCTCTCTTTGCACACACAATAAACAACCTTATCAATTATAAGCAGTGTGACCTTAACTAAAAATATTTTAAATGAGGCTTAAAATAATGCTAAAAATGCTTAAAAAATATTTGAAAATGCTATAATATAATGCTAAAATTTTGGAATGATTTTTAAATAATTATATCGTTATAACGAAGAAATATTTAATTTAATTTTAATAAAACAAACAAAGTTGCTTCAAAAGTTAAAACAACAATTCAGGAACATACAAAATACGAGTACAATTGCTGAATTCATAAAACCTCTTGTATCTGCACGATCGTAGTAAATATTAAAGTGTAAAATTTGGTGCTGGTAATTTTCATATAAAAATTAAATACATAAAATAATTTTACACTTTTTTTTATATGTATGTTTTAATGTATAATCATGCCTGCTATCAACATAATATGAAAGACATTTAAAAAATACTTTTTGAATTACAAAATGGATTAATTTACTTTTCTATTTTTTATTGTACGTCCAGGAGCCGGATTCCGCAACGATGAATTTTGAAGTGTTCGACCCCGAAAAACATAATTTAGAATACATATTTTCTTCTTATTATTAGATTTTTGACGTTTAAAACACATTAAGGCGGCTATTAGACGCTCATACTCGGTATATGAGCATGACAGACTTTCGTACATTCCAATAAACACCTCTAAAAATGCGCGATCTAACCAAGTCATCTTTATCTTTTCCGTACTCTAAGTTTCCACATGACATTTCGTTGTAACTTGAAGTTATAACTGATTTGTTAAAACAGATGCAATGATGTTATCACTTGAAAAAAGCATTAATTTGAGCAGTCTACACTTAACATTAACTTAAAGTTCAAGTGAGCCAGGTGGAGATCGCAAGTTACGAAAACACAAATGAAATTTGCACTGAGTTTGACAGAAGATCTATTAAAGGAGTATGATGACATATACAAAAATTCAAAATGTTTTGAAGCTGAAAACACGAATTTTGTATTATCACACCATTCTCAAATGCAAAATAAAAAAATCACTGCTAAGTCAAAATTCATACTGCTAAATTTAGCAATGAACATGCTAAAAGGGTCACACTGATTATAAGAGCTAAATTCGCTGAGTAAATTCGTCGTTTGTCCCGGTTCACACGTTTCAACTTTTGTTGCTCAACTCGTAATTCAGCTGTAAGAAAGATGAAGACGGAAATATCTCTTTTTTTCTTACATCTGAATTACAATTTGAGCAACAAAAGTTGAAGCGTGTGATCCTGGACTTATAGTGTTTCAAACGACTAATTTACTCAGGGAATTCTTATCGACGAATTCGTCAACGTGGACAAAATTCGTCGTTTGTCCCACTTCTATTAGTCCCGGTTCACACATATCAACTTTTGTTGAACAACTCGTGATTCAGCTGTGTGAAAAAAGAGATATTTGTATTTCCTTCTCCGTCTTTCTTACAGCTGAATTAAGAATTGATCAAAAAAAGTTGGAGTGTGTGAACCAGGACTTAAGGTGGAAGTACATAGTACTCGTTCAATGCGCTAATGCGATACAGTTGGAATAGTGTGTTATCATAAGGCAAGTTACATAGAGAAGTTCGCGACGCGCGTACCTCGAAAAAAATTTAACAGGCTATTGCTGAAAGGAAGCTTGTTTTAAGGACCACTCGTTTAAGTCAATGGACAGATTGGCTAAATTAAACTCAATAACATATGTATACAGATTCAGAAGTTCCAAGATTTGTGAGTTACACTTTATTTCTTCATCCTCATAAAATTAGATTAAAAAACACATAAAATTAGATAAAAAACAAAAATCATAGAGATAAATTAACATCAATAAAAAATTCTCAAATATGCTGAAAGTAGACATTTCTCAGTCCATGCTGCCTGCTTTAAACTTATTTCAAAACGATTTGGAAGAATGGATTCCAAGTGAAGAACTTATTAATAAATGCAGGTGTACAATTTCAAAAGTATAGATATTAAGGTATTTAATAACTATGCATAATGCCAAAAAAGAATAGTATTCTCCTCTTCAGAATCAAATTTTCAAATTTGTTTCAAAACTTTGGTTTTTAAGTAAATAAGTGATATGAACCATGTCCCAAAAAATTCCAAACATTTATTTATGTATTCATTGATTTTTTGTAAGTCTTAAGAACTGGGGCAAAAGTACGGCATTCGATATCGTAATTTTCCAATTTGACCACTGTTATTTTATTGACATAGATTTTATGATTTTTTTATATTTTTAGTAGCTATCTATACTACGTTTATAGTTGTCTTATTTGCAAATTAAATCTGTATTTGCAAATACTCAACTAGCTGTTTAAACGCCCGGTATTATAGAAATATATGTATTCACAGTCGTCAAATAAGCAATTATAAAACTAAAAATTTCTTTTTCTGTGTACATACATCTCATCCCCAGTAATCAGTAATTGTTCTGTGAGTTAGTAAGTTAGAATTTTTACTTGCAAATAACACGTGCATACAAACGTATTATATGAATTCTCATAAAATTAATGTTTTAGTAATTCTTGCACATGAGAAATTTATTTTTATTATTTGTTTTTGTTTGTTTTAAATAAAAATAGCTTCAAAAATATGCTTGTTTCTTTAATTTATTGATTTTAAAGTTATCCCTTTAATTCTTAGAAATCCCCTTTAAGTGCTACTTTTTTTTAAATCCATTTTGTGTCCCTTTGTGAAAATTTTCAACGGTAACGCTGACGGTACGGGCTTTCTAAATAGTGCCAAAATCACTTAAATAGTGCCAAACAACTATTTAAATAATTTATATAACCAACCGACGATATGAATATACATTATACTGTAATTTTGTATAATAAAAAAATTACTCTACTTGAGTTTTGTTAATGTAAACTTGTGTTCAATTTCAATATGCGTATCTGAATCGGTATGTTTCTTTTTTAATATCGGTATCGGATCGGCAAAACAGCGTATCATAACATCCCTAAAAAAAACGTTCCAAAATTAGATCTGAACTTAAATATTTTTTCAAATAATATAGAAAATATTAATTATCATTTTAGAACAGATCTATTAAAGCAATACTTTACTCAAAAGAAATACATATAAAGCTGTTTTAACGCTGTTCACCATACATTCCACCTCCAGTCTATCTGTCCGCTTGACCGTCACCTGACCGAATGTGGAAGTGACTGCTAATTTTTATGAAAATGGAAATATAGGCTTTTTATGTATGTATGTATAAAACAAACACATGTCGAAAATATAATAATTGAGTGCAAGGCCACGTTTACCGGATTTAGCTAGTCTTTTACACAATTGAACAAAACATGATTCTAATGGCCGTAACTTCAACGAATACATATCTAACAGTGCGTAGATACCTACCGTGTAAGTCAAATATGGTGATTTTAACCCGTAGGTATGATCAAACGTTTGGGCAAACTGTAATGTTAATTACACGGCTGATTGATGTTGGTTTATGCATTAGGTAACTAAAATTCAAACTATTTTTCAAGAAGTGTCAAGTTTTAATTAAAAGAACTATAAATTTCAATATTTACAAATAAAATTAAGCGTAGAACTACAGGAAATAACAAATTTGCGTTATTTTCTGCAAAGAAACTATCAAAAAGCAACACACAAATATACGGAGAGAAGCGACCATTTTGAAATTTGGAATGATATAGAATTTCTGAGAAGCTTTCGGCTTTCCAAACAAGCGCACGAATGGTTTTAGAAGCAATTGAATCAAAGCTGAGAATAATTATTATTAATAGCTTATTAATAAGTATTTTCAGCACCAACACCTCCGTTTTTTTCTGATTGCTTGCTGCATCCGTTTTTTCGTTTCTAAAACACTTCTCTATTTATTTACTAAGCTTACTAATGTCAATTTTCCCCTTTCCGTTAAATTAGCGCTTCGTTTATTTGCGACATTTTAATGCAAAAAAATTATTTTTTTTTTAAATTCGTGTCACAAGCAATGTGAATAATAAAATTTCAATAATTTATTTGGCATAACAATAAACGTCAAACGAGAATGTTGACATACCTTACCAGACTTGTATTCGGTAGAAACACGTAGGTAAAATAAGCGTTAAAATTACCAATGTAATTTTACCGGATGGGTAAAGTTATCTATTTATCACAACAGATAACAGTAGCCCAAAACCAAAGTTCTAAGTCGGAATAGACAGATATATAACTGTTTTACATTATTATATATGAACTTTAAAGAAATTTATTATTTAACATATTGTCAGAAGTATACATACAATAATTGAAATTTATTTGCTGGTAGTTTAGCATGTCATTGGCGCTTGAACGAAATCATCAGTAGACTTCAACCACAATTGTTAACAGTCACAAACCTCTTACTTTATGCACAGACTTTCGAAAACTAAATGAGAATTCATAAAATAATAATATTTTTGAAAATCACAAAAGAAAAAATAAGCTTAGTAGGCTTTGAAACTGATACAAAAACCAGCAAATAATTTATATTCAGGTGAACTCATTCTATTTTTAACCGACTTCAAAAAAAGAAGGAGGTTAACAATTCGTCACTATTTTTTTTTAGGTATGTAGGTCCATAACTCGGTACATTTTAGACCGATTGTAAAGATTTTTTTGTTGTTTGAGAGGGTATAGCTTCCCATTGGTCCCATTTGAAAAAAGTGGGCGGGGTCACGCCCACAATTTTTTAAATTTGATTTATTGATCTTCTACTTATTTGATTGCTGCGAAACCTAGCAAACATCTTTGGTTCTTGTAATTAGAAAATTCTTGAGTTGAAAAAATGGGCGGGGCTATGCGCATTCAAATGTATTATAACATTACACGTGGTTCTACTTAACCGATTTTTACAAAACTTAGCACACACCTTGAACTCTAAAATAGACAAAATTTTCTTTTAAAAAAATGGGCGGGGTTACGCCCACTAAAATTTTATATTATATTTCACAGGGTTCTATTTCACCGATTTTTACGAAACTTGGCACACACCCTAAGCTTTAATCAAGGCACAAAATTGCGTTAAAAAAGTGGGCGGGGCACGCCTATTAAACTTTAGTATAATATTTCATGTGCTTGTATTTAACCAATATTGACGAAACTTGGCACACACCCTAAGCTTTAATAAAGCCATAAAATTGCGTTAAAAAAGTGGGCGGGGTCACGCCTACAATTTTTTAAATTTGATTTTGTGATCTTCTACTCATTTGATTGCTGCGAAACCTAGCAAACATCTTTGGTTCTTGTAATTACAAAATTTTTAAATTTAAAAAGTGGGCGGGGCTACGCCCTTTAAAATGTATTACAACATTAAATTTTAAATTAAATTTTAGTATAATATTTCATGTGCTTGTACTTAACCAATATTTACGAAACTTGGCACACACCTTGAACTCTTAAAAATACACAATCTTGTTTAAAAAAAAGGGGCGTAGCCACGCCCCATAAAATTTAACACTTAATTTCACGTGCTTTCACTTCATCGATTTTTACGAAACTGGAATATATTTCCAAATAAAGAAAGATACTTACAAATAATTTTTTTTTGAATTGACCAGAGTTTTAAAAAATTCACTAAAAAGGTAAAAATAAAACTTTTTTAAAAAAAATTAAACCGACTTCAAAAATAAGCACTAAAAAGCAACAAATAATATAGATCTAGTTAAATAAAAGATTTTTATATATGTTACCTACAGTGCCGTTTGAAGTTGGTGCCAGTAATACTGGTACTAAGCACATAGGAACATGCCCGGTAAAAAAACTGCAAGTAATTTTTATGTACATATGTATCTGCTTAGTTACCAATGTTGCTGGCACCAACTTCAAACGGCACTGTAGGTAACATATATAAAAATCTTTTATTTAACTAGATCTATATTATTTGTTGCTTTTTAGTGCTTATTTTTGAAGTCGGTTTAATTTTTTTTAAAAAAGTTTTATTCTATATCCTTATACAATTAGAAATCCATCGGATAACAATAAAAGTATTTACAAGGCTTCTAGCTGTAGTAAGCCAAAATATCAAGCAGAAAAAAAAATTCAGTAATTGTGGAGGTAATCACACCGCTAACTACAGAGGATGCCCGTATATTCTTTCCTTAAACAGGCTATGGGTCAAAAACCTAAATTAGCTCCAGTTCAATCAGCAAATGCTTACTCCGCCACTCTTCCTCAAACTAGCCAATGAGTTACTTCACGTGTATCGTATGCCGATGCTGCTAAGACTAGTTCTATTCCCACACAAAATGTTCCACCGCGAAGTAATTCAACGAATGCAAACTCAAGCTTTAACTTTAGTCGCCTTGAAGCTACTATTGAGAATCTGGTGCTAACTATACACAACTTTACAACAAATATGACTAGCATGATGTAAGAAATAACTTAACTTCGAGAAGCATTTTTAAAATTTCTGGCTACACCTTATATGATTCAAAGGACCCAAGAGGAAGTGCATGCTGTGGATCAGCAATTCTAATAAAGTCAAGGCTCAAGCATTATATTATTGACAACATTTGTGAAGAACATCTAGAAGCAACGAATATTTGTATTGAAATTTTTTGCACAAATTTTGTAATATCATCAATTTACTCCCTCCCAGATTCGCAATTACTGAAGATCAATACGAAGATTTCTACAAATCTCTTGGCACTTGTTTTGTAGTAGCTGGCGAGTACAATGCAAAACATACGTTCTGGGGTTCGCGTCTTATTACACCTAGATGTCGCGCGTTGTTCAACACAGTTTCAAAAATCGGCTTGGACGTTGTTTCGAGTGGGGACACCACTTACTGGCCTACTGACATAAATAAAGTTCCGGTTGTTATAGATTTTGGCGTCAGGAAAAATATTTCTCGGGAATTAATGGACGTTGAAGCTTCTTTAGATCTCTCGTCCGTTCACTCTCCCACGATCGTTACAATCTGCAGCCCACTGAGAAGTGCTCTACCTCACTCATATGCGAAGATGGTCAGTCGAGTTAATTGGCTGCGATTCAAAAAATATCTTAGTAGTCATTGCACGGAAAACATTACTCTAAGAACTCATGATGATGTTGAATCTAACATTGCCAATCTTAACAAAAATATTAAGCAGGCTGCTAAACATGCCACTACCTGCCATCCGCAGACTGGGTTTAATAGAATCTATTCTACAGATATTGAACGTCTAGTGTGTAAAAAGAAGAGCCAGAAGGGAATGCAACAGCACAGATCACCTCAACATAAAACTGGATTTGAAGAATGCACTAAAAGACTCCAAGAGTTGCTTGCATTTGAAAAACTGCATCTATTAAACATTATCTGGAAGGTCTTGACGTCACACCATCATCTAATTACTTTTTGTGGCGTGCTGCTAGATAGCTGAAAACTCCCTTTGAGGTTAAACCACCTTTGCGCACATCTACCGGAGGTTGGGCTAGAAGCGATACTGAAAAAGGTAACATATTCGCTGATCATTTAAAATACGTATTTACCACAAACACATCTATTGGTGTTGTTGATTTATCGAGTGTAGTTGCTCTACCCCCACGACCCATAAAGTTTAAGATGAGTGATGTACAAAAACTAATTGGCGAACTTAATCCGAAGAAAGCTCCAGGTATTGATGGAATTAGTAACAAGATGCTGATGAACTTGCCTCATGTTGCAATAAGAATCCTGCTATTTATTTTTAATGCAATTTCACGAATGCAGTATTTTCCACATAACTGGAAACTTTGCCAAGATCAAAATGATTCCGAAGCCGGGAAAAGACTTTACCAAGGCTGAGTCATATAGGCCAATAGGTTTACTATCAACAATCTCAAAGCTTTCAGAAAAGCTGCTCATGACTAAAATGTCCAAAATTTTATCTGATAATGCGTGCATCCCGCATTATCAGATAATGCGAGATGCATTATTGATGTTTCTCATGCATTTGATAAAGTATGGCACGAAGGCCTATTTTTAAAATTGAATCTATGTCTTACGGTGTACAACGGGATAGTATTCTGGGGAAAGTGTTGTATTTAATATGTATATACTTGTGATATGCCTGTGAGCAATAATACATACACCTCTACATTTGCAGATACAGCCTGCATGAGTATGCATGAAAGCCATTATGAGGCATCAATAGTGTGTTTTTGGGTTTCGGGGGCCACAATGTGCAATAAGGATTCATGTAGGTGTGACCGTAGTGCTATTTTTCTTCATGCTATTTTATGTGTGTATCAAAGTGCAATGTAACAGTGCACATCATGCTAGGTATGGCCGTTGTGTTACTTTCCTTTATCACTATTATTTTTAAGGGAAGATAATTTGGAATGAAAGTTTTGTTGAGGGAAATTTTTTAAATATTTCGTATTGAATTTTATTTTTTCTATTTTATTCACTTACATATGTACAAATGATACATTTCTATTGGTTATTGTATTTGTGTGCGTTAGGATATTTCATCATGTTATGTATGTATGTGTGTGTGTGGGTTGTGTTTGGATTGAATAATTTTCTATCTGTGTTTTTATATCACATATCTTGTTGTTGTCTCTTTTTATAACAAATGTGTGTGTTTGTATGCATTCGTCAGTTCTATTGTTATTAATATAACTGTATATAAATTATCTAGCAGCATGTTTGCAACAGCTCTGTCTATTTTTATTACACATATTTTATAGCCTTTTTCTAGAAAAAGGAAAACAATTTTTAAAAAAGGATGAAAGAAAAGAAACGTGCATTTGCTGCACGCAAATGTATGTCATATATGGAGAAATATTAATTCTTTCCGGGGCACTATGAGAAATCGGTGGGAATACAACAAAATGTTTATTTTATTTAATTAATAATAGTATTTTATTGAAAAATATGTGTTGGAAAAATTTTTATCCTTTCAGAATTCTGACCAAGGACATGGTATTACATATATACCAGCGCGCATAAAAGAAATGTTTCATTTGTGAAAATCACTGAAGCAATATTTAGTTTTACTGATGAATATTGCCTAGAAGCCAATCAAATCTCTTCACAGGCATCAGATTAGATATATAGCTGTCATTTAACTCAGGACGAGATGACCAGTAGTCTCGATAGCTACCATGATGTTTAAGTCGCATCAAAAAATTAATTCCAATAAAAACACGGATTTCTATTGCATTTGTCGGAATGTAAGTTTTACCAGATTGTTGAGCATACAGGTTGGTTTGAAACACGATGTGATCAATTATTTCTGGTGTTACAATTGCATTGAAAATTGCAAAGCTATCAAGAGATGGCATGCTTTCTATGATTGCAGTAGGTCCTTGTTTCGTACCAGAGTAAGCTTCTGTTGTACCTATAGTATTTTCCTTACTCCATTGTGGCGGGACAAATATTTCATTGCTTTCTATCAAAGAAGCTAAAAAAACTTCATCATCCCTATCGTAATGATCTTCTGTGTTATTGTCCCTATCCTTGATCCTCGATTAGGTTATTAAAAATTTCCTGAATGGCATTGTCGTCATCTAACATCTCATCAATAACAGATTCATTGTCAGATGGAATCTCTGTCCAATCAACTTCATCGTCGATCGTTTCCAAAAAAATTGAGATATCACTGTCTTTTAATTTGTTTGCCATTGTCACTTATGCATGTATGTATATAATGCGCAGTGGTATGAATTTTGTACCATCAACAGTCAACACTCACAGAAGCTCTATTTTTTATTACTTTGCACACCTCTTGTCACACGCATTTACCCTCATACCTAAATAAGAGCGGCAAGCGTTGCGTTAGCAGCAGGGTACGCATTTTCAGTACATTTAAATGTGAAAATATTATTTGATTGTACTGAAAATACGTACCCTGCTGCTAACGCGACGCTTGCCGCTCTTATTTAGGTATGAGGGTTACTGATTGGTACTGAGTAGATTTAAAAACAGCAGAAGTTGCAAAGTGAGAGAGAAGAGGCAAATAGACTAAATAACGGTAAACGCTTCTGCCACTTCTCTGACACACACCTTTTGTGCTTAAAAAATACTACATCTATTTCTCTTTCTCACATGAAATATTTTTTTTTATTAAATATAAGCTTTAAATTACACATAGAAGTGGTAGTTATACCAAACCTATTCGCATAAAATGTATAAAAAATATTTAGATAAGTGGTATGTTTTTAATACCACCGGCCCGGAAAGAGTTAACAAATGTTCACATATGTGTTGTATTTAGCACACTTGATATGTTAATCCTTTCTTATTGCACATTTTTGGTTTGAATTATCATTTTTTTGCTTAAAATGAAATTGTATGTCCTAGTTTAGACGGGCGAACATTTGGAAGGAAAACATCTGGAATTCTCTTTTGTTGTTTCCTTCGCGTTCATACGAACGAAAATGTTGCCGGCGACATTCCAATATTATTGTATATTACCAACCATACATTCATGTACATATATGTGTGTATATGTAGCAACGAATATGAAAACAAAGCGTGTCCGCGAGTACCGAACACAAAAATTATTATCTCTTCCCCACCCGTAAATTGCCACCAAACTAAATGTTTCCCTTCCAAATGTTTTCGTGTCTAAATGCTGACTATGATCGTCTGTCTTCTCTGTCTATTTGGCTATTTCTATCACACATATTTTATAGCCTTCTTCTAGAAAAAGGAAAAACAATTTAAAAAAAAAGGATGAAAGAAAAGAAACGTGCATTTGCAGCACATAAATGTAAGTCGTATATGGAAAAATCTTAACAGATGTTAAACATATGTCTAGTATTTAGCAGACTTGATATGTAAATCGTTTTTTATTGCACGTTTTGGGTTTGAACTGTTATTTTTTTTTAATTTTGTTAGTGCGGAAAAACATAAAAAAGTAGATGAATTCTTCGATTTGTTTGTGCATCTATGGTTGGGAAAATTCGTTCAAGTACACGTGCCAGATGTAATAGTTTATGAGGGTTTGAATTGTTATATTTTTCGTTTAAAATTAAATTTTTATGATCGTCTGACTCCTATCGTCTACCATTTCTATTGGGTATTGAAAAAGGGAAAAATATGCAGTCAACAAAAAAGGATACAAGAAAACAAGAACAAAAAATTCTAATTGGGTTTGAGTCTGTGCGTTAGGACATTTCATCATGTTCTGTGGGTGTGAGTTGTGTTTACATTAGATAATTTACCTACCTGTAATTGTGTGTATGGGTTTGTGTTCAAATATACTTACATATGTTTTTGATCAAATAAATAAAAACAAATTATACATTTATAATTATAACATAAATTTTATTTCAAAGTCTTTTATATTTCTTTTACTTTTGAGATACTGGTTTGTAGTAAAAAATTCTTTTATATAAATTAAAAAGTTTTTGAGTTAATAAATATTCATTATAATGTAATTTACATGCACATATGTTAACATCTTGAATATAATCCTTTGTTATTATATCACAATCATATTTAAGAAATTTATTAATCGACATATTGTCAAAAGTATATTAATTTGAAATTTATTTTCTTAAATGTTAGATTTAGATTTTATTTTTCATTTTGCCTTATAATTACTTTTATTGTTATCCAAAGGATTTCTAATTGTATAAAGGTGTAGAAAAATAGAATAGATTCATATCGAATATAAATTATTTGCTGGGTTTTGTATAAGTTTCTAAGCCTACTATGCTTATTTTTCTTTTGTGATTTTCAAAAATATTATTATTTGTGAATTCTCAAATAGTTTTTGAAAGTCTGTACATAAGATAAGAGGTTTGTGACTGTTCAAGATTTGTGGTTGAAGTCTACTGACGATTTGTTACAGCAACAATGAAATGCATATAGACATCGCTGAACCACCAGCAAATAAATTTCAAATTACAATTATATTTATTTATGCAAGTTATTACGGTAATATGTGAAAGGAGTGTATGCATTGGTATACATTCTTAATTCGTTAATAATTCTCAGGAAAAATTTCTTGTGGTCCTTATCAATATGATAACTATAACCACCTAGTAGTTCCTGTAATTCAGCTGATGAAACCATTTCAGATAAAAACCAATGTAGCTTGCAAAAGGATGATTGAGTAACTAATTGAAATTTATCAGTTAGATACCATTTATTATTAAAAATGTTATTGAAATGAGGAACAACAGTTTTCAGATGTTTTCAATGTTCTCTTTATTAAGAGATATATGTATATATAATTTTTAGCTTGTTTATTATTTTTTTTAAATAAAAAACATTTAGTTACACTGTATATCTTTTTAATTTTATTGACATTACAATTTTTGCATTAAGTTACACTGTATATATTGTAATAAGTTTGTATTAGCTGTTTTGCTTCTTCTTCTGCTTCCATATGTTGTCTTCTATAGTACGAGCAGGAGCAGGTATCTGGTCACATGTTTCATTTTCGTTAGACCAACACCAATTGTCATAATGCTCTCCATACTTACATTTCATTGTTTTCAAGCTGCTTGAAACCTCCAAATGTATTTGAATATTGATGAGTTTATATTTGTCTTCATCAGAAACAATATGAGAACATCTTTTTAAGAAATTATGTATATCTTTTAATATCATTCTAAATACTGAGTATGACTACATGAGTGCACTAAATGATTATGAATAACCATTAGTGTTGAAAGTTTCGTTATTTATACTCTAACAATTACTTACTTACTCATTCTTTTATACTTCTCTTTTTAAAAGAAGTAGAAAAGAGTAGTATAGAAATGTATGTGCCTGGGCCATTAAAATTGTAAAATTTGGGTAATTAAAATCGAAATTTTGTAATTTATGGGCTAAGATTTACATTTTATGTTAATTACTGTTAATGGTATGAAGTGACGAGGGTTATGCATGGTTTGTACATGTTAACGCAGCAAACGTTGAATGCCCTTATTACAAAATATTTCACAATAATTAAATTGCTGACACAAATTGCAGACAGGTAAATGAAATTCTAAATAACCAATATTGCAAAATAACAACAGCGCGTGTCATTTCGATTACCATGCAAATTAATATTTAGTTTTAAGTTATTGTATGAGTAAAATTAATTTTATAAGTTCAGTTGTATTTTGATAATGAATTAATAAAGTTGTAATTTAAAAAGTGATTAAATAAAGTTATATTTTTTTATGAAATAAAATTTATAAATACATAATTGGCGCCCAACGCAAAAGGATCTCCATCTAAATAAACACCCCATAGGCTGTAATAAGAAGGAGACTCCAACAAAAAAAAAACACCGCACAGGCTGTTAACTGAAGGAAGCTTCATCTCAAAGACATCCCATAGGCTGCAGCTAGAAGAAGGCTTTTTTCAAAAAAATCAACACCCCACAGGCTGTAATAAATACAACCATCTGCCAAATAAGGACGTTTGGAGTGAGGAACTTGGAGTAGTGCGGTAACCCCAGTATATTTGAGAAAAGGATAAAATACCCTCTACCAGCTTCATAAGGATGATTGTAAGATTAGTCATGTAAGATATTTTTTATTTTTAAAAAAAGTGAAAAATTAAAAAAAAATAATAATAATAAATAGTGAATTACTTGAAGCTCTTAAAGCAATAAAAATTTATTAATATTGAGAAATTTTAAACAAATTATCAAATTAATCAAAAACTTAATTTTTAAAATAGTGAATTATTTGAGGCTCTTAAAGCAATAAATATTTATTGAAAAATTCTAAACAAATGAATCAAACATTTTTAACGAAAATTTAATTTTTAAAATAGTGAAGTTTTGAAAGCTTATAAAGCAATTGTTCAAAATATTATAGATAAATTAATCAGAAAATATTACCAAAAAACTATTTTACTTAATTAAAGAGAGAACTAATAGTAAAAAAAAGGGAAGGAATATATAACTATAATAAATAAAACTATTGCGATTCCTACGGGACCCTCCAATAGAAATAACAAAATAAAAAAAAAAGAAACCTTCTTAGTTAAAGAAAAATTTTACAAAAAGCTTTAATAAGAATAAAGACTTACTTTTAAAGAATCATGTCAAACCCAAACAATTTGATCAGGCCTGCAGTCCTTAACAACGCAAACCTTCCAAACGTGGCACCCATAGCTGAGGGAAATAGGGAAAATGAAGAAGAAAGGATAGCTAGAATATGCGCACAGCAGTGTGAACTTGCATTCAGACGATTTTTAGATCCGAATATGAACATAGGTGGTGAAGACCAAGTTATAGAAGAAAGATTCAGGAATAATTTAACTGACCTGGACAAAGTCCCTGACGTTGTCCGGAGCTTAAGGGAATTCTCCGGAAACCCTTCAGAGTTTAGCTCTTGGAAAAAGAGCGTAGATAGAATACTTGTAATTTACGAAAATATGAAAGGAACACCAAAATATTATGCCATTTTAACCACCATCAGAAACAAGATTGTGGGTAGTGCAGACGCTGCACTAGAGTCTTATAATACGCCCCTAAACTGGGAAAGTATTACAAAATGTCTTGCATTACATTATGCAGACAAAAGGGACCTTACAACGTTGGAGTACCAAATGAGTACTCTTGTGCAAGGTAACAATAAAATTCAAGAATTCTACCAACAGGTATATTCTCACCTTTCTTTAATTATGAATAAATTATCCTGCATGGATATAGGAAGAGAGGCACTCGATCTACTTACACAAACGTACCGAGATAAAGTCTTAGACACCTTTGTTAGAGGCCTTAGAGGAAATATGTCCTTACATCTAGGAATGAAGGAACCAAGGGACTTGCCACAAGCACTTCATCTGTGCCTGAAAATGGAAAATCAGTTTGTGAGAACGCAATTTGCGAACTCGCATAACCATCCCAAGCCTACCAATAATAAACAGAACAACCGTGGTAATTACCAACCAGGATTTTTTCCACAGTTGGCGCACATGCCACAACCTTCATCTCACCAAAGACCCTTTCATGTACCCGCTCCGATCTACCATGGGAACAATTTCAATCGAATGCGTCCGCAGGGTTATATAAATCCAAATTTTCCTCCACCAAGACCAACCGAACCTAAACCTCAACCAAGACCCGAACCAATGGACGTAGACCCGTCAGTTAGAACCAGGGCCATTAATTATATGAATAGGCCTGCTCAAAACGATAGATTTTTCGGAAAAAGACCAAACGTACAACAATCTGAACAAAGAAGACTTCCTCCAAAAATCCAAAGAAATTTCCATATAGAAGCTCAGCAAAATGAAGACTTAGACGAACAATATTACGAACAGCAATTACTTAGTTATGAAAATCAGGAAGGACTACCAACGTTAAATGAATATTTACAAAATGAACCAGAATCTTCAAATCAATTAGAAGTTAATGACTTTGTTGACATCCATTTTTTAGACTAACTAATTCGTCCTTGCCTTATATTGAATGCAGGACGAAAACCGGACAGATTTTAAATTTCTTGATTGACACTGGATCAAACAAGAACTATATTCAGCCAAGTCTAGTGCAGAATCCTTTACCAAATCAAGAATCCTTCTCAGCCAACTCGGTAGGAGGGCATACTAAAATTACTGAACATACTTTTATAAATTTATTCGACGATCATACTAAAAAATTAAAATTCTTCTTATTACCAACACTTAAGTCATTTCATGGCATTATAAGAAACGACAGCCTTAAAGAACTGTCGGCAGTAATTTATTCAGCCGGAAATTACATGATAATAAATGGCAAATTAAAAGTAAGAATAAAACAAAAAACATCTCATTCAGTGAACAATATCGACATTAGAACGGAACACTTGACCAAAGAACAGAAAGACAATTTACAAGAAATCATTTTAAGAAACAGATTACTTTTCAGTGAACCAAATGAGAGCTTAACATATACTTCGGCTGTAGTGGCCGAAATTCATACAAAAACAGACGAACCAGTATATTCTCGTTATTATCCTTACCCTATGCATTTAAAAAAAGAGGTAGAAAAACAAATACAAGAGCTCTTGCAACAAGGGATTATTCGGCCTTCCAAATCGGCCTACAACTCCCCGATTTGGATAGTTCCAAAGAAAGCTGACGCATCAGGACAAAAGAAATTTAGGATGGTAATTGACTATAGAAAACTAAACGAACAAACAACACCAGACCGATACCCAATTCCGGAAATAAACGACGTACTTCCGCAACTTGGTCAAAATAAGTTCTTCTCAGTCTTGGACCTTAAAAGTGGTTTCCACCAAATACCACTCAGAGAAATAGATAGGCAAAAAACAGCGTTTTCAGTGAATAACGGGAAATACGAGTTTACGCGACTCCCGTTTGGATTGAAAAACGCACCATCCATATTCCAACGTACTTTAGATGATATTCTGAGGGAGTATATTGGAAAGATATGCTTTGTTTATATGGATGATATAATTATATTTGCAGAAAACGAAAAGAAACACTATGAAAATTTAGATATTGTATTTAAAACCTTAGAGCGTGCAAACATGAAAGTCCAATTAGACAAATGTGAATTTTTGAAGGAAGAAGTAGAATTTTTAGGCTTTATAATTTCAAACAAAGGAATAAAAACTAACCCAAAGAAAGTGGAAGCAATTTTAAACTTCCCAAGACCCAAAACACTTAAGGAGTTAAGATCATTTCTGGGAATTTCAAATTATTATAGGCGCTTTATCAGGGACTACGCTAAAATTGCTAAGCCCCTGACAATGCTTTTGAGAGGGGAGGCAGGACGTTCGTCTAAGCACACCTCCAAAAAGATACCAATAGAACTGGGACAAGACGCTATAGATGCCTTTAATAAACTGAAAACAGCATTAACTTCTGAAGATGTAATGTTGGCGTACCCAAACTTCAATAAAGAGTTTTGTCTAACGACAGATGCCTCGAATTATGCTCTCGGAGCTGTCCTATCACAGGACAATAGGCCAATTGTATTTCTGTCTAGAACACTTAGCAGAGCAGAGGAGCAATACGCTACTAATGAAAAAGAAATGCTCGCAATCGTATGGTCATTAAAGTCGCTTCGAAACTATTTATATGGGTCTCCAAAGTTAAAAATTTATACTGATCACCTTCCACTCACATATGCCTTAAATTGCAAAAATTCAAATTTCAAACTGAAAAGATGGAAGGCATTTCTTGAAGATTATAACTATGAGTTGCATTATAAACCAGGTAGTACTAATGTTGTCGCCGACGCTTTATCAAGACCTTCGCAGGAAAACTCTCAAATAAATACATTAACTGCCACTCAACATAGCGACGAAAGCTCATCTCATAATCTTATACAATTTACAGACGCACCGCTCAATGCCTTTAAAAATCAAATAATAATTTCCAATGAAGAAATGCAATCAGCTTATAGTTTTGAAATCGTATTCCCAACTTTTCACAGGCATACTATTAATGAACCCCATATTACAGAAGATTTTCTCATTCAACTTTTAAAAAAATACTTGAATCCCTCCGTGACAAATTGTATAAAAACTACTGATGACATCTTGGGAAAATTACAGGAGATTTATAGAGATAATTTTACACAATACAGAGCAAAATATACTCGAACCATGGTAACAGATCTAAAGAACGAAGAAGAACAGGAAAGCGAAATAATAAAAGAACACAATAGGGCACACAGGAATAGCAGAGAAAATAGAACACAACTTATAACCAAATTTTATTTTCCCCAAATGCACTCTAAGATAAAAAAGATCACTGGTTTATGTAAAGTGTGTAAGGAAAACAAATACGATAGGCACCCTAATAAAATCACACTCCAAGAGACACCAATACCATCATATCCTGGCCAGATCATACATATAGACATTTTCATCACAGAAAAAAAAGCAATATTAACTGCTATAGATAAATTTTCCAAATTTGCGCAAACAAGAATATTGAGATCCCGAGCCATTGAGGATGTTAAAGAACCTCTAAGAGAACTCGTACTTTCCTTTGGTATACCGGAAACAATCGTTATGGATAACGAAAAATCCTTCAATTCTACAACTATCGTTTTTATGCTAGAAAATGAATATAATATAAAGGTATTTAAGATTCCACCATATAGTAGTAGTGTGAATGGACAAATAGAAAGATTTCATTCCACGATCGCAGAATTAATGCGTTGTTTAAAAACCGAAAACTCACACAAAACATTTCCAGAACTACTGCATAAAGCAATCTACGAATACAACAATTCCGTACATTCAACCATAAAAAGAAAGCCAATAGAGTTATTTTTTTTAGGTAGAGTAAGTACAAATCCGCAAGAAATAGAAAAGGTTAAATTAGATACTATCAAGAGACTTCAAGAGAAGCAGTTAGAAGACATAAATTACCATAACAAGAGAAAAACAGTACCCAAGACTTATAAACTTGGAGAAAACATTTATGTAAAAGAAAATAAAAGATTAGGAACGAAACTTAGCAGAACATACCGAAAGGAGACAGTTAAAGAAAACAGAAACACAACAGTCTTAACAGAATCAGGAAAAATAGTACACAAAAATAATATCAAGAACTAAAAAAGGCTTTAATTTCAGGTCATTTCTAACACTGGTTTCGGCCGAGGTAAAAATATTGGACTATTCTAATTCACAAATAGTAGCATGGAACTCCGGACTAGCAAAATTACAGACTGGGACATTTAAATTAATCCACGTCATCGACACAAATGTATATCAGAACTTAATAAATAAACTGCAAGAAACATTAAACCATGATATTAGCTCTTCTCACCTTCTGCAACCCTTTTTAAATCATGAAGTTACAGAACTTCAATCATATCTGGACAGATTAAAACCAAGGTCAAAAAGATCCCTAGATTTTATAGGCTCTGCCTGGAAGTGGATTGCAGGAAATCCTGATCATGAAGATTTCGAAATACTAACTAAAAAGACAAATAAACTACTAAGAAATAACAACAAACAAGTTGTTATTAACAAAGTAACATTGGAAAAAATTGACGAACTAACTCATATAACAAACAGCATAATTGAAACATTTAATTATAAGAACAATTATAATAAAAGTGAAAATCCAAAAGAACAATTAATAACAATACTAAAATATAAACTAGACAGTGTTAAGGAAGAATTGACTAACATTCAACATGCCATGCATTGGGCAAAAGTAGGTGTAGTTAATTCCTTCTTATTAACAGCTGAAGAAATTGATACCGTAAAGCACATAATAAATACAGATTCCATACCTTTTATAAACCTGGAACAAGCTTTTGAATTTTCTGAAATAAAAATAGCGTCTAATCATGATTCTATTATTTATATATTAAGTATACCTACCACACATATAAATTCATGTAATAAAATGTTAATAAGACCCATTAAGTTCGGAAAATATGTAAACAAAATAAAATATCGAAATATTCTCATTTGCGATAATGTAATGTATGGTATGAAAAATGAATGCAAAGGTTATAATAATATTACAATATGCAATAGAAATAATTTGGATTATATTGAAAGCGATATGTGTCTAGCGAACTTAATTAAAAGTAAAGTAGCAAACTGCAGCTTAATAGACAATCGAAGCATCCCCACTCTTGAAGAAATTGCACCAGGAACAATTCTTCTGAACCAATTCAATGGAACAATTTTTATCGACAATGAACCACAGAATCTTACGGGAACCTATGTGGTACAGTTCTGCAATACATCTGTGACTATAGCCAATAGAACTTATGATTTTTTTCAAACAATACGACTACAACCTTTACCAGCTATCTTACAAACTAAGTATTTCCACCAAAATATAGAAGAAACTTTATCATTGGAAATGGTGAAAGAGTTACGAGCAAATAACACCGAAGCAATTGATCTTCTTGATGATAAAAATAAAAAAGGATTTGCAGCTAATCTCAGTCTCTCTCTAATGACGATAGTATTCATGGTTATTCTGTTGGTTAAAACAAAGATACTAAAAAGAAGCGGTAAAACAATCATTATTCCAACGACGCTAGAAGCAATCCCATCGGTACATACATCCATGCCAGAATTATCGGACATCAGCAAACCTGAAAAACCCAGCATAACAAGAATCTCTAATATTCCATATTTTTAATCGAACGGGACGCTCGAAATTAAAAGGGGAGGTGTTAACGCAGCAAACGTTGAATGCCCTTATTACAAAATATTTCACAATAATTAAATTGCTGACACAAATTGCAGACAGGTAAATGAAATTCTAAATAACCAATATTGCAAAATAACAACAGCGCGTGTCATTTCGATTACCATGCAAATTAATATTTAGTTTTAAGTTATTGTATGAGTAAAATTAATTTTATAAGTTCAGTTGTATTTTGATAATGAATTAATAAAGTTGTAATTTAAAAAGTGATTAAATAAAGTTATATTTTTTTATGAAATAAAATTTATAAATACATAATTTACATAGATAAGGATACTTTGATGTCGGTTCGTCGATGTGTTTTTGTTTTAATTTTATGGTTTGATATCCGCCCGTCTATGTGCATAGTTATTTATGTAGGCACGCAGGTGCGCTTGTTTGTACGTTTTTTCGTTTGTTAAGCGGTTGCAGTAGCTGTATGATTTTAGATTGTGTGTGCGTGTGTGGATAGAGAAAATGTTGCTTTAGTTTTTTTGTATTATTCTTTTGTTTGTACGTAGTATGGTTTTTCGTTTGTGAAACGGTTGCAGAAGGGTATTTGAGAAAGAAATTATGTATGCTTGTGGGGGAATCTAAGAATGTTTTTGTTGTTGGTTTTATTTAGTTTGATTTTTCTATTTCCTATGTTTAAAGAGTTTGAAGAGATGAATAAAATATGTAACTTATGAGCAATGAACTTATTTGAAGGTTGGACAAATTGAAGTGTAACATATTTAGGATTGTCAAAGGGAATTAGAGATGCGTGATCATGGGAGCTAAACGTACTCGTAGTATGGTTTTTCGTTTGTGAAACGGTTGCAGAAGGGTATTTGAAAAATAAATTATGTATGCTTGTGGGGAAATCTAAGAATGTTTTTGTTGTTGGCTTTATTTAGTTTGGTTTTTCTATTTCCTATGTTTAAAGAGTTTGAAGAGATGAATAAAATATGTAATTTATGAGCAATGAACTTATTTGAAGGTTGGACAAATTGAAGTGTATTTAGGATTGTCAAAGGGAATTACAGATGCGTGATCATGGGAGCTAACGTTATGCTTGTGCGTGTGTATGAAGTTTGTGATATTGAGGATTGTCAAAGATTGGTTGTTATTTTCACTGCTTGCTGACATTTGTTTCTGTCTCTGTCTATTGACTCTTAAAGACTTGATCGTAATTCGTATAAATTGAAAAGTTTTCTAATCTAGCAGCAAGTACAGCATTGCATCTACAAAAAGTCGTATCAAATCCTCAATAATTTCGCTTTTAATAGTGTGAAACGTGTTATAGTAAACGATCAAAGTGACTTTTGAATAAAAAATAATAAATATAATAATATTAAAATTATATATTATATTCGTGTCAAATCCTCAATAATTTCGCTTTTAATAGTGTGAAACGTTTTATAGTAAACGATCAAAGTGACTTTTGAATAAAAAATAATAAATATAATATTAAAAATATATATTATATATTATATAAATTAAATAAAATGAATACTTTGGTATATACATGTTATATATGTAACAAGGTATATAAATACCAAAAGTGCTTTTTAGACCATATCCAAAATTATGGTGTGATGAACCGAGTGGTCATAAGTCGAGACTCAAATCAAGAACTGAATAATCATCAACATACAGCCTTCACTTATCCTCAACAACTGCAATATGCTCAACAATATCAGTATCCTTATCAGCAATATCCTCATCAAGAACAGCATCAATATCCTTATCAACAATATCCTCATCGAGAACAGCATCAATATCCTTATCAGCAATATCCTCATCAAGAACAACAACAACAACAACAACTACAATGTCTTCACCAACAACATCAATATCGTCATCAACAATATACTCATCAGCAATATCCTCATCAGCAATATGCTCATCAGCAATATCCTCATCAAGAACAACAACAACAACTACAATGTCTTCACCAAAAACATCAATATCGTCATCAACAATATACTCATCAGCAATATCCTCATCAGCAATATGCTCATCAGCAATATCCTCATCAAGACCAACAACAACCACAACTACAAATGTATTGGCAGCAAACTGCTACTCCCATGGAATGGTACCCAAATTTGCAGGAACCTCCTACTCCAATACATTGGTATTCAAATACTGACCAACACCAAACACTACAACATCACCCTCAACAACAACAACAACAACAACAGCAGCAGCAAGGTTCAATTGATTTTGGAAGTAGATCAACAAATAATAATATCAATATTGATGGAGAATATTATGAAATTAGGAAAGAATTTAAAAACAATAAAGGTATTCATTTCAGTTTTTTTCTGTTGGAAAAATGGAAAAATGTAATTTTTCTTACAACAAACACAGGTAAAAAAATTCCACCAAAAGTTGAATTTATAAACTCAACTTTTGGTGAATTTTTTTACCTGTGTTTGTTGTAAGAAAAATTACATTTTTCCATTTTTCCAACAGAAAAAAACTGAAATGAATACCTTTAATATTATTTGTTATGGAATAGAAAATAAAAAGGATCATTTTCTCTTTGAAGATTACATTGTCGAAAATGAATCGGCTTTTATAGAGAGGCTTGAATACCATTTGAAGCAACATACTATATTAAAATTTAATATAGGTATAGTTGCAAAATATTTAAAAATTGTTGGTGAAGAGTTAGAAATAATTACAATAGTACATACAGCAAAAATGAGCTTGTTGACTAGAGCAGATGACGTGAGAGAATTGTTCTGTAAGCAGGTCACAGAAATTCAAAATAAAATGTCTGTGTTCCAGGAGATAGATTCCGGATGGACTCTTGTTCGCATAGTTCGAGCTTAACTAAATATTAATAAATCTTCTTTAGTAAAAGAAGCTCATTGGATTAGCACACCAGAGAAGCTTGCTAGTCGTAGTGCTTGCATTAACATTTAAAACAGTGATAATTACTGTTTTAAGTGGGCCTTAATTGCGGCAATGAGTACCTCGGCTATCGGTAGTCCGACTCGATGCTCTTCATATAATATTGAAGATATTAGTGCGGATATAATTTCGCTACAAGATGGAACAATAGTTGATTTTTCAAATTTTTAGATTTCCGATATCAATAAAAAATTTTAAGGAATTTGAGGGGCGGAATGATGTTAGTGTGAATGTGTTTGGATATGACGATGAGAGTGATGAACTAATTGGACCATTTTACATAACACAAAATGAGAAGACAAAGCATGTTAACTTATTGCTATTGGAAAACATGGATGGGCATCACTATATCTTTATAAAAGATATTTCAAAGTAAGTAATACATATATTGGAAAGTATTTAAAATTAAATAATAAAATACGGGTTTTTCATGTCTTACAGACTACTAAAAAGGCAAACAAAGACACATTGTGAACGACTTTTGTTTTGCAACAGCTGTCTTCAATATACTCATCATAAAAATTTTATGGAGAAACATAAAATGGAGTGTGGTAAAATAGTTACTACATTGCCAAAAGCAGAAGACTCCATACTGCGGTTTAAGAGCCACCATAGAAAAATAGATGTCCCTTTTGTTATATACGCCGATTTTGAGTGTGTTTTGCAACAGATAGACTTTAATGTAAGTACTAAAACTAAATTAAATCAGAGAAATTTACCCTGCGCATTCAGCTATTTCATTAAGTGTAAGCATGACAATACATTGGATAAGCTAAGCATTTATATGGGTAAAGATGCTTCTGAAAAATTTGTTACATTTTTGAATCGAGATTGTCAAGATATATATAATAATTATCTCACAAAAACAATTGAAATGGAGAACTTGACAGATGAAGAAAATGTAACATTTTACAGTGCGATAACTTGTCACATATGTGGACAATACTTAAACAATGATCGTTTGAGAGATCATTGTCATATAAGCGGTAAATATCGAGGTGCAGCGCATAACAGATGCAACCTAAATTATCAAGTACCCAAGTTTATTCCAATTTATTTTCATAACTATTCATCGTATGATTCTCATCTTTTTGTGAAAGAATTAAGTAAAGTTGCGACAAATATAAAAGTCCTTCCGTTAAAAAAAGAATTATATATATCTCTATCTCAGTTTATTAATATGAGTGATGGTACAGATCTTGAACTTAGGTTTCTTGATACAATGCGTTTTATGGCCGATAGCTTGGAATCGTTGGCAAATAATCTTAACGTCAACGATTTTCATACTATTAGAGCACAATTTCAAACAAGCCAAAAATTTAATCTCATAATGAGAATCTAAATTTTCCCCTATGATTATCTTGATTCTTTTGAAAAACTTAATGAAACGCAACTTCCACCTGGAAAAGAATTCTTTAATAAACTAAATAACAAAGAATGTTCTATTGAAGACTATGCGAATGCGTGTGAAGTTTGGACAGTTTTTAACTGTAAAACTTTGAAAGATTATATGGAATTGTATTTGAAAACAGATGTGCTTCTCCTAACGGATATTTTTGAAAATTTTAGAAATGTCTGTAAAAATATTTATAGCTTGGATCCCTGTCAATACTAAACTGCTCCAGGGCTACCTTGGGATGCTATGCTTAAACATACAAACATTTAATTATAGCTAATAACCGATATCGACATGTACAATTTCTTTAAAAGAGGGATACGAGGTGGAATTGTCCAATGTAGTAAAATATACTCCAAGGCAAATAATAAGTATTTAGACACTCCAAATTTCTTATGTATTTAGATGCAAACAATCTTTACGGTTGGGCCATATCTGAACATCTTCCTTATGGAGGATTCAGATGGTTAGAAAGCAAAGAACTAAATAGTATTAATCCTCAGTTAATAGATGATAATTCAAATGATGGTTATGTATATGAGGTCGACTTAGAATACCCTTCTTATTTACATAATATACATAACGATCTTCCTTTCTGCGCCGAAAATAAGGAAATTGGAACATCAAAATATAAAAAACTAATAACTGATTTTTCGCCAAAACGTTCTTATATCATTCATTACAGAGAACTTAAACAATGTCTAGAAAATGGTTTGATTTTGAAAAAAATACATAGAGTTCTAACTTTTAAGCAGTCTCCATGGTTGAAAGATTATATAGACCTTAATACTAAATACAGAGCCGAAGCTAGAAATAACTTTGAATTTTTTTTTTCAAATTGCTCAACAACGCAGTATATGGGAAAACCATGGAGAATGTGGATAAAAGGAAAGATGTGAGGATTGTTACCAGTTGGACTACATTAAACCGAAACCGTTTGGGTGCTCAAAATTGGATATCTAAATCAAATTTTCATAGCTTAGCAATATTTTCAGAAGATATGGTAGCGATTCAAATGAATCGAGTTAAGACATGTTATAATAAGCCCATATATTTAGGATTTTGTGTGCTGGAACTTTCCAAATGGAAGATGTATAATTTTCATTATAGTTACATGCAACCTAAGTTCAAGTCAAAATTGAAATTAAATGATATGGACACAGACTTATTCATATACACGATACAAACTGAAGACTTTTACGCAGACATTAAAAATGATATAGAACATGAATTTGACACTTCTGACTATCCAGAAACAAATGATTACGGGATTCCTCTTGTAAACAAAAAAATTCTGGGTATGATGAAAGATGAGAATTGTGGGAAGATTATGGAAGAATACGTGGGACTACGGTCTAAAATTTACTCCTTTACTGTACAAAATGGAAATGAAATTAAAAAATCGAAAGGAGTAAAAAAATGTGTTTTAGATAAGTATAGCCTAAGTTCTTATAGAGATCGTTTATTTAACAGATCAAATGTTTATGATAATATGCTAACTTTTAAGTCTAAGTTACATGAATTATATACTATGCAAATACATAAAGTAATATTAAGTTATCAAGATGACAAGAGAAAAGTGAAAAGTGATGGTATAAACACATATGCATGGCATCATATTGAAATTGATGAAACAAATCCAGATTATGAACTTGATATGTTACTTTTAGAAATAGAAAAACTTCAAGAAGATGAGCAAAATATGTATACAAATTAATGTTTGTGTAATTTATTTCTACAATTATAATTATTTAGTTTTAAGCCAAAATTTTTTTGTCTATTGTAAATTATTTTTTATTTAAGAAATATTGTCTAGTTATTAAGATAACAAAAATAAAAAATATATAACATTTCCTATATTATGTTTCTCTATATAATTTGTATTCCAAAATTGTATGTATTATTTGCAAGATTAGTCTTTAAATAAAACACAGTAATATGAAAATAAAAAAATAAAAAAAAGTATTAAAAACAAATATATTTGTGTACAGTTTTTTTAATTTATTATCCATCCTTAAATATAATTTATGAATTTTCACATCTGTTAGAATCTTGTGTTGCATTTTTTCTCCAATCTCATAACAAAGTCGTGTTAATTCAATCTTTACATCCCTTTCGTGTATTCCTTGTATTTCATTGATTTGAAGTTTTGTTTTGTTTAAAGCGGAGCAGGTTGGTATCTAATATTCATGATAGAAATGAAGGATTTGTTTTCTCAGAATGTTGTTCCAACATAAAATTGATGTAAAAAATACTCGAATTTGAGTTAGTGATCTCCAAGTGTCAGAATCGATTTTTATTTTGAAGTTTCTTTGTATGATAACTAAAAAGCAAACACCTCTTTTATATTGAAACTTATATTCAACATCTCTCTCACTTTCAATATCAATTATATTTATAGAATTTAAAAAATCCCGACGATTAAGCATATCATGAATATACTCCTTATAGCACATGAGATGTAACCACTCTTCTCGATCCAGTCCAATGTATTGTTTATTTTTATAATTCAACCATATCATTGGCTTAAAACCAAAAGCTGTAGAAAATCCACATGAAATCTTCAATTTCCAATTGAGCAAGTATTCAAACCCAAAAACCAAATCATATATTTGAGGTTTTCGTTCTTGATTGTTGTGAAATATATTCTTTAAAGTACGTTTATCCATCCTCAATGAAAATAACATTTGAACTAATAGCTTTTCAGTCTATTAATCTCTGTATATACATAAATATGTATATTAAAGTAAATAATAAATCATACACATACACATACAAATAAATTTTTTTATTTATTGATTGTTTTTTTTACATACATTTTTATAAGTGTCAATAATCTTAAAAATTATTTTTTTCCGTATATGCAACATTGTACACCTACACGTGTCCGGCCCTTCCTCGCATCCTTCGCTATACCAGGGACAGCTGGCAAAATGTTCATTCTCGTCGGAGTCCTCCTGCTCCACAACTCCATACTCCTCATTTTACGTCAGCATTGAAATAAAAAAAATTATGCTTTCTTTATGCTCATATAGTAATAAGTCCTCAAAGCAATGGAGGAAATCAAACAAGTTCTCACGGATTTGGCTCATTTTTTAATTTAATTTATTAATTTTTTTAAGAATTTTGTTGAATGCTATTTTTACACTAATATTCTTGAATGGTTTACGTTCCTATTTATGTTAAAAAATATACTTGTAAAATTAAAATTTTACAAAAAATTGTGAGTTCTTTTGAAATTTTTTTGTTTCAGTTACACTTTAGCACATTAATATAACTATCTCTCTAATCTTTTGTTGTGAAATTTTTTTGTTTCAGTTACACTTTAGCACGTTAATATAACTATCTCTCTAATCTTTTGTTGTGAAATTTTTTTGTTTCAGTTACACTTTAGCACATGAATATAACTATCTCTCTGATCTTTTGTTTTGAAATTTATTGTTTCAGTTACGCCTTAGAACGTTAAAATATGTAACTATCTCTTTCACTACAATTCTATCAGTGACAAAACAAAAAATTTACGTAAAACATAATTACAATATGATAAAAAAAAATAACTAGCTACGATACTGATCTTTCTTTTAAGAACTATTTTTTACCTATTTAAAGATTGGTAGAAATATTTAATACATCAGTTTACAAAACAGATTGAGCTATCTGTCAGAGAAGAAAAAAATACATATAAAAATTAAATTTAATTAATTAATATTGTGATAATGAATCCTCCAGATTTGATCACGAAAAACAACACATTGAATAAAAAAAATTAATACATATAAAAGAGCTCCAGGACTCAACTAAGTATGCAGTTAAAAACGCTAAGCGTGTGACGAGTAAATACGGCACCACAATTAAAATTGAACTAGAAAACAACATAATGTTTTTACCAAATCGGTACAACACGCTATCGGATGATGATATAATAGAACTGGCATCCGGGATATATTGCATATGTAAGCAGGAGACAGTGGCTTAAAATTGGATACTGCTGCTAAAATAAATATCTTTTTAACAAATGCTCAATACCCACAGTGGGAATAATATGTAGAAACTATTATTTTATAAACATTTTTATTAATCAGAAATAATTTCTTAATCAGGCTTGAGTTCAGTAATTTCAATTCTTATTGAATGAAATATTTTTATTAATTAATGTGAGTATCTAAAGAAGAGAAGAAAAATTAAACTAGACTTTATTAGCTGGGGTAAATACCGATATTTTTCTGTGCAGCCACGCACTTCATCAGCACCCATGTCTATCTACTGGGGGTAGAGATTATTATTAACATCAGCTATTTAACTTAAATTTCTATGAAATGGAATATGAGAATTGATTGTGTATACAATTATTGATTTACCTTTGGCAAACACATTTGTAAGTATCACTATTCATTTTCTGTTTTTCAATTTTCTATTTAAGTTAGCACGAAGTTATATCACTCTACCTATGAATGTTTAACTATTCTTACTTATCTTTTACGATCATCACATTAATTATTTTTACTTATTCGATGCACCATCGGTACATACATATAAGTATTATTGTAGTGGCTTTATGTTACTTTGTTTTTGCTTTCTACAGTTGACTTCGCTTTCCAGCGTTCTGAAGCAGTGATAGCCAAGTGAACAGTGATCGCTAAGTGAACATATTTTTGTCACGTGCCCATGATGAATTAAATGAGACATTTTTAGATTTAATTGAACTGTAGTGAATTTTAATCAGAAATAATTTCTTAATCAGGCTTGAGTTCAGTAATTTCAATTCTTATTGAATGAAATATTTTTATTAATTAATGTGAGTATCTAAAGAAGAGAAGAAAAATTAAATTAGACTTTAATAGCTGGGGGAAATACCGATAAATACTTACAAATGTGTTTGCCAAAGGCAAATCAATAATTGTATACACAATCAATTCTCATATTCCATTTCATAGAAATTTAAGTTAAATAGCTGATGTTAATAATAATCTCTACCCCCAGTAGATAGACATGGGTGCTGATGAAGTGCGTGGCTGCACAGAAAAATATCGGTTTTGCCCCAGCTAATAAAGTCTAGTTTAATTTTTCTTCTCTTCTTTAGATACTCACTTTAATTAATAAAAATATTTCATTCAATAAGAATTGAAATTACTGAACTTAAGCCTGATTAAGAAATTATTTCTGATTAATAAAAATGTTTATAAAATAATAGTTTCTACATATTATTCCCACTGTGGGTATTGAGCATTTGTTAAAAAGATATTTATTTCAGCAGCAGTATCCAATTTTAAGCCACTGTCTCCTGCTTACATATGCAATATATCCCGGATGCCAGTTCTATTATATCATCATCCGATAGCGTGTTGTACCGATTTGGTAAAAACATTATGTTGTTTTCTAGTTCAATTTTAATTGTGGTGCCGTATTTACTCGTCAGACACTTAGCGTTTTTAACTGCATACTTAGTTGAGTCCTGGAGCTCTTTTATATGTATTAATTTTTTTTATTCAATGTGTTGAATTTCGTGATCAAATCTGGAGGATTCATTAACACAATATTAATTAATTAAATTTAATTTTTATATGTATTTTTTTCTTCTCTGACAGATAGCTCAATCTGCTTTTGTAAACTGATGTATTAAATATTTCTACCAATCTTTAAATAGGTAAAAAATAGTTCTTAAAAGAAAGATCAGTATCGTAGCTAGTTATTTTTTTTATCATATTGTAATTATGTTTTACGTAAATTTTTTGTTTTGTCACTGATAGAATTGTAGTGAAAGAGATAGTTACATATTTTAACGTTCTAAGGCGTAACTGAAACAAAATATTTCAAAACAAAAGATCAGAGAGATAGTTATATTCATGTGCTAAAGTGTAACTGAAACAAAAAAATTTCACAACAAAAGATTAGAGAGATAGTTATATTAACGTGCTAAAGTGTAACTGAAACAAAAAAATTTCACAACAAAAGATTAGAGAGATAGTTATATTAATGTGCTAAAGTGTAACTGAAACAAAAAAATTTCAAAAGAACTCACAATTTTTTGTAAAATTTTAATTTTACAAGTATATTTTTTACTATAAATAGGAACGTAAACCATTCAAGAATATTAGTGTAAAAATAGCATTCAACAAAATTCTTAAAAAAATTAATAAATTAAATTAAAAAATGAGCCAAATCCGTGAGAACTTGTTTGATTTCCTCCATTGCTTTGAGGACTTATTACTATATGAGCATAAAGAAAGCATAATTTTTTTTATTTCAATGCTGACGTAAAATGAGGAGTATGGAGTTGTGGAGCAGGAGGACTCCGACGAGAATGAACATTTTGCCAGCTGTCCCTGGTATAGCGAAGGATGCGAGGAAGGGCCGGACACGTGTAGGTGTACAATGTTGCACATACGGAAAAAAATAATTTTTAAGATTATTGACACTTATAAAAATGTATGTAAAAAAACAATCAATAAATAAAAAAATTTATTTGTATGTGTATGTTTATGATTTATTATTTACTTTAATATACATATTTATGTATATATAGAGATTAATAGACTGAAAAGCTATTAGTTTAAATGTTATTTTCATTGAGGATGGATAAACGTACTTTAAAGAATATATTTCACAACAATCAATAACGAAAACCTCAAATATATGATTTGGTTTTTGGGTTTGAATACTTGCTCAATTGGAAATTAAAGATTTCATGTGGATTTTCTACAGCTTTTGGTTTTAAGCCAATGATATGGTTGAATTATAAAAATAAACAATACATTGGACTGGATCGAGAAGAGTGGTTACATCTCATGTGCTATAAGGAGTATATTCATGATATGCTTAATCGTCGGGATTTTTTAAATTCTATAAATATAATTGATATTGAAAGTGAGAGAGATGTTGAATATAAGTTTCAATATAAAAGAGGTGTTTGCTTTTTAGTTATCATACAAAGAAACTTCAAAATAAAAATCGATTCTGACACTTGGAGATCACTAACTCAAATTCGAGTATTTTTTACATCAATTTTATGTTGGAACAACATTCTGAGAAAACAAATCCTTCATTTCTATCATGAGACTTCAAATCAATGAAATACAAGGAATACACGAAAGGGATGTAAATATTGAATTAACACGACTTTGTTATGAGATTGGAGAAAAAATGCAACACAAGATTCTAACAGATGTGAAAATTCATAAATTATATTTAAGGATGGATAATAAATTAAAAAAACTGTACACAAATATATTTGTTTTTAATACTTTTTTTTATTTTTTTATTTTCATATTACTGTGTTTTATTTAAAGACTAATCTTGCAAATAATACATACAATTTTGGAATACAAATTATATAGAGAAACATAATATAGGAAATGTTATATATTTTTTATTTTTGTTATCTTAATAACTAGACAATATTTCTTAAATAAAAAATAATTTACAATAGACAAAAAAATTTTGGCTTAAAACTAAATAATTATAATTGTAGAAATAAATTACACAAACATTAATTTGTATACATATTTTGCTCATCTTCTTGAAGTTTTTCTATTTCTAAAAGTAACATATCAAGTTCATAATCTGGATTTGTTTCATCAATTTCAATATGATGCCATGCATATGTGTTTATACCATCACTTTTCACTTTTCTCTTGTCATCTTGATAACTTAATATTACTTTATGTATTTGCATAGTATATAATTCATGTAACTTAGACTTAAAAGTTAGCATATTATCATAAACATTTGATCTGTTAAATAAACGATCTCTATAAGAACTTAGGCTATACTTATCTAAAACACATTTTTTTACTCCTTTCGATTTTTTAATTTCATTTCCATTTTGTACAGTAAAGGAGTAAATTTTAGACCGTAGTCCCACGTATTCTTCCATAATCTTCCCACAATTCTCATCTTTCATCATACCCAGAATTTTTTTGTTTACAAGAGGAATCCCGTAATCATTTGTTTCTGGATAGTCAGAAGTGTCAAATTCATGTTCTATATCATTTTTAATGTCTGCGTAAAAGTCTTCAGTTTGTATCGTGTATATGAATAAGTCTGTGTCCATATCATTTAATTTCAATTTTGACTTGAACTTAGGTTGCATGTAACTATAATGAAAATTATACATCTTCCATTTGGAAAGTTCCAGCACACAAAATCCTAAATATATGGGCTTATTATAACATGTCTTAACTCGATTCATTTGAATCGCTACCATATCTTCTGAAAATATTGCTAAGCTATGAAAATTTGATTTAGATATCCAATTTTGAGCACCCAAACGGTTTCGGTTTAATGTAGTCCAACTGGTAACAATCCTCACATCTTTCCTTTTATCCACATTCTCCATGGTTTTCCCATATACTGCGTTGTTGAGCAATTTGAAAAAAAAAAATTCAAAGTTATTTCTAGCTTCGGCTCTGTATTTAGTATTAAGGTCTATATAATCTTTCAACCATGGAGACTGCTTAAAAGTTAGAACTCTATGTATTTTTTTCAAAATCAAACCATTTTCTAGACATTGTTTAAGTTCTCTGTAATGAATGATATAAGAACGTTTTGGCGAAAAATCAGTTATTAGTTTTTTATATTTTGATGTTCCAATTTCCTTATTTTCGGCGCAGAAAGGAAGATCGTTATGTATATTATGTAAATAAGAAGGGTATTCTAAGTCGACCTCATATACATAACCATCATTTGAATTATCATCTATTAACTGAGGATTAATACTATTTAGTTCTTTGCTTTCTAACCATCTGAATCCTCCATAAGGAAGATGTTCAGATATGGCCCAACCGTAAAGATTGTTTGCATCTAAATACATAAGAAATTTGGAGTGTCTAAATACTTATTATTTGCCTTGGAGTATATTTTACTACATTGGACAATTCCACCTCGTATCCCTCTTTTAAAGAAATTGTACATGTCGATATCGGTTATTAGCTCTAATTAAATGTTTGTATGTTTAAGCATAGCATCCCAAGGTAGCCCTGGAGCAGTTTAGTATTGACAGGGATCCAAGCTATAAATATTTTTACAGACATTTCTAAAATTTTCAAAAATATCCGTTAGGAGAAGCACATCTGTTTTCAAATACAATTCCATATAATCTTTCAAAGTTTTACAGTTAAAAACTGTCCAAACTTCACACGCATTCGCATAGTCTTCAATAGAACATTCTTTGTTATTTAGTTTATTAAAGAATTCTTTTCTAGGTTGGAGTTGCGTTTCATTAAGTTTTTCAAAAGAATCAAGATAATAATAGGGGGAAATTCCCATTCTCATTATGAGATTAAATTTTTGGCTTGTTTGAAATTGTGCTCTAATAGTATGAAAATCGTTGACGTTAAGATTATTTGCCAACGATTCCAAGCTATCGGCCATAAAACGCATTGTATCAAGAAACCTAAGTTCAAGATCTGTACCATCACTCATATTAATAAACTGAGATAGAGATATATATAATTCTTTTTTTAACGGAAGGACTTTTATATTTGTCGCAACTTTACTTAATTCTTTCACAAAAAGATGAGAATCATACGATGAATAGTTATGAAAATAAATTGGAATAAACTTGGGTACTTGATAATTTAGGTTGCATCTGTTATGCGCTGCACCTCGATATTTACCGCTTATATGACAATGATCTCTCAAACGATCATTGTTTAAGTATTGTCCACATATGTGACAAGTTATCGCACTGTAAAATGTTACATTTTCTTCATCTGTCAAGTTCTCCATTTCAATTGTTTTTGTGAGATAATTATTATATATATCTTGACAATCTCGATTCAAAAATGTAACAAATTTTTCAGAAGCATCTTTACCCATATAAATGCTTAGCTTATCCAATGTATTGTCATGCTTACACTTAATGAAATAGCTGAATGCGCAGGGTAAATTTCTCTGATTTAATTTAGTTTTAGTACTTACATTAAAGTCTATCTGTTGCAAAACACACTCAAAATCGGCGTATATAACAAAAGGGACATCTATTTTTCTATGGTGGCTCTTAAACCGCAGTATGGAGTCTTCTGCTTTTGGCATTGTAGTAACTATTTTACCACACTCCATTTTATGTTTCTCCATAAAATTTTTATGATGAGTATATTGAAGACAGCTGTTGCAAAACAAAAGTCGTTCACAATGTGTCTTTGTTTGCCTTTTTAGTAGTCTGTAAGACATGAAAAACCCGTATTTTATTATTTAATTTTAAATACTTTCCAATATATGTATTACTTACTTTGAAATATCTTTTATAAAGATATAGTGATGCCCATCCATGTTTTCCAATAGCAATAAGTTAACATGCTTTGTCTTCTCATTTTGTGTTATGTAAAATGGTCCAATTAGTTCATCACTCTCGTCGTCATATCCAAACACATTCACACTAACATCATTCCGCCCCTCAAATTCCTTAAAATTTTTTATTGATATCGGAAATCTTAAATTTGAAAAATCAACTATTGTTCCATCTTGTAGCGAAATTATATCCGCACTAATATCTTCAATATTATATGAAGAGCATCGAGTCGGACTACCGATAGCCGAGGTACTCATTGCCGCAATTAAGGCCCACTTAAAACAGTAATTATCACTGTTTTAAATGTTAATGCAAGCACTACGACTAGCAAGCTTCTCTGGTGTGCTAATCCAATGAGCTCCTTTTACTAAAGAAGATTTATTAATATTTAGTTAAGCTCGAACTATGCGAACAAGAGTCCATCCGGAATCTCTCTCCTGGAACACAGACATTTTATTTTGAATTTCTGTGACCTGCTTACAGAACAATTCTCTCACGTCATCTGCTCTAGTCAACAAGCTCATTTTTGCGTATGTACTATTGTAATTATTTCTAACTCTTCACCAACAATTTTTAAATATTTTGCAACTATACCTATATTAAATTTTAATAAAGTATGTTGCTTCAAATGGTATTCAAGCCTCTCTATAAAAGTCGATTCATTTTCGACAATGAAATCTTCAAAGAGAAAATGATCCTTTTTATTTTCTATTCCATAACAAATAATATTGTTTTTAAATGCTTTCCTAATTTCATAATATTCTCCATCAATATTGATATTATTATTTGTTGATCTACTTCCAAAATCAATTGAACCTTGCTGCTGCTGTTGTTGTTGTTGTTGTTGTTGAGGGTGATGTTGTAGTGTTTGGTGTTGGTCAGTATTTGAATACCAATGTATTGGAGTAGGAGGTTCCTGCAAATTTGGGTACCATTCCATGGGAGTAGCAGTTTGCTGCCAATACATTTGTAGTTGTGGTTGTTGTTGGTCTTGATGAGGATATTGCTGATGAGCATATTGCTGATGAGGATATTGCTGATGAGTATATTGTTGATGACGATATTGATGTTTTTGGTGAAGACATTGTAGTTGTTGTTGTTGTTCTTGATGAGGATATTGCTGATGAGGATATTGCTGATGAGTATATTGTTGATGACGATATTGATGTTGTTGGTGAAGACATTGTAGTTGTTGTTGTTGTTCTTGATGAGGATATTGCTGATAAGGATATTGATGCTGTTCTCGATGAGGATATTGTTGATAAGGATATTGATGGTGTTCTTGATGAGGATATTGCTGATAAGGATACTGATATTGTTGAGCATATTGCAGTTGTTGAGGATAAGTGAAGGCTGTATGTTGATGATTATTCAGTTCTTGATTTGAGTCTCGACTTATGACCACTCGGTTCATCACACCATAATTTTGGATATGGTCTAAAAAGCACTTTTGGTATTTATATACCTTGTTACATATATAACATGTATATACCAAAGTATTCATTTTATTTAATTTATAATATATATTTTTAATATTATATTTTTTATTTTTTAGTCAAAAGTCACTTTGATCGTTTACTATAAAACGTTTCACACTATTAAAAGCGAAATTATTGAGGATTTGACGCGAATATAATATATAATATATATTTTTAATATTATTATATTTATTATTTTTTATTCAAAAGTCACTTTGATCGTTTACTATAACACGTTTCACACTATTAAAAGTGAAATTATTGAGGATTTGATACGACTCTTTGTAGATACAATGTTGTACTTGCTGCTAGATTAGAAAACTTCTCAATTTATACGAATTACGATCAAGTCTTTAAGAGTCAATAGACAGAGACAGAAACAAATGTCAGCAAGCAGTGAAAATAACAACCAATCTTTGACAATCCTCAATATCACAAACTTCATACACACGCACAAGCATAACGTTAGCTCCCATGATCACGCATCTGTAATTCCCTTTGACAATCCTAAATACACTTCAATTTGTCCAACCTTCAAATAACTTCATTGCTCATAAATTACATATTTTATTCATCTCTTCAAACTCTTTAAACATAGGAAATAGAAAAATCAAACTAAATAAAAAAAACAACAAAAACATTCTTAGATTCCCCCACAAGCATACATAATTTCTTTCTCAAATACCCTTCTGCAACCGTTTAACAAACGAAAAACCGTACTACGTTTAGCTCCCATGATCACGCATCTCTAATTCCCTTTGACAATCCTAAATATGTTACACTTCAATTTGTCCAACCTTCAAATAAGTTCATTGCTCATAAGTTACATATTTTATTCATCTCTTCAAACTCTTTAAACATAGGAAATAGAAAAATCAAACTAAATAAAACCAACAACAAAAACATTCTTAGATTCCCCCACAAGCATACATAATTTCTTTCTCAAATACCCTTCTGCAACCGTTTTACAAACGAAAAACCATACTACGTACAAACAAAAGAATAATACAAAAAAACTAAAGCAACATTTTCTCTATCCACATACGCATACACAATCTAAAATCATACAGCTACTGCAACCGCTTAACAAACGAAAAAACGTACAAACAAGCGCATCTGCGTGCCTACATAAATAACTATGCACATAGACGGGCGGATATCAAACCATAAAATTAAAACAAAAACACATCGACGAACCGACATCAAAGTATCCTTATCTATGTACAAACCATGCATAACCCTCGTCACTTCATACCATTAACAGTAATTAACATAAAATGTAAATTTTAGCCCATAAATTACAAAATTTCGATTTTAATTACCCAAATTTGACAATTTTAATGGCCCGGGCACATACAATTTTATACTACTTAGCTGTATTAAACTAACTATGAAATATAGAAAATTAGTATGGTTACAATAGTTTTCTTATTTCGTTTGTAAGAGGAATACATTCAAACATTTTATCATGTATAATTAAACAATATGCGGATGTATTAGGTGGAATATTTTTCAAGGTTTTTAATTCAATACGAATATCGATAGGTACAGTTTTAACTGATTCATTTTGATGAGTAACATCTAAAACTATTATTGGCGCCATAGTTTTGAAATTTTCTGGGGTTAATAATGGTTGAGCGTCACGTGAATAATAAATTTGTTGAAATTTTAAGTACATATCGTATAGAATTGCAAAACGATTTCTGTCGAATTTAAGATTTAAATCATCATAAGGATATGTAACAGAGTTAAGATGCACTATAATATCACTTAAATCGCAATGTTGAGACTTGTTGTCATCATTTCGAAGACCCAATAATAAAAAACGCCGTCTTTCGTTTTCGGTAACTAGCTTAACATTCCACAAAACTGTTGTACTCTCTGGAAGTAAAGGATAGTAATACATATCCCAACTTCTAAAACATATATTTAATGGATGACGATTGTTTATTGTTTTAAACATCTGTAATTTGTAGGCATCAGCAACTAATATTTAAAATTGATAACTTAATTTTTTCAGTTGTCATTTGAGATTTAAGAACTTGTCTATCATCTTTAGATCGTGAAAGTACCAATTCATGTTTAGATTTAACTATAATTTTATTAAAGTCTTCAGCTAATCCGAGTAAATATTTTAATGGTACACAAAAATTAAAATAACCCTTTTCAAGCGTAAGATCATCAATGTTAAAAGGAGACCATCCTGCATTTAGTAGACTGTCACTTTCAGATTTATTCAGCGAGACATAGCGCCATTATTACAACTTGCCGTTAGTTAAAGGTAGGATTTTATCGGCCCGATAAAAAACTTTGCATTATTACAACTTTCGTTTTTAAGTTTTATTATTATTCATAATAATAATACTTAATGGATAAAAAAATAATAAATGAACGTTTTATTATGCAAAGCCATTTATCGATCGGACAAAATCCTGCCTTTAACTAACTACACGTTGTAATAATGGCCCATAGTCTTTTAATTCTGTTGCAATACCCAAATGCCGTGTGCGATCAATTTCTACACCATTAATTTCATAATGAATTTCATCAAATAGATGTGCCATGCAATTGTTTAAGAAACGTATGGATGCAGAAACTGTTGAATCTTCCTTTGTAGCAAGTCCTTTTGTGTATATAAGACTTTCACTTGGTAAAACATACAAATCTTGATTTTGAATCGTTATACGAATCTCATCATTATTTTTAAATGATTGTAAATACGATGTGTAGCTGTGGTACTCTTTCTTGACAATTGAGTTATCAAATTGCGATTTTTGTAAAATGTTAATAATACTACTAATTTTTCCTGTATCTTTACGCTTTTATTTTTAGATGAAACCCCAAATTTTTTAAAAACTCTTTATTAGCCTCACGAAGAAGAATATATTGTTTCTGTTGTATTAATTCTTTGATTTGTCGTTTTTTTCTGTTTCTTTGATTTATTGCAATTCGATAGCTTTCCGGTTTCGTGTTCCGTTGATAAGGTTAGAATGAATGGTGAATGCTTTTGCAACTCAGTTATATTATATATAATCATTCTCTCATAGGCTTTAAATGTAATCGTATTGTTAGTTTTTCACCACGAAAATTTATTAAATTTCCGTCTTGATCAAGGACTTTCAAAATAAGACTATTTATTATTCTTGAACTTACAGGTAAATATATTACATTAGTTGGAGCCTCAGTTATTTTATATCCTGGACTGACGTTAAATGAAAACTGATGCAAAATATGTGCAGACATGTTATTTATATATGATCCGCCTACAATGTTAGATTCAACGATTATTGTATTAATTTTGGTTATATCTATTGTTTTATCAGAGTAATGTTCCACGCCAGGCTGTAATACTTTTGTACTAAAACCTAATAAGGATCCGATTGATCTCTTCTTATTAAAACAAATTGAATCTATAGTACTTTTTATGCATGTTTGCAGAGTATTGTAATTTGCTCGTACATCCAGCGATCCTTTTGCATTTATATTGTGATATTTATTTGCTAACTGGACCTTCTATTTCATGATTCCCAATATGAAATAAATTGTTTTCGACATCAACATTTGGGATTGAGGGATACGTATCGAAACTTATTAAGCCGCAAACATAGTTTTCATTTAGTTCGATTGGTGGAAAATAGTTTGCAACAAGATATGAAGAGTCTCCGTTTAATGTTAATGTAATTGACATTTTAACGGTTGATGAGCGAATAAACTATTAATAAATTTTGTAATGATTTTTATGGTGATGTATTGTTCGATCGAACATTTATATTAAAAACAAAAAACTGATTTTGTTTTTGTTTCTAATATTAATATTCGATCGAATCTATCGTTCGCATTTAGAGAAACAGGGGGTATATTAATTTTTGTTAAATTTGTTCTTGAATGATTGATGAGTTTTTTATGTAATGGATAAAGTGAATAAAAAAAAGCATTTGCTTCTTAATTAAAATTTAAAAAATAAACATACATATATATAAGTACCTACATATTTTAGGTTTTAAAACAAATTTTTAAGTAAAAAGTAAATACTTTTTTATTCACTTTAACCAATAGCATGTTTAACTTCTACACTCAAAAAAAAGACATGTACTACTATTAAGAAATTTTTTTTCCTAAATTCAAGTAAAAAAATTTTTAAGTTTAAGTAATTTTTTCTAAGTTTAAGTAAATTTTTACACAAATCTAGTAAAAATTACTTAATATGAGTAAAAAATAAAAAGTTCATATCCTCAAAAATAGTTCATAAAAATATACAAAAAATTTCTTACATTTAAGGAAATGTTTACTGACTTAACCCATTAAGGCCCTGCGTTGCGTTTTCGCAACGCTCACTTCCATCACCTCTCAGCACTACCCATATTAATTTATATTAAAACTAAGCATAAGAAAATTAATTTTAATTTATAAACTAATTGACGTGTTTCAGGAATTTCGCTATATTTAAGCATTTTGCAAAAAAATATTTAATTTAAAAATTTGGTTTTTCTTACTTTTTGGGTGTTTTTATAAAAAGTAAAATAAAAATAACAATAAACAATATTTGAAGGAGTGACTTTTAACGAAGGTAGTTGATAGATACATTTTGTGATATTTGTTACAATAATAAACTTTATTATGCATCTACTATGTTTTTTATGGTTGACAATATGTGTGACGCGAAAACGCAACTCTGGGCCTTAACGATATACAAATTTATTATTTGGTGTGTTTTTTTAACCATTTTTATTTTTTCGGAATATTTATTAACAAGAATGTTTTATGAATGGTGTATTGATAATGTTTCACATGGGGATTAGCATAGCTAGAAAGTAAGACATTATTAGATTTAATTGAACTATAGTGAATTTTTAATCAGAAATAATTTCTTAATCAGGCTTGAGTTCAGTAATTTCAATTCTTATGAATGAAATATTTTTATTAATTAATGTGAGTATCTAAAGAATAGAAGAAAAATTAAACTAGACACTATTAGCTGGGGGAAATACCGATATTTTTCTGTGCAGCCACGCACTTCATCAGCACCCATGTCTATCTACTGGGGTAGAGATTATTATTAACATCAGCTATTAAACTTAAATTTCTATGAAATGGAATATGAGAATTGATTGTGTATACAATTATTGATTTGCCTTTGGCAAACACATTTGTAAGTATCACTATTCATTTTCTGTTTTTCCATTTTCTATTTAGGTTAGCACGAAGTTATATCACTCTACCTATGTATGTTTAACTATTCTTACTTATCTTTTACGATCATCACATTAATTATTTTTACTTATTCGATGCACCATCGGTACATACATATAAGTATTATTGTAGTGGCTTTATGTTACTTTGTTTTTGCTTTCTACAGTTGACTTAGCTTTCCAGCATTCTGAAGCAGTTCTGGCCAAGTGAACAGTGATCGCCAAGTGAACATATCTCTACCCCAGTAGATAGACATGGGTGCTGATGAAGTGCGTGGCTGCACAGAAAAATATCGGTATTTCCCCCAGCTAATAGTGTCTAGTTTAATTTTTCTTCTATTCTTTAGATACTCACATTAATTAATAAAAATATTTCATTCATAAGAATTGAAATTACTGAACTCAAGCCTGATTAAGAAATTATTTCTGATTAAAAATAGCTAGAAAATTTTATCTGAGTGGGCTAAACCCAAAATTAGTCTCTTGAGTAAGCTTTCATTAACTACATTCATAGAAGAAAATTACACAGCACCTGCTCAAACTGATCAGATTTGTTATCAAAAGTGCATCAACAAAAATTTTGTGTTAAAATAGTGTACACTGTTGTCAGTACGACAACGAAGTATGTATTGACAACGAATGAGTGCAAGTTGACAACCAGCGATATCAATAACAAAAAGTTGACAATGTACCGTTGTCAGTTCATACACGCCCGCTTACAAGTTGACAAATTGCATAGGTAGAAAAAGTGACAACGTAGGATGTTATATTGCCAAAAGGCGTTGCTGATTTTGCAACTCATAGTCTACGCTAATGTGTATCAGAAATAATATTTTGCATATATGGTATAGAACATTTTCTGACAGTGTAATATAATATAACAAAAATATTGCGTATGTTTTCGAAAACTTTTTTGTCATGTCGCCGTATGTAACCATGAACTCCGATTAGATTTGCTATTTATATATTTTAGTTGGTACAGTTGAAAAATATTTTAAGACAACAATCAGATATAATAAATTAAATTAAACTATTAATTATTTGTAAATGTGTTCTTAAAAAAGTTTGTAAGTTTGAGAGCAACGCTACGTATCATAATAAGACAATGGGAAGAGTTGAAGTTTTTGACAACGCGATGAATAATTATTGCATTCAAGTTAAAGGTAAGAAATGGTGCTGGCCACTTCTTACCAATATCCTAGATACAGCTATTGAAAATGCTTAGATACTTCAAAGAGAAAAAAATAGCTAATATTTTGCCACTGGAACTAAGAATGTTTGTGATGAATGCTTGGTGCAAACAGAAAACGTTGAGAGGATAAGAGTCAAAAACATCAACGTTTCATCGCCACTATCAACTGTTCTAAATGAGCTTGTTGATCATAAAACTGTTTGAAAAGATAGGAGATTGCACTGTCGAAAATGCAACAGTCAAACAGTTTATAAATGTGCAACATGCAATGTATCAGTGCATTCCAAGTGCTCTGATACTTCTCATAATTCAAGACATTTTACGTTATTGTTTTTGAATAAGTTTATGTTAACTACTTTTATTTTAAGAAGTTTAATAAAATATTTAATTTTGAAAAAAAAAGTTTATTCTTTATATCGTTAAGGCCCAGCGTTGCGTTTTCGCAACGTGAATCAACTCGGTTCCCACCCATTAAATTTTTTTAAAATTTTGTTATTATCATATTGAGGCTAAAATTAACATGTTCAGAAAGTTTCATTTATGTAGCTCAACGGGAACGATGCTTGGGCCTTAATGTGTTAAAGGAAATATTTACTAAGAGTAGGAAAATGGTTATAAACTGAAGGAAATTTTATACTAAGGACTAGTAAATTTCGTCTTAAATCAAAAAATAAATTTTAGGAAATGAATTACTCCTAATTAGTTCATGAAACTTTACTAACTTAAAAGATGTAAAATGGGATTCTAAATTTTAGGAAAATATTTACCAGTTTTAAGTATTTTTTCTTTGAATTGTAGAATTTATTATTAATTTGACTTTAGCAACAAATCTAAGTACATTTTTCATATTTTCGAAGAATATTTGAACTTGAAATTATTTTTTTGTAAATAAAATAAGATTTTAAAACTAAATAATTTCAATGCTTATTCAGGCTGCTTGTTAGGCAATTGGTTAGAGTGCTTGCCTATCATTCAGAAGGTTGTTGGTTCAATACCTGGAAGGAAGGAAGGAATTAATATGTATGTATGGTGAATTAATTAAGAATATAATATGAAGATATAATAAATAACATTATCATTTGGTATAGAATTTTATTAAAAATAAAAATAAGTACCAGAATGTAAGACAAAAAAAATTAAAAATTTACTAAATTTGAGATCTAAGACGAAAAAAAAATTTTGCAAAGCTCCGTCTTTTATGGGAAAATTTTACTTAATTTTAGGAAAATTTTACTTAAATATGAAAATATAATTACTAAAAACTAGTTCATTACTGAACTGGAAATTCAGTACATATTTTACTGGTTTCAAGCAAAAAACAGCTTTGGCGCCATACGACAACTTTTTTTTATTCAAATTTAGAAAATTTTCCAAAGTTTTAGTTAATTATTTTTTTGAGTGTACGTACTCAATTAGTTTTTTTTTAATGTTAATGTAATTGACATTTTAACGGTTGATGAGCGAATAAATTATTAATAAATTTTGCAATGATTTTTATGATGATGTATTGTCGATATTAATCCAAGAGTCTGATGAGAATCCCAACCATTTAACGTAAACCATATTATTTCTTCTTTTTAAAATTTTTTCAACTAAATATGTTTCTGGAAACTTAGTTTTCATTAGCTCATGTTCATAAAAACCACCTCTAATTTCATGATCTTGATAGTCTTGTAATATATACCCTGCAGAAAATTTGGTGACAATTGATCCAAATGTACTCGTCCTATAACTGGAGATAATGTGGGTGTTATCAAAAGTACGTAGTAGTGTATGGTGAAAAAAGTCATATCGTTTAAATGGTGGCATATTGACGATTTTCGTGGTGTATCGTCTTGATCTTGAGCCAATTTAATTCGGACTCGGTCTAGTATTGTAGTAAGCGGCACTGAACATGTTCCATGTGGTCGAATACAGGACCTATCAAATAGTGTAAATATAATGTTAATTGCTCCCTTCAATGTGACTCTGGGATCAGTCCCGTAACTATACTTAGATATTAACCTAAGCTTAAATGGTATTTATACTTTTGAAATATGAGTGGCCCTGTGGTCGAGTGGGTAGTGTTCCAGCCTGTCATGTACGAGGTTGTCGGTTCGAATCTCAAACAATTTTCAGATTAAAAATATAATAAAAAAAAATGTCATTGCATTTGTAACAATAAAAAAGATATATAAGCGTTAATTGTTACAGTTAAATGTCGAAATTTTATTTATAAATAATTTATATTATTATACATCGAATAGGTCCCTATGGGATAGTTCAGTGACAAGTCACAAGGTGCATACAAAGTATCAATTAACCCCATCCTAGGCCATCCCCATGTAAAAGTGACTGGTCCGCTTCATAGGAAGTGTTAGAACTCAGACTGGTCCCTATCACTTGGGGACCGGTCACGTGACTAGTCTTGTGTCAGTTCCATTTCCTGCAGGGTAAGTATTAGGGTTAGTAGTTTTTATAGTTTTGTATTTTTTAAATATTTCTGTTGTCCAGTTTGGTGTGTAACCTTTCTCAAATGTATGCTTATATTTACTTATTCAAACATTATCATTTACTTTAAACTTGGCTTTTTAAATAGTTTTAAATTGTTGTAGACTGTATTAAACAATACAGGGCCATCTGTATTGTTCTATGAAATGTATCATTATATTTATCAACAAGTTCTTGATATTTGTTTATCCATTTGTATGTTTCTTGGTAACTAAACTCTTTCCACATCATTCCTTTTAAGGTTCTGTTAAATCGTTCTACTATGGATGCCTTTAGACCACTATACGTTGAATAGTGATTAATATGCTTCGATTGCATTAGTTGATGAAATTGATTATTGAAAAATTCTTTACCGTCATCTGTTTGTAAATTTCTTGGTTTTCTATTGTTGTTAGGGAAAATACTTTACTGTTAGAAGATATCGATATCTGTTATTATGTTCTGCATAATTTCCCATTTCCACCAAATCTGCTTGCCATAAATCATCAATTTCTTTCATTATAACTCGTCTTCTATTAAAATTTTTTCGCGCTTGTTTGTGTAGTTCATTAACTATTGCTCTCTTATCTGAATTCATTTCCTTTATAATAGTTGTTCCTTATTAATATCTAAACGGAAATTTCATACGCTTATATATAATTTTTATCCTTTGATTTTAGGAAGCTCAAGTCTTCTTTTTTTAACATCATCTACAACAGCATTTTTATTAATTTACTTAAATATAAATTCTTCAATATTATCAAATCTTTCCTCGATATTCTTTAAGAAGCCTTCATTTGCAAAATAAACTTGATCAATCACTACTTTTTCAATAGCTTTAACATCGTCATCGATCCCTTTTGTAATCAACTCTTGTAATACTTTTACATCTCGTCTGATAACGTTTAATTGTGAATTATAATCGTTTTTAAGTTCCTCACTTTGGTGCTTAATGGCTTTGACGATAACATACATTTTCTGGATATCTTTTGCAATGACATCCATTTGGAAATTATGTTTTTACGTACTTAACTTTAAATTATTTAAATTAGTCTTAATGGAACTTTCTCCAAACTTATTTATATAACTCATTTTTAATATATTATGTCAGCTTCTCTTAATTCTTAAACAATGGAAATTATTTCGTTTTTATGATTATTATGACCAGCACTTTCCGATGAAAGAAGTAAACGTAATCTGTCAACTAGTTCATTTGAATCATCCCAATATACATATATAATTAGATTTACGACTATCTGCAGTTTTTAATAATCCATTACGTTTGTTTAAAACATTTGGTTTCGTAGTAAATAAATGTTTTATTATATTAACATATTTATATGCTCGTGTACCTTTAATTTGACCATGTGGCTGATATTATCGTTTGTGTGCATTTGTACTCGTTAAAAGTTCTTTGTAAGTTTTCAAATCATTTTTAGTGTAATGTAGAGGTTTTGAATGAAAAACTAGTTCGAATAATCCTGGAGTCATTTTCCACTTTGTATTTCCTATTCGAATAGAACTATCTGCATTAAAATTTAGTTAATTATTTGCATATCGCCAGTTTCAGCTTTCATCTATGTTGAACCCATAAACCATATCTATTTTTTTATTAAGAAAGAGTAGTTCTATATTTTTGACTAGTGAGGACTTATTATTATAATTTTCGGTTACCTTGTAGTTATTCTTATCGTCGTCACTATCCTCGCTAACTATTTGTAAATCTAGTTTTCTTTTTTTTTTGTTAGTATGTTATTAATCATATTATCATCATAACCCTCAGCATCATCAAAGTTATCAGAACTATCATCGGATGGTAGTGATGGAAGTTCTGAATCTGATATATCATTATTTGATTGATAAGCATCTGATTTGTAATCAGGTGTTTTTTTTAATTATCTTTTTTAAAGGTTTTGCTGTAGGTGTATATGTATCTTTCAATAAATCACCGGATTGATAATCATCAATGTTTTTAATTATCTTATTCAGGGGTTTCGTTACAGGCTTAAATGTATCTTCCAATAAATTGAGCCTATCTACTTCGTTTAATTTTATATTTTTTAGTTTTTCTTTATATATCGTTCTAGTTTTAACAATATCTTTTAATAATTTGTTATTATTCGTTTCGAACTAGTTTGTATCTGGTTGCTATCTTCTTTGTATCTGGTTTATATCTGCTTTTTATCTGCTGTGTATCAGCTTTTTATCTGCTTTTAACAACTTTGTATCTGCTTTTATCTGCTTTTAACAACTTTGTATCTGCTTTTATCTGCTTTTTATCTGCTCTGTATCTGCTTTTATCTGCTCTGTATCAGCTTTTATCTGCTCTGTTTCTGCTTTTTTCTGCTCTGTATCAGCTTTTTATCTGCTCTATATCTGCTTTGTATCTGCTCTATATCTGCTTTAAATTTGCTTTGTATCTGCTCTGTATCTGCTTTTTATCTGCTTCTGGACAAAACCACTTACAGTTGTATGAATTTATCAAAACCTTTTCTATATCGTCCCTTATTTACAGCCTTACCAACAGCCATCCCTAAACAAGGGCGGAAAGCGGAACGTTTATTTCCGCCGAGCTTTAACGCTGAAATGACATACCTAAACAAAAGCGGCAACGTTATGTCAAAACGATAGAACCCAGGGTTATCAAACAAATAAATAAAACAATATTGTTATTAAAATTTTGTTACATAAATTTTGTTATTTAAATTAAAATAAAATAATAAAGTTTAAAATAATTAGTTATTTAGAAAATTTGGAAAACTTGCTTGTGTTTTATCAAAAACCTTCAAGTCGAACAAAAAAAATATTTTTTTCTCATTAAAATTTTTTTTTGCTGATTTTACTCAATATATATTAATATGCATTGATTTTGCTTAATTCAAATTCAGGAAAAATTTATTTTGTTTCAAATGAACTAACCCTACAAGAATAATATCAGTCAATTGACTAGTCATTTGATTGGAAGTCATGTAGGCTATATTCATCATTGCGCATAACAAGGTTTCTATCACATTATTGAGGGAAAAATTAAAAATGTGATGGAAACTTTTCTGTACGTGTAATGTTGCATCTCTCTCTTCTTAATTGTTGGATTTGACCAGTTTTAAGAGCCCTTCGTATACCCACAATAACAAATACTTTGTGTAGTTTAAATACGAACTGGATACATTAATTACAAATTAATGTACGCTTTAAAAAACTATAAAATTACAGAGATCATAAGTAATTTCAATAAAAAGTATGTAAAGTAGTAAAATGCTCACCTTGGTCGTTTTCGGCTATCGGTTAAATTTCAAATGTGGCTTGTATAAGTATAAATGAATTCAATAGACAAAAAGAAAGATAAAATAAAGATAAAGATAACAATATTGCCACTGTTCTTAAACTAAAATAAATTATAGTTGCCAGAGACCAAAGTGCAAATTCAAACGTTCAATTTAGGAGTAAAATGGGGTGATGGATTGTTAACATACTCCACCCCGGTATCACGGTTGCCGGGAATACCAAACCAAAACGAAAGCAGTTACAATACATCTACTCTTCAGGTTCAATGTGCAATACAGCGATATCTGCAGCAGGCCGATGGTAAGTTCCGTTGGTGGTTTTCACTATGGCGCTTCTAAATTGGCCATCTTTTGCTATCAACGTGTTGATTATAATGCCCTTTGGCCAGCAATGCCTGGGGAAATTTTGATCCACGAACCACTTGGAATCCCTTGTCATAGAAGGTAAAACTTCTGCACTTCACCTTTTCCAAAATCTATCAGCTAGCAATTGTGTATGTCGCCAGGATCGTCTTAAGTATATATCATTATCTTCGAGTACACCTGGTGGCTTGTTGCCTGACGAGCTTCCCAGCAAGAAATGGTTTGGGGTCAAGACTTCTTGGTCAGAAGTCTCCAATGGTATATAAGTGAGTGGTCTGCAGGTGACAATGCTTTCAACTTCTAAAAACAGGTTGTGTAATCTCTTATCATTTAGCTTTTGATCAGGTGTTATTATCTGGTATAAAAAAATTTTTATGGAGCGTACCATGTGTGGACTCGATGGTGGAATGAAATACCATTTCACATTATAGCCTGTAAATTCCTCCTGGATTAATTTGAAATCGATTTTCATATACGCCTTTCTCAATTCTTCTTCAGCAGCCTTTAGATTAGTGCCGTTATCACTTTATATGCTCAAAGGCGTTCCTCTAGGTGTAATGAAATTTCTAATAACTATAATACATGAGTTCATGTCAAGACTAAAAGCCATTTCGAGGTGCACTGCTCGTACAGTGAGACATGTAAAAACTACCCCGTAACGTTTTTCGGATCGTCTCCCTACGCATACGACAAACGGTACAAAGAAATCCAGACCAACATAGGAAAATGGCTCTGGAAGGCCGACATACGACCCAGCGGTAGCGGTCCCATTTGAGGAGGATTTGGCTGGGCGTTCCTTATCCTACATAGTAGACATTTGCTACGGACTGTCCGAACGGTCCGAAGCCCTGGAATATAGTATTTCTGAAAAATCTCATTAATTACGGTTTCGTGGTTAACGTGTTTGTATTTGCGGTGATACCAATTCACAATAAGGTATGTGATGTAATGCGTTCTGGTAAGTATAATAGGATTTTTGTGTCGTAAGATACCACTGTTGTGTACTGCAAACGACTACGCAGACGTAAAACTCTGTTGTCATCTATGAATGGGGATAACTTTTTCAATGCGCTTGCCTTGGGCAATACGTTTGGCTCCAGTAAAGTTGTTCGCAAGTAAGACTTAAGCCACTATTTGTAAATTGATGGAATACTTTTTGTTCAATGAACCTTTTCACATATGCCATGCATCTCATCAAACTTTCATATTTCGAAAACCTGTTGTAATCGATTAGCATATTGTCGAGTAGTATGATGTGACCGACTATGGCCCATAGGCTAGGTATACATAATGAATAAATAAATGAAAATGAAATGAAAAAAATTAAATGTAGTGCTACGATATGAAGGTCTGGAGGAGTGATGTCACCAGTCCTTTACGTTTCTTCGTGCTTTGGCCATTTTTCTTGTGGTAGTCGTAAAAATGATGGTCCTATAAACCAAGGGCCTGCTGCATCAAAACAGGGTTGTTTCAGCCACTTGGTGGCTAAATCAGCTATATTTTATTTTGAAAATACGAAGCGCCAGTTTAAAGTATCTGTTTTTTCCTGTATTTCCGCTACCCTGAACATGACAAATTGTTTAAATCGCCTTGGATCTGACTTTAACCATATGAGTACTGTTTTCGAGTCAGTCCAAAATGTTGTTGATTCAATATGAAAATCGTGACCACGAATGATGGTTGTCGCTAGACGGGATCCCAATACGGCTGCACAGAGTTCCATTCGTGGGATGGAAATTGGACGCAAAGGTGCTACCTTTTTTTGGAGGCCACTAATGTCGTTTCTATCCCATTTGGCGTCTCTATGCTACAGCAACAAATGCGTTCTCGCTGGCGTCCATGAATATGTGCAAATGAGCTTTACTATCACTCTTGCAACCGATTCCAAAATAACTTCTTCGAACGTAGGTATTTTCTACATTTCGCAGTGCAGACAGCCATCGTAACCATTCTTCAGAAAATTCCTCAGAAATAGGTTCATCCCATGCGATTTCCTCGCGCCATACGTTTTGCAGTAATATTTTCATTTGTACTGTGTAATACGACAAAAGTCCTAAGGGGTCAAATATTGACATTAACAATCTCAGTAATTCCCTCTTTGTGGGAAGTCTTTGGCCTGACAGTATTTCCGTGGTTATTTTGGTATATTTTAGCTTAGATGTAAACATATCATTTTCAGTCCTCCACCACATTCCCAGCACTCTTTCCGCCTCAAAAACTTGCTCGATTCTCCTACCTGCTTGACAAAACGATTCTGTACGTTCCATACATCCTCCCATGGCTGCAACAACCTCTTTGCAATTTGACATCCAATTGCGAATGTGAAAGTTACCCCTCTTATGAACCTCGCGTACTTGTTTCGCTAGCAGAATAGCCTCGTTTACGGTATTAACACTGTCCAGAATGTCATCTACATAATGGTGTTTCCTAATTGATTTGGCCGCTCGGGGAAATTCTCGTTAAAATTCTGTAGCGTTAGCATTCTTAACAAATTGTGCCAATATCGGCGAACAGCTGGCTCCGAAGGACATTACCTGCAACACAAAAATGTCAGGTTCTCGTTTTTTATCACAGTTTTTCCATAGAAATCTCTGGGAATGAATGTCACATTTACTGCAACTCTATGGAACATTTCCGAAATATCAGCGCTTATTCCGATTTTTCCAATTCTGAAATTGAAGAGAACATTTATGAGCAGTGTAAGTAGATTTGGCAAATGTTAAGTGATATGCCCTGATGCTCTGCAGCGGCATCCCAGACTATACGAATCTTATCAGGTTTATTCTGATTTTTCACCACAAAGATCGGCAGGTACCACTTCCTAGGGAGCTCCTTTTTTATTTCGGACTCACTGAGTTTTCGAATATAGGCCCTTCTAAGCATCTCTTCAATTCGTTCATTAACGTGAATTTTCAAATTGTTGTCCTTTTGCACTCTTCGTTCGAAACATCTCATTCTTCTCAATGTCATATCATAATTGTTCGGCAGTGTAAGACTACCCGATTTCCAAAGAAGTCTTAGGGTAAACTTGTCATCTGTTCAAGGTCCATAATTCTGCATTTTGGCAACAATTTCTTCATCCGACTTTCGAGACTCAGTTCCCTCACTTTCTAGTTAACAATTTTGTTTCATAAGTTTCTGTATAGCAATATCATCATGGCACTCGCATACGTGCAGCTGCAGTCCTACGCTCATGGTACCAGCCACCTCCGAACATGTTGGTCCATAAATGCTCCATCCAAGACGTGATTTAAGGGCAGCTGGCTAGTCGTCCCCACCCTCTTTATATTTTAAAGGTATTGCAACCATTTTGTTGTTCAGTCCTATTATTATTTTAGGAATTACGTTATTATACGATTCAACCGGAAGTCCGCGGAGGTATTTATAGTTTTCTGCCAATTCAGAAAATATTAATGTCTGTTTAGGTAGATCAAGTACACCCACAGATCGTACATATTTTAATAAATATTGCCTTGCATTATTTCTAGCAGGAGAAACTTTCAAATTCACCCGCTCTGAATCACTCTCACAACGCAAACTACTGTCTGTCCATTTTACACTAATTTATCAATCAATGTATGCCCAGACGCCAAATCCAAAAGATCGTATTCAATAAAATTTTATCTTTTCCGAGAATGGTTATCGGAATTATTCTATATAGTACACTTGATGTTAGCATGCTATGCACCGCAACGATATATGGTGATGCATTATTCTTTTCAGCGACGTCAGGCTTATGGAGAAGAGGGTGGTGTTTAACTATACAATCTATAATCCACACGCTTTATGATTTCTACAAAATTTCTGATCATGTAACACTAGGCACTAGCGGCAGAGTTTTCTGACATGAAGCAGATTCCACTTTTCATCATAATTCATTCTCTTAAATTTTTCACACTGTGCTATAAAATGGCCAGTTTTGTCACAAGCAAAACATTTTGATTCAGTCTGGTGTTTTCGCATTCTGCCCTCATTAGCCGTTCGTTCCTGTACATTTACTCGCGATGTTCTACGTTTTACATTCTCCTGTGCACTCGAATGTGGCTCCGAAATAGATATAACCTCACTTGCCGCTTCTGCTAAATTATGCAGCCAATTACTAAATTCTGTTAGAGTGACTACATTAAGTCTCCTTGAATGCATTGCCCATTCCAATCTCAATTGAGGTGGCAAACGTTCAATAAATTCCTGAATTAACATTGGGTTGTTCAAATATGCACGTAAATTTGCTGCCTCCATAGTGACAATAATATTTTTAACATCTAACGAGAATATTACGAGCGTGTCGAATTTATGAACATTCTCATTTGAACCAGCTCTAAGTTTAACCGATAAATTGTGAACAATATTTTCTGGCCTGCCAAATAGCATATGCAAGGTCGGAATAACTTCTGGCACAAGTGCAGGCAAAGTAAGTTTACTACTTACAAAATCGAATGCTTTTTCCTTCAAAGCGCGTTGCAAACGTAGCAAATTTTCTTCATTACTAAATACGCATAACCTCGTCGAGCCCTCATAACTACTTATGAATAGTGGTCACTCCTCGGACCTCCCACTAAATGTCGACAGTTCTCTTGGTATGGCTTGCCCCGAATATGTTTGTTCATGTCTTAAAAAGTACTAGTAGGCACTTGTGTTGTACTTTGGTTTGTAGCTGCTTGACTCATATTAAAAACGATTTTATTTTGGTGGCAACTTGTCTGTCTTTTAGTTCTTGCGCCGTCAAATTCATTAAACTCTATTTCTCCTACGCCTATTGCACCATTTGTGTTATCTTTACTTTTTTTTTTTTTTCTTTCTAGGACCAGCACTCAGGGGATAACCCCTACTCATGCAATGCATTGTGCTAGAACAAGGAAAATAGGTTATAGGGAAGGAGGATAGAGGGAGTAGTGTTTGTCGACATTTGATTTAAACTTTCCCACGCTGGTAGTGACAGGAAAGACCTCCGCAGGTAGTTGGTTCCACATACGTACAGTTCGGCTAAAAAAGGAATTCTCTCTGTAATGCGTAGTGCGATTCATTGGCCAATCGACCACAAAGGGATGTGCCCTTAATGAGGCACGGGTTGTACGTATAAATGTGCGGGTTTCAGGAACAAGTTCCCTAATTTCATTAGAACACATTCCGTTGTAGTAACGATAGAACAATGAAATGCACCCCACATTGCGTCGATGCTCCAATGAATCAATAGAATTGGATATCCTACTGTCACCGATGAGCTTCTTCGCCCTCTCCTGTACGCGGTCGAGCAGCCCCAAAATAGACTTTGAAGCGCCGGCCCATACATGAGAGTTGTATTCCATTTTCGGTCGGATATAAGTGGCATAAATAGTAAGGAGATCAGATGGGGTGAAATATCGTTTGCACCGTTTCAAAAAGCCGAGGCACTTGAATGCTTCTTTTGCAATTTGAAAAATGTGGTCAGTCCATCGAACATCACACTGTATTTTCATGCCAAGAACATCAAGAGCGTCTGATTCCTTAATACTTATACCTCCCATAGTTACAGAGGCAGCAGCGTTTTCGGTCATGCGTCTATGTGTAACCATGCAACACTGGGTCTTACGGGCGTTAAAGTCGACCCTGTTCGCATGACCCCATTCAGAAATTTTTACTAAATCATGGTTTAAAGTCTCATTCATTATTTGTCGAATAGCCTCAACCTGCGGCAGGCTAGGTCTATTGCTGAATGAGAAAGAATGGCAAATGCTACTGTCATCCGCGAAAGAATAGATAGGGTTGAAAGTTTTACAGAGAAGGTCATTTAGAAAGATAAGAAATAGAGTCGGTGAAAGGACGGAGCCTTGCGGTACCCCTGAATTTAACTTGAACTCATTTGATGAGATCCCATCTATAACAACTTTTATAGTGCGATCCCTGAGGAAACTCGATAAGAATCGAGCGAAGTTATCACCGACACCAAAGGCAATACATTTTGACAAAAGTGCACCATGCCACACTTTATGAAACGCCTTGGAGATATCTAAAGCCACCACCTTACTTTCGCCAAAATGGTGGATTGAATTACACCATTTCTCCGAGAGGAGGGCAAGTAGGTCTCCCGTAGATCGGCCTCTTCGAAATCCATACTGCCGGTCGTTGAGTAAGCTGTTGGACTCCAGATACCTTACAAGATGGAAATTCACCATACTTTCCATTACTTTGGAAAGTGCAGAACATATTGCGATTGGGCGATAATTTTCAGGGTTAGTAGCTTCTCCTTTTTTAGGGATTGGCGTAACATTAGCAATCTTCCAACACATTGGAAACTCACCAACATGGTACAACGTGCTGAAAAGGTTAGCTAATGGACGTGCTAGCGTCGAAGAGCACTGCTTCAAGACCAGTGCTGGAATGCCATCCGGCCCGGGAGACTTATTTATGTTGAGTTCCGACAAAACCCTTTTTACTGCCCGAGTTCGAAAGAATATCTTATGCATAGTAGTGGATACTCTCTCTAGCATAGGAAGAGGCTGATTGCTTTCCGGCAAGTAGGAATTACTTGCGAATATTTCAGCTAGTAGGTTAGCTTTATCAGCCGGGTCAGTGAATATTAGGTCATCCTTTAAAAGAGTCGGAATTGAGGAACTAGCATTATTCTTTACTCTTTTAACGAATGACCAGAAGCTTTTACTACCCCGAGGGGCAGCAAGAACTTTAGCACGGAGACGATTCTCGTAAAGAGCTTTTTCACGCCTCAGTACTTTGGCACACGAAGATCTCGCCCTTTTGCGTAGCAAGTCAGTATCGGCATTTTGATTACTTCGCCAAATACTGAATGCTTCCTCTCTAGATCTGACTGCATTTTTGCATGTCTGATTAAACCAGAGTTTCTCTTTGGGCTTAATCGGAATTTGTTTTGATGGTATGAAAGCTTTCATGCCCATCAAAATTATACTTTCGACCATTTTGGCCATGGCATTGACATCATTGTCTAGGAAACATAGCTTCCAATTAAAATGCCGAAAAAATTCATTGAGCTGAGCCCAACGGGCCTTTTCGTAGCTGTATTTTAGTCGTTTCGTAGCTGCAGATGAAACGCTATGAAGTGCTGAAAACGAAAAGGAGGCCGAAATGGTACAGTGATCTGAATTACCGAGAGGTGCATTAACATTTACTTCATACTTATCAGGGTGTGAAGTGAGAAAGAGGTCGAGTGTATTTTGTTGGTGCCCTTCAACACATGGAATGTGTGTTGGTTCATTCACTAGTTGCACTAGATGGTTATGTGCTGCGAACAACTCAACATATTGGCCTTCCGTAGTTGTACGGCTCGAATGGCGAAGCCAAGTTGAATTGTGAACATTGAAATCACCAGCAATAACGATTTCACTGTTCGGACAACTCTCTAGGATCTTCGATATGGAGTCAGAAAGGGCATCGAAGCCAGAAATGGTAGTATCCCTTTCTGCGTTTGGACTTCTGTAAACAAATCCGAAATGCAAACAGTGTGCCCTGATTTGGAATTTAACCCAGAGACAGCTAAATTCAGCATCAGATATGCCTAGTGATTGCTGGCATTGGTACACAACTGTATTGCGAATGTACATTGCAAGTCCGCGATGAAAATTAAAAAGAGATAGTAGGTGATAACCAGGTATCTGAAAATCCTGTGGATCAGCATTCTCAGACACCTGGGTCTCACATAAGGCGAAAACATCCGGCCGATGGAGACAAATGTGTGCATACACAGAGAAAAAATTCGATCTTAGACCCCGTATGTTGCAGAAATCAATTTTGAATTTATCTGTCATAGCAACACGGGAAAATCCAAATCAAATGTTATATGTTATATCTGCGATACTGACTCCAGTCACGTTAATCACTGTTGTAATGACTGCCCAGTGATCAGTGTTATACCTTCATCACTAAGCAGTCCACCAGCAGCCAACGGAAAGGCGCCAGTATCACAGAATTACATTAGTTTTGTGATATGAGGGAGGATGTTGGAGGGGGGGAAACACAATGTCATAAAAGGGTCATAAAAGCCCTGGTCTGGTCATTGCGGTGAGAACGGCAACACTGTGCCAGCACTGATATGAAGTGCCAACACTGATCTCTTTGCTTTTTTTTTTTAATGATTTTTTTTTTTTTTTTGTTTTGTTTTGTATCAGTAAATGCGTGCATGTATGTATGTATGTTTATTTTATTGTTCTGTATTTAATTTTGAGTTGGTATTGTTGATGTTAATATTGGTTGTTGGTTTGATGTGATAATCGTATGATTTTGTTTCTATGGATAACTGTTATATTATTTGTTATTTTTATTGCTCTGCTTATTAATTTTAATTTTTGTTTGGATGATTTTTTATTTTTTATTTTTTTTTATTTATTTATTTATGTACATATGTATATTTATTTGAAAACGCGGACGGTAACAAAAAATTTTTATTTATCACGGTAACAAAAAATTTTTATTTATCACGGAACACAACAAATAAACACGTCTGAACATAACCGAGGACAAACTACTACTCTCATTCAGTTCCACTTCAATCATCGTATTCAGACATAATTTTGTATTTACGTTCAAGGAATAACAAATTAATTCTGCATTCTTCTTCTAGACGCTGTAATTCAATCTCTATGTTGCGGTCTTTGCCCGGCTTCGGAATCATTTTGATCTTGGCAAGTTTCCAGTTATGTGGAAAATACTGCATTCGTGAAATTGCATTAAAAATAAATAGCAGGATTCTTATTGCAACATTAGGCAAGCTCATCAGCATCTTGTTACTAATTGCATCAATACCTGAAGCTTTCTTCGGATTAAGTTCAGCAATTAGTCTTTGTACATCACGCATCTTAAACTTTATGGGTCGCTTCTAGCCCAAACTCCGGTAGATGTGCGTAGAGGTGGTTTAAACTCAGCGGGATTTTTCAGCATTCTAGCAGCGCGCCACAAAGAGTAATTAGATGCTGGTGTGACATCAAGACCTTACAGATAGTTATTAATAGCTGCAGTTTTTTCAAATGCAAGGAATTTCGGAGTCGTTTAGTGCATTCTTTAAATCTAGTTTTATGTTGAGGTGATCTGTGCTGTTGCCATTCCTTTCTAGTTCTTCTTTTTTCACACACTAGACGTTCAATATCTGTAGAAAACATTATATTAAACACAGTCTGCGGATGGGAGGTAGTAATATGTTCAGCAGCCAGTGCAATAATTTCGTTAAGGTTGGCTATGTTAGCTTCAATATTTTCGGGTGTTCTTAGCGTAATGTTTTCCGTGCAATGACTACTATTATATTTTTTGAATCGCAGCCAATTTACACGACTGATCATCTTCACATATGAATGAGGTAAAGCACTTCTCAGTGGGCTACGGATTGTAACGATCGTTGGAGAGTGATCGGACGAGCGATCTAGAGAAACTTCAACGTGAATTAATTCCCTAGAAATGTTTTTCATGACGCCAAAATCTATATCATCCGGAATATTACGTATGTCAGTCAGCCAGTATGTGGGCTCCCCACACGAAATCACGTCCAAGCCCATTTTTGAAATTGTGTTGAACAACGCAACCTCTAGGTGTAATAACACGCGAACCCCAGAACGTATGTTTTGCATTGTAGTCGCTAGCTGCTATAAGACAAGGGCCAAGAGATTTGTAGAAATCCTCATATTGATCTTCAGTAATTGCGAATCTGGGAGTAAATTGATGATATCACAAAATTTGTGCAAACATTTTCAAAACAAATATTCGTTGCTTGTAGATGCTCTTCACAAATGTTGTCATGTTATTAGAATTGCTGATCCACCGCATGATTTTCCTCTTGAGTCCTTTGAATCACATAAGGTGTAGCCAGAAATTTTAAAAATTCTTCTCGAAGTCAAATCTGTCTCTGAGACCAACATTATATCAATGTTTTTTTCGGTTAGGAAGTGCTCAAGGTCATTTTTATGTCGGCGAATGCCGTTTGCGTTCCAGAAACATATTTTTAACTTGTTCATGGCTTGTTTACTAATGCTTGAAGCAGAGTATTATGCATTTTCAGCATTTTTTGCATCATGCTAGTTATATTTGTTGTAAAGTTGTTTATAGTTAGCACCAGATTCTCAATAGTAGCTTCAAGACGACTAAAGTTAAAGCTAGAGTTGGCATTCGTTGAATTAATTGGCAGTGAAACATTTTGTGTGGGAACAGAACTAGTCTTAGCAGCATCGGCATACGATACACGTGATGTAACTAGTTGGCTAGTTTGAGGAAGAGTGGCGAAGTAAGCATTTGCTGATTGAAATGGAGCTAATTTAGGTTTTTGACCCATAGCCTGTTTAACGAAAGAATATACAGGGCATCCTCTGTAGTTAACGGTTTGATTACCTCCACAATTACTGCATTTTTTTGTGCTTGATCTTTTAGCTTATTACACCTAGCAGTACCATGCAATTCACCGCAGATAACACAAACTGTAGGTAATTTGCAGTAAGTTTTTGTGTGACCATATTCTATTATGGCACTGTACGGGACCTGAATGCTTACGTGGCTCTTCAACTGTGATTTTTCGGTATAAGAGGTATTTTAGTCTATAAATTGGGTACGTCTTGTATTTTCAACTGTATATCATTCGGCTCCAGTTCAACACGAAATAGAGGCTGGAGAATCTTCTCTCTATTGATTATACTAGTAACATTTTTTACCTTAAGCACTCTTAAGTTGATATGTGTAGAAATTTGTTTTATTTTTTTCAAAATCACTAACAGTTTTTCGGAAATCTTTTTCATCATATATTTGGATTTTAGTTTCATCAATATTACCTCGTTTAATTGGAATAATGTGAAAAGTATTTTCACCAATGGTCGATAGTACCCAATAAGCACTCAAAACATTAAAATTCAAGCACTTGAAACTTAACTGGAAAAATTATGAATTCAAGCATTTTTTCAAGTAGTATTCAAGTTTGATAATATTTTGATATAAAAAATCAAACGACATACATATGTATATGTTTCGTAGCAGCTGGCGACTATAATGCTAAACATACGTTCTGGGGTTCGCGTGTTATTACACCCAGAGGTCGAGCGTTGTTCAATACAATTTCCAAAATGGGCTTAGACGTTATTTCGAGTGGGGAGTCCACTTACTGGCCTACTGACATACATAAAATTCCGGATGTTATAGATTTTGGCGTCATGAAAAATATTTCTAGGGAATTAATTCACGTTGAACCTTCCCTAGATCTATCGTCCGATCACTCTCCCACGATCGTTACAATCTGTAGCCCACTGAGAAGTGCTTTACCTCACTCATATGTGAAGATGATCAGTCGTGTAAATTGGTTGCGATTCAAAAAATATCTCAGTAGTCATTGCACGGAAAACATTATGCTAATAACTCATGATGATGTGGAATCTAACATTGCCAATCTTAACGAAAATATTAAGCAGGCTGCTGAACATGCCACTACCTGCCATCCGCAGACTGGGTTTAATAGAATTTATTCTACAGATATTGAACGTCTCGTATGTGAAAAAAGGAGAGCTAGAAGGGAATGGCAACAGCACAGATCAAACCAGAATAAACTTAGATTTAACGAGTGCACTAAACGACTCCAAGAGCTGCTTGCACAGGAAAAAACTGCATATCTTAAAAACTATCTGGAAAATCTTGATGTCACACCAGCATCTAATTACTCTTTATGGCGCGTTGCTGGAAAGCTTAAAACACCCGTTGAGTTTAAACAACCTCTGCGCACATCTACCGGAGGTTGAGCAAGAAGCGATACTGAAAAAGGTAAAATATTTGCTGAGCATTTAAAATCAGTATTTACCCCTAACACATGTCTTGGTGTTATTGATTTGCCGAATGTAGTTGCGCTACCCCCTCGACCCATAAAAGTAAGAACACGTGATGTACAAGAACTAATTGCTGAACTTAACCCGAAGAAAGCTCCGGGTATTGATGGAATTAGTAACCAGATGCTAATAAAGTTGACTCGTATTGCAATTAGAATACTGTTATTTATGTTAAATGCCATTTTTCGCCCTGGAGTATTGTCCACACAGCTGGAAGCTTGCCAAAGTTAAAATGTTTCCAAAGCCGGGAAAATATCTTACCAAGGCTGAGTCATATAGGCCAATAAGTCTCCTATCAACAATGTCAAAGCTTTTCGAAAAACTGCTCATGACAAAATTGTTCCCAATTCTAGCTAGTAGTGGGTGCATACCGGACCATCTATTTGGTTCTAGAAGTCAGCATAGCACCATTGAATAAACTCATAGATTGGTCCAATTTATAAGAAGAACATTTGAGGAACAGAAGTATTGTTCTGCGCTGTTTATCGACGATTCTCAGGCATTTGATAAAGTGTGGCATGAAGGTCTAATTTTAAAATTAAAAACATACCTACCAATAAATGATGTAAGTCTTTTGGAAAGTTACATTACTGCCCGGAAGTTCACTGTTGTGGAACACAGAAAAAACTTATTTTCCATTTCAAACACAAAATTCTCTGAATCAAATATTAATTTTTTCAATTTAGGTTTTACAAAGAAATTTGTTAATTCAAATACAAAATTTTGTAATAATTTGTTTGAAAAAACCCCTGATTTTTTCAATCAACAAATTGTCTGATTCAATAAAAAATTTTTTTATGAAAATGAAAAGCAAATAAAACAAATTATTTTGTACAGTATGCAATTTATATATTGTCAGAAATCTTCTCTTAACAATTTTGTTACAAATGTACTTTATACTAATTGTATGAACTAGAATTTTTCACTCCATACTGTTTTGCGTAAAACCAAATGTGTTTGGGATGAGTCGAACCTGCAATCTCTTGACTAATAAACTAACGTACTTACCACTCAGCTAAAGAGCAAATCGCTTTTGGATACGCAAATAATGAATACACGCAAAAGATGATTTCTTTTGTTTCTTCTAATCTAAAAATAACTTTGTTGATTTAAAAAAAAACAAGCCACGACGTTTTTCGGCTTGTTGTCCGAATTCACACGTATACAACACGAGCATTTAAAGAAAACAACAACATCAGCACATGACCACGTTGAGTCAATCAACAAGCAAGGAAAACACCAACACAAACAAATGAAATTAAATGATAGTTTTTTTATATAAAACAAAATTGAAACAAATAATTTACTGGAACAGTAAAAATATTTACCGAAACTAAATGTTATTTCAAAACACACGTTTGTTTGAAATTTTTTTGGGAATAATTTTTTCTGTGAAGGAGAGTTTATGAGCATTACAGATCGACCGAAGGCGTTTTTTTTGGCCGAAGCCGAAGCCGAACTTCGGCTAAAATCCTAAACTTCGGCCAAAACCGAAGCCGAAGCCGAATGTTTTAAATTTTAAAAATGATGATGAATTAAGAAAAAATTTTGCTTTTTTGAGATCACTGAAATAGCTGTAATATCTATTTGATACATAACAAGAAAAATAAAACTATTTTGCAATTTTTAGATTGCTTTTTCATATGATCACTCACAAGAACGTCCAAGTAAAAGAAAATAGAAAGCAACAGGGTTGTATTTCAAAGCAACCCTTTCAAAACGTTTTAAACACAATAGAAACTGTCGGCGAGCAACGACCAAACATAATTTTATTTTTCAAGCTTGGAATGAAAAATATTCGGCTTCCGCTAATCGGCCGATTTTTGCCATAGGCCGAATGTTGGCCGATTACCAATTTTTGGCCGAAGGCCGAAGCCGATTATTCGGTCGAACTCTAATGAGCATGCCTGAAACTATCTCATCTGGTGTGCCACAGAGGAGTATACTGGGGCCAGTTTTGTATTTGGTTTATACTTGTGATATGCCTCTGAGCAGCAATATCAACACTTCCACATTTTCTGATGATACAGCCTGCCTTAGTATGCATGAAAATCCTTACAAGGCATCCCGATATCTTCAAGAACACATTACCCAGCTGGAACTATGGTTAAACTCATGGAGAATTAAGGTAAACGAACAAAAGTGTGTTCAAGTAACATATACATTACGAAGAGATACTTGTTCACCCATTCTGATTAACAATCAAGTTGTCTCTCAACTCATGTGAAATATCTTGGTATATACCTTGATCGATGGCTTTCTTAGAAACACCACATTGCCTCTAACACAAATGAAACTGAAATTAACTCAGGTACATTGGCTGATTGGTAGAAATGCAACCCTCAGTCTAGATTGCAAGCTATTGATATAGAAGTCACTTTTGAAACCTATATGATGCTACGGAATTCAACTATGGGGCACTGCTTCAGCTTCCAATGTCGAGAGAATTCAACGAAGGCAAAATAAAATTTTGCGATAAATACCATCGGCTCCATGGTACTTTTAAAATTCAAATATACATCGTGATTTAAACATGCCACTAGTGATTGAAGAAATTGCAAAATATGCAGGCAAATATTTAATTAAACTCGAGTCACATCCTAATCCGCTTGCTCGTAATATTTTTAACTTTACTGGACACATCCGCCTAAAAAAGAGGGATATAAGGGCTCTTATACTCAAAACTCTAGATGGGACTGCTTGAGAATACTTTTTATTTTATTTTTTTTTCTTCCTTTTCATTATCACTACTTATGTATTATTTATAACTATATCTAAATTTATGTCCGACAGTGGTCGGGCCTAATAATTATATTTTAAATTTAAGATTTGAAGACTTATTGTTAGTTCATATTTGAAGATACAATAAATAAAAATATGTATAAAAAAAATTCTATTAAAAAATATAGCGCAGATTTAGTCCTCCGTATTTTAAGTCTGCTCCCCTGTACTTTTTTCGTGTGTTTAAAGATGCCGCCAACATGTGTTGACGCTGCAAATTTTAATAGCAGGACATTTGTTTTCAACAGAATTTAACAATGGACGTAAGCATTGGGCCGATAATTCGACCACGCTACTCATATCGCTCGAACGTTTCAGGATTGATGTATCTCCCCTGGTTAGTTTTATTGAATCGTTATTTATCTTTTAAGATTGTTTGTAAGATTTATTTATTTCAAGTTCAGCATTGTTTACCGTGTTAGTTTGTTTTTTTCATTACAGTGCATACTTTTCTGATTGTGTTAGTTTTTTAATGAAAAAGTCTCTCCCCTGCCGTATCTCCCCTGCTTCATCAGATGCCAGGGTAGAGACTTTGCTTCCAGGGTAGATAAGGAAGTCTGATATTACTACTTTCTTGTATTTCACGTACATTATTTTACGTTAAACCAACACATATCCAATAACTTTTAAAAAATGTATGCCTTCACGTGGAATTGCCACGAAACCGTTCACGGCTAGGGCGCGCTTGATGGAGTAGGTGCGACGTGCAAAAGGACTGCGAATAGACTTGTCGGAGCTGAGAACGACATTTCGTCGCTGGAAGATTTAGCAAACGCCCTCCAGAAAAATGTTTCCGGTGTAAAAGTTTTCTTCATTGATGACAAAAACATTTCAAAGAAAGAAGTGGAACTTTAATCAGAAATAATTTCTTAATCGGTCTTAAGTTCAGTAATTTCAATAGTTATTGAATGAAATGTTTTTACTAATTAATGTGAGTGGGTGTGAGAGAACAAAAATTTAACTAGACTTTATTAGCCAAGGGAAAGAAGAGGAACTCAAAGATACCAAAATTGGAAAAAATTTGTCAGATGCTATGAAGGTCCATCAAACTAGTTTTAGTATATCTTGCCCATATTACTTTTCTGTTTTTTTTTAGAGAGAAGTAACACTAGGCAATAATTGCCAACAACTATTACTAAGAGTTACCTTCTTTTAGGAAAGAAATCGTGATAGAGAAGACAGGTAGTGAAGGAAGAAATAGATAGAGGAGAGCTACATTTTACAACTCTGCTTTTAGCATGTTGTTTTAGTAATGCAGTTTGCAGCTCCTTTTGGTGTTAAATGAGGAGTATAAAATTTTTGAAGCTGTTTAGTAGCCACTGGTTATTTTATTTCTCCGATAATTCTGCTAACTAAGGAGGGTGCCTCCTCCGCTGAACCAGGAGTAGTTCAATGACCACTGACTATGCCTTCATCAGATGAGCAACAACTGATACAAAGGGAAACTAATGCTCATCAGAAAAAATGCGTGGTGTTGTTATTTAATGACTGTAAGATACAAGGACTGAACCCAGGACCTTCGGTTTTGTAGTCAATGTGCTAACTACTTCAGCCAACGATACAGCTTAGGCTGTTTCTGTGATCATGAAGTATGCAATAAATTTGTGTTCGGTACTTTCGATTTTGCTTTAATGAATACAAAACCTCGCCTTAATGTTGGTAATATATATGGGACTGAAAGTGAACCTGTCGATGAACCAACTAATAAATTATAAAAAGTCAAATCAGCTTGAAGGATCTTCTCAGTCTTGTTATCGGGGCAGTTTCCGAGAAGTCATGCCAGTTTGTTAACGAACAACCAACAACATACAAGCCGTCGATTTAAAAATGCAAGGACAGAGGATTTTTTATGCTTTTGACGAAAGTGTTAACTTCTTTGAAGAGGCGTGATCTCAATCCTTATATTTTTTAATGTTTGTTTTTATAAGTAAGAGCTCTTCTTTAAGTTTAAAAATGTTAATAAGAGCTTTGATGCTCTATATGTTTTTTTTTTTTTTTTTTTTTTTAAAGAGAAGTAACTCTCAGGCAATTAATGCCTACTACTATTACTAGGTGTTACCTTCTTTAGGAAAGGGATAGTGATGGAGAAGACAGGTGGTGAAGGGAGAGATAGAGGAAAGCTTCATTCTTTTACAACTCTGCTTTTTTTTTTTGCACGTTTTTGATAATGCAGTGTTGCTGCGCCATCTGGTGTCAAATGAGGCGTATTAAATTTTTGAAGCTGTGATTTGTAGCAATTTTATTGATTATTTTACTTCGCCGATGATTTTGCTACACAACGAAGGAGGGCGCTCTGATGTTACATTAGGACTAGTATCTGCTGAAGTCGGTATAGCTCAGTGACCAGTGACTATGCCTTCATCACTTGAACTTTCCTACAACAACTGATACAAAGGGACACTAATGCACATCAGAAAAATGCGTGGTGTTGTTATTCAATGACTGTTGGATACAGGGATTGAACCCAGGACCTTCGGTTTTGTAGTCAACGTGCTAACTGCTTCAGCCAACGCCACCCTCATTTTGTCATTTTGCCATTTTGTCATTTTGTCACATTGCAAAATACTTTACTTTTTTTCGAGTACTTTTAGGTTATTTTAGAAAAAACATGTTGTGTTCTTTTTGTAAGCAGATACTAATTACATTTTCTTTTCTGAAAAAAAATTTTACACTTATTACAATTTTCAATAAAAATTCGCATCATAATCATTTTCTGAAATATACATTTTATTAGAAATTGTTCCTTGATAGCTTAAATATTTTCTTTAAACGAACGCTAAATTGATTTTTTTTTAATAGAAAGTTAATAAATGGTACACTTTTTCCAGAAAAGCAAACGCCATAAGTATTTTTGTTTTCCAAGTTTAATACCTAATTCAAATTAAACAAAAAAGACTATATGAAAATTATAGTCACATTTTATTTGGTATAAACTATCACCAAATAGTGAATAACTAAAGTTGATTTTTACGAAAATAAGGATTATTTTTAATTTATATTCCCCTGCAAATTAAGGTGGTCTTCATGTCTCTACCCTGTATAGAGTATCTCCCCTGGTCACCTAAAATACCTGTAAAAGTAGACTAATTGCCTGTTAAACATGCATACAAAATACATGATTAAATACTATTATTTTGGAAAAAAAATATTATTTTAAATATTTTTATCATGCCGCCCTTCCTAACATCAAATTACCTCTTAACGTAGAATGACCCATATTTATTTATTGTATCTTCAAATATGAACACATATAACAATAAGTATTCAAATCTTAAATCTAAAATCATTAATTAGGCCCGACCAGTGTCGGACATAAACTTAGTGATAGTTATTAATAATACATACGTAAGTCGTGATAAGCAAAAAAAAGTATTTTCAAGCATTTTCTTCTGGAGTGTTGTAAATAAGAGCCCTTGTGTCCCTCTTTTTTAGGCGGATGTGTCCAGTAAAGTTCAAAATATTACGAGCAAGCGGATTAGAATGTGACTCGAGTTTTGTTATATATTAGCCTGCATATTTTGCGATTTCTTCAGTCACTAGTGGTATATTTAAATTACGATGTATATTTGAATTTTTTATATACCATGAAGCCGATGTTATTAACCGTAAAATTTTGTTTTGCCTTCGTTGGATTCTCTCGACATTGGAAGCTGAAGCAGTGTCCCATAGTTGAATTCCATAGCATCATATAGATTTCAAAAGCGACTTGTATATCAAAAGTTTACAATCTAGACTGAGGGATGAATTTCTACCAATCAGCCAATGTACCTGAGTTAAATTTAGTTTCATTTGTGTTAGCTTAAAGTCAATGTGGTGTTTCCATGTAAGCCTTCTATCAAGGTGTTTACCAAGGTATTTCATATGTGAATGTTGATGAACAATTCGATTATTGATTCTAATAGGGCAACAAGTATTTTTTCGTAGGGTAAATGTTACCTGAGCACACTTATGTTCATGTACCTTTATTCTCCACATGTTTAACCATAGTTCTAGCTGAGTAATATGTTGCTGAAGATATCGGGAAGCCTCGTGAGGGTTTTCGCGCATACTAAGGCAGGCTGTATTATCGGCAAATGTAGATGTGTGAATATTACTGCTCAATGGCATATCACAAGTATAAATCAAATACAAAACTGGCCCCAGTATGCTCCCCTATGGCACACCGAATGAGATTGTTTCAGGCGTACTCATAATTGCCTTCCACAACAGTGAAATTCCGGGCAATAATGTAACTTTCCAACAGATTTAGAATGTTTATTGGTAGGTAAGTCTTTAAAATTAAAATAAGGCTTTCATGGCACACTTTATCAAATGCCTGAGAAACGCCAATAAACAGCGCAGAGCAATACTTCTTTTCTTCAAAAGTTTTTCTTATAAATTGAACCAATCTATGAGTTTGTTCAATGGTGCTATGCTGACTTCTAAATCCAAATTGATGATCCGGTATGCACTCATTATCAGTTAGCATTGGGGACAATTTTATTATGAGTAACTTTTCAAAGAGCTTTGACATTGTTGACAGTAAGCTTATTGGCCTATATGGCTCAGCCTTGGTAAGATCTTTGCCGGCTTTGGAATCATTTTAACCTTGGCATGTTTCCAGCTGTTTGGATAATACTCCAGTCGTAAAATGGCATTAAAAATTAATAACAGGATTCTAATAGCAATACGAGGCAGCTTCATCATCATCTGGTTTCTAATTTCATCAATACCAGGAGCTTTTTTCGGGTTGAGTTCTGCAATTATTTTTTGTACATAACGCGTCTTAAATTTTATGGGTCGAGGGGTATAGTAACTACACTCGGTAAATCATTAGCAGGGTAAATACAGATTTGAAATAATCAGCAAATATTTCACCTTTTTCAGAGTCGCTTCTTGCCCAAACTCCGGTAGATGTGCGTAGAGGTGGTTTAAACTCGATGGCTGTTTTAAGCTTTCTAACAGCGCGCCACATAGAGTAAATATAGTTTTATATTGAGGTGATCTGTGCTGTTGCCATTCGCTTCTAGCTCTTCTTTTTTCACATTCGTGACGTTCAATATCCGTAGAATAAATTCTATTAAACCCAGTCTGCGGATGGGAGGTAGTGGCATGTTCAGCAGCCTGTTTGATATTTTCATTAAGGTTGGTAATGTTAGATTCAATATCATCGGGTTTTCTTAGCGTAATATTTTCCGTGCAATGACTACTAAGATATTTTTTGAATCCCAGACAATTAACACAATTTATAATATTCACATAAGGATGAGGTAAGTCAGTTCTTAATGGGCTACAAATTGTAACGATCTTGGGAGAGTGGTCGGACGAGAGATGTAGAGAAGCTTCAACTTGAATTAATTACCTAGAGACATTTTTCATGACACCAAAATCTATTACATCCGGAATTTTATGTATGTCAGTAGGTCAATAAGTGGGCTCCCCACTCGAAATGACGTCCAAACCAATTTTTGAAATTGTGTTGAACAACGCACGACCTCTAGGTGTAATAAGACGCGAACCCCAGAACCTATGTTTTCATTGTAGTCGCCAGCTGCTACAATATAAGGTCCAAGCGATTTGTAAAAATTCTCGTATTGATCCTCAGTGATTGAAAATCTGGGAGGGGAGTAAATTGATGATATCACGACATTTGTACAAAAATTTCAATGCCAATATATGTTTCTTGTAGATGTTCTTCACAAATGTTGTCCAGAATATAGTGCTTGAGTCTTGACTTTATCAGAATTGCTGATCCACCGCAAGTAGTAGGGAATTGTCACTCCTGCGTCAATTAAACTTTTGAAATTTTTAAATTTTAATTACCCAAATTTTAAAATTCTTGGAAATTTGTGAAATTTGATACCTACGAGGGTGGATCAATAAGTCCGTCCAACTTTTTTGTTTACATAAGGAATTTTTTGTTTACATAAGGAGTTTTGTTTGCATTAACTTTGTGTGAACGGGTGATTTTTTTTGAGGTGGCATTAATTGTGTGAGTAGGTGATTTTTGTTGGGGTGGATTAAGGGGTTTCATATGAATAAGATTTCATAAGTATATATGCCGACGGGAAAATCATGAGATGATTTTTCCTAGTACCAACGGGAAAATCATGCAATGATTTTTCCTAATACTAATGGGTATGAAATTGTGAAAATTAATTTTTCCTAATGCCTACGGCAATATATGAATATTTTTCCTAATGCTGACGGCAATTATTGAATATTTTTCCTAATGCCGACGGCAATACATGGATATTTTTTTAAATGCCGACGGCAAAACATGATTATTATTTTTTTCAAATGCCGACGGCAAAACATGATTATTATTTTCTAATACCAAAGGGAAAATTGCCAGTGTTGCCAGACTGTAGAAATTTGTTATCGTAATATCAGAGAAAATAGATTTGATGACTACTAGACGATTCTCATATGAATCATGTGTATGTGTGATTTCCTCACTCGAATAAATTGTTTATAAATAAAATATTTAAATAAATTAAATTAATTTATTTAAATATTTTATTTATGTGTTCACATGTATGTGAACACCCATAATACTTGTGTGTGGGGGGTCCAGCTTGATAGTCGCGGGTAATTTAATATTTTGTGTATTTGTTTAAGAGATATGTATGTGTATATGTATGTATGTATATGTATGTGTGCATGTATGAATGTGCGATCGTGGGTACTTGTGCGTGGAATATTTTGTAGAATACATATATATTTTGCAACGTAATCATTTTCTTTGTCTACGATTATTTTAAAGCAGCAAACTAAGTACAGTCAGCAGCAGAGAAACAAAAACCAAGCATTTGCAAATAAGCAAAAAAGTTAACTTCTCCTCCTCCCCACTTCCTTCTCTTTCCTTTATGTAGTTTGTATTTGAAATAAGAAAACACATTTTATTTCATTTTATTTTTTATACATTTATTGTTTAAAATTTTTTTTAACATTTTATAATGATACATACATTCATATTTTAAAAAGTGAAAAAGTTTAATTAAAGCAAGACATTTCTTTTTTTTAGTAAAATAGCATTTTTTAGTGCGCAAGCACCAAATTTATGATAATTACAATAAAAATATTCGGGATACTTGATTTCCATTTGTTTAAAGTTGATGCAGCCTATATCCTCAACGTTAAAAATTTTTCGGCATACAATTTTTTCCAACCAGCGTCTTTTTTCTTCACCTTTTACATAAATTTTAGAACATCTGGCGTTGGCTTTTAAAAAATTGCAAACGCTTTGAAATGAAACTGATCCAGCAATCCAGCTTAGGTGATGATAGTTTTTTGTTAGCCACTTTGCTTCTCTTTGCTTTTCTATTGATAAGCATTTGATATCAAATGGGGGTTTTATAATGAAATTGTTATATTCATAATTGTTGAAAACAATTGCTACTTCTTTTGCGATGAAATCATTTGAATTACTTTTGAAACCTTGTACGTCTATAAAAATTATGTTGTTTTCCATATTACTCAATTTATAAGACTTTTCGAACTTGTCCTTTGATGGGCACATATTCTATTATACGATCGTGAATAAGAATGCAGTAAGCTGATGTTTTTGCTCCAATATTAATTGCTGTTTCAAATTCTATTTTTATATCAATCGGTCCATTATTGAGTGATTCATTCTGATGACTGACATCTACTACAATAATAGGAGCTTTTGTCTTAAACTCTGGTGCAGTTAGAAGCTGTTGAGATTCTTTCATATAGTAGCTTTGTTGAAATCTTAGATACATGTCATATAGAATTGCATATCGTTCATTTTTGAACTTTATGTTAAGGTCATCATATGGATATGAGACTGAATTTAAATGTACTTTTAAATTAGTCAAATCACAATGAACAAACTTATTTTCTTGTTGAAAAGCAATCAATACAAAACGAGGGCGTTCTCTATTCGCAGCCAGTTTAACATTCCAAATATGGCTAGTTCCTATGTTTAATTGTGGATTGACATGACAATCCCAACTGCGAAATGCCATAGGTATAGAAGCACCATTGTTAATAATTTTAATCATATTCAATTTGCTAAAGTCGGATAATTGTACATGTGGGATTCTCCATGAGATTAGTGAAATTGTAAGTTTAGCTTTTTTAGTAGTAACACTCGAGCGTACAAGATCTTCGTCGTTCTTATTGCGCAAGAGTATCAATTCATGTTTTCCATTTAGTATAACTTTGTTGTAGTCTTCAGCGAATCCTAGAAGCATTTTTAGAGGTACATAGAAATTGAAAAAGCCATTTACAAGAGTGACATCGTCAATTTTGTTCCATCCTGCATTTTGCATCACATTGCTTTCTGTTGGTGACATAGAAACCAAATTTTTTATGGTGCTTGTAGCTGCTAAATATCTTGTATGATCAATTTCAATTCCATTGAGCTCATAGCGAATTTCATCAAATAGATATGCCACAAAGTTGTTTTTTAATATAAAAATGTCCGATGATGAAGAAGATTTAGAGTTATTATCATCAGCAACAAAACCTTCTACATAAATGTAGCTTTCACTGGGTAGCACGTACAAATCTTGATTTTGTATTGAAATTCTAATTTCATCATTATTGTTGTAAGATTGTAAGTATGGTACATATGTATGATAGTCCTTTTTGATTATATTCTCATCAGACAAGGGCTTATCTAAGACATCTATTATTGAACTCATTTTGTCTTCAATTTAAAATTCAAGGACTTTAAAAAATTTTTATTTGATGTTGTTAGTGCTTTTTGTTGTACTGGTCGCTTTAATGTTGATGTTGTTCTTGCTGCTATATTTTTCAATGTATTTGTGTTGTATATTAGCATTATTTAGTTGGCCTTAAATGTATTCGTATTGTAATTTCCTCTCCTCGGAAATTAATTAAATCACCGTATTGATCAACTACGCGCAGCGCTAGTGAACTTATCTCTCTGGTGTTCACAGGTAAATAGATGAGATTTCTTGGAACTTCATATATTTTATAGCCTGGAGGCACATTAATCGGAAATTCATGAAGTGTATGCGATTTGGAGCTATTCATATATGTGTTAATAGCGATACTACTTTCAACTCGCAAGAGATTTACTTTAAAAATATTAACTGGAAGATCTGAATAATAATGTTTGTTTGGTGTTAGGATTTTGCTATTGAATCCTAAAAGTTTTCCAATTGTATTGTCTTTATTAAAATATACAGTATCCTTGGAGCTATTAACTTTAACTTGCATTGTATTGTTATTAGCTTCAATAAAAATCTTATTTGCTGGACAGAGTAGTTTGTATTGCTCTTCTATAAAATCAACTATATCATTTAGTTCGTAAGATCCAATTGGTATTTCTATTGTATGTTCTCCTATATGAAACATATTGTTGTAGGTGTCTACATTTGGAATACTGTTGTATGAATGGAAATCAGTTAGAGCACACTCATATGCACCATGTAATTCAATAGGAGGAAAGTAACTAGCAGATAATTCTGATGAGTTAGAGCTCAGAGTAAGTGTTATTGACATTATAACAGACTGATTACAATTAAATAAAGTTTAGTAGACAGTATGGTTTATAAGCATAATTTACATATTTATTTAATTTTTTTATTTTAAAATTAACATTAGTTTCTTAATATTAATGCTATTATTGTTTTGCTATGATGTTGTTGTTGATTTAGTTTTTCTTCCATCTATAATATTTCATCTTTACTTATCCAAGAATTGTGTTGATTGGAAAATCCCAGCCATTTAACATATACCTCCTTCCCTTTAATTTTAAACACCTTTTCAACTAGATATGTATTTGGAAATCTGGTTTTTGAAAGTTCGTCAGTATAGAATCCACCTTTAATAGGATTACCAAGATAGTCTTCTAATATGTATGTTGCAGGATTTGTATTTTGAACTTTTGTAATTGTGAAAATTTCTGTAGTCCAATTTGGAGTATAACCTTTTTCAAATGTATGCTTATATTTGCTTATGCGTACATGATCTCCTACATTAAATTTTGACATTTTATACATTTTCATATGACTGTATACTGTATTTAGCAGCTTTTCCTCATTTGTTGAGTTGACTTTAATTGGAGGCATTTTAATGGTACGATGAACTTTTCTATTGTAGGTATTAAGTAAATCTTTGTATATATCAATCCACTTATAAGAACCATTATAGCTAAATTTTTTCCACATCATTCCTTTCAGTGTTCTATTAAATGGTTCTACTATTGATGCTTTCATAATGCTATATGTTGAGTAGTGATTAATGCTGTATTTATGCATTAATTTTTCAAAGTGTTTGTTGAAAAATTCTTTACCATCATCTGTTTGTATGTTTTTTTTTTGGTATTCGTCCCAATTCAAAAATATTTTCCATTGCGTTAGTTGTTTCAAGTGCAGTTATTGTTTTTAGCGGTACTGCCCATGCAAATTTTGAGAATGTGTCAATTATAGTCAGCAAAAATCGATAATTTCTATTTTCTTTAGAATAGTTCCCCATTTCAACTAAATCAGCTTGCCAAAGATCATCTATCCCTTTCATTACAACTCTGCGACGCACAAAATGTTTTCGTGCTTGCTTATGGAGTTCGTTTACTAAATTTCTTTTTGAAGACATTAAGTTGTTTTTAGAGATTTTTTGAAGAGTGCTGTGATCTATTTGAAGCACTTTCAGCTATTGATACAAACATGTAATTTTCTAATCTATAAATTTTCTCATTAAGCTGTTCAATTTGTTCTTCAAAGGATGTTTTAATTTTAAGAATATCTTTTTCAATTTTATAATTTTCTTCTATATATAATTTTGTTTCGCGATGTAGATCCTCAATTTGTATTTGAATATTTTCTTGAATTATAGTACTGTCTCTCTTAAAGTATGCTAATAGTTTCTCTTCTAGTTTTTCGATTTGAGTTTGCAGAAACAATTTATTGACAACATCGTTTTCCTCCACAGCTTTTGCAACATTTTTGATCCTTTTGTTTTGGACATCAATGTTGTTGTTCGTATCCACAAAGAACCCCAGCAGTTTAGGTGCATTTTTCAAAGAAACTATGTTGCTAGTATCGTTTAAATAATGTCCAAATTTATCAACAGACATGCTTTATATACTTTATTAAATTTAATGTATTATATTAGCTTCACGTAGTTCTTCAATAATTGATACAATCTCGTTATTGTGATTATTATGACCTGCAGCTTGTGATGCGAGCAGTAGTCGAAGTCGATCTACTAGCTCATTTGGATCATCCCAGTATATATAGTTGGGCTTATGGGTGTTAAATTCCATCATTCCATCACCTAAATAGCTACCTTTTGGCTTAGATCCTGTTGATTCACTTAAATTCTTCTGGTTTTTCTCGTCAATAAATTTCTTAATAATATGTTTATATTTATATCCTCTAGTACCCTTAATTTGACCATCAGGTTTATATTCTCTTCTATATGCATTAGTAGTAATTAAAATCTTTTTATAGATTTCGAGTTCAAATTTATCATAATTTTTTGGTATTTTATGAAACATTAGAGAAAATAGTCCAGGTGTTAGAGCCCATATTTGACCACCAACTTGTATTTTATGTTCACTAAGTGTAAGTTTACTATCACCAAATTTCCATTCATTGTTGAAATCTTTATGTGGACCATAGTTTGTATCTAATTCATTTCTTCCTTCCAAGACTGATAAATCAGTATAAGTATCTTCTGTATTGGAAGTTTGTGAGTAAAAATCATCTTCATCATCATCATCATCATCATCATCATCATAATTTTTAGTATTAGTTTCATTTAATAAGGTTGTATTATCAAATATTGTTCCTTCTGCTAGTTTCTTTGGTGTACTTGTCTCTATCTTGAGTAATGGTTTTTCAGGCTTTAAACTTGTATTATTTTCAAAATCTGTCTTCATTTTATTTTCTTCTTTAATGGGAATTCTTTTAATTTTTTTAGAACTATTTATGAATTCTTTGAGTGGTTCTGTTATAGGTTTAAATGTATCTCTTAGTTGTTCACGTGTATCTATTTCACCAGTTTTTATACTACGAAGCTTTTTCTTCAAGACATTTCTTGTCAACACCAACTGTTTTAAAATTTTCTCATCCATGTTTAATAAATAAAAGGTATCAGCTATTAGATCAGGTATCAGCTATTAGATCAGGTATCAGCTATTAGATCAGCTTTTCAAGACCTGGTCTGGTTTTCAAATCAGCTTTTTAGGACCTGGTCTGGTTTTCAGATCAGCTTTTCAGGACCTGGTCTGGTTTTCAGATCAGCTTTTTAGGACCTGGTCTGGTTTTCAGATCAGCTTTTCAGGACCTGGTCTGGTTTTCAGATCAGCTTTTCAGGACCTAGGCTGGTTTTCAGATCAGCTTTTCAGGACCTGGTCTGGTTTTCAGATCAGCTTTTCAGGTATCAAATCAGGTTATTAGGTAGCTGGTCTGGTTTTCAGATCAGCTTATCAGGTTTCAGATGAGGTTATAGCAAATAGATGTATCAAGCTTAAAGTTAGATTAATAACTAAAGTAAATGCTTATGAAGAGTAGTTTATATAGTTATGAAATAGTCAAATTGCTTTCTGTAGCGTCCATCATTTAATTCATTATCTTTGCTAATCACCAAAAATCCATATTTATCCTTCCAACACTCTCGACAAATTTCATGAAACTTTTCATATCTCATATCGCTACCAACATGATCTCTATAAACATGCTTCATATTTGTCTCATCTTGTTTAAACATTATAATAACATTGGCATTGTCTCTTATCCACATTTTCCATGGTTTTACCATACACTGCATTATTAAGTAGTTTGAAAAAATTTTTTTAAAAGCATTTTTAGCAGTGGCTCTATGTCTGGTATTTAGGTCAATATAGCCTTTTAACCATGGAGATTGTTTAAATGCTAGAATACGATGAGTTTTCTTTAAAACTAAGCCATATTCTAAGCACTGTTTTAGAACTCTAAAGTGTACCACATATGATTGCTTTGTAGAGAAATCGGTTATCAACTTGCTATACTTCGCTTGCATAGGTTTCTTATTTTCAGCGTAAAAAGGAAGATCATTATGCAAGTCGTGTAAATGAGAGGGATAATCCAACGTGACCTCATATATATAACCGTCTGTTCCATTATCAGCTATGCTGTTTGGATCCAGATTCAACTCGTCTTGTGATAACCATCTGAATCCAACATGAGGAAGATATTCCGACATCGCCCATCCATACAAATTGTTAGCGTCTAAATAGACGAGAAATTCTGAGGGCTTTTCTTTGTCGAAATCTTGCAAATATTTATTATTTGCTTTCGAATATCTTTGACTACACTGTACTATCCCCCACTTATTCACTATTTCACCACAATTATTTTCGATTAGCCTTTTTGAAGTCATCATCGCTACTTTTACGATCATTTCCAGTTAAACATTCAAAGTGATAAGAAGTAAATAAAAAATAAAAAAATGGAGTCCACAACAAATCTAATAGCAAAATTTAATGCTCTAAATAACAAAACTTTAATCCACGTAAAGGAGCTTGACTCTTCAACGAAATATACAATTCGAAATGTGTTACGTGTAACAACTAAATATGGACCAACCCTAAAAGTTGAAATGAATAAACACATAATGTTCCTGCCGAAACGATATAATATTTTAACTGATGACGATATCAAAGATCTCTCGAGCGGTTCATATTGCCTAAGTAGAGAAGGTGAAGAAAACCTAATTGTCGAGAGTGAGCTGAGTGAATTTCTAATTCAAAATTCCCAATTTCCTGTTTGGCAATAATATATTAATTACGTATTTTAAATTATGAATAAAAAGACATTAAAGAGTTTTGTAAAATATAAGTGTTTGTGTTTTATTTAATATTTTCAGTTATTTCATAAAGAAATTTAAGACATAAATGTCCACAGGTAAATGTATTAAAATTCTGATGCTGATTATAGTTGTATTTTATATTTGCACCAAGATATTTGACTACTTCCCAAGGAGGTTCTAAGTTTCCAAAGCTGTTGAAATATTCTTTTTCATTGTTGTTTTTATAGTATGCTACCCAATGTGTACCAGGTCCTGTTGATACATCTAAGTTGATTATTCCACATTCAATTTTCTTTGTTCGTTTTGGTAGAGTATTCAACATGAAAACTCCTCTAAAATGTGGAATTTTTAGAGAGAAACGGTTTAGGTCCACATCAGATAGTGGTCTGTTGGGCAGCATCTTTAAGAGTTTTTTGATTCCTCTTTGTGAACTAAACCATAACCTTTTTTATATGGTTTTAAGTAAAGTCCTTTTCCAACTGCTATAGATTCCATCGCTTTATTATGTCTAGTTGCTTCATCAAGTTGATTTTTGGCATTCTTTGTTGCATTTACAGGTTTAGCTATGGCAGCACCTCCAGTTGTTAGACTACCGATTGCACCCAGAGCAGTTAAAATCGGTATTAGAGGTAAAAAACCACCGATTTTTGGAACACGTATTACACGCGGAACTACAATTTGAGACTTTCTTCCTTTTAATGATTTGTTAATAGTTTTTCGTGTAATTTTAATAGCTGAGTTAATATCTAATGGTTTTTCCTTCTTTAGTATTTTTGTTGCAGCTATAATTGATGTTTTAAACAGTTTTTTATCATTTGGCTTGTTCTTTTTAACATATTTATTTCTCTCTGCACCCATACCAAATTTTGTTTTGGTTTTCATTGCGTTAGTAACCATATATGCAAATGATTTTTCTGCAAGACTACTGTCTTTTGATAAAACTCGATTCCAAGCTGAATTTTCAAGTATTTTATCAGCTTTATGTCTAGTACTTAAATCCTTATTTTTTGAATACGCAATATCGTGATTTTTACAAGCAGAGTCCAATAAATTAATACCTTTGTCACCTCGATTTAAACGTTTTTGTAGTTTTGTTCCAGGTCCACAGTACTGATACCCCGGAAGATGAAGCTCAACAGGTATTATCTAATTTTTTCTATAATAAGAGGTAACATTTATAAAATGTATTTAGTTACAAAAATGCAGTTAGTGAAACAACATAAAAATATTTTAGTTCGTAATATTGACGATTCAGTCAACATCAGTTCAAAAATAAAGAATAGCCCCCTCTTACCAAATTCTATTCGTGCTCTAATAGTTGGACCATCAAATTGTGGAAAGACTAATGTTATGATTGGCTTACTAGAAAGTCCTAATGGACTCAAGTTTGAAAACATCTATTTATACTCAAAATCTCTATATCAACCTAAATATGAATACCTGAAGAAACTAATTTCACCAATTAAAGGAATGGGATATTATACATTTACAGATAATGAATCAGTTATTCCACCTGACGAAGCTAAAACGAATTCAATTATGATATTTGATGATGTTGCATGTGAAAAGCAGAATAATATACGTACATATTTTTGTATGGGGCGACATAGGGATGTTGATTCATTCTACTTGTGTCAAACTTATACTAGAATTCCCAAGCATTTAATAAGAGACAATTCCAATGTTATTATAATGTTTAAACAAGATGAGACAAATATGAAGCATGTTTATAGAGATCATGTTGGTAGCGATATGAGATATGAAAAGTTTCATGAAATTTGTCGAGAGTGTTGGAAGGATAAATATGGATTTTTGGTGATTAGCAAAGATAATGAATTAAATGATGGACGCTACAGAAAGCAATTTGACTATTTCATAACTATATAAACTACTCTTCATAAGCATTTACTTTAGTTATTAATCTAACTTTAAGCTTGATACATCTATTTGCTATAACCTCATCTGAAACCTGATAAGCTGATCTGAAATCCAGACCAGCTACCTAATAACCTGATTTGATACCTGAAAAGCTGATCTGAAAACCAGACCAGGTCCTGAAAAGCTGATCTGAAAACCAGACCAGGTCCTGAAAAGCTGATCTGAAAGCCAGACCAGGTCCTGAAAAGCTGATCTGAAAACCAGACCAGGTCCTAAAAAGCTGATCTGAAAACCAGACCAGGTCCTGAAAAGCTGATCTGAAAACCAGACCAGGTCCTGAAAAGCTGATCTGAAAACCAGACCAGGTCCTAAAATGCTGATCTGAAAACCAGACCAGGTCCTGAAAAGCTGATCTGAAAACCAGACCAGGTCCTGAAAAGCTGATCTAATAGCTGATACCTGATCTAAAAGCTGATACCTGATCTAATAGCTGATACCTTTTATTTATTAAACATGGATGAGATCAGGTCCTAAAAAGCTGATCTGAAAACCAGACCAGGTCCTGAAAAGCTGATCTAATAGCTGATACCTGATCTAAAAGCTGATACCTGATCTAATAGCTGATACCTTTTATTTATTAAACATGGATGAGAAAATTTTAAAACAGTTGGTGTTGACAAGAAATGTCTTGAAGAAAAAGCTTCGTAGTATAAAAACTGGTGAAATAGATACACGTGAACAACTAAGAGATACATTTAAACCTATAACAGAACCACTCAAAGAATTCATAAATAGTTCTAAAAAAATTAAAAGAATTCCCATTAAAGAAGAAAATAAAATGAAGACAGATTTTGAAAATAATACAAGTTTAAAGCCTGAAAAACCATTACTCAAGATAGAGACAAGTACACCAAAGAAACTAGCAGAAGGAACAATATTTGATAATACAACCTTATTAAATGAAACTAATACTAAAAATTATGATGATGATGATGATGATGATGATGATGAAGATGATTTTTACTCACAAACTTCCAATACAGAAGATACTTATACTGATTTATCAGTCTTGGAAGGAAGAAATGAATTAGATACAAACTATGGTCCACATAAAGATTTCAACAATGAATGGAAATTTGGTGATAGTAAACTTACACTTAGTGAACATAAAATACAAGTTGGTGGTCAAATATGGGCTCTAACACCTGGACTATTTTCTCTAATGTTTCATAAAATACCAAAAAATTATGATAAATTTGAACTCGAAATCTATAAAAAGATTTTAATTACTACTAATGCATATAGAAGAGACTATAAACCTGATGGTCAAATTAAGGGTACTAGAGGATATAAATATAAACATATTATTAAGAAATTTATTGACGAGAAAAACCAGAAGAATTTAAGTGAATCAACAGGATCTAAGCCAAAAGGTAGCTATTTAGGTGATGGAATGATGGAATTTAACACCCATAAGCCCAACTATATATACTGGGATGATCCAAATGAGCTAGTAGATCGACTTCGACTACTGCTCGCATCACAAGCTGCAGGTCATAATAATCACAATAACGAGATTGTATCAATTATTGAAGAACTACGTGAAGCTAATATAATACATTAAATTTAATAAAGTATATAAAGCATGTCTGTTGATAAATTTGGACATTATTTAAACGATACTAGCAACATAGTTTCTTTGAAAAATGCACCTAAACTGCTGGGGTTCTTTGTGGATACGAACAACAACATTGATGTCCAAAACAAAAGGATCAAAAATGTTGCAAAAGCTGTGGAGGAAAACGATGTTGTCAATAAATTGTTTCTGCAAACTCAAATCGAAAAACTAGAAGAGAAACTATTAGCATACTTTAAGAGAGACAGTACTATAATTCAAGAAAATATTCAAATACAAATTGAGGATCTACATCGCGAAACAAAATTATATATAGAAGAAAATTATAAAATTGAAAAAGATATTCTTACAATTAAAACATCCTTTGAAGAACAAATTGAACAGCTTAATGAGAAAATTTATAGATTAGAAAATTACATGTTTGTATCAATAGCTGAAAGTGCTTCAACTAGATCACAACACTCTTCAAAAAATCTCTAAAAACAACTTAATGTCTTCAAAAAGAAATTTAGTAAACGAACTCCATAAGCAAGCACGAAAACATTTTGTGCGTCGCAGAGTTGTAATGAAAGGGATAGATGATCTTTGGCAAGCTGATTTAGTTGAAATGGGGAACTATTCTAAAGAAAATAGAAATTATCGATTTTTGCTGACTATAATTGACACATTCTCAAAATTTGCATGGGCAGTACCGCTAAAAACAATAACTGCACTTGAAACAACTAACGCAATGGAAAATATTTTTGAATTGGGACGAATACCAAAAAAAAAACATACAAACAGATGATGGTAAAGAATTTTTCAACAAACACTTTGAAAAATTAATGCATAAATACAGCATTAATCACTACTCAACATATAGCATTATGAAAGCATCAATAGTAGAACCATTTAATAGAACACTGAAAGGAATGATGTGGAAAAAATTTAGCTATAATGGTTCTTATAAGTGGATTGATATATACAAAGATTTACTTAATACCTACAATAGAAAAGTTCATCGTACCATTAAAATGCCTCCAATTAAAGTCAACTCAACAAATGAGGAAAAGCTGCTAAATACAGTATACAGTCATATGAAAATGTATAAAATGTCAAAATTTAATGTAGGAGATCATGTACGCATAAGCAAATATAAGCATACATTTGAAAAAGGTTATACTCCAAATTGGACTACAGAAATTTTCACAATTACAAAAGTTCAAAATACAAATCCTGCAACATACATATTAGAAGACTATCTTGGTAATCCTATTAAAGGTGGATTCTATACTGACGAACTTTCAAAAACCAGATTTCCAAATACATATCTAGTTGAAAAGGTGTTTAAAATTAAAGGGAAGGAGGTATATGTTAAATGGCTGGGATTTTCCAATCAACACAATTCTTGGATAAGTAAAGATGAAATATTATAGATGGAAGAAAAACTAAATCAACAACAACATCATAGCAAAACAATAATAGCATTAATATTAAGAAACTAATGTTAATTTTAAAATAAAAAAATTAAATAAATATGTAAATTATGCTTATAAACCATACTGTCTACTAAACTTTATTTAATTGTAATCAGTCTGTTATAATGTCAATAACACTTACTCTGAGCTCTAACTCATCAGAATTATCTGCTAGTTACTTTCCTCCTATTGAATTACATGGTGCATATGAGTGTGCTCTAACTGATTTCCATTCATACAACAGTATTCCAAATGTAGACACCTACAACAATATGTTTCATATAGGAGAACATACAATAGAAATACCAATTGGATCTTACGAACTAAATGATATAGTTGATTTTATAGAAGAGCAATACAAACTACTCTGTCCAGCAAATAAGATTTTTATTGAAGCTAATAACAATACAATGCAAGTTAAAGTTAATAGCTCCAAGGATACTGTATATTTTAATAAAGACAATACAATTGGAAAACTTTTAGGATTCAATAGCAAAATCCTAACACCAAACAAACATTATTATTCAGATCTTCCAGTTAATATTTTTAAAGTAAATCTCTTGCGAGTTGAAAGTAGTATCGCTATTAACACATATATGAATAGCTCCAAATCGCATACACTTCATGAATTTCCGATTAATGTGCCTCCAGGCTATAAAATATATGAAGTTCCAAGAAATCTCATCTATTTACCTGTGAACACCAGAGAGATAAGTTCACTAGCGCTGCGCGTAGTTGATCAATACGGTGATTTAATTAATTTCCGAGGAGAGGAAATTACAATACGAATACATTTAAGGCCAACTAAATAATGCTAATATACAACACAAATACATTGAAAAATATAGCAGCAAGAACAACATCAACATTAAAGCGACCAGTACAACAAAAAGCACTAACAACATCAAATAAAAATTTTTTAAAGTCCTTGAATTTTAAATTGAAGACAAAATGAGTTCAATAATAGATGTCTTAGATAAGCCCTTGTCTGATGAGAATATAATCAAAAAGGACTATCATACATATGTACCATACTTACAATCTTACAACAATAATGATGAAATTAGAATTTCAATACAAAATCAAGATTTGTACGTGCTACCCAGTGAAAGCTACATTTATGTAGAAGGTTTTGTTGCTGATGATAATAACTCTAAATCTTCTTCATCATCGGACATTTTTATATTAAAAAACAACTTTGTGGCATATCTATTTGATGAAATTCGCTATGAGCTCAATGGAATTGAAATTGATCATACAAGATATTTAGCAGCTACAAGCACCATAAAAAATTTGGTTTCTATGTCACCAACAGAAAGCAATGTGATGCAAAATGCAGGATGGAACAAAATTGACGATGTCACTCTTGTAAATGGCTTTTTCAATTTCTATGTACCTCTAAAAATGCTTCTAGGATTCGCTGAAGACTACAACAAAGTTATACTAAATGGAAAACATGAATTGATACTCTTGCGCAATAAGAACGACGAAGATCTTGTACGCTCGAGTGTTACTACTAAAAAAGCTAAACTTACAATTTCACTAATCTCATGGAGAATCCCACATGTACAATTATCCGACTTTAGCAAATTGAATATGATTAAAATTATTAACAATGGTGCTTCTATACCTATGGCATTTCGCAGTTGGGATTGTCATGTCAATCCACAATTAAACATAGGAACTAGCCATATTTGGAATGTTAAACTGGCTGCGAATAGAGAACGCCCTCGTTTTGTATTGATTGCTTTTCAACAAGAAAATAAGTTTGTTCATTGTGATTTGACTAATTTAAAAGTACATTTAAATTCAGTCTCATATCCATATGATGACCTTAACATAAAGTTCAAAAATGAACGATATGCAATTCTATATGACATGTATCTAAGATTTCAACAAAGCTACTATATGAAAGAATCTCAACCGCTTCTAACTGCACCAGAGTTTAAGACCAAAGCTCCTATTATTGTAGTAGATGTCAGTCATCAGAATGAATCACTCAATAATGGACCGATTGATATAAAAATAGAATTTGAAACAGCAACTAATATTCGAGCAAAAACATCAGCTTACTGCATTCTTATTCACGATCGTATAATAGAATATGTGCCCATCAAAGGACAAGTTCGAAAAGTCTTATAAATTGAGTAATATGGAAAACAACATAATTTTTATAGACGTACAAGGTTTCAAAAGTAATTCAAATGATTTCATCGCAAAAGAAGTAGCAATTGTTTTCAACAATTATGAATATAACAATTTCATTATAAAACCCCCATTTGATATCAAATGCTTAACAATAGAAAAGCAAAGAGAAGCAAAGTGACTAACAAAAAACTATCATCACCTAAGCTGGACTGCTGGATCAGTTTCATTTCAAAGCGTTTGCAATTTTATAAAAGCCAACGCAAGATGTTCTATAATTTATGTAAAAGGTGAAGAAAAAAGACGATGGTTGGAAAAAATTTTATGCCGAAAAATTTCTAACGTTGAGGATATAGGCTGCATCAACTTTAAACAAATGGAAATCAAGTATCCAGAATATTTTTATTGTAATTATCATAAATTTGGTGCTTGCGCACTAAAAAATGCTATTTTACTAACAAAAGAAATGTCTTGCTTTAATTGAACTTTTTTACTTTTTAAAATATGAATGTATGTATTATTATAAAATTTTATAAAATTTTAAACAATAAATGTATAAAAAATAAAATGAAATAAAATGTGTTTTCTTATTTCAAATAAAAACTACATAAAGGAAAGAGAAGGAAGTGGGGAAGTGGGGAGGAGGAGAAGTTAACTTTTTTGCTTATTTGCAAATGCTTGGTTTTTGTTTCTCTGCTGCTGAGTGTACTTAGTTTGCTGCTTTTAAATAATCGTAGACAAAGAAAATGATTACGTTGCAAAATATATATGTATTCTACAAAATATTCTACACACAAGTACCCACGATCGCACAGTCATACACACTCATACATACATATACATACACACATACATACATACACATTCATACATATACATACATACATACATACATATATATCTCTTAAACAAATACACAAAATATTAAATTACCCGCGACTATCAAGCTGGACCCCCCACACACAAGTATTAGGGGTGTTCACATACATGTGAACACATAAATAAATATTTTCTCTGATATTACTGATATATTATTACGATAAGAAATTTCTACAGTCTGGCAACACTGACAATTTTCCCTTTGGTACTAGAAAAAAATAATAATCATGTTTTGCCGTCGGCATTTGGAAAAATAATAATCATGTTTTGCCGTCGGCATTTGGAAAAAATAATAATCATGTTTTGCCGTCGGCATTTGGAAAATATAATAATCATGAATTGCCGTCGGCATTAGGAAAAATATTCAAGCATTGCCGTAGGCATTAGGAAAAATATTCATGCATTGCCGTAGGCATTAGGAAAAATATTAATGCATACCCGTAGGCATTAGGAAAAATCATTTTCACTATTTCACACCCATTAGTATAAGGAAAAATCATATTCATGATTTTCCCGTGGGCATATATACTTATGAAATATTAATCTTATGAAACCCCTTAATCCACCCCACAAACATACACACATACAAATTCCCACGGTCATAAAAAACTGGACTTATTGATCCACCTTCGTATGTATTAAACAAACAAAACCCCTTATGTAAACAAAAAATTCCTTATGTAAACAAAAAGTTGGACGGACTTATTGACCCACCCTCGTAGGGTATCAAATTTCACAAATTTCCAAGAATTTTAAAATTTGGGTAATTAAAATTTTAAAATTTCAAAATTTTAATTGCGGCAGAAGCGATAGTTCCCTACTACTACCGCATGCTCTTCCTCTTGGGTCCTTTGAATCATATAAGGTGTAGCCATAAATTTTAAAAAGGCTTCTCGAAGTCAAATCTGTCTCTGAGACCAACATTATATCAATATTTTTTTCGGTGAGGAAGTGCTCAAGTTCATTTTTATGTTGGCGAATGCCGTTTGCGTTCCAGAAACATATTTTTAACGTGTTAATTTTTTGTTAACTAAAGCTTGAAGCAATATATTCTGCATTCGCAGCATTTCTTGCATCATGCTTGTCATATTTGTTGTAAAATTGTTTATTGTTTGCACCAGATTCTCAATAGTAGCTTCAAGGCGATTAAAATTAAAGCCTGAGTTTGTATTTGTTGAAATATTTGACGGTGAAGCATTTTGTGTGGGAATAGAGCTTATCTTAGTAGCATCGGCATACGATACACGTGAAGTAACTGTTTGGCTCATTTGAGATAAAGTGACGGAGTAAGAATTTGGTGATTGAGCGGGGGCTAATTTAGGTTTTTGTCCCATAGTTTGTTTAACGAAAGAATATACAGGACATCCTCTGTAGTTAGCGGTGTAATTACCTCCACAAGTACTGCATTTTTTCTGCTTGATCTTTTGGTTTAGTACAACTACAGTACCGTGCAATTCACCGCAGATAAAATAAACTGTAGGTAATTTGCAGTAAGTTTTTGTGTGGCCATATTCTTGACAATTATGGCACTGTACGGGCCCAGATCACTTGTGTGGTTCTTCAACTGTTATTTTTCGATATAAAAGATATTTTAAATTATAAATTATGTGCGTCTCATTTTTTTCTCAATTTTATATCATTCGACTAAAGTTCATTGCGAAATAGAGGTTGGGGGATCTTCTCCCTATTTATTATATTAGATACATTTTTTATCTTAAATCCCTGGAGGACGAGTGCATCTTTTATTTCTTCGGCAGCCACATAGGAATCTATGCCCTTCAATACAATCTGCAGACCTTTAGCACTCTTGAGTTGATATGTGTAGGAATTTGTTTTACTTTTTTCAAATTCAGAAACCATTTTGCGAAAATCTTTTTTATCATAAATTTGAATTTTCGTTTCATCAATTTTACCATGTTTTATTGGAACAATGTGAAATTAATTCTCACCAATGACTGAAATTAATTTTTTAATAAGAGCGTTTGAGTTTTTTTCTCTTAAATAGATTGGTGGCGTCTTGGATGTTTTGTTCGCAGATTCAGCGGGTTTGTCATTGTCATCTTGCACTGTTGCCAATTCAGCTATTTTCTCGTCAAATCTAGCGATTTTTAAGTACATTTTGTGGGAAAACATATGATTTAGCTATTAGCGGGAAATCTAGCGATTTTTTGTGCATCATAATTCGCTTTAAAATGTGAGCTTGATTAGAAAAGTGAACATATATAAAGCAAGCTATGTTAAAAAGGTGATTGATTAGAGCCACAACAATTCAAAAAAGGGAAATTGTGAGCAAAAATGTAGTACTCCAAACAGTGAACTCGTCATACATAAATCAGCATTCTTGTGAGCGCTACTTTTACTATATAATAGCAGAAGCCTGCTTTATTTAAAGCCATTTTTTACTATGGTAGTACCGAATTCAGTACTTAGCAAATTTGGTACCAATTATACCTACGAAAATATAAATGTTGAAGATTCTCTTAAAATTTTTAGTTAAAAATAATACCGCGTATAATTTTGTATGTATATCAGAGCTGGCCACGAAGAGAAATGTATTCGCGTATGTGCATTCATTTGTATAAGAAGTCGATTGTTGTTCGGCACCCTGGTGCTAATTTGGGATGGATGTATATGTTTTTTATAAAAGAAGCCTTTTATATTGCTCTTATTTGATATTTTATAAAATTTCTAGAGACATTTTGGAAATATGAAGGAAGTTAACAAGTTACAGTACAATTTCTGAAACATCCTAACAATAAATTTGTTTTTTAGCTATTTATCGCTAAGTTTTCAAATATTTTTGAAGTTCAGCTTTTTTCTAGCTATTTTCATGTCTACTTTAGCGATAGTTGTAGGAAAAAAGTTGGCAACAGTGTCATCTTGCAATATTTTTAAACGGTTTTTGCGATTAGTAGAGGATGCGCTGTTATCCCTAGACATCCTTGGAGGAGATGCAATTTTAGTAGAAGTTGGGATTCACCCGCGCTTTACAATTGTGATGTATCTGTCCATTCCGACATGGACCTTGGATTTTGGGTTACTCTTATCTGCAGTGACAACTTGGTTAAGTGATAACCACGAGCCTGAAGTGGATTATATCGCTGAGGCAACGGTAATTTCAACGATTCACTAGTTGGCATTGGACAAAGCGAAGTTGATCGCTGACGAAACTGCGATTTTGCCGTTAGAAAAGTCTATCATCAGATTTTTTATTTTTAGTAAGAGCTTCAGAACTCACAGTAAGGGTAACATCAAATTTTTTTTATTGTTATCATTATGAGCATCACAACTCACAGTAAAATAGGCATTTCTGCCGTTAGAAATCATTTCACAATTTTTTTCCTTTGAGGTACTAATATAGAGTATTCCTCAAAGGTAGTTTGTGTTTTGTTTACGGTTTTTTTTTTGTTATTTCTATATGTAAAAAGATTAGCAAAGCAAAAAAACCTTATTTATCAATATTTTTTGTATGATTTATTTGTTTAGTATGTATGTAAGAAAAATTCCGCTATTACGTCTGTTCACTATGAAGGTACAACGAGAACTGAAAAAAATAAAATAAAAAATTTATATCAAACTACTTAAATCTTTTCTATTTGATATACATACATATATAGTAAAATAAAAATAACTTATTATGAAAAAATCTCCAAACTAAATTTAAATTGTAAAATGAATATTACCGTCAATAAAAATTTTGTTGCACAAGGGAAACTACTACTTTAAAAAAAAAATTCCTCAATTTAATAATTATACTAAAGTCAAAAGAGCAGTCGAACAAACGTAACGTGTTGGTGGTCAACATTTTGTATAAAAATAAACATACCTACGTACATACATACAAATCTACGTATTCGAATACTCATAGATTTAATATGTGTAAACAAATTTCACCAGCATGTCCACCAAAGACGTAACGAATGAACGGTCATTCAAAAAAACAAGTACATATGATCAACCGTAACAAACACACATACACGTGCATATGTACATTTGAAAAATTGCCACTGTCAAACAAATATTCAGCAACTAAATCTTTTATACTTAGCAAACCAACTGGAAATTTAATCGATCAGACGAATATTTGTTTCTAAGTAGAATTTTAAAAACATTATCATGTTATTACATTTGTTTGTAGATTCATAGGTGCGTATGTACGTATGCATGTAGATATGTATGCAAGTATAGCTTAAATTAGACGTGACATAGCCATAACGCCATAATCAAACCAAAATTCAATTGATTTGTATGGTGAGAGTTATGGCGTTATGGCGAGTCTCTCTCACTCTGACCATAAAAACCAATTGAATTTTGGTTTGGTTATGGGAATGGCGTTATGGCTATGTCACGTCTAATTTAAGATTATATCAAACAAAACTTTAAGACAAAATTGATATGTCCAGCAGAACCATGCAGAAAAATTTATACATAATTTCCCATCAACCACTTGACAAAAATTTCATTTAAACAAATAACGAAAAAGTTAAAGGGACAACATAGAAGCAATCTCGAGCATGCATACTTCACAAAATCTAATGTAAACAAATATTTCTTCGTATGTCGGAATGTATTTATGTATGTATATCAAATGTGTATTTTATTAACACAAAAACGCTACATACATAATTACAAATCAGTCAGTCGTAATTTAACTCTGGGTGGGAGAACACCTATTTCGCGTCGTCTTAGTTATTTTTTAAATGCGGCCAGGCATTTTGTTGTTGTCTTGCTTTCGAGAATTTTGCGGCTGTCGCATTGTTAATGTTTTTTCCTTGTTTAACCGTAATTAATTGCGGCTCTTTCTGGAATTTTTCATTGGCATATGCAATCGTTTTGTTGTGTATTATGTATACATATGTATTATGTAAACTGTTCGTGATTTGTTACACTTTTGAAGATTTTTTATACGGCTTTTACTGTGACTTATGTATAACCAAACTTTTTGATGACGCGTGACACTACAAGAAATTTGATAAAACTTAACGATTTGTTGAAGAATCTGGTGGAGACCAAATAGAATACTCAATTTAAGAGCAATTTGTTGGAGAACCTGGTGGAGATCAAATAGAACACTCAAATGTGCCGTACTAATTTGACAGAGGAGATTTATAAAACTTTTTAATACTTGGGGACTAACTTATTTGATATTGGAAAAAACTGGTGGAGACTGGATTAAAAGCATTTTGTTGAAGAACCTGGTGGAGTACCATATATAACTCAAATGTAGGGAATACTGACTGGTGGAGACCATTTTTTGTTGAAGAACCTGGTGGAGTACCATATATTACTCCAACTTAAAGACGACTAACTGGTGGAGACCATTTATACTCTAGGAGTGGACTCTTGGATTCTCTACTTCCTATGTGAAGGCGTGGATCGAATGGGGCCTTGAGAAAGCTTCTATTTGTTGTAGAACCTAGCACTTTGCTCTCAGTAGCTAGCCAAATTATACCAAACCCCAAAAAAAAAAAAAAATACAAATTATTCTATTGCAAAATCATTACTTGACAACAATTCTTTCTTCATTTCATTTTTTTAATCATTAATACGGCACCGAGTACGGCACACAAACGTACACAATTAATATAAACAAAACATATCACCAAGTATCAAACTACAAGAATTCACACGGACAGACAAGCTCCAAATATAAACAATCAAACAAATCAATACGCCTGACAGACGGACGAAACACAAATACATGTAAAAAAAACACGCAATATAAACACACACACATGAAACGAAACCGACACACCCATTTATTTGTACGAACTCCTAATTGGCTAATTGACATCTTTTTTATTACCCCATTAAAATTAATTGGTCCCTCGCATACACTATTCAACTACTGTTCGGTCATGATGAGGAAAAGCAACTGTGTCCAACAGTGATGGTATTTTGGTGCGTTTCGGGTATTTTTTGGTGCTTGTTTCCTCTTCATAAACGCGTAATTCTGGTTAATACCCTTTTTTAAAAAGCGGGTATTTACAGTTCTTTTTAACAATTTCTCACAGTGCTTTTGGTTCTTTTTTGTAACATAAAAATATTTTTAGTTTACAAACCTTAAATACTTTTAAGCGCTAATAGCATCTTTTGACTGAGCCTTCTTAAATTGTTTCTAATGACAACAATGGAAACTATGATAAAAACAATTGAGAAAACTTTTCATAATTGGGATTAAAAAATTGGAATTTTTCTTGTAAAATAGAAAACGGATGTAACTGGAAAGTACCACATAATTCTCTGCATAAAAATTCATTGATAGTAGTACGCAATAAAGGTGTCTTTACACGGTGATACAAGTATTACGAGTTTCTACAATCAAAGTATTATGAAATCCTCTCCATGTAAAAAAAAGAGAGCAAGAGTCTGTTGTAGGTATTTCTCATGTTACATTGATACTATAAGTTTTTTTTTTCATAATATATTTATTTATTGTATCTTCAAAAATGAACTAACAATAAGTAATGAAATCTTGAATCTAAATATAATTATTAGGCCCGACCAGTATCGGTCATAAGTTTAGTGATAGTTATAAATAATACATAAATAGTGATAATCAAAAAGGAAAAAAAAAAGAAGTATTTTCAAGCAGTCCCATCTGGAGTGTTGAGTATAAGAGCCCTTGTGTCCCTCTTTTTTAGGTGGATGTGTCCAGTAAAGTTAAAAATATTACGGGCAAGCGGATTAGGATGTGACTCAAGTTAAGTTAAATATTTGCCTGCGTATTTTGCAATTTCTTCAGTCACTAGTGGCATATTTAAGTCACGATGTATATTTGAATTTTTAATGTACCATGGAGCCGATGTTATCAAAGGTAAAATTTTGTTTTGCCTTCGTTGGATTTTCTCAATGTTTGCCAATTAACCAATATATTTGAGTTAATTTAAGTTTCATTTGGGTTAACTTAGAGTCAATATGATATTTCCATGTAAGCCTTCGATCAAGGTGTATACCAAGGCATTTCACTTGAAAATGTTGAGGAATATTTTGATTGTTGATTCGAATGGGATAACAAGTATCTGTTCTTAACGTAAACGTTATATGGACACACTTTTTTGCTCATTTACTTTAATTCTCCATAAGTTCAACCATATTTCAAGCTGGGTAATGTATTCTTGGAGATGGCGGGATGCCTCATCAGTGTTTTTGTGCATACTCATGCAGGCTGTATCATCGGCAAATGTAGAAGTGTGGATGTTATTGCTCACAGGCATATAACAAGTATATATTAAATACAAAACTAACCCCAGAATACTACCCCGTGGCACACCGGAAGATATAGATTTGAACACACTCGTGAACTCTCCTTCCACAACAGTGAGCTTCCTTTCAATAATATAACTTTCCGAAAACTTTTGTATGTTTATTGGTAGGTATGTCTTCAATTTTAAAACTAGGCCTTCGTGCCATACTTTATCAAATGCCTGAGAAACATCAATAAAGAGAGCAGAACAATACTTCTTTTCCTCAAATGTTCTTCTTACAACTTGGACCAATCTATGCGTTTGTTCAATGGTGCTATGCTGACTTCTAAAACCAAATTGGTGGTCCGGGATGCACCCATTATCAGCTAAAATTTTGGACTATTTATTGATGAGCAGCTTTTCGAAAATCTTTGAAACTGTTGAAAGTAAGTTTAGAGGCCTATATGCCTCAGCCTTGGTAAGATCTTTGCCTGGCTTTGGAATCATTTTAATCTTGGCATGTTTCCAGTTATGTGGAAAATACTGCATTCGTAAAATGACATAAAAATAAATAGCAAAATTTTTATTGCAATATGACGCAATTTCATCAGCATCTTGTTACTAATGCCATCAATACCCGGAGCTTTCTTCGGGTCGAGTTCAACAATTATTTTTTGTAGTTCACGCATCTTAAACCTTAAGGAACGACGGGGTAGAGAGACTACAATCGGTAGTCCGGCAGCACCCGTACATGAATTGGGAGTGAATACAGATTTTAAATGCTCAGAAAATAAGTTACCTTTCTCACTATCGCTTCTTGCCCACCCTCCGGTCGAAGTACGCAGTGGTGATTTAAGATCAACGGGTCTTTTAAGATTTCTAGTGGTGCGCCATAAAGAAGACCTTCTAAATACTTTTCCAGCAGTGCAGTCTTTTCCGACGATAGCAGCTCTTTGAGTCGTTTAGTACATTCTTTAAGTCTGATTTTATTTAGGGGTGATCTGTGTTGTTGCCATTCTCTTCTAGCTCTCCTTTTTTCACATACAAGACGTTCAATTTCCGTAGAATAAATTCTATTAAAGCCAGTCTGCGGATAGGAAGTAGTGGCATGTTCAGCAGCCTGTTTAATATTTTCGTTAAGATTGGCAATAATAAATTCAATATCATCAGGTGATCTTAGCTGAATGTTTTCTACGCAGTGACTACTAACATATTTTTTGAATCCTGGCCGGTTGACCCTATTAATCCTTTTCACATATGAATTAGTTAAATCACTCCTTAATGGGTTGAAAATTCTAACTATTGTGGGAGAGTGATCGGAGAACAGATCTAGAGAGCCCTCTACGTGAATTAAGTCCCTATGAATATTTTTCGTGACGCCAAAATCTATAACATCTGGAATTTTTCTTACGGCAGTGGGAATAGAACTAGTCTGTAACAGCTGACACAAATAAAACGAATTTTTAGAAAATATTTTGTCGTTATTTTATTAAAATTTTAAAATGCCACGAAAAAGAAAGAAACAATATGGAATGAAGGTATATATGTACATACATTCATTAAGTTATCTTTAGTATATACAAACATAAATATGTATGCATTTATGAATGTTTATGTGCTTAAATTCATAAATATGTCGAAACATATGTATTTTTCAGAAATAGTGAGTGATGATGACGCTATTGAAGAATATTTGGATGAACTAGAAGAAAATATAGCAATTGTAATGTCTTACCGCCGTGGAGTTTCGGTACAATTCCATCTTCAAGTACTTTGCGAAATAATATTCTAACGAACATGGACGATAACAGATTTAAACAAATGCTAAGGGTTGACAGAAATCAATTTTCGAAAATTGTTAACTTAATAATAGATGCCGAAGTATTTAACAAGCCACATTCTTGTAAGCAATATTCAGTGGAACTTCAACTGGCTGTAGTTTTATTTCGTCTTTGTTTATCCGGTGAAGGTGGGACATATAGAAAATTAGGATCAATTTTCGGAATAGGAGATGGGGGAACAATATTTCTATTTACCAACAGTTTTCAAAGTTATTCTAACACTTCCAAATATATGTATATATTGGCCATCGGAAACAGAGCGTTTAAAAATTATTTCCGACACCTTTGATGAGCTCTTATTTTGTATAGATGGGACAGAAATTAAATTGGCCGAAGCTCCTATTGTCGACCATGTGCAATATTTTTCGTGAAGCCGGGTGTATTCAATAAAAGCTAAAGTAATATGAGACCGTAAATTGCGAATTCGGCATGTTGTAGTTAGCCATTCCGGAAGTTGGCACGACGCTCGAATATATAGAAATAGTTCCCTCTTAACAAAAAATAGCGAATAGTTTTCATCTCAGCAATGGATTGCCGGAGATTCAGGATATTCATTGTCGACTGCAATAATAACACCGTACAGAAATAACGCTAAGCAGCTGGATAGGATTTCACGCACTGAATTTAATTTAAGACAGCCGATATCGTGTGAGAGTTGAACATTGCTTCGGACTTCTCAAATAAAGATTTGGAAGCCTTAAAGAACTAAGAATGCGCATAGCAAACGAGGAAAGCCATAAATTGTGCTGTGACTGGTTTATAGTTTGCTGTACATTACACAATATGTCTCTTGATAAAACTACTGATTACTTTGAAAATAATTGCGCAGAAAAAACCATAGAAGAAGAACAGTATGAAACCGAGCATCCCAGTGAAAACAATCATGGAGAAATAAAAATGCAGGCGATTTATTATTTAATGAAAAAAAATACATATTTGCATATGTATGAGTTTTATTTTTTAAAATTGAATTTCAAATAATAATTAAAAGTAAAAATACTTATTACAATATTTTATATTTTATGAAAAAGAATTTAAAAAATTTATTTGTTGTTGGTTAAGCACGTTTGAGTTTGTTTCTATGTCCCAGTTTACATTATGCAAGTCTTATTGCTAAGCTGATTAGATAGTCGAGGGGAAAAGAAACGAGCACTCAGCTTCATGTACTGTCAATACGTTTTACTTTCTCATTAGGGATGGGCAAAAAATATCGATATATCGAAATTTGAGAAAATAAATATCGATATATATCGCCGATATTTCAAAAACCTATATATCGATACATCGATTCTTATTTACGAGTATCGCGTTTCGATACTTTTAAGAGCTATAGCCGTTTTTTAACTGTGACCCAACTAAGGCAGGTGACCTCTTGGATTGTGTGGGTATAAGCCTAAAGGCAGAATTTGTTTTTACTTTCCGTTCCGTTACGAATCAGCTGACTCTTTTTGGTTTATAAAATTCATATACATATAAGCCATTAGTTTTTCTCTCCTTAATTCTGTTATGTTGCGTACACATTCCTCGATGCATGTCGTTATTCACTTTATGAATGCGATGGTAGAACTATAGCTAAAACTTTACAACAATTACGCCCGGGAACTGAAATTGTATTATTTTTTGACATGTGTTTATAAACGTTAAAAACCGAAAAGTTGTTCCCACTTTCCCGAGAAATGAAAAAGTCCGGGAAAAGAAAAACTCTAATAACAATGGACGATGCAAAACTCATCACTTTAGTGGAAAACTGTGACCATTCTGGTCCGAAACAGCTGATTATTTATTACAATAAAAGTAACTATTAAAATTTAGAAACAGAACGGCACAGCACAGAGCAGCAACAGAAAGTAAAGACTAATGGAGTCTTAAGGAGCTACAGTAGGTTACGTATTACTTAAAATAAATAGTTCTTTTGTATTAAATTTCTTAAAATAAGTAATTGTGCATTCGAAATGAATGCAAAAAATATCTTTATATCGAAATATCGATGTTTTCAAAAAATATATATCGATACTGTTTAAAAACATCGATACGATATATATCGATACATTTTCATCTTTTGCCCATCCCTACTAGGACTAAGACTTGACTAGTGTGAACTGGGACTATGCATTGGAGTTTTTTAAGCTTTTTTGAATTGTGCTTGAAGTCTACTACAAGAGGTTAACTAAAAACAAATACATTGATATAAAAAAAATTTAGATAGTAAAAAATAATAATAAGAGCACTTAAGATACGATCACACTTGGACACCATATATTAAAGAAAAGCCTTTTGATTCAGACTCTTTAATAAGTTAAATAATTTCATATATGTATAACTAATAGAACAAGTTGAAGAATCCAATATTATTGAAAACTGTTGCTTAACTAACAGGGGTGTTCTGTAAGCTACGCGTTTTGGAATCGTGTGATTTTCAAAATAGAAAACAGAGTTCTGTTGATCGAAGGATTTAGTGCGTATAAAGTTAAGTTCATATAAAATATCTTAAACATCTAAAACATTAAAAGTAATTAAAAAGATGTATTAAGTAACATTTTTAATTGAGCCCCTGATAGAAAGGCCCTAACTCATTATTTTGTTGAAATCGAGTTTCTTGTATATTTCGATAAAAAAAACATCCACTGCATCGAAAAATTCAAAAATTTCGGTTTGAAAAATAATGTTTCTCTATATTAAGGTAACGATATAATAATAAATAAATAAACAAGTATCTGAATCAAAAGGTTTGTCTTTACTTACACTTAATTGGCCAAATGTTTGCCAAAGTTTCACCGCACCTTTAGTTTTTTACCTGTACATCCACTAATAAAAATATCTGGAACTTCTTTGTACTTTGTAGTTAAACGGTTTAAGTCAAAATTTATATATGTATATAAAACTTTAAACTTTTTTCTTTTCTTATTAAGTTTATGTTTTATATGGTCCCGGTCCAGACTTGTAATTTTTGTTGCAGCAACTTTTTATTTTTTTTTAGTGAAAAAGAACGTTAGGAATACAAAATGTATACATTTCTATTTAAACATTATCCCACATATTCAAAATTTCAAGCAGTCTGGACCGTGACTTAAAAAAAAAATAGAAAAGAACAGATCTTAAGCTTGATAAGAAAAAACAGCACCAAATACTTTCTAATTAATGTTAAAGGGTTAAAATAACAATACTGCTAACACTTATTCCAATGAAATATCTTTCGATGGTTTGTCTTAGTATTTCATTTCTATTTCGAATCTTTTTAATCTTTCGTCTTTTTCAATTTCCAAAACTCTTAATCTTTCGTCTCTTTCAACTTCACGAGCTTTTAATTCCAATTCTTGTCTTTTTAATTCTACATATACACATGTATATGTTTTTGATTTTTCTTCTTCTATTGCTATTTTTTCCATATTAAATTCTGTTTCTTTTTCATGCCTTGCTTATTCTCAATCAAACTTTAACTTAAACAATGCTGTTCGGTCTGCTTGGAAGGCAGCAAGGTAAGCAGACGACGATTTCGGTGCAACTTTTTTCATTTCTTCAGGAAATTCTTTTGCTTTCTTTGAAATTTCTGGCCTAGGACTCTTTCGGTTTTCATCGACAGAAATTTCTATAACTGGGATACATTCGCTGCTTTCAGCATTGCAGTGAGAATCAAGTGTGGAACTTTCATCATTAATTGTTTCATAATCAATGCAATCAGGTAGTTCTTCGGTATTATTATAATGTATGAATGATTCGTCCATTTGCCCCGTATCAACAATTTCATATCCAATCTGGGGTTGCTTTTTCGGTCCAAATATGTTGCTTAGTTGACGATAATACGGACACATTTGCGTAATTTTAGCTTTAAAAAAATAGGTTGTCATACATAAGTACATACACATGTACATAGTTATGTATGTAAAAAAAACATGGGTAAATTGAATGTTGAATAAGTCAAATGCATTTTTTTACAAACAACATATGTCCTTACCTTCTACACTTGATGTTTCTGTTTCACACTCTAGTAGCTCGGCCCCAGTAGAGTTACGCCAGTCGTTCGCCTCATATGTAGTCTTCAGATACCTCACTTTCGATCTAACAAGTTCAAAGCTGGCATTAATACCAGTTTTGGAAATTAATTTCTTGTAAAAAATTTGTGCAATTGGAACCTGAAAAAGAAAATTCAACAAATTTGTAAAATAATAATCTTATATACATATGTATACATACCTCTATTTCCGCTGCCTCTTCTAAATAATTTTGATTTCTTCGGAAGACCATTTCTTATTCAGCTTTTCTCTTTTTATTTTTTTTCGGACATCTATAAATTCCAGGGCTTTTTTTTCGTTGCTCTTTTGTTACTCCAACTGTTTTTTACAATCGGAGAACAATTTGGCCAGTTCGAAGAACTATTACGCCATCACCAATTCACACGATTTGTCGTGCTACAATTTAAGAGACTCCTCCAAGTATCACGCGTCGATCTTCACCGTTGTGCAGAAAGCCGGAATCATCAAAGTCCTCTCCCGTTTCAATGAGTTTTATTTGGTACTCCACCACGATTTCAAAGTATGCTTTCTTAAAAAGCTAGGTTATTTGCATGCGGCCAGCAACCGACGCCACGAAAGAGTAACCCGGTACAGTTAACTGACGCCAACTACTAATCACATGCGGTGGTTGAGACGAAAAACCCTCGACGACCAGTAAACGAACAGTGGCCTGGTTGCATTTACGAAGTAATTGCCAACGACGCTTGATATTAACCCGCCCAGAACTGTTTTACGAATAATTAAAAATTCCATGGCTTATTTATATTTAAATTAAATTGTTTGTTGTTTGCAAGCGACAGCTGTCAGTGCTGTAAACGCAATACACATAGCCATGATACAATTATACTAGGTACATGCACGTCTACAACAAAATTCCAACACCAAAAAACACATGTATTTTGTTGGTATAAATAAACGAAAAATTGTCAGAAACAAATGTCTTTTGTTTATAAAAATAGCAATTACAGGTTAACTAAAGTACAATTGCAGACGCGGCATTCCTTAATGATTATAGTTATTCAGTGTTGCCAATCTGTGTGTATTTAAATAGTATGTAATTTCTACTCACATGTGTAGGCCATGGAATTAAATTCTTGTATAATCTGTGTGTAATTCTACTTTGGGTTCAATTTTTATTTATTTTTCTTTTAATTTTAACCTACACAAAAGATGTGTAGTGTAATTTTCTTCAATGTGTGATTGCAGACACAGCCTTGTGTAAATTCATTGGCAGCACTATAAACATTTTATTCACACACATACACTAACATTTTTGCAGCTTGTAAACAAAGTTTGACATTTATCTGCAATGTATACAGTAACAGGCTGGGCTTGTGCATGTACCTGTTATAATTGTATCATGCACATAGCAAAAAAAGTTATGCCAATATCAGTGTTGCGTAAACGCAACCAAGGCGAATTCAGTATCAGGTGACCTTATCGCTACAACAATTTTACAACACAAAAAACAACACGTAGTTTGCTATGCTACAAAACCAATCTGTCAGAAGATTTCTAAGCAAATTTTGACGTTTTGGTTCAAAATGCTCAATTTGGTAGCAACAGCTGATAATCAGCTGGGCTGATAAGGTCACCTGATACTGAATTCGCCTTGAACGCAACGATGTAAAAAGTGTAAATATGTATATTTTGTTGTTGGATATTTTGCATTTGCACTTACACTACACCGTTCGCATCAAATACTGAACTCCGCTATTGAACTGTTGGTTAATAACAAAGAATGGAAAATTGCAAAAACAAAAGATGTGTACTAATAAAACTGAATATTGGAGAAAACATTTTATTATTTCAATGTAATTTTACCAAGGCGAATTCAGTATCAGGTGATCTTATCAGCCCAGCTGATAAGGTTATAGTTTCAAAAATACGGCGGTTGAGATATTATCGTAAGTAGATGTTTACAATTAAAAAAAAAATATAAATTTATCGTAAGCGACACATATTTATTGAAATATTTTATTTTTAATTATGAAACATGTAAACTATTACAGGAAATTAAATGTAAATTTATTCACCTAAAGCAGAAGTGTTAACGATCTTATTAGTGAATAAGAATATAAATAAAAATGAACTTGCACTGTGTAGTGTAGCCGCTCAAAAAAATTTCTTGTGATATTTTTACATTTCTCTTGATTTTCGGTAGTAAAATAATTCTTTTTGCCAAAAAAAACCGACTTTAATGTAAAGATCTGATAGAAGAAGATAAGAAGGACGTGAAATAAAAAATTAAATTTTAATAGGCGTACCTCCGCCAATTTTTAAATGCAAGATTGTGTGTTTTTCAGAGCTCAGAGTGTGTGTTAAGTCTTTTAAAAATCGGTAAAGTAGAACCATTTAAAATAAAATATTAAATTTTAATGGACGTGACTCCGCCCATTTTTTTAAATGGACGATTGTGTCTATTTTAGAGTGCAAGGTGTGTGGTAAGTTTCATAAAAATCGATTGGGTAGAACTGCGTGAAATATTATAATAAGTTTTAATGGGCGCAACCCTGCCCTTTTTTTCAACTTTCAAATTGTGTAATTACAAGAACCAAAGGTATTTTATAGGTTTCACAGCAATCCAATAAGTAGAATATTATAAAATTAAATAAAAAATGTGGGCGTGTCCCCGTCCTTTTTTTTACAATGGAACCAATGAGAAGATATACCCTCTCAGACAAAAAAAAATAACTTTTACAATAGGTCTAACATGTACCGAGCTATGAGGTAACACCAAAAAAAAATTGAGAAGAATTGTTAACCTGCTCCTTTTTTTTTTTGAAGTCGATTAAAAATAAAACTATTTGGGTACTTTCTTAATGGGCATCACTTATTTCTAATTCGCGTACAAATCCTAAAGGCTAAGAGTGCATTGTACTAAATTATACTGATTTTCAAAATTGGAAGACATACTCCACATAATTAAAAATTTAATAATTTACGATCCATTAACTTTGACAAAAATAAGTTTTGCGCACAAGTAAAGTATGGATAACGATAAAATCGAAGAGTTAAACCTTAATTTAGCAAATCGCTCAAGAAAACATACACAGCTCCTTGAAAATGGGCCGGAATTTCTTTATTCACAAAAATTAGAAATATCAGTACAAAAATTTAAAGATGTCCACATTATGTGACAAAGGAATAATCAGTGAAAGATATCATCAAGAATACATTAATATGAAAAGTGATGATAAAATTGAAGATGTACTAGCAGATAGTGACGATGATGATGATTACATTTAACTTTTAGTATACTTTAATACATAATACACGTTTTTTTAATACTAAATATAGAAGCACATAACATACTTAAATTTCCATTATATTTCATGTAAGTTTTTGTATGGTGTGCCATTTCCAAAAGTACTACTGCTAAATACCTAACATAATTATTAATAAAAAACCTTATAATATTTAATTAATTCTCTTTATAATAATACCTATTTATTACCAATATATTAATGCTGTTTTTGCTTTTGGCAACCTAATTGTAATCAAATTTAAAAAAAAAACGATATGTACCAATTTATTTTTCTATTAAATAAAAAAAAAAGAAAAATATCGTTAGCGACAAAAATTTTCAAATTCCTCTATTAATATGAAAAAAAAAATATCGTAAGCGCCATAACTAGTGCCAAATATGAAAATGCAAAGTTGTTTTTGCTCCCAATAACTGACCAGGACAAAATTATAATAAACTGCATTAAAACATTTTCAATTTTATCCATCAATTTGGAAATAATCGAAAAAAAAACCTTCTCCTGTAAAGTTTGGTTATTGTCGCTTACGATAATGTTGCGCTCAAGGCTCGATATATTAAGTATAGTAATTAAAAAAACTAAACCAAAAAAAAAAAATTTCGTTGAATATATGGGCTTGAGGGCTAACTTTGAGGGCCGGTCGCACCCCCTATAGCATAACTTATCGCTATAACATGTTTTCGTATTTTTTTACATAAAACTGAACCGATTGGGGGGTGAGAGTAAAAGAAATCTACAAAAAAAAATCTCCATACAATTAACGGCCACTCTAATGTACATACATACATATATTAAACTCATTTAATTTTTATGATAAAATCAAGACATTGATAAAAGAATATAAAAAAATCAGGTAAAAATAAATTGAGATCGAATAGCGATAATAGTTACTAGAAGTACGTAATCTCTACAGCATACACAGCTAGCATTCTCCACAGGCCGAAGTACAACTCCCATTATGTTTTGAACGATGAACAGACTGGAAATGACACGGCTCTAGACTAGAATTTGAATCTCCATCGTTCGCCATATTCACTGACTGTGATTCACCAAGAAAAGCAGTACATTGTTGCAAACTCCAAGTGACTTCTGAATTTTTGGATAACAATATGTTTGCTTTAAGTATATCCGTGTTGATAAACCTATACTTTATAATTTTTTTATTGTCTCGCAATCTTGAACACATACTATGTATGTAGATATAAGTTGAGCCGCCAACTGAGATGATGAAGATGATCTTTGAGAAACACCTTTGAGGAGATACATATGTCCACGAATAATCTCATTTAAGACCAGGAATTTCCTTTTTGAGAAGTTCATCATAATTTTGTCCCGATTTTGGACACAATTTAGTTTCACCAGAACAGACTTTCCATTATGTATATAAGTACAATGTTGTATATCAGACTGTGAAATTTCAATCCAAGAAAGTGATGCAATTTTGATAAATGTGGCGCTTAGGTCCGTTATTCTTTTTGGCAAACATTTGATTATAGTATTTGCCCTGTTCATCCTTCTCTTCAAAATATTATTGTGCTTTTCTAAGTTAAACACACGATCATTGGTAGTCACTTCAACTTTTTTTATATGTTCAGAGTTATTGTGTACATCCAGTTTTAATGCATTTACATGCTCACCCTGATCTGAACGAAATTGATGGAACAACTGCATCATATTTTTTTCCAATGCTTCAAAGCTGGCGTATACATATTTGCTTTTCGAAAACTCGACAGTGTTCTTCAAATTTCAGTCCTAGTTCAACTGTCATATTGTGCAACGCTTGTTGAACATTCAGGCTTATTATGAACAGCAACGTGATGTTGATAAGAGACGTGTTTAGAACAAAGTTGATAAATCGGTATTACGAAATGTTTGCGGTTGAAAGAGGGGTATCAACCAGAATTTATCAACCATCAGCTACAAAATCACTATTGTGAATAGCTATCAACGGAAATTTATTCTCTTTTTATTCAACTACAAAATCTTAGGAGAAAAATATTCAATCGAACTTATTTTGAAAATAAAATATGTCTACTAATTTTTATTTTTGTCATTTGATACTTGTTGTATTTGTATTGCTTATTCACAACAGCGAATACCTACTTAACTATTCACAACTTTATCAACTGGTTTTCGTAATACCTATTTCAACCATAGTTGAAAAATTTTTTCACTTTTCAATCAGTTGATGGTTGCTGTTCATAATCAACCTGATTATCTTTAGTTTGCGGAGGGCTTACTATTGAATTTTCTCTCGGAGATAACTTGCATCCATTGCATATAAAAGAGAAAACATGCTTGTTCTGTGCAAATAAATCAAATTGGGTCTCAGTTAAATTTACGCATTTAATGTGAAAATATATAATCCACATATTTTTTCGTAAAATTTTTCATACATGAACATTGGTAAGATTCTTTATGAGGCGCCATTAAAAATAAAATCTGTACGTTTGTAAGTATATATTAATCACAAAACTATGTATTGGTATATAAATTAACTGAATTTCGAATCAGGACGATACTACTAGTTTATCTTAGTGCTTTTATATTGATTCTAGTACTTTTATGCAACGATATAAATTAATATTTTAATGTTTTCGCTCAGAAGAAATTTTTGCACGTCTATTCACACATGGCGTTACCAGACTCGGGATAATGTCAAACAATGTTTGTAATTTTCGTATATCATTCTATTTTGTTTTGTATTTTTTCTTATAACTCTAGAAGTTTTGTATATTTTAAAGATTTTTTTTAATATTATTAATTTTTAAATAATAATATATATAAAATCGTAGTGTGTGTTTGTTCTTAATGCATGATCTCTGGAACTATAAAGGTGGATGTACATACATACCACGCGTTACGCGGCAATACTTTTCTGGTTTGTTAAACGTTTAACGCTATACAAATAGAGAGTTACACAACACGCTTTTGAAGCCTATTTAGTTGTAAAATTTCAAGCCTTTGCCAGCTATTTTTTTGTCTTGTTATTAAGTTTTGTTTTTATTTCAATGTTTAATGCATTTTTTTATCCATTGCTTAATAAAAAAATTAATTTCTAATCATTTTTGTGTATGTTAACATATGAATCTGGCAATACTAGCTGTCATCATCTATATAACGCGTGATAGTGGAAGAATGTTCAACTTCTTGCGAGGTACGCGAGTGGCGAACAACTGTATGTAATTGGCTTGTGAAAACACACTATTTCAACTTTTTTGGCAGACGCGTGTATCGTGTTAGCGCGTTGAACGCGTGTTATGTACTTCCACCTTAAGAGCTGTGGAGCTGAAATTTTCAACACAGGTTCTATTGAATACCCGGTAGGTTCTCGTTTTGTTTTTGACCCAACATGTGACCACAATGTAGAGTAATTTGTAGTTAAAATATAATAATGGATTGTAAGACAACATTTGCCGGGCTCAGCTAGTAATTAATAAATTTTCACTGGTTTTGTCTTTCAACACTTTCTTTCTATTCTGTACTTTTCCTCAAGTGAGGAAAGAATATTTTCAGTTCGAAATTTTACCAAAAGTCAAATGAGAAATAGACTGCAATCAGAAAATTTTGCATCTTTAATACATTTCAAAGACTTTATGAAGTCTAACAATAGATCTTTTTATACCCAGTAAAAATGTTGCTTCAAATAAAGCAGGTTTCTACTATTAAAGAATAAAAGTAGCTCTGACAAACCTGCTGATTTTTGTATGGCGAGTTGCCGGTTTGGAGTAGTAAATTTTTGTTCACAAAAGCGTTTTTTTTTATCTAATAAAACATGCAAAAAAAAACAGTTAAATGTCAATTTTTATTAATGTTTCTTTGGAAAAATTCAATTTTTGTTTTGAAAATTGCTTCTGAGTAAATTGCTTTTGTTCGTTTACATGCTAAAATTCTCGTCAGTTGTGTTTTGCATGTATGGACGTGTGCGTTTGGGTTTACAATACATTGGACAACCTAGATGAGAAAAATCTTCTAATGCATATCCATATGTATGTACATGACATAATATGAGTATATAATATTGGATGTGTGTACATTAGATAATTTTCTAGCTTTAAAACCTGCATCGTTGTGTCGCTATTAAATCAAATCCTGTGGTTTGCTTCATATACGTTCACTGATTCTTAACAAGCTCATATGTATTTTAAAGCGAATTATATATAATGCGCTTTATTGCCTTATTGCTTAAAAAACATGAAAATTTGTTGCTGGGTAATAGTAATGCATATAAAATACTAACCCAAAACACATAAATTCTGTTATATCCATAGAATCTTTGTTGGATTAAAATATATAGTTAACAATTATTATTATTTTTATCGTGTACAAATGTATACAACTTATCAGTGTCACCCGTATAACAAAGCACAAATTTACATACATACTACATACATATTTTATTGTTGTTTTCAATATAAATTGTCAGTCGAAATTTTCGTTTCGTTATTGTGAAACAGGTAAATATTTGTGACTAAATATATACATACATCTGTATCTGCATTCACTAACAATAACTAACGATACTCGTATTGCTACTATAAATATAACGAAAGTTTATCGACTTGGCTATTCAGTAACATATTTTAACGATATTCGCTGTCGGTTGAAGTGAAAAAAGTAAAATCACAAGCTCAAATTAATTTTATTTTTCTTTAATTAATTTTTGTGCTTTTCGCTTATTTTTACATTTTGTATGTAGAGGTGCCGCATCCCATTAAAAAAATTGGAAGTCATTCTAAAGGAACTACATTTTCATTGCTTCCAGAAAATCAATATTTTTAAAATGCCAATAGTTAGCAGAAAACCAATTAGAAGATTATTTTAGTTATACAAAACCTTGTAATTCTTCCATAGTTTTAGAAAATACTCACCAGAATTTAGAAAAATTCAATTTCTTTTAAAGACATTTATGAACTAATTTTAGTCTAAAATTTAAAAGTAATTTACTTAAATTTACATAACAACACTGTTTCGGGTTTAAATTCGTATAAAAAGAAACGAATTGTTGAAATAGGTAACTATTTACCATTTTTCCTAGATGAAAATATTATCATAGAACACAAGAAAGGAAATTTTTCTTAAAATCGCTTCCAATTAGTGGACCAGGCATCGAAAAAGAAAAATTCTTGCAATGACAACCCGGTGTAAAAATCATTAGAACGGATCGATATTTGAACTACTTCCAGATCGCAAACTCTATATTTTCATGACTTTTTTTAGTGTAATTTTTTACTGGTATTATATACCCAGTAGTGCAAATTTCGGTCCGATCTAATGGTGTTTACATAGGGTTGTCATTGCAAGAAGTTCTCTTTTTCGATGCCTGGTCACCGAATTGGAAGCGATTTTAAGAAAAATTTCCTTTTTTGTGTTCTATGATAATATTTTCATCTAGGAAAAATGGTTAATAGTTACATATTTTAACAATTAGTTTCTTTTTATAGGAATTTAAACGCAAAACAGTACTTTCATGTAAATTTAAGCAAATAACTTCAAAATTTTACACCAAAATAAGTTCATAAGTTTCTTCAAAAAAATCGATTTCTTAAAAATCCTGGTGAGAAATATCTAAAACTATACAGGAATTACAAGCTTTTCTATGACTAAAATTAACTTTTAATTGGTTTTCTACTAACTATCGGCAAATTAAAAATATCAATTTTTTGGAAGCAATGAAAATGTAGTGCCTTTAGAATGACTTCCAATTTTTTTTTACTGGGATACAATTAAATATTGAGTAAAACAAATGTACACAATCTAAAAAATAAATTACAGCATGACGTTATCGTTCCTGCAAAGGAATAAATGCGTCGATAAATATTACGATTTTCGGTTCGCACAGGTTACTGAATACATGTGGTGATAAGAAAGTTAATTTATTTTTTAAATTAGTTTGGAGTTATTTCAGTATTTACGTCTTTACGTCCTTTACACATACATATATAAATGAACATTAACTGCCAACATTTATATAATATTAAAAGTGGCTGGGTACTATTCGAGCGATTTTGCCACTATTTAGAAAGAGCTTCTGCATGTATCTTATGCACAGACTTCCAAAAATTATTTGATAATTCACAAATAATAATAATTTTGAAAATCACAAAAGAAAAATAAGAATAGTAGGCTTAGAAACTGTAACAAAACCCAGCAAATAATATATATTCGATATAAATCCATTTTATTTTTCTACACCTTTATACAGTTAGAAATCCATTAGATAACAATAAAAGTATTTATAAGGCAAAATGAAAAATGAAATCTAAATTTAACATTTAGGAAATTTATTATTCGACATATTGTCATAAGTTTATTTAAAATAAAATTTATTTGCATATGTGACGAGCAAAATAGAAAGGGACCAAGGGTAAAAACCGGTTTTGTTCAGGAGAGTCATTTTAAAGACGTGTATCTTTGGTGTACCATCACTGAGCGTGTTGGTATTGGTCTCATTTGAAAGCGACACATCTCATGACGTCAGGAACGTGTTGGTCAATCTTGAAAACGCGCGTAAGTCATCCCTACCTCTTGTTTTGTGTAGTTGGTTTTTACTGTTTTCTACCTAGCGCGCTGTTTCCATGAGTTTGATATCCATTTTGCTCGCGTTTTTTCGAATCCAGGTTTATTTTCTGAAATTATTAATTGTGAATTATAATAAATACTCATTTATAATTCTTTTAACTCGTGAATATCACTCTTTTAGTACGAATATTTTTTCACATAACCTTAGAATCGTCGACTTCAATTTCATAAAACGCGCATATCTCTGGGAGGGAACACTTTTGGGGCATGGGATCGGTCTCATTCGATGCTCAGATGTTGTCCACATCAATAAAAAAAGTGAAAATTAATTTTTTTTACTCAGGTCCTTTCTCTATGCGCTGTCACATATGTAGATATATCTATATATGTGACGCGCAAAATAGAAAGGGACCTAAGGGTAAAAACCGGTTTTGTTCAGGAGAGTCATTTTAAAGATTTAAATATGTGTATCTTTGGTGTACCATCACTTAGCGTGTTGGTATTGGTCTCATTTGAAAGCGACACATCTCATGACGTCAGGAACGTGTTGGTCAACCTTGAAAATGCGCGTAGGTCGTCCCTATCTCTTGTTTTGTGTAGTTGGTTTTTACTGTTTTCTACCTAGCGCGCTGTTTCCATGAGTTTGATATCAATTTTGATCGCGTTTTTTCGAGTCCAGGTTTATTTTCTGAAATTATTAATTGTGAATTATAATAAATACTCATTTATAATTCTTTTAAATCGTGAATATCACTCTGTTAGTACGAAAATTTTTTCACATAACCTTATTATGTTATTCGCGAAAATAATTTAAAACTAATAACATTCTTACTGACTGTTTTAGGATGAAATGGTGGACGAATTCGAAGAAGTAGATTTACTTTATTGCTTCCCTGATGACGAGGATGATGACGATCACTTCTCAGAACTATCGGATATTGACTCTGAAGATGATACCGATAATATGTACCTTGATAAATCTAATCTTGCTTTACGCGAAGAAAAGGTAGTTGCTCGACTGTATGGTCCAAAAATACCTCCGCGTTGTTCAAATCAATGCAATGAAGTGATCCCTAAGAAGATGGCTGTGTATTTTCGTACGTCTTTCATGAATTTAGATATTGAATCCCAAGATTTAATTATTCTCGCCCATCTGGCAGCTCACCGTGACGATGCAATGCTCAGGTCAAAAGTTGGTGATCGATCGCCAATCAGATATATTATTTTCGAAGTTTGCCAATATGCCGTGATATGTACTTCTTCCTGTATACAATGGGAATTAAACGCTACAAAAATCTAATTGAACATTACGACAAAAATGGTGTTTATCCCCGCGAACATGGCATGAGGAATAAAATTAATCGTACAGATGCTTTAACTACTTAAAAAAAAAAAGAAATTGTTTCATTTATCTGCCGTTTTGCTGAAACTGTTGCTATCACTTTACCAACATCAACCAAATCATCGTGATTATCGTTAATTGAAACTTCCAACTGAAAGTAAGACTTCTGTTTACACTAGATACACCAACAGCGTCGAACCGGGTGGTAAAATCGTAAAACTTTGCACTTTTCCAAGCGCTGTGGAAGACATATTGTCCCTACATCGTCACTATGAAGCCGGCATACGATTTGTGCGAAATGTGTCGAAATCTTGCAAAATATGCTGTTAATACAGTAAACGTTACTGAAGTTGAAAAAGAAGCAGTATTGAAGGTGTATTCTGATCATTTGCAATCTGCCAGCACTAAGCGAAAGTACTATAACGACTTGAGAACATTGGTCAAGCCTGATAAAAATGCCATGTATCCAGGTATTCCAGAGGAGGATTATCTAGTAATATCTATGGATTATGCTCAAAACTCTAGCTTTTTGTCGGGTTCACAGCAAATAGGAACTGCATACTTTAAATCAGGTTGCAAAACAGCAATTTTCGGAATTACAAACGAACATCAAAATGTTCAACACATCTTCTGTATTGACGAAAGCGATTCCATTGGAAAAGGTCCGAATTCAGTAATATCAATGCTTGATTACTACCTACGAGAAGTGCATTCAACTAAAAAATTAGTGATATTCGCTGATAACTGTGTTCCACCAAATAAAAACAATGCGATTATACGATATTTACAACACCTTGTCGATACTTCCAGATGTGAGTCAGTTGAATCGAACTTTTTGTTAAGCGGACATACAAAGTTTTCACCTGATTGCTTATTCGGAGTTTTCAAATCAAAATATGCCCAAACTAATGTCGACTGCTTCATGGATGTAGTTGATTGTGTTAGAAAATCATCATCATGGATTTAATGTTCCTGTACCTATTCGACTTCCAAACTCAAGTGAGCCTGTTGTTGAGTGGAGAAAATGGGACTAAATATAAAACTTTAATTGGAATATCGAAGTATCATCACTTTGTATTTATTGCTCAGTCACCAGTGCAATGTAAACTGTTTGCGAATTCAGCCAGCATAAATGAAAACATACATCTGAGTAACAACACCAGTTTCGATGACAAACCAATTATAATTCCGTCACCAGGGTTATCGATGAAGCGTCAATGGTACTTGTATAAAGAGATCCGGGGTTTATGTTTTGACGATTCAAAAAAAGAGGTTGCTCCTCTTCCTATGGTCTCTGGAAATGGAAACGAAGAGGAAGATTCGGTGGAAGTGGACAATCCTTAAGAAGAGGAGGCAGCAGACGTTAAGAAGAAATCGAACAAATTAAAGGACCGGTACCGTCAAGTTCTAAGGAACCAATTCGCAAGAACCGTCGATTAAAATAATTTTTCTATTTATTTAAATTCTTCATAAGGAAAAAAAATAAATAAAAATCTGTGGGTGGGAACACTTTTGGGGCATGGGATCGGTCTAATTCGATGCTCAGATGTTGTCCACATAAAAAAAAAGTGAATATTGATTTTTTTTACCCTTAGGTCCCTTTCTCTATGCGCTGTCACATGTACATATATAAAAAAAGTACATTTGTACATTTTGATTGTCATTCCAGAACTCGAGAACGGCTGCATAAAATAAAAAATGGCTGAATACGTTTTGTAAAACATGCAATGAGGATGGTTTAAATAAAAAATTGAATTTCTGCCCCTCCGAAACGTCCAAACCGATTTTATTGAAATTTAGAATACAGATAGATCTGCATATAAAAAGTCACAAAGGTTATATATATTTTTAAAACTATTACCAGAACGGCAAAAGGAGGGGAGTTTTTTCCCCTCCGAAATGTTCCAAGCGATTTTGAAGAAATTTAGAAGATCAATCTTTTCGTCCAAAAACTCACATAAGCTATGAACATTTTTAAAACTAGGACTGAGAGGGTAATAGGGGGAAATTTGTGTCCCTCCGAAACGTTCAAACCGATTGTAATAAAGTTTAGAACAAAGATAGATCTGCATTTAAAAAGTGACATAGGCCATATAGATTTTCAAAACTAGGACCAGGAGGGTTTGTTGAGGAAAAATTGTGCCCCTCCAACACGTTTGAACCGACTTTAATGAAATTTAGAACATAGATAGATCTGCGTCTAACAGGTCACATAGGATATGTACATTTTTAAAACGTTCAAACCGATTTTAATTAAGAACATCTAAAAAGTCACATAGGCTCTGAACATTTTTAAAACTAGGACCAGGAGGGCGATAGGGGAAAAGGTCCACCCCTCCAAAACGTTAACACTAATTTTAATAAAATTTAGAACATAGATAGATTTGCATCTAAGACCTTACATAGGCTCTGTACATTTTCAAAATTGGAACCAGGAGGGCGATTGGGGGAAATTTCTATCCCACCGAAACGTTCCAACCGATTTTTATAAAATTTAGTAAATAGATAGATCTGTATCTAAAAAGTCATAAAAGCCATACACATTTTTAAAACTTGGACCAGGAGGGCGATAGGGAGAAATTTCTTCCCCTCCGAAACGTTGGAACTAGTTTTAATGAAATAGGTCACATAGGCTATGTACGTTTTTAAAACTAGGACCAGGACGGCGGTAAGGGGAAATTGCTGCCCCTCGACATGTTAAAACAGATATTAATAATATTTAGAACATAGGTAGATCTACATCTAAAAACTTACATAGGCTATGTACATTTTCAAAACTAGAACCAGGAAGGCGAAAGAGTTCATGCGGAGTAGCTCCTCTATTTTTTTTAATTAGGGGTTGGGGGGGATTCAAATTACCTGGTTTTGGGTTTTCCTTATGAAACAGGTCTACAAATTTTTTTTTTAAATGTTGAGGAGGGGCAAAAGGGTGCATACCAAAAAAATTTATTATCAAATTATTTTGTCGTACTTGGACCAGTTTTTTAAATTATATTTGCATATGGCAAGGGTTTATTAAATTTTAAATTGTAGGAGGGGGGCAGCAAAGTGCCCGCCACAAAAATTTCTTATCAAATATAATTTCTGGACAAATTTCAAACATTTTAATGGCATATGGAAAAGGTTCGCAAATTTTTTTGGGGTTGTGCCAAATGCTTGCCCCAAAATATTATTATCAAATATTTTTGGCATATGTGGACCAATTTTCAAAACTCATTGTGCACATGGAAAAAGTATAAAAATAAAAATAAATGGTGGGGAGGAGGGACAAGCAAAGTGCCCGCATGTACGAAGTGAATATCAAGTAACTTCCTCATATGTGGACCATTTTCCAAAAAAAATTTTCGTATGGAAGACATCCACTAAATTTTTTGTTTTTTAAATTGGAAAGAGAGAAGGGTGTCGAAAATTTACCGCCCCAATAATTGATTATCAAATAACTTCGTCATTTGTCGACCAATTTTCAAAATGCTTTTTGCATATGGAAGATGTCCATTTATTTTTAAGGGGGATGGTAAAATGTGCCCTCCAAAAAATGGACTATCAAATTACTATGTCGAGGAGGGGGAGGAAATTGTAAATTTGTCTTTTGTGGACCAATTTTCAAAATTTTGGTTGCTTATGAAAAAAGTTTACTAGGATTTTGTTTTAGGCTAGTTTATTAACAAATTCCACTCATTACACTTTTTTAGTTTTATTTATTTTTTATACTTCACCTGCCTTGTTTTGTAATGTATGACCATACGCACTCTATAAACCTGTCACTTTTTATGCTTCTGTTTTCGCTCCATATTTATTCTTGACAAAATGTTTCAAAGAACGGTCACTCAAAGGAGCTGATAAGCACAACTATACAAGTAAGCAGGTTGTGTAAAAATCAGATGGCACAAAAGATAATCACAACAAATAACTTTAAGAAATTATGGGTACAGGTTTGTTTAGATTTAATTATTGTAGTGTGTTTGCCATGTGTTTACAATAACATATGATATCAGTCTGTACAATGTAGCATATTTGTCTAAAAAACTCAAAACGGATCGAATAACAATTTTGATTGACCGACAAACAAACGGTAACATAACACATTGCAATTACTGCCCTACTTGAGTAATATATAATATTAGAGTAATAAGTAATATTTCTGTTTAAGCAATAAATTAAATACTTGAAAATACCACACAGTAATTGGAATATTATTGAGAACAAATTTAAAATATGTTAAGATTAAGAACTAAAAATTAGTATAAATAGCTGTAAGGTTTGTAAATAAAAATTAGAATAACTTTGTTCATTAAACAAACGAGTTCTCATTATTCTAGCCGGGCACCTTCAACATAGCTCATAGGCTTTTTAGACTTACTCACATCTTTGAGGAATGCGTGGAATATGTTGAAAATTTAAAAAACCTATTCACATTACAACATCTTTAATCTGTCGTGTATTATAATACTATTTTTACAGGTGTGAGCAACTAAAAATTAAATAATAAAATTGAATTTAAAAATTCAGCAGCAATTGATTTAATTGCTCTTCTTGAAGAGCAGAAACAATTAATGCTGCAATATGCAGAATTAGTAGAAATTATGCTATTCTAATAAAATCTTGCAGTAGTTACGGAACTTTCTGCGGGAAGAGTATTCCAAAAGGTAGCCCTGAATATATATATATTCGTATGTAAATATACATGTACATATGTATGTCCTGTATAATTCTTATGGGAAGATGTTATCATCTTGGCGAATTGATGAAAGATGAAAGATGTGAGTAAGTGTAAAAATGCTATCAGAAGAATTAAAACTTGCTGTGGCTAACTTAGCAAACACACAACTTATAATAACAATAACATAATATTATTTTAAAGCCCGAAGTTTTTGGATAGAAACTTTAGCGTTATTTTCAAACTAATATTTTTGTGCGGATATTTGTATTATGAATATATAAAAGATAATCAATCCATGCTTTGCGATTTTAATAATTAATCACCCTTTATATTGTACAAACTAATAATAAAAAACATTCAAATACATATTATTTTAGCGAATATTTGTTTAGAACAATGGCTGACCTATTAATAACTGAAGGATACGCTGAAGTAGGCTATGAGTATGTTAATATCGACGATTGTTGGCTACAGAAGCAACGTTCAACTGATGGAAAACTTGTAGCTGATCAAGAGCGCTTCCCTAGCGGCATGCGTTTACTGGCTGACTATGTAAGTACTATGAATACATGACAAAATTTTTTACGTATTATACGTATCTGCTAAGAATGCTTATCGCGGGATTTCCATGGTCCAGAGTCAGTACTATCTGGGGATTTAACTAACGGAATTCAAAAATTATTAGGGTAGTTAATAACAGTTTCATAAACAATATTATTGTCAATTTAGCTAAATCAAAATAGAAGATATGGGCAACAAAAAAGAAGAAACATTCATTCCACAATTTTTGATACACTTTCTAAAAAAAATCATAAATACCGAATTATATTATGTCAGCAAAAATCTATTTCAAAAAATCCTGGAAGGTTAATTGAGAAAGTAGTAGTTGTATAATGCCCTTATGCAAAAACGATTGTTAAAGTTAAAGCATGCTTTAACACCGGTTTTGCCATACCAAATTAGTTTGTAAAAGCAACTTTAAATTTAACAATCGTTAAATATTAGTATGCAATGCTACATCAGACAACTATAATGGAATAATTGCTGCAATATATAGATCTCCTAGCTATAGTGAATCTGAATTCTGTGATATATTTGAGAAAGTATTTGAAGAAATTTGTGATATTAACTATAATAATGATAATTATATTAACTGTGATGTTTTAATAACTGGAGACTTTAACATTGGCTAAGAAATTCGTTTTACAAAAATAGACTTAATAGTATAATTAATGATAATGGAATGAAGCAAATGGTAAATGAAAGTACTCGTGTCACAAAAACAACCAGCACAATAATTGACTACGTTATAACAAACAACTATAATTTATCGGTGTGCAATAGTACAACAAACAAGATATCAGACCATGAAATAATTAATATAATTTTCTCAAATAGAAAATTATTATGAAGAAAGTAATAAAAAGGAAATAGACATATTCCGGTACAAAAAACATTTATTTGAAAATGAGCTTATGAATAATAATTTTAGTTACCATGGGAATAAAGGAATACATGAAAATGTAATTATATTTGATAATTGTTTCGCAAATACTGTACGAAAGTTTACCGTAAAAAAACAGAGCAAAATAATCACAATGTTAACAATTGGTTTAATTCAGAATTTGAATAGTTAAAAAGAGAAAAAATAATGAGATATCTTCATGCAAAAAAATTTTTTTTTTAATACATGATTTTTATTTATTGTATCTTCATATATGAACTAACAATAAGTATTCAAATCTTAAATATAAAAATATAATTAGGTCCGACCAGTGTCGGACATAAGCTTAGTAATAGTTATATATAATACATAAGTAGTGATAATCAAAAGGAAAAAAATATAAAAAATAAAAGAATTTTCAGGAAGCCCCATCTGGAGTGCTGTGAATAAGAGCCCTTGTATTCCTCTTTTTTAGGCGGATGTGTCCAGTAAAGTTCAAAATATTACGGGCAAGCAGATTAGGATGTGACTCGAGTTTTGTTAAATATTTGCCAGCGTTTTTTGCAATTTCTTCAGTCACTAGTGACATATTTAAGTCACGATGTATATTTGAATTTTTTATATACCATGGAGCCGATGTTATTAACCGTAAAATTTTGTTTTGCCTTCGTTGGATTCTCTCGACATTAGAAGCTGAAGCAGTACCCCATAGCTGAATTCCGTAGCACCATATAGGTTTTAAGAGCGACTTGTATATTAAAAGTTTACAATCTAAGGTGAGGGTTGAGTTTCTACCAACCAGCCAATGTATATGAGTTAGTTTAAGTTTCATTTGCGTAAGCTTGGATTCAATGTGGTATTTCCATGTGAGCCTTCGATCAAGATGTATACCAAGGTATTTCACATGTAAGTTTTGAGGAACAATTTGATTATTGATTGTAACGGGGGAACAACTGTCTTTTCTTAAGGTAAATGTTACCTGAGCACACTTCTGTTCGTTTACCTTTATTCTCCACATGTTTAACCATAGTTGTAGCTGAGTAATATGTTGCTGAAGATATCGGGAAGCCTCGTGTGGGTTTTCGTGCATACTAAGGCAGGCTGTATCATCGGCAAACGTAGATGTATGGATATTGCTGCTCAAGGGCATATCACAAGTATAAATCAAATATAAAACTGACCCAGTATACTCCCCTGTGGCACACCGGATGAGATTATTTCAGGCGTACTCATAAAGTCTCCTTCCACAACAGTGAACGGGCAATAATGTAACTTTCCAGCAGATTTAGAATATTTATTGGTAGGTAAGTCTTTAATTTTAAAATTAGGCCTTCATGCCACACTTTATCAAATGCCTGAGAAACGTCAATGAACAGCGCAGAGCAATACTTTTTTTCTTCAAAAGTTTTTCTTATAAATTGAACCAATCTATGAGTTTGTTCAATGGTGCTATGCTGACTTCTAAATCCAAATTGATGATCCGGTATGCACTCATTATCAGTTAGAATTGGGGACAATTTTATCATGAGTAACTTTTCAAAAAGCTTTGACATTGTTGACAGTAAACTTATTGGCCTATATGACTCAGCTTTGGTAAGATCTTTGCCCGGCTTTGGAATCATTTTAACCTTGGCAAGCTTCCAGCTGTTTGGAAAATACTCCAGTCGTAAAATAGATTTAAAAATGAATAATAGGAATCTAATAGTTATACGAGGCAACTTCATCAACATCTGGTTACAAATTCCATCAATACCCGGGGCTTTTTTCGGGTTGAGTTCTGCAATTAGTTTTTGTACATCACGCGTCTTAAATTTTATTGGTCGAGGGGGTATCGCAACTACATTTGGCAAATCAACAGCACCAGAAACATGTTTGGGGTGAATACGGATTTTAAATGCTCACCAAATATTTTACCTTTTTCAGTATCGCTTCTTCCCCAACCTCCTGTAGATGTGCGCAGAGGTGGCTTAAACTCAACTGGTGTTTTAAGCTTTCTAGCAGCGCCACAAAGAGTAATTAGATGCTGTTGTGACATCAAGACCTTCCAAATAATTTTTAAGAGATGCAGTTTTTTCAAATGCAAGCAACTCTTGGAGTCGTTTAGTACACTCTTTAAATCTGATTTTAAGTTGGGGTGATCTGTGCTGTTGCCATTCTCTTCTAGCTCTTCTTTTTTCACTTACGAGACGTTCAATATCCGTAGAATAAATTTTATTTAACCTAATCTGCGGATGGGCGGTAGTGGCATGTTCAGCAGCCTGTTTAATATTTTCATTAAGGATGGCAATGTTAGATTCAATATCATCATGTGTTCTTAGCGTAATATTTTCCGTGCAATGACTACTAAGATATTTTTTAAATCGCAGCCAATTAACACGATTTATCGAATTCGCATATGGGTGAGGTAAATCACTTCCTAATGGGCTACAAATTGTAACGATCGTTGGAGAGTGATCGGACGAGAGATCTAGAGAAGCTTCAATTTGAATTAAATCCCTAGAGATATTTTTCATAACGCCAAAATCTATTACATCCGGAATTTTACGTATGTCAGTAGGCCAATAAGTGGGCTCCCCACTCGAAATGACATCCAAGCCCATTTTGGAAATTGTATTGAACAACGCTCGACCTCTGGGTGTAATAAGACGCGAACCCCAGAACGTGTGTTTAGCATTATAGTCGCCAGCTGCTACGAAACAAGGGCCCAGAGATTTGTAAAAATCCTCGTATTGATCCTCAGTAATTGCGAATCTAGGAGGAGAGTAAATTGATGATATGACAAAATTAGTGCAAAAATTTTCGACACAAATATTCGTTGCTTGTAAATGTAAATCATATAAGGTGTAGCCATAAATTTTAAACCGGCTTCTCGAAGTCATGCAAAATGAAAAAAATAAGTACATAAACGATAAGATCAATAATGCGTCCAACGAAAAACAAATGTGGAGACGGCTAAAAAACCTAGTACTTAATAAAAAGACAAATGTGATAAAGTCTGTGATATTTGAAAATATTGAATAAAGTAACAGTAAAGACATAGCTATGCAATTTATATAATTAATATAATTAATTACATATACAAAAAAAAATATTAGTAGTACATATTATTCGTAATAGGTACATACATACTGTCTTTAATAAATAAGCTTTCTGCTTTGCTAATATTTTTTACATAGTAAAAATAACAAAAACAAAAAAACCGCAAAAAAAACTTAAACAAGTGATATTGAGGAATACCTCAAAGTCAAACAAACAATCATAAATAACAAAAACAAAAAATACCGAAATTAAAAAAAAAAACATAAACGAATAACCCTTGAGGAATTCTTTGTATGAATTCCTCAAATACAGAAAAACTTGAAGTGAGTTCTAACGGCAGAAATGCTTATTTTACTGTGAGTTCTGAAACTCTGAATAATATAAAAAATAAATCTGATGAAAATCTTTTGTTAGCGGCAACGCCAATTTTTCGTCAGCGATCAACTTCGCTTTGTCCAATGCCAAATAGTAATGATGCATTAACATTACAGTTGCCCAGTACTTCTTCATTTAAGTCAGTAATATCATCCCCTTCAGGCTCGTGTTTATCACTTAACAAAGTTATCACTACAGATAACAGCGGCTCGAAACTCAAGGTACAAGTTGGAATGGACAGATACATTACAAGTTTAAAGCGCGGGCGAAGCCCGAATTCTTCAAAAATCTCATCTGCTCCAAAAGTGTCTAGGGAAAACAGCGCAGCCTCAACTAATCGCCAAAACCGCTTTAAAATTTTTCAAGATGACAACGACAAACCCGAGGTATCCTCGAACAAAACATCCAAGCCGCCACCAATCTATTTGAGACAAAAAAATTCAAATGCCCTTATTAAAAAATTAATTTCGGTCATTGGTGAGAATAAATTTCACATTGTTCCAATAAAACGTGGCAACATCGATGAAACTAAAATCCAAATTTATGACGAAAAAGATTTCCGCAAAATGGTTGCTGAATTTGAAAAAAGTAAAACAAGCTTCTACACATACCAGCTTAAGAGCGCTAAAGGCATGCAGATCGTATTGAAGGGCATAGATTCTTATGTTGTCTCCGAAGAAATAAAAGATGCACTCGTCCTCCAGGGGTTCAAGGTAAAAAATGTGTCCAATATAATAAATAGAGAAAAGATTCCCCAACCCCTATTTCGTGTTGAACTAGAACCTAATGATATAAAATTGAAAAAAAATGAGACGCATCCAATTTATAATTTAAAATACCTCTTGTACCGAAAAATCACAGTTGAAGAGCCACATAAGCGTTCAGGTCCTGTACAGTGCCATAATTGCCAAGAATATGGCCATACAAAAACATACTGCAATTTACCCTCTGTTTGTGTTGTGTGCGGCGAATTACACGGCACCGCTAGCTGCAACAAACCAAAAGATCAAAGTGATAAAAAATGCAGTAATTGTGGAGGTAATCACACCGCTAACTACAGAGGTTGTCGTGTGTATTCTTTGGTAAAGAAGACTATGGTGCAAAAACCTAAATTAGCTCCAGCACAATCAGCAAACGTTTACTCTGCCACTTTTCAGCAAATGAGCCAACCAGTTACTTCCCGTGTATCGTATGCAGATGCTGCTAAGGCTAGTTCTATTCCGACACAAAATGTTTCACCGCAAAATAATTCTACAAATACAAACTCAAACTTTAATTATAATCGCCTTGAAGCCACTATTGAAAATCTTGTGCAAACTATAAACAATTTTACAACAAATATGACTACCATGATGCAAGAAATGTTGCGAATGCAGAATACTCTGCTTCAAGCAATACTTAATAAGCCATGAACACGTTAACAATATGTTTCTGGAACGCAAACGGCATTCGCCAACATAAAAATGAACTTGAGCACTTCCTCACGGAAAAAAATATTGATATAATGTTAGTATCTGAGACTCATTTGACTTCGAGAAGTCTTTTTAAAATTTATGGCTACACTATATATGATACAAAGGACCCTAGAGGAAGGGCTTGCGGTGGATCAGCAATTCTAATAAAGTCAAGACTCAAGCACTATGTTCTTGATAACATTTGTGAAGAATACCTACAAGCAACAAATATTGGCATTGAAAGTTTTTGTTCAAATTTCGTTATATCATCAATTTACTCCCCTCCCAGATTTTCAATCACTGAGAATCAATATGAGGATTTCTACAAATCTCTTGGACCTTGTTTTGTAGCAGCTGGAGACTACAATGCGAAACATACGTTCTGGGGTTCGCGCCTTGTTACACCCAGAGGTCGAGCATTGTTCAACACTATTTCAAAAATGGGCTTGGATGTCATTTCGAGTGGGGAGCCCACTTATTGGCCTACTGACATACAAAAAATTCCGGACGTTATAGATTTTGGCGTCATAAAAAATATCTCTAGGGATTTAATTCAAGTTCAAGCTTCTCTTGATCTCTCGTCCGATCACTCCCCGACGATCCTCACAATTTGTAGCCCATTAAGAAGTAACTTACCTGACCCATATGTGAAGATGATCAATCGTGTAAATTGGCTGGGGTTCAAAAAATATCTCAGCAGTCATTGTACGGAAAACATTACGCTTAGAACACCCGATGATATTGAATCGAACATTGCCAATCTCAGCGAGAATATTAAACAGGCTGCTGAACATGCCACTATCTCCCATCCGCAGATTGGGTTTAATAAAATTTATTCTACAGACATTGAACGTCTCGTACGTGAAAAAAGAAGGGCTAGAAGGGAATGGCAACAGCACAGATCACCACAAAATAAAATCAGATTTAAAGAGTGCACTAAACGACTCCAAGAGTTGCTTGCATCTGAAAAAATTGCATCTCTTAAAAATTATCTGGACGGTCTTGATGTTACACCGGCGTCTAATTACTCCTTGTGGCGCGCTGCCAGAAAGCTTAAAACACCCGTTGAGTATAAGCCACCTCTACGCACATCTACCGGAGGTTGGGCAAGAAGCGATACTGAAAAAGGTAAAATATTTGCTGAGCACTTAAAATCCGTTTTTACGCCAAATATATGTACTGGTGTTGCTGATTTGCCGAATATAGTCGCTCTACCCCCTCAACACATAAAGTTTAAGACGCGTGATTTACAAAAATTAATTGCCGAACTCAACCCGAAGAAAGCTCCGGGTATTGATGGAATTAGTAATCAGATGCTGATGAACTTGCCTCGTATTGCAATGAGAATCCTGTTATTCATATTTAATGCTATTTTACGACTGGAGTATTATCCACACAACTGGAAACTTGCCAAGGTTAAAATGATTCCAAAGCCGGGCAAAGATATAACAAAGGCTGAGTCATATAGGCCAATAAGTCTACTATCTACAATGTCAAAGCTTTTCGAAAAACTGCTCAAAACAAAATTGTCCCCAATTCTAATTAGTAGTGGGTGCATACCAGACCATCAATTTGGTTTTAGAAGTCAGCATAGCACCATTGAACAAACTCACAGATTAGTTCAATTTATAAGAAGAACTTTTGAGGGAAAAAAGTATTGTTCTGCGCTGTTTATTGACGTTTCCCAGGCATTTGATAAAGTGTGGCATGAAGGCCTTATTTTAAAATTGAAGACTTACTTACCAATAAACATTTTAAATCTTTTGGAAAGTTACATTATTTCCCGTAAGTTCACTGTTGCGGAAGGAGACTTTACAAGTAGGCCTGAAACAATTTCATCTGGTGTGCCACAGGGGAGTATACTGGGACCAGTTTTATATTTAATTTATACTTGTGATATGCCTGTGAGCAGTAGTATCCATACTTCCACATTTGCCGACGATACAGCCTGCCTTAGTATGCATGAAAACCCTGATGAGGCATCCCGCAAACTCCAGGAACACATTAGCCAGATGGAGCTTTGGTTAAACTTATGGAGAATCAAGGTAAATGAACAAAAGTGTGTTCAAGTAACATTTACTTTGCGAAGAGATACTTGTTCCCCCATTCGGATTAACAATCAAGTTGTTCCTCAACATTCACATGTGAAATATCTTGGTATACACCTTGATCGACGACTTACATGGAAACACCACATTGATTCTAAGTTAACTCAAATGAAACTTAAACTAACTCAGGTACATTGGCTGATTGGTCGAAATTCAACACTTAGCCTAGACTGTAAACTTTTAATATACAAATCGCTTTTAAAGCCAATATGGTGCTACGGAATTCAACTATGGGGCCACAGAATATGAACCAGAAGACCCACCAGTGAGTGATGAAAAATCGCGATAACAGCTGATTGGTGTGAATTTTTAATTTTTACTAAGTTGTTGCAAGTGAGACAAAAAATTGTTTTCTTACATGCATAAAAAGCAAAAGCTATATATTGCATTTGCAAACATATGTTCTTAAAAAAGTAGAAATTAAAATTGTTCAAAAGTGAAAAATTTTAAGTAAAAATTAAATTTTTGTTGAAAATAGATGTGTTTTTGATATAATAAGTTGTGTAATTGATGGTCAGTGGGCTTCCTCAACTACTGATTGTAAATTGTTGCCCAAATAATGTAACAAACTTTCGTAATTACAAAGTTTTTACAAAAAAAGTGGATAAGGGCATTGTGATAATTTCCCGAAATTTGGAAATATGGGTATGTAGCCACAAAGTTACTACCGATGATGGAGACTCATCTAAAGCAAACGGCTTTGTGCACTTCAGAAGATGTAGAAAATGAAACAATTGCTAAAGTTGTGCATGTTGTTTATACATATATGGAGAAAGGATACGTTTGCAAGTTCCTTCCCCATAAGAAAATCGGCATTTGCTCAACGAAAATAAGTTTGGAAAGCTCATCTGGACTCACAATATGTGCATCACATGGGCGTTAACGACCCATGCAACAATTTGGCCAAGTATTCTAATATAATGCAACTGGAAGTTTCTGTGTGTCTAACATGGGGCCCGGCCAACTTTTTTTGGATCCGCAAGTGCCTAAGCAAATGCGTATATCACTTTCACTGTGCTGTGCATGGACGCTTGTGATATAACTGCCAGCAAACTATTCCAGTACCTTATATTACTTTGGCCGGACCACCTTTAACAGCTGGTGCTACTCAAGAGCGTGCTACCAAATAAAAATGGCCGCGTGCTTCCACGCCTAATGTACCCGGCCACATTTTTCTGATCTGTAAGTGCCTACATAAATGCGTAATACTCTACCCTGGGCTGCAAACTTTTCCAGCACCTTATATTACTTTGGCCGGGCCACCTCTAACGCTGCTCAACAGCGTGCTACCAAAAAAGGTGTACGCAAACAGTTCAAAAGGTTCCAGCAAGTCAGCTTGTGTCGTAAATACATCAAAACGGTAAGTTTTATTTGAATAATATTTCAGTATTTGAAACATTAATTGTTCTCACCGTTTATTCCAGAAAATCGTTAGTCCTCTTTGTTACTATACTGGTCGAACGTTTATACTCAGACAGACATTTGCATCCATTTTTGGCTAGTAAGATCAATGGTATGTTGCTTGAAATAATAGCTGGCCAAGAAACTATTGACAAAACACAATCAGCATGAGCTCCACGAAAATGAAGCTCGTCTGGACTCAATATGTGCATCAGAAGTGCGGTATACGGTCCATGCAACAACTTGGCCAAGTAATCGAACATAATGCTGTTGGGAGTTTCTTTGTGCTTTACATGGGGCCCGGCCAATTTTTTTTTTTTTGATCCGCAAGTGTATACACAAATACGTATAACACCACGCTGACCTGCACATGTGCAGATATGATATAACTGGTCAGCAAACTATTCCAGCACCTTATATTGCTTTGGCAAAGCCACCTGTAAAATCTGGTGATATGCATCAAAACGGTAAGTTTCATTTGAACAGTAATTATTACATCCATTGAATAAATAAATAATTCAGTATTTGATATATTAATTGTCATTGCTTATTCCAGATAATCAAAATCATAAGGGTCAATTGAAATCAGAAGTACACGCTATAAATTTGAGAATCTTTTTCGAGGTAAAGGTATTTTTTACTTTAATATACATGAATGTACATTTATTAATTAACTTTTTTTCTTACAGATGCACACATCATTAAAGAAAGTTACATCGCAAAAGTGAATTGGATACTAATAATAAGCTTAATTGAATCATGTCTTTTTGTGTCAATTTTTAGAAAGAAAGGGGATATTTATAAAATAGTTATAATCATAAATAATGTCAAAAAGTTTAAATTAATTTTATATTGAAAATTTTTAATATTTTTTCTGAATCTTAGTACCTTATACCTATCCGAATTGCTTACTAATTTCTTAAGAGTGGAACAATCGTGGAATTGTGTAATTAAACATATCTTAGACTCAAAGTAATAACTTTTTTATAAAAATTAACGATTTTTTTTTACTTTTGTATTGACTTGAAATAATATTCAGTACAGAAATTAGTTATTTTAATGGCGATTCAAATCAAAAAAGGTCTTCGTTTCTTGAGCGTATACTCACCTCAATTTGTAGTAATAAAATCTTAAAAAAAATAACTTATATGTTCCATTTTGGAATTGTTTTCTCATTTTTATTTTTAAATTTTTTAGTAACTACATAAATATATAATTTTTAATCATTTGAAACTGTTACAAAAAGAACTGCACTACACACACTGTAAACAAAAACAAAATTGGAATATTTACGAATTTAATTAACCAAATTTTTTTAAATATCTTGAAATTAAAATAATTTTACTTATGTCACCAAAGTCTAAAGTTGTTTTCCTTGGAAACATTCCAGTTTAGTCCTTAGGGGTCGAATGGATTTTGTAGCAGCAATATTTCGTTTAGTTTCTTCCAGGTTTTCTTGCCGTTCACATATGTAAATAAAATAAAAATTAAAAAAGGGCATTATTAAAATTGTATTTTTAGTTTTAAAAAAATTATCTTTTTTGGAAAAAGTAAAAGGGCTTTTTATTTATAGAACTAAGGTTATATATACATATATAAAACAAAAGTTGAATGTCTTTTATAAAGTAGCAGCCCGTAAAAGTTCTTTTAATTTAATGAAAAATACTTTATTTTTTGTCTCAAGTACTTGTAAAGAAGGACACAAAATTAACACAATTGCGTTCCAATTGATTAGAAAACTTTTTTTCTAGCGACTTACAAACTGGTGTTATTGTACATTGGACAAGACCATCATCGTCCTTTCCAATGTACAAAATTCCACGTTGTCAATTCACTTTATAGGCACACATTAGTCTTATTTCTGTCAAGTACTTAAAAATAAGAACATAAAGCGAACATATTTGGATTCCAATTGATCCGAACACTTCACTTTTTTGCGGCTTTTTAACCTGTGTCATTGTACATTGGACAATAACATGATTGTCCTTTCCAATGTACAAGATTCCACACAAACACTTCACTTATATGTACACATTAGTCATAAAAACTAGTTATTTGTGAACAAATTTTGAATCAAATTGTTTCAAGCACTTCTTTCTTAAACAGTTTGTTAACCAAAGTATTTGTACATTGGAAAAGAACAGCATTGCTCCTTCCAATGTACAAAATTCCACACAAACAACGCACTTTACGTAGACACAAATCACTTATTTTTGCTAAGAACTTGTGATAAACAAAAAGAACTTGGAACATTTGGAATCCAAAAGATCTGGACACTACATTTTTATACGTCTTGCTAACCCTTGCTATTGTGCATTGGACAGGAACATCATTGTCCCTTCCAATGTACAAGATTCCACACATACACTTCACTTTATTTGTCCACATTAGCCATATAAACTTGTTGGCGTAAGGCACTTGCAACAAAATTAGATTACAATCGATCCAAACACTTCATTTCATGTCGGCATATTAACGAAAGTTTTTCTGCATTGGACAAGACAAACATCGTCTTTTCCAATGTACAAAGTTTCACACTTTCAATTCACTTTACATGTACACATTTGTCGTGTAGTTTATATTACTTAGCTCCTTCTAAAAGTAATACAAAGCGAGCGTATTTTGGATCTTATTGATCGGAACACATTTTCTCTTCACTACATGTTAATCAAAGCACTTATTCATTGGAAGGGACAAGAACACCATTGTCCCTTCCAATGTACACAACCCCACACTCAAATTTCACTTTGAAAAATTCACTTTTCACAGACGTTTTTATATAAATTACTTACTTAGTTGGCTCTGTCGGGAACAAATTCAGCTTCTATCCTGTTGGTCAACCCATAGTACATCTGTGGCTACTGGAAATAAAGTATATATTATTAAAATCTATTATAAATAAGTAAAAGAAACAATAAATATATACTTACATTTTTACTTTTGATGTGTGATGCTCCCAGTAATCCATGTTTTTTTCACCATCACTTTTGTTTTGTTCACTTTTCTCACTGTTGGTAATATGTGGACAAGATAATCTACCAATTTTTGTCCACATATTACCAACTTTGGCAAGGATTTTGGCGCAAAATCATTTTTTATCCAATTTGCGCCAATTCCTGCCAAGAAAATTTATATTTTGTAAATAACTAAATGACATTTTACTAAGATGGTGCGATAGAGAAAGGCATATAAATTAGTCATATTTGCTGTCTCTACCGCAAGAACTTAGTAAAGCGAATTCTCTTCAATTCGCCGGTGTCGCCTCTAGTTAGTACTCTATGTATGGGGCACTGCTTCAGCTTCAAATGTAGAGAAAATTCAACGCAGGCAAAATAAAATTTTACGCATGATAACATCGGCTCCATGGTACATCAAAAATTCAAATATACATCGTGATTTGAATATGCCACTAGTGACTGAAGAAATTGCAAAATACGCTGGCAAATATTTAACAAAACTCGAGTCACATCCTAATCCGCTTGCCCGTAATATTTTGAACTTTACTGGACACATCCGCCTAAAAAAGAGGGACACAATGGCTCTTATTCACAGCACTCCAGATGGGACTTCTTGAAAATACTTTTATTTTTTTTTCCTTTTGATTATCACTACTTACATATGTATTATATATAACTACTACTAAGCTTATGTCCGGCATTGGTCGGGCCTAATTATATTTTTTAGATTTAAGATTTGAATACTTATTGAATACTTCCAAATAATTTTTAAGAGATGCAGTTTTTTCAAATGCAAGCAACTCTTGGAGTCGTTTAGTACACTCTTTAAATCTGATTTTAAGTTGGGGTGATCTGTGCTGTTGCCATTCTCTTCTAGCTCTTCTTTTTTCACTTACGAGACGTTCAATATCCGTAGAATAAATTTTATTTAACCTAATCTGCGGATGGGCGGTAGTGGCATGTTCAGCAGCCTGTTTAATATTTTCATTAAGGATGGCAATGTTAGATTCAATATCATCATGTGTTCTTAGCGTAATATTTTCCGTGCAATGACTACTAAGATATTTTTTAAATCGCAGCCAATTAACACGATTTATCGAATTCGCATATGGGTGAGGTAAATCACTTCCTAATGGGCTACAAATTGTAACGATCGTTGGAGAGTGATCGGACGAGAGATCTAGAGAAGCTTCAATTTGAATTAAATCCCTAGAGATATTTTTCATAACGCCAAAATCTATTACATCCGGAATTTTACGTATGTCAGTAGGCCAATAAGTGGGCTCCCCACTCGAAATGACATCCAAGCCCATTTTGGAAATTGTATTGAACAACGCTCGACCTCTGGGTGTAATAAGACGCGAACCCCAGAACGTGTGTTTAGCATTATAGTCGCCAGCTGCTACGAAACAAGGGCCCAGAGATTTGTAAAAATCCTCGTATTGATCCTCAGTAATTGCGAATCTAGGAGGAGAGTAAATTGATGATATGACAAAATTAGTGCAAAAATTTTCGACACAAATATTCGTTGCTTGTAAATGTAAATCATATAAGGTGTAGCCATAAATTTTAAACCGGCTTCTCGAAGTCATGCAAAATGAAAAAAATAAGTACATAAACGATAAGATCAATAATGCGTCCAACGAAAAACAAATGTGGAGACGGCTAAAAAACCTAGTACTTAATAAAAAGACAAATGTGATAAAGTCTGTGATATTTGAAAATATTGAATAAAGTAACAGTAAAGACATAGCTATGCAATTCATATAATTAATATAATTAATTACATATACAAAAAAAAATATTAGTAGTACATATTATTCGTAATAGGTACATACATACTGTCTTTAATAAATAAGCTTTCTGCTTTGCTAATATTTTTTACATAGTAAAAATAACAAAAACAAAAAAACCGCAAAAAAAACTTAAACAAGTGATATTGAGGAATACCTCAAAGTCAAACAAACAATCATAAATAACAAAAACAAAAAATACCGAAATTAAAAAAAAAAATATAAACGAATAACCCTTGAGGAATTCTTTGTATGAATTCCTCAAATACAGAAAAACTTGAAGTGAGTTCTAACGGCAGAAATGCTTATTTTACTGTGAGTTCTGAAACTCTGAATAATATAAAAAATAAATCTGATGAAAATCTTTTGTTAGCGGCAACGCCAATTTTTCGTCAGCGATCAACTTCGCTTTGTCCAATGCCAAATAGTAATGATGCATTAACATTACAGTTGCCCAGTACTTCTTCATTTAAGTCAGTAATATCATCCCCTTCAGGCTCGTGTTTATCACTTAACAAAGTTATCACTACAGATAACAGCGGCTCGAAACTCAAGGTACAAGTTGGAATGGACAGATACATTACAATTTTAAAGCGCGGGCGAAGCCCGAATTCTTCAAAAATCTCATCTGCTCCAAAAGTGTCTAGGGAAAACAGCGCAGCCTCAACTAATCGCCAAAACCGCTTTAAAATTTTTCAAGATGACAACGACAAACCCGAGGTATCCTCGAACAAAACATCCAAGCCGCCACCAATCTATTTGAGACAAAAAAATTCAAATGCCCTTATTAAAAAATTAATTTCGGTCATTGGTGAGAATAAATTTCACATTGTTCCAATAAAACGTGGCAACATCGATGAAACTAAAATCCAAATTTATGACGAAAAAGATTTCCGCAAAATGGTTGCTGAATTTGAAAAAAGTAAAACAAGCTTCTACACATACCAGCTTAAGAGCGCTAAAGGCATGCAGATCGTATTGAAGGGCATAGATTCTTATGTTGTCTCCGAAGAAATAAAAGATGCACTCGTCCTCCAGGGGTTCAAGGTAAAAAATGTGTCCAATATAATAAATAGAGAAAAGATTCCACAACCCCTATTTCGTGTTGAACTAGAACCTAATGATATAAAATTGAAAAAAAATGAGACGCATCCAATTTATAATTTAAAATACCTCTTGTACCGAAAAATCACAGTTGAAGAGCCACATAAGCGTTCAGGTCCTGTACAGTGCCATAATTGCCAAGAATATGGCCATACAAAAACATACTGCAATTTACCCTCTGTTTGTGTTGTGTGCGGCGAATTACACGGCACCGCTAGCTGCAACAAACCAAAAGATCAAAGTGATAAAAAATGCAGTAATTGTGGAGGTAATCACACCGCTAACTACAGAGGTTGTCGTGTGTATTCTTTGGTAAAGAAGACTATGGTGCAAAAACCTAAATTAGCTCCAGCACAATCAGCAAACGTTTACTCTGCCACTTTTCAGCAAATGAGCCAACCAGTTACTTCCCGTGTATCGTATGCAGATGCTGCTAAGGCTAGTTCTATTCCGACACAAAATGTTTCACCGCAAAATAATTCTACAAATACAAACTCAAACTTTAATTATAATCGCCTTGAAGCCACTATTGAAAATCTTGTGCAAACTATAAACAATTTTACAACAAATATGACTACCATGATGCAAGAAATGTTGCGAATGCAGAATACTCTGCTTCAAGCAATACTTAATAAGCCATGAACACGTTAACAATATGTTTCTGGAACGCAAACGGCATTCGCCAACATAAAAATGAACTTGAGCACTTCCTCACGGAAAAAAATATTGATATAATGTTAGTATCTGAGACTCATTTGACTTCGAGAAGTCTTTTTAAAATTTATGGCTACACTATATATGATACAAAGGACCCTAGAGGAAGGGCTTGCGGTGGATCAGCAATTCTAATAAAGTCAAGACTCAAGCACTATGTTCTTGATAACATTTGTGAAGAATACCTACAAGCAACAAATATTGGCATTGAAAGTTTTTGTTCAAATTTCGTTATATCATCAATTTACTCCCCTCCCAGATTTTCAATCACTGAGAATCAATATGAGGATTTCTACAAATCTCTTGGACCTTGTTTTGTAGCAGCTGGAGACTACAATGCGAAACATACGTTCTGGGGTTCGCGCCTTGTTACACCCAGAGGTCGAGCATTGTTCAACACTATTTCAAAAATGGGCTTGGATGTCATTTCGAGTGGGGAGCCCACTTATTGGCCTACTGACATACAAAAAATTCCGGACGTTATAGATTTTGGCGTCATAAAAAATATCTCTAGGGATTTAATTCAAGTTCAAGCTTCTCTTGATCTCTCGTCCGATCACTCCCCGACGATCCTCACAATTTGTAGCCCATTAAGAAGTAACTTACCTGACCCATATGTGAAGATGATCAATCGTGTAAATTGGCTGGGGTTCAAAAAATATCTCAGCAGTCATTGTACGGAAAACATTACGCTTAGAACACCCGATGATATTGAATCGAACATTGCCAATCTCAGCGAGAATATTAAACAGGCTGCTGAACATGCCACTATCTCCCATCCGCAGATTGGGTTTAATAAAATTTATTCTACAGACATTGAACGTCTCGTACGTGAAAAAAGAAGGGCTAGAAGGGAATGGCAACAGCACAGATCACCACAAAATAAAATCAGATTTAAAGAGTGAACTAAACGACTCCAAGAGTTGCTTGCATCTGAAAAAATTGCATCTCTTAAAAATTATCTGGAGGGTCTTGATGTTACACCGGCGTCTAATTACTCCTTGTGGCGCGCTGCCAGAAAGCTTAAAACACCCGTTGAGTATAAGCCACCTCTACGCACATCTACCGGAGGTTGGGCAAGAAGCGATACTGAAAAAGGTAAAATATTTGCTGAGCACTTAAAATCCGTTTTTACGCCAAATATATGTACTGGTGTTGCTGATTTGCCGAATATAGTCGCTCTACCCCCTCAACACATAAAGTTTAAGACGCGTGATTTACAAAAATTAATTGCCGAACTCAACCCGAAGAAAGCTCCGGGTATTGATGGAATTAGTAATCAGATGCTGATGAACTTGCCTCGTATTGCAATGAGAATCCTGTTATTCATATTTAATGCTATTTTACGACTGGAGTATTATCCACACAACTGGAAACTTGCCAAGGTTAAAATGATTCCAAAGCCGGGCAAAGATATAACAAAGGCTGAGTCATATAGGCCAATAAGTCTACTATCTACAATGTCAAAGCTTTTCGAAAAACTGCTCAAAACAAAATTGTCCCCAATTCTAATTAGTAGTGGGTGCATACCAGACCATCAATTTCGTTTTAGAAGTCTGCATAGCACCATTGCACAAACTCACAGATTAGTTCAATTTATAAGAAGAACTTTTGAGGGAAAAAAGTATTGTTCTGCGCTGTTTATTGACGTTTCCCAGGCATTTGATAAAGTGTGGCATGAAGGCCTTATTTTAAAATTGAAGACTTACTTACCAATAAACATTTTAAATCTTTTGGAAAGTTACATTATTTCCCGTAAGTTCACTGTTGCGGAAGGAGACTTTACAAGTAGGCCTGAAACAATTTCATCTGGTGTGCCACAGGGGAGTATACTGGGACCAGTTTTATATTTAATTTATACTTGTGATATGCCTGTGAGCAGTAGTATCCATACTTCCACATTTGCCGACGATACAGCCTGCCTTAGTATGCATGAAAACCCTGATGAGGCATCCCGCAAACTCCAGGAACACATTAGCCAGATGGAGCTTTGGTTAAACTTATGGAGAATCAAGGTAAATGAACAAAAGTGTGTTCAAGTAACATTTACTTTACGAAGAGATACTTGTTCCCCCATTCGGATTAACAATCAAGTTGTTCCTCAACATTCACATGTGAAATATCTTGGTATACACCTTGATCGACGACTTACATGGAAACACCACATTGATTCTAAGTTAACTCAAATGAAACTTAAACTAACTCAGGTACATTGGCTGATTGGTCGAAATTCAACACTTAGCCTAGACTGTAAACTTTTAATATACAAATCGCTTTTAAAGCCAATATGGTGCTACGGAATTCAACTATGGGGCACTGCTTCAGCTTCAAATGTAGAGAAAATTCAACGCAGGCAAAATAAAATTTTACGCATGATAACATCGGCTCCATGGTACATCAAAAATTCAAATATACATCGTGATTTGAATATGCCACTAGTGACTGAAGAAATTGCAAAATACGCTGGCAAATATTTAACAAAACTCGAGTCACATCCTAATCCGCTTGCCCGTAATATTTTGAACTTTACTGGACACATCCGCCTAAAAGAGAGGGACACAATGGCTCTTATTCACAGCACTCCAGATGGGACTTCTTGAAAATACTTTTATTTTTTTTTTCCTTTTGATTATCACTACTTACATATGTATTATATATAACTACTACTAAGCTTATGTCCGGCATTGGTCGGGCCTAATTATATTTTTTAGATTTAAGATTTGAATACTTATTGTTAGTTCATATATGAAGATACAATAAATAAAAAATTCATGCATAAAAAAAAAAAAAACGTACAATCAGGGCTGCCAGAATGATGATTTTATCATATTTTTGATGATTTTTGGACCAAAATATGATTTTAAGATTTTTTTTCTCGAATGATGATTTTTAATTTTGCAAATTATGATTTTTACTTTCAATACATATGTATCAGTGATGGAAAATAAGATTTGCATTTCGGTATCAAAAATATATTATTTGAGAACTTTTTTGATCCCTAGAATACCAAAAATTATTTTTTATTTAAATTTTATAAATTATATAAAATTCATTTACAAAGATATAAAAAAAGAATATACATATGCACAAATGTTAAAGTTATAACTAGAAAAGCTTTTAGACTTCAATAAATCTTTAGCCTGGATAAGACTTGATCTATACTGCTGGAACTAGAGATGGGCGCGTCTCGTGTTCTGTTAGTGACACGAACACGCACGACCCAATATGATTTCGTGTTGTGCAGTATCGTGTTGTAAAAATTTTTCGCGTGAGTGTTTCGTACGTGTTGATCGTCTTGGTATTCATGTTCGTGTCGTGTCATGTTGGGAAAATTCGACACGTGCCCATCTCTAGTTTTAACAAAAAGCCTGTTCCATTGTTATGTTTGCATGAGATTTTGGTAAGAGAAAATCCTTTTGACATTAAAAGATGAGTGAGGTACTCGTATTTACTCGCGACATATCAGGAAATATATATTCATCTAATGAATTTTTAGTTTTAGCCACTGTAGACCAGAAAATGCAAATACTCGTATTTTCAATCAATGTTTTCAATTTTTCCACATCAGCTCAATAATGCATTAAACACATTCACCACAGCATGCTACACGAACACACGACTTCAAATGCCGCTAGCAGCATTTGTCGCCTCGTAGCCAGCTACTTAATTATTTTGGAGACGGCAGCAGCACCATCTGCAGCTGATATTCAAGTACAAATACATAGTTCAGTATTGCCACTTTCATATATTTTGCATTTATAAAAATTAATTTTTCTTTTAAAATGTACTTATTTCACATAAAAGTACAATAATGAATCAATTTATTCTTTACATCAATTTTTGGATATTGTTTCTAGTAAATAGTATGAAATAATTGTACGATATCATTCATTCACCATTTTGTATTATACTGGTAACACTGCATTTGCTCATTTTAGCCAGAGAAATAGAAATTAGTTTAAAGTTGGCGACAGCTACAACGGTGGTCGTGCAGTCGTGTAGCCTGCTGTCGTTAAAATAATTGTAACCATAAGAATGTGTGTATTCTATTTTTGACAGATTGTAGCCCGTAGCCTGCTGTGTCGAATGTGTTTAATGCATAATGCTCTATATCAATGATGCCAAAAGTAGGGAATTTTCCCTTTTTGTAGGGATTTTTCTGTAAAATTTTAAGCGTAGGGAAAAAAGGACATATTTTTTATTTTGAGCAAAATGTAGGGAATTTTTACAATTATTGCTTTTTCAATTTTTTGGACATAAAATGCAAAAATATTCGCAGGATTTTTATTTAAGAGCTGAAATTTTTCACATAACTTAAAATATTTTTGCAGAAACCCTACATTATCAATTTTAACAATCTGAAAATCAATTGCAATATCCACACATATGTATATAGCTAAATATGACAAATCGCAATAATAATGTTTTAATGTTTGTATATATTCAGTTTTTTTTGACAGACAGTCACAAAATAAAAAGAAATGGTTTTGTGTTGTGTAAGCTATACATCGTGTAAAATTGTGTCACCAATGCTCCACAAAATGATCTTTTTTGCATGAACATTTTTTTAAAATACTTAAAAGAAATAAATAAAATAGTTTATGTTTAAGATAAACACGCGGAAAATTTTCATAAAAAAGAGCCATACAAGAAAGTAAAAAAAATGCATTTCAATTTAGCTAGTGGCCTTATTTTTCAATCAATTCCAGAACAAGGCTATATGACTTTATTAGCAATGTAGTGTGGTGCAATTATGTCCTTATATTTCAATTAATTGAGTAATAATACATATTTAGCTTATTAATTATGAGCCGACGAAAGCCGGTACATTGTATCAGCGTGATCTAAGCTTAATGCATTAAACACATTCACCACAGCAGGCTACACGAACACACGACTTCAAATGCCGCTAGCAGCATTTGTCGCCTCGTAGCCAGCTACTTAATTATTTTGGAGACGGCAGCAGCACCATCTGCAGCTGATATTCAAGTACAAATACATAGTTCAGTATGAACGGAATCAAGGCCTATTTATCAGGTCAACACAACTCTCACGATGATTTTTGTTTTTATGGTTTGTTTTCTTGTTTGAGCTGTCAAAAGTTATTTGCACCATATACCTTGGTTCATGTTTGTGTGTGTTTCTGACAACTTAAACATAAAGTTGTTTTTTGTATTGCTGTGTTTTTGTAGAGTTGCTTTGACCTGATAAATAGGCCTTGAACGGAATAAAATTAAAATCTATTTTATTTTCTCTGCGGACTTTTTTATTCTCTCAATTTTGACTCTCTTTCTCTTTCTGATGTTGCCATAGTTTTTGAATAATTGGCGGTGTTCACAACATTATTGTGAATAAAAAAATGATTTTGTAGTTTAACCCTTAAATGCATACCGTACCATAAATTGTACATTACTTATTTGATAAAAATAATATAGTAAATGTAACCGAAACTCAATAAAGAACCTTTTAAAATAAAGAATACTGTATAAGTGTTCTTTGAAACGCCGTTTAAGTTTGTTTTTAATTTGTTTATATCATCTGCAAGCTACCAAAGTTGACGTATGAAATTTTTGAACAAATATAGTTTGTGAACCAAATTTCAAAAGTAAATAAATAATTAGTATGTGTGCCATTTTTGTATATGGGACACTATTTTAACGAATTTTAATAAATTTGGATCAAGTTAAATTTTTTAAATAGTTTTTTCTGTCGTTTTTAATTTTTCAAAAAGAGTTGTTTGTCCAATTTTTCACGAAAACCGTTAATTTTTCTTGAAAATAAATCCTATATTCGTGTTTAGGGACCAAATTTGCATTAGAATTACTTGATCTAAGTCAAAGGTTCTGACCTCATGCATTTAAGGGTTAAAAACTTTTGTCATTAAATATAAAAGTTTAAAAAATATATCAAATATATCTGCCAATGTATAAAATGTTATTAATTTCTTGTTTTTAGTTACTGATATTACAAAATATTAAATATATATATGTATGTATATATGTTCCCGTCGTTCCTATAAGGAGCATAGGGCCTCCATTTCAAAATATTAAACAAACAGTAACTTTTTTAGAAAATTGTATAAAAATGTATCCACAAAAAAATTAATAAAATTTAAACAAACAATGACAAGTATCGCCGTAGCCGTCTTCCGTTGTATTGTGTTTATTTTTCTCTCCCGCAACGAGAAATCGCACCGCACCGCAAACATTGTGTTTAGACTCTTACACATAATGTTATGTTCCTCCTAAAAACTTTAATTAACTTTAAATAAATATTATTAGGAACAAAAATATGTAAAAAATGTAATGATGTGTTGCGGTTTATAGACCTAACTAGAAGCCATGAAAATGTGTGTTTAAGCTGTTTTCTTATCAACGGCATATTGAAAATAAATTTGCTTGAAAATTGCGTGCAGCCTACGTCACACATACTGACAACTAGTATGTGTGAAAAACTTGAATGCAAATCTTGGTCGTGTAACTGTAGCGTTAAAGAAGTGACGAAAAATCTGTCCGGAATATACTCAAAAGGAAAAGCAATTTGCCTCTAAAACAACTGTACATATTTTATGTGATAAGAATATTAGAAAAAAAGTATTGGACTTTTTTGTTTTTATTGAATTTCTTAACTAATTTTCTATTTAATGAAACTTTTATTTTAGTTACTTTAATGATCTCATTTTTTATTGAATTTAATCTGAAAATGCTTTCTAAGTCCTTTTTTTTAAATAATATAGTAAGTATTTTTTTATTAACGAAAACAAAATAACGTTGGTGTATGGCGAATAGTTTTATTGTCCACTGTAAATATGTCAATTGTTACTTTTTTTATTGGAACAAATTGGGCTTGTGATGATTTTTTTCTTCAAAATATGATTTTATTTCCGACAAATGATGATTTTCTTCGCAAAACTTCTGGCAGCCCTGCGTACAATATGAAAACCAAATAGTGTACAATATAACCAATAGCTTTAAAATCCGCTCAATAAATAACGTGGAGCTTTAAAATATAATTCAACAAATGAATAATAAAGCTCATCATGATAAGATATCCAATAAGATTACACAGTGTTACAAATTTGAATGAAGTAGAAAAACCTGGGACCTCATATTATTTTTCTTGTAGGGCTTGTCGAGTTGAAGAAGAATCAAATAGTGAAATATGCCGGACACCTCCAAAATCCGGATTTATGGTTAAAAAACCGGTTTTTTTACCTTTGCGCACTTATAAGCCTGTACCTTTTTTGATAACGATCCGATTTTCAATTTCTTACTAGATTTGGAAAGAAGAAACTGAGATCTTACGAATGATATATAATTTCGTTAAGAAAACTTGAGAAATTTTGGTGTTATTGTCCAGCAAACACAAATTTTGTAGATTTTTCAAAAATTTCTCAACTTTGGTGACGTTTTTATACACTATTTTATTAAGAAACTATAATACTATTGAATTTATTCAAAAAGTACATTTAGCTACGATTACAATGCATATTTGGGGTTAAAAATAGATACGCAATTGACTGAGTTATTCAACTTTTCATGAAAACAAAATTTTTTCCAAAATGCCTGCACAATGTTTTTGCTGTTGTTTTTATGCACCTTCTATTAAGTTACATATCAATGTTATCCTAAACACAAAAAAAAATTGTAATGAGAGTTTTACTCATTCAAAAATATTGTCTTTTTCGTGTTCTTTTTATGCACTTTCCTTAAAATTACAAATCACTGTTAGCGTAAACACAACAAAAATTTTAGTTTTTCTTTTAATATGACGTTTTGTTAATGTCTTCTTTTTCACTTTGAATCTGTGTATTTAAAAAAATTTTCACAATTTAATAAAAATCGTGTGCAATTTAAATTAAAATTAATTAAAAAATGTGTGACAATCGTAACAAATTTTGCTATATTTGTGGCTTATTTACTGATATCAGTCACCGGCGTGGTTTTAAAAACAATATTGGAGTGGTAGAAGTGTACAATAAAGTATTTAATCGTTTTTTTGATACTAGTCGCTGGTACGAGCCAGAATTTGTTTGTCAATATTTCTGTAATACATTAAAAAAAAAGAAAATTCAACCTTCGATTGTTTTGCCCTTTTCTACGCCTATGATTTGGCATCATCAGCCATATCATAAACCAAATGATTGCTACTTTTGTCAAACTGATGTTTTAGGTCACTGTTTTTAAACGCGCAAAAACATTAAGTATGCAAATGTTGCAACTGTTATAAAACCGATACCTGCAAGTAATGATCTACCGACAACGAGCAAATGTGTCGATGTAACAGAAAAAGATTTTGAACAAGAAGAGTTCCTTCCATCCACACATTTTTTAATTAATTTTAATTTAAATTGCACACGATTTTTATTAAATTGTGAAAATTTTTTTAAATACACAGATTCAAAGTGAAAAAGAAGACATTAACAAAACGTCATATTAAAATAAAAAACTATAATTTTTGTTGTGTTTACGCTAATAGTGATTTGTAATTTTAAGGAAAGTGCATAAAAAGAACACGAAAAAGACAATATTTTTGAATGACTAAAACTCTCATTACAATTTTTTTTTGTGTTTAGGATAACATTGATTTGTAACTTAATAGAAGGTGCATAAAAACAACACCAAAAACATTGTGCAGGCATTTTGGAAAAAATTTTGTTTTCATGAAAAGTTAAATAACTCAGTCAATTGCGTATCTATTTTTAACCCTAAATATGCATTGTAATCGTAACTAAATGTACTTTTTGAATAAATTCAATAATATTATAGTTTCTTAATAAAATAGTGTATAAAAACGTCACCAAAGTTGAAAAATTTTTGAAAAATCTACAAAATTTGTGTTTGCTGGACAATAACACCAAAATTTCTCAAGTTTTCTTAACGAAATTATATATCATTCGAAAGATCTCAGTTTCTTCTTTCCAAATCTAGTAAGAAATTGAAAATCGGATCGTTATCAAAAAAGGTACAGGCTTATAAGTGCGCAAAGGTAAAAAAACCGGTTTTTTAACCATAAATCCGGATTTTGGAGGTGTCCGGCATATTTCACTATTGGATTCTTCTTTAACTCGACAAGCCCTACAAGAAAAATAATATGCGGTCCCAGGTTTCTTGGACTGTCGCACCGTGTTATCCTTGATAACTGGAATATAGCAGGAGATGTTTTGGTAAAAATAATAAATAAGGCGCTGGAAACAGGTGTTTTCCCAGATAAATGGAAAGAAACAATTATAACGCCAATAGAAAAAGTAAAAAGGACTAAAAAAGGTGAAGAATTCCGACCAATAAATTCTCTGAAGACGTGTGAAAACACTCTTGAAAAGGTGGTGAAAGTTCAATTGAAAAATTATATTGATAATAATAATATCCTATCAAAATATCAATCGAGATTTAGAAAGAAATACTCATGTGAAACGACATTAAACTACGTTGTAAGTCAATGAAAGCAATAAAGAATAAGAAAATGATGGCTATATTTCTTGATTTTAAAGGAGCTTATGAAACTGTAGATAGGATAGTTTATCGAAAGAGATGGAAAACGAATTTGAAGTACCACAAGGTTCTATTTTGGGGCTCTGCTATTTATCTTATACATAAAAAGGGTTGGCAGTATTTGAAATACATGTATTTGAAATACGTATTTAAAATATAAATATGTATTTTGTATTTGTATTTTAAATACATGACGGTAGAAGTGTTTTTTATTTTAAATACATGACATGCAAGTATTTTGTATTTTAAATACATAATTTACATATACTGTATGATTCGTCAAACCAATAACAAAATATTAGAATCGCTAAAAAAAAACTATACCAACTCTTAGAGTTGGCATCACCACAATTCAGATGTCAATTCTGAAGCATCTTGTTAGAGGTGGAAAACTATCGATAGTGTCACTATCGAAAGTTCTCGATAGTTTGAAAAACTTTATCGATATATCGTTTCAAGACTATCGAAAGCTAGAAAAACTATCGATATATCGACGATACTATCGAAGTTGTATGGTTCTCGTATAATGTACATAATTATTTACACTAAAAATTCAAAACAAAATATTTTTAAACAAAACAAAATAAAATATAATTTTATTCGTCTGTTCAATAAATAACAAAACTAAAATAGTTTTATGATAAATAAGTGTGATCCGTGGAAGAAATTTTCCATCATCCAGTTATTTTTGTTTATTAAAAGCAACATATTTTCTATTTTTTCCTGTAGTGTTGTACCATTTACTATCGATAGTGACTAAAAAATATCGATTGTTTTCAATTTTTTTAATCGATTGCAGAAATAAAATAACGATAGTCACAAAATAAATTAACTATCGATAGTGCCATCGATAGTTTTCCACCCCTACATCTTGTCACAAGGCATGATACAATTATAACAGGTACATGCACAAGCCATGTCAAACTTTGTTTACAAGCTGCAAAAATGTTAGTGTATGTGTGTGAATAAAATGTTTATAGTGTTGCCAATGAATTTACAAAAGGCTGTGTCTGCAATTGCACATTGAAGAAAATTCCACTACACATCTTTTGTGTAGGTTAAAATTAAGAGAAAAATAAATAAAAATAGAACCCAAATTAGAATTACCCACAGAATATACAAGAATTTAATTCCATGGCCTACACATGTGAGTAGAAATTACACACTATTTAACTACACACAGAATGGCAACACTGAATAACTATAATCATGCAAGATTGCCGCGTCTGCAATTGTACTTTAGTTACCCTGTAATTGCTATTTTTATAAACAAAAGACATTTGTTTCTGACAATTTTTCGATTGTTTATACCAACAAAATACATGTGTTTTTTGATGTTGGAATTTTGTTGTAGTCGTGCATGTACCTAGTATAATTGTATCATGTCACAAGGCGTTTTATTTGCAGGTGGTACTATTACAACAATTATAACAATACAAAAACAACATGCTTGCTTTTGCCTTGGGAGATTGTGTTCTGAAGTCGTCGTCCAGACTTGACATTTTTAAAATTCTGCTTTGAAATTGCATAAGTGTCCACATTAGGAAATTCTGGTTTTGCAGTTAAGTATTTAAAAATTTTATTTCACAACAAATTTGCCTGAAAAATTAACAATTATTTTAATTTTTTGTTACATTTTGTGTTTTTCATACAACTGAACAAATAAAATAAAATAAAACTACAAATACACCTGCAAACTTCAAATTAACAACTGCGAATTTCAAAACAAAAGAGAATTGCGAGCACATGATACTTCGTACTAGGGATGGGCAAATAAAAAAATATATCGATATATATCGTATCGATATTTTTGAACAGCATCGATATATATTTTTTTCAAACATCGATATTTCGATATAGCGATATTTTTTTTCCCACAAATGTTGCAAAAATCTTTTAAGTTTAAAATAAATACACATACTTAAATATCGTGCCATAACCGCCAAAAAAGTTTAAACGACATCATTTTGAGAACTTAATATTTTGTTAGCGATTTCTTTAAATATTAACATGCTTATTTATACAAATTATTGAGGCTTTATAAAGCGTTTTAAACCAGATCTCTATGAAAAATTTTCCTTATTAAGCCTTTAGAAAGCCTTAATAATTTTTATAAATAAGGCTCTTAATCATTGTTTTATGAATGCTCAGTCTTGAACACTTCAAACTTCATCGTTGCAGAATACGAGAAATATGCACTGGGAATCCATTAAATAATGATTTAATATTTAGAGAAATCGCGAACAACTATCTAACTTAAATTTTAATGAATTCCAATAGTGGAGAAAACCAAAGTTGATATTGACCTCCTGAAGGCTTCATTAGTCTTTACTTTCTGTTGCCGTTCTGTTTCTAAGTTTTAATTGTTACTTTTTCTGTAATAAGTTGATGAGTTTGGCATCGTCCATTGATGTTTCAATATAGTTTTATGTTTTTCTGGTAAAAATTTAATTTTTTCAAATTCATAAAGCACAATAACAGTTTATTTTGAAAGGTTTTTATTTTACTTATGCTGACACCTACTATATACATTACATTACTTAACAGTTTTTTTATTTTCACAGGTTGAACCGAAACAGAATATAACGAAAGAGAAAATCTAACGGCTTGTATAAGATTTCTATAAACAAAAAAGAGTCATCTGATTAGTAACAGAACAGAAAGTAAAAACTAATTCTGCCTTGAGGCTTATACCCACACAAACCAAATTTGACATTTAGCTTAGTTAATAAATAAACGTCAGCTGGATTAGTGGGGTCACCTTATAGATGCGTCTTTTCTGTTATGAAATTTCTCTATTTTTTCTTCGCATCACTAGCAGTCATGCCAACATCCTAGCGTTAAAAAAATGGCTAAAATTTATAGAGCTCTTAAAAATATCGAAACCCGATACTCGTAAATTAGAATCGATGTATCGATATATCGGTTTTTGAAATATCGGCGATATATATCGATATTTATTTTTTCAAATATCGATATTTCGATATATTGATATTTTTTTCCCATCCCTACTTCGTACCCCTCCCCAATCTTCTTACCCCTCTCACCAATACACTCAAGAACTACTGCAACCAATACACTCAAAGAAAAATTGCAAGTATTGGCGAGGACCAACATAAGCACGTATATACATACATATGTACGTGCTTCTAACTAGCAAGAATAGAGTGAGCCTGAACTACCCTGCAGAAAATGCGAATAGTGAAATTGTAGTGATTTACTAGTGACATTGTCAGTAGTACTACTGACCAGGTGTATCCCAGCCAATGTAATTATCTATTGACATTTAACATTAGCTTGTCATTGAAAATCCACCACTAGACTGTAGCAATACTGACTAAGTAGTTCTTTTGGGACCACATGGAGACATTGGAACCAAAGATTCACTAGTAAATTTTAGGGGCTCCAGTCTACAATATCGATATTTCCTCGCTCCATGTCAATAGTAAAATTGTAGTGATTTACTAATGACATTGTCAATAGTACAACTGAATAGGTGTACCGCAGCCAATGTAATTGCCTATTGACATATAACATAGGGTTGTCATTGAAAATCTGCCAGTAGACTTTAGCACTATTCATTTACGACCATATGGAGACATTTGAACTAAAGAATCACTAGTACATTTTAGTGACCCTCGTCTACAATTTAATAAGGGTTGGGCCAACAAACTTAAATACATACATACCTACATACATATGTACGTAAGTTTTTAACATTATTGCATAGCATAATAAAAAAGAAAAACAAACTATTTACGCGTTCATTGGCAATATCAACAGAAATACATTGGAACTGTTGTCTCTAACGTATATCTACTCGCGCACAAAAGGAAAATTGTCAACATTTCAACTAGTGCAATTGTCGCTAGAGAAAAGAGTGTTGACATAGAGACATATAGTTCTAGGTTGACTAGAGGGTAGTAACACCACCTCTAAATACATTCATACATATAAACATAAATGATGTGGAAGTATTTTGTAGTTTAAATACATACAAAAAATTAAAGTATTTTGTATTTTAAATACATACATACATGACCAGCAAGTATTTTTTATTTTAAATACATAGCCTGAAACATGACCAGCAAGTATTTTGTATTTTAAATACCGCAAGCCATGTATTTTGCCCAACTCTGTACATAAATGATATGCCAAAATTGCTGGGAAAAATTTAATATAGTTCTTTATGCTGATGATACGTTCATATACACGGTTGCATATAATGATTTAGAATGTATGTCAAATTTATATCACGATATAAACAAAATAAATAATTGGTTAAAAATTAATAAACTGAAACTTAATGAAACAAAAACTAAAATACTAGAAATATATATGAACAACAATGACATTTTCGAAATTAACAATACGGTGATTGAAAAAGTAGAACAAATCAAATATCTAGGCTTCATTATAGATAAAAAAAAACTAAAATTTAATGACCACATAAGCTACACATGTAAAAAAATTGCTAAAAAATAGGGTTTCTGCAAAGAATATGAAATAAAATATCACAATCAACTGCAATAAATGTTTATAATACAATTGTTAAACCCCATTTTGAATACGGCTCAACCATTTTATATACGTGCTGCAACTCAACGCATCTTGAAAGACTGCAAAACAGGGCAATGAGAATAATATTAAAGTGTGACCGACACAGTCAAATACGAAATATGCTGGAAAATCTCAAATGGATGAATATTAAACAAAGATTGCAATTCAACACAATCCAATTTATTAGAAAAATTAAAAATGGAAGTGCACCAGAATATTTATTCGAGCAGATAAAATATGTAGGAGAATGTCAACCATATGAATTTGGAAATGCTAATGATTTCCGAATTGAAAGGGTAACATCAATACAAATGCAACGATCTCTATTCTACAAAGGATTGAAGTTATTTAATGAATTGCCAAATAATATGAAAAATGACAGTATATTTAGAAAGAAATGTGTAAATTTTGTTTTATATAATGTGAATATTTAATTATTTTGGTTTTGTCAAAGTATTTTTAATACTTCTAAACAAAGAAAATTAAAGAAATATCATTGTGGAGTTTTATAATAATCACTTTTTTATAATGTAAGGACGTTTTGTTTTGCTAAGGTAGACCCACCGGTGTCCAAGATCATGTCACAAATTATTTATTTGCTTAGGACCTTTAGAAAAGATTACACACACATTTTTTTCTTACAATTAATTTTATTATTAAAATAATAACTCTTATATCTACTTAGATTTAATTAAATTATATCCTAAAGCAAACATTTTACAGTTCCTTACTGAAAATCAATCTTTGCTGGCTTCACAGCCCCTGTAATACTATCCTGATACCGATTGTCCACTACCGCGGTGTAACCTCCGTAGTAACTGTCCTTTAACTCCTATACTGGAATTCTCCTATATTTTATTTACTACCGTAGTAAATGTTCTTTAATTGCTACTAGTAGTTTATCACAGTGGTAAAACCTCCGTGATAAATCACCTTACCCAAACACTGCTCGCACCAAACAGAGCCCTTCTCTCATATACGAGCACTAATTTCATACTTTTTGCTGGCTGCGCTTCGTTGTATAACATTCGTTGATCTATCTGCTTAGTGATGACGTTTTAATACTAAAACCATATGTTAGCTATGTTAAGCGAGTAATGTTCATTGGATGTGCTGTCACTTAATGTTGCTAGTACTCACTAGAAGACTTTAAAACTAAAATCCGTTAAATTTAAATTGCTATTCTACTATTCTGTAGTACTAATAAAAGTAAATAAATGTTCAATAATTAATTAGTTAATGCCAAAAAGGAAATATGTACAATAATAATTGGTATAGCAATAATATAATATAAAATAATAATAATACAAATATATGACAATTTATAAAAATACAAGAAAAAAATATTTGTTGATGACAAAAACGAGCCTCACAGCGATTTTTATCGTTACAATAATAATAATAAATTTATTACTCATTAACAGCGTGACCATATTAGCTTATTTTGAGCTAAATTTAGCTTATTTATTTCAGATTTAGCTTTAAAATTTTCATTTAGTCCTTAGCTTATTTTTTTAGCTTTTTTAAAAACCTCATTTAGCTTTTTTAGTCTAAATTGCGTGTTCTCTAAAAATATATTAAAGACATAAACACCGTATAAAAATTATAGTCTTTTAACATTGTAAAATAGTTTACAAAAAATACAAAATGTAAATTGTACAACAATTTTATAACAGAAATGGAAAGTTGAAAAGTAGCAGATAATGGCAGAATGGTTAGAATTACAATGGAAAAAGTTAAATTCATATTAGTGGTCAAAACACTTTTTGAGTTTTTTGGGTATAAAATTATTTGACTTGAGTTGAGCGTTCATTCAGCGGCATCAATTAACTTAAAACAAAAACTTGAAATAGCCTTAAGCCTGGATAACACTATGTACCGATTTTCGTCGGGCCACCTCAATAAAGTCATAAGTAATAAGCCAAAATGGCATTATTACTCAATTAATTCTGGAATAAGTCTATATGGGCTTATTACCAATGCAGTGCACATAGGTCTGGAGGGCCACATTTTTTGGCCAAAAGTCAAAACTTCTATTTTAATATTTTGTGTCGAAATCGAATAAAAAACACTTGAAATATTACAAAAATGCAAGAAAAAATTTTTAGAATTCAATCAAACGTCATTTTATAAACCAAAGAAATACATTTTTTTTAGCTGGGTTGATAAATTTATACATTTGGTGTAATTTTGGTCTTACTTTAGATTACAATTTACAAGTAAAGAAATAATATATTTTAATCTCTAAGTAATGGAAACTGATGACAATGGTAAGTGTTCGAATACCTAGTAGCGAAACATTCAATATTAGTTATGGATATAATAAAACATTTATAAAACTTTCATAACCTTAATATCAGTGACTGTTACTTTTTGCGACAGAAACATTAGAGTATAACTCAAAAAGTACAAAAAAGATCAATAAAGTAACAATGCTGTGAATTAGAGTAATATGTTGTGCATCCATCGCTGGTAAAATTTTTTGCAAATTGTTGCAAATTCTTCGATAAATGTATTTTTTTTAGGCAAATTCTTCTTCAAAAATTTCGAACTTCTAAAAATTTAATATTTTATGTGTGTTTAGTTTTAATATACTTGTATTTTTGGCTTTTGTAATTTTGGCCAAAAAATTTGGTTCGCCAGACCTATGTGCAATGCTAGAAGCACAATTGAACACTACCCTTTGTAATTATAGTAATCTGTAGCCTCTGCGTGACCTGGGTGAATCTCAATAGGGCAACCGTCTATAAATTAAAGACGTATAAAACAAATAAGACTTAATGGTGACACATTTAACTTACCAAGCGCTCCCATACACTGAGCATATCCAAGTACTTCAAACTCTTCGACAAGTTCTTAAACTTTTTCCCGTTTTAAGGGAAAATTATTTATATATAATGGAGACCAAACCCTCCACACTTCGGCACAAAAGCTCAACAGAATTACACATACTGTTGCTTTTCCAACTCCAAACAAATTACCGATAGTACGGTACTCTGCGGACGAGCCCAGCGCATACAAGCTAATTGCTACCCTCTTTTCTAATGGTATTGCTTCTCGTATATTGGTATCGTTTTTCCGCAGCTTACTTAAAAGTTCGCACAATTTAAAAAACGACCTCCGACACATCCTAAAGTTATTTTGGAAGAGACTTTCATCAGCTGCTTGGCAGTCTCTCTCCCAGAAAGTTTGACTTCGATCCTGAAATAGTTAAAAGTTTTATAAATAATTCACAAGAACATACTTATATATATACATAATTATGTGTATATCCATGCATTATGTAACTTACAAGTTTCCAAGCGAGTCTTTCAGTAGTTCGCGACAATTTAACACCATTAAGCAGTCGCAGCTGCTCTAAAAGCTGGGAATGCGTCTGCTTTAGCTCCATCAGGAAGTTCAAGCACATATTAGAATCCTCCATAAGTCTTACCATTGAAGATATTCTTCTTGTCAGAAAAGCACTTATCAACTTTCGTTTTTTTCCATCCATAATTATGTTTTGTTTTATTTTATTTATTACAAAAAATATACTTTTTACTTTTGATTATTATTTTGTTTTTGTTTTGTTTGACAATTCTATTTGGTTTTGACAGCTAGTTCAGATAAACTGACGATACACTGCGATAAAATTTAGAGAAGATACCAATTTTACGTGCTTCGCAAGTAGATTCGTATTGAATCTACTTCATTCGCTCTCATAATTTTATATGGCGAATCCAGTTGATTCAGTCATGATTGGGGAGTGAAGCATGAATAGAGCACGAAGCAGGTATCGTGTAAACATACTATGAAACTCTGTAACGTTCTACTGTAACGTCCATTGCAGTGGTGATATTAGCAACATCAATAGAGCAGTCTACACGAGTATAATTATTACCAATTCCAATTTCCCTAATAGTTTGCCATTTGCGCTTTGATTCAAGTGCAGAACCAAATCTACTAGAATAATGTACAACAGCCAAAATAGCCTTTAGATAAAAGTATGCGGACTATATGGATTTCGATGCGTTAAATTCAAATCTGCTTTCAGTTTTTCTCTATCACGTAGAGATTTTTTTATGGGCGTGGCTAATTTTGGCTCTTAATTAGTCGGCCATATTAATATATTTTATTATAACTCGAAAACCGCTATTTCGATTTTAATAAATAATAAACCAAAAGACGCGCCACAAAATTTTGTTAAAAAAAATTATTAATAATTTTTTACCTATCTTTTATGGTTTCGGAGTTATTCAGAATTTAAAAAGGAAAAAAAATTTTTTATGCAAAAATCGCGTAATTTTTTACATGAAAATTGCAATAAAAAAATCAGAAACTCAAAAGATTCATATTTTTTACATTTTTCTTAAAACCACATATCCTAGGTGAATAAAATCAAGATTTATTGCTGGATTTTCACGATTTATAGCTTGTTTTATTCCTAGGATATGTGGCTTTAAGAAAAATTTTAAAAATATGAATCTTTTGAGTTTCTGATTTTTTATTGCAATTTTCATGTAAAAAAATTACGCGATTTTTGCATAAAAAAATCTTTTTTCTGAATAACTCCGAAACCATAAAAGATAGGTAAAAAATGATTAATAACTTTTTTTTTAACAAAATTTTGTGGCGCGTCCTTTGGTTTATTACTTATTAAAATCGAAAAAGCGGTTTTCGAGTTATTGTAAAATATATTAATATGGCCGACTAATTTAGGGGCAAAATTAGCCACGCCCATAAAAAAATCTCTACGTGATAGAGAAAAACTGAAAACAGATTTGAATTTAACGCATCGAAATCCATATAGTCCGCGAAATTTTATCTTAAGGACAGCCAAAAAATGTTATTTTGTTGTACAGTGTAGTCATCATTTATCATTCTATTTGTACATTTTCTGGCAGATCGATATAAATTCAACATCTCTGGTATTCGGAAACGCTTCCACCGCAAGTACGCTACGTCTCTACGTTTAATGGACTCTTGTATATCAGAGTTGAATCATGGTTTCCGTGTTGCCGTAAATGTTTTATTTGTTATAGGTACTGAAGCATCATATACTACGTTTATACGCGCACTATTTGCAAATAAAATTATTTGCAAATAAATTAACTCACTGTTTATACGGCATAGCAAAAGTACACCAAATTGGTAACACTTTTATAGAAAACTTACTTATGTTGACAAAAAAAATATAGTGTAAATGTACGAAATTATTTCATGTCATTATTTTATTCTATCAATGTTTTTTGTTGCAATATTTATCCATTTATTGTTTCTTGTTATCAAACATTTGTAAGCGTGGCAACCTCAAGCACTTTATTTGCAAATAGTGCGTTAATCGTGAATAGTTTTCTGAATTAGTAAGTCGCAATAAAAACAATAATATGGCAACAATTTCCTGTTTTATTTGCAAATAAGCCCTGCGTATAAACGTAGTAATAGAGATTTAATAAATTGTGCTCTAGAAATGAAAGCTGATCATCTACATGTATTATACTGTATATACTATCCCAATTTACATGTAAAAAATCTCTATTTAGGACGTCAGAGTTCAAATTCTTGAAGTCACGCTAGGTATATGATTGATTCTTGTGTCCAATAAACATCTGCATGAAACTTAATAATGATGTTTATGAAATGTTCGCTTAAATTTTTTATTCGTTTCATCCTATTTCATACAGATGAATAACTATGAAACAATAACAATGAACACTCAATAGTTAAGAACGCAGTAAAACGATGTTGGTTTGTTCATATATACAAGAGCATACAAACATTCACAAATGTGAAACAGAACATGCGTTGAGTAAATCTCGATTAAGTTCATGCAAAAACAATATGCTTTTAAAGATCAGTGTTGCCAGTTGAAGGAAAATACTAGAATAATCGCCGAAAAGGAAGTTAAAAGATGTTAACGAGATCTAAATTAAATTTAGTTTTTAATAGTGAGAGCAACCTCGGTAAAATATTTAATTTATAGACATAAGTTAAATGTACACATAATTATCTTTCTTTTAAATGCAATATTATTGTTGTTTAAAATTTCGTATTTTTGCATTAGGGTGATAATAAAATTGTTTGAGTTTTATTATAAATATTAATTTCAAAAATAATTTTTAGTTATATTTTTGCTTGGAAGTATATAAATAGTTATTTTCGCTTGGAAAGGAGTACTTTTGTTGTGTTTTCTTTAATTTTTGTCACACAACTAATAAACTATTAGGCCGCGTTTACACATGTGTGCCATGTGCCACACAAGTGTAAAAAAAGCGTAACCACTAATTACTAATGGACAACTGTTTGATTCAAACATGTATTTATTAAGGGTCAAACCCACGATATCGACACCGTTCGACTTGTCGCACACTTACATTCAAAACAAAAACAAATTTTAATATTTTGTTGTTGTTTCAAATGTAAGTGTGCGACAAGTCGAACGTTGTCGATATCGTGGGTCAGGCCGTAAGTTAAATAGTTCCATACATAGCTAATAGACAATTTTATAGAATCCAACATGATTGGAAACATGTCTGAATACATGTCTGAATCAAACAGCTTTTATTATTAATTAGTTGGTTACGCTTTTTTTTTTGCAAATGGCACACAAGAAATGCCAGATGTAAACTCAGCCTTATGAACTGGTTTAAGTTCTTATTTATTTAAATAGTTCGTACATAAAATTTAAAATATAATCACAAAGTTAATTAAAAACTGTATAACTTCCAAGCTGCTGGATCGATTTTCTTCAAACATTGCTTACAACACTCTCGATAAACTCACCTTTCAAACAATAACAAACTAAATGGAAATTGGTACAGACGTTTTGGTTCTGCGAATGCGTAGGCTGACACACAGATGCACACTTGAAATTTATAAAACTCCTCTTGTTTGGTCGGAGGTACCTGATTACTAAAGAACAGAACATTATTACTTTAAATTTCTTTTTCAGTACATGTGCTTACGCTGGTTCGACATTTTTGTAAATTTCGCTCAATCATAATAAGAGAACATAATAAAACACAAATGATCATTATTTTATGTGGTTTATTGAAATGCAATTTGAAAAAAGAGTAATTATCAGGAAAATTCAATATGATTTTAAAATTATATTATTGCAAAGAAAACCAAAAACCAATGCGTGATTTATATATATTTTTTTTTTTAATACATATTTTTATTTATTGTATCTTCAAATATGAACTAACAATAAGTATTCAAATCTTAAATCTAAAATATAATTATTAGGCCCGACCACTGTCGGATATAAATTTAGAGATAGTTATAAATAATACATAAGTAGTGATAATCAAAAAGAAGAAAAAATAAAATAAAATAAAATAAAAAGTATTTTCAAGCAGTCCCATCTGGAGTGTTGAGTATAAGAGCACTTGTATCCCTCTTTTTTAGGCGGACGTGTCCAGTAAAGTTCAAAATATTACGAGCAAGCGGATTAGGATGTGACTCGAGTTTTGTTAAATATTTGCCTGCATATTTTGCAATTTCTTCAACCACTAGTGGCATATTCAAATCACGATGTATATTTGACTTTTTTATATACCATGGAGCCGATGTTATTAATCGCAAAATTTTATTTTGCCTTCGTTGGATTCTCTCGACATTGGAAGCTGAAGCAGTGCCCCATAGTTGAATTCCGTAGTACCATATGGGTTTCAAAATAGACTTGTATATCAAAAGTTTGCAATCTAGACTGAGGGTTGAATTTCTACCAATCAGCCAATGTACCTGAGTTAATTTTAGTTTCATTTGGGTTAACTTAGAGTCAATATGGTGTTTCCAAGTAAGCCGTCGATCAAGGTGTATACCAAGATATTTCACATGAGTATGTTGAGGGACAACTTGATTGTTAATCCGAATGGGTAAACACGTATCTCTTCGTAATGTATATGTTACTTGAACACACTTTTGTTCGTTTACCTTCATTCTCCATAAGTTTAACCATAGTTCCAGCTGGGTAATGTGTTCTTGAAGATATCGGGATGCCTCGTAAGGATTTTCATGCATACTAAGGCAGGCTGTATCATCAGCAAATGTGGAAGTGTGGATATTGCTGCTCAGAGGCATATCACAAGTATAAATCAAATACAAAACTGGCCCCAGTATACTCCCCTGTGGCACACCGGATGAGATAGTTTCAGGCATGCTCATAAAGTCTCCTTCCACAACAGTGAACTTCCGGGCAGTAATGTAACTTTTCAAAAGACTTACAACGTTTATTGGCAGGTATGTTTTTAATTTTAAAATTAGGCCTTCATGCCACACTTTATCAAATGCCTGAGAAACGTCGATAAACAGCGCAGAACAATACTTCTTTTCTTCAAATGTTCTTCTTATAAATTGGACCAATCTATGAGTTTGTTCAATGGTGCTATGCTGACTTCTAAAACCAAATTGATGGTCCGGTATGCACCCACTATTAACTAGAATTGGGGACAATTTTGTCATGAGCAGTTTTTCGAAAAGCTTTGACATTGTTGATAGGAGACTTATTGGCCTGTATGACTCAGCCTTGGTAAGGTCTTTGCCCGGCTTTGGAATCATTTTAACTTTGGCAAGCTTCCAGCTATTTGGATAATACTGCAGTCGTAAAATGGCGTTAAAAATAAATAACAGTATTCTAATTGCAATACGAGGCAACTTTATTAGCATCTGGTTACTAATTCCATCAAAACCCGGAGCTTTCTTTGGGTTGAGTTCAGAAATTAGTTTTTGCACATCACGCGTCTTAAACTTTATTTGTTGAGGGGGTAGAGCGACTACATTTGGCAAATCAATTACACCAGTACATGTGTTTGGGGTAAATACGTATTTTAAATGGGCAGCAAATATGTTACCTTTTTCAGTATCGCTTCTTGCCCAACCTCCGGTAGATGTGCGCAGAGGTGGTTTAAACTCAACGGGTGTTTTAAGCTTTCTAGCAGCACGCCATAAAGAGTAATCAGATGCTGGTGTGACATCAAGATTTTCCAGATAGTTTTTAAGAGATGCACTTTTTTCATGTGCAAGCAGCTCTTGGAGTCGTTTAGTGCACTCTTTAAATCTAATTTTATTCTGGGGTGATCTGTGCTGTTGCCATTCCCTTCTAGCTCTTCTTTTTTCACATACGAGACGTTCAATATCTGTAGAATATAGTCTATTAAACCCAGTCTGCGGATAGGAGGTAGTGGAATGTTTAGCAGCCTGCTTAATATTTTCGTTAAGATTGGCAATGTTAGATTCAACATCATCAGGTGTTCTTAGTCTAATGTTTTCCGTGCAATGACTACTAAGATATTTTTTGAATCGCAGCCAATTTACACGATTTATCAAATTGGCATATGGGTAAGGTAAATCACTTCTTAATGGGCTACAAATTGTAACGATCGTGGGAGAGTGATCGGACGAGAGATCTAGAGAAGCTTCAATTTGAATTAAATCCCTAGAGATATTTTTCATAACGCCAAAGTCTATTACATCCGGAATTTTATGTATGTCAGTAGGCCAATAAGTGGGCTCCCCACTTGAAATGACATCCAAGCCCATTTTGGAAATTGTATTGAACAACGCTCGACCTCTGGGTGTAATAAGACGCGAACCCCAGAACGTGTGTTTAGCATTATAGTCGCCAGCTGCTACGAAACAAGGACCCAGAGATTTGTAAAAATCCTCGTATTGATGCTCAGTAATTGCGAATCTAGGAGGAGAGTAAATTGATGATATGACAAAATTATTGGAAAAATTTTCAATACAAATATTCGTTGCTTGTAAATGTTCTTCACAAATGTTATCAATAATATAATGCTTGAGTCTTGACTTTATTAAAATTGCTGATCCACCGCATGCTCTTCCTCTCGGGTCCTTTGAATCATATAAGGTGTAGCCATAAATTTTAAAAAGGCTTCTCGAAGTCAAATGAGTCTCAGAGACCAACATTATATCAATATTTTTTTCCGTGAGGAAGTGCTCAAGTTCATTTTTATGTTGGCGAATGCCGTTTGCGTTCCAGAAACATATTTTTAACGTGTTCATGGTTTGTTAACTAAAGCTTGAAGCATTCGCAACATTTCTTGCATCATGCTAGTCATATTTGTTGTAAAATTGTTTATAGTTTGCACAAGATTTTCAATAGTGGCTTCAAGGCGATTATAATTAAAGTTTGAGTGTGTATTTGTAGAATTATTTTGCGGTGAAACATTTTGTGTCGGAATAGAACTAGCCTTAGCAGCATCTGCATACGATACACGGGAAGTAACTGGTTGGCTCATTTGCTGAAAAGTGGCAGAGTAAACGTTTGCTGATTGAGCTGGAGCTAATTTAGGTTTTTGCACCATAGTCTTCTTTACCAAAGAGTACACACGACAACCTCTGTAGTTAGCAGTGTGATTTTCTCCACAATTACTGCATTTTTTGTTATTTTGATCTTTCGGTTTATTGCAACTAGCAGTGCCGTGCAACTCGCCGCACACGACACAAACAGTAGGTAATTTGCAGTAAGTTTTAGTATGGCCATATTCTTGACAATTATGGCACTGTACGGGTCCTGAACGCTGGTGTGGTTCTTCAACGGTTATTTTTCGATATAAGAGATATCTTAAATTATATATTGGATGGGTCTCACTCTTTTTCAATTTTATATCATTTGGCTCAAGTTCAACGCGAAATAGAGGTTGAGGGATCTTTTCCCTAGTTATTATGTTCGATACATTTTTTACTTTAAAGCCCTGGAGGACGAGAGCATCTTTTACTTCTTCGGGAGCAACATAGGAATCTATGCCCTTCAACACAATCTGCATACCTTTAGCACTCTTGAGCTGATATGTGTAGAAATTTGTTTTACTTTTTTCAAGTTCAGAAACCATTGTGCGAAAATCTTTTTCTTCATAAATTTGAATTTTCGTTTCATCAATATTACCACGTTTTATTGGAACAATGTGAAATTTATTCTCACCAATGACCGAAATTAATTTTTTAATTAGAGCGTTTGAGTTTTTTTCTCTTAAATAGATTGGTGGCGGCTTGGAGGTTTTATTCGCAGATTCAGCGGGTTTTTCATTATCATCTTGCAATATTTTAAAACGGTTTTGCCGATTAGTAGAGGATGCGCTGTTATCCCTGGACATCTTTGGAACAGATGCAATTTTAGTAGAATTTGGGCTGCGCCCGCGCTTTAAAATTGTAATGTATCTGTCCATTCCGACTTGGACCTTGGGCTTTGGGGTGCTCTTATCTTCAGTGACAACTTGTTTAAGTGATGACAACGAGCCCGAAGCGGATGATATCGCTGAGTTAAATTTAGAAGTACTAGGCAATAATGTCAACGATTCACTAGATGGCATTGGACAAAGCGAAGTTGATCGCTAACGAAACTGTGGTTTTGCCGTTAGAGAAAGTCTATTATCAGATTTTTGGTTTTTATTAAGAGCTGAGCTTCAGCGTGATTTATATAAAAATTATAAATTCAGTTAGTGTTAATGGAAAAAAGTTTCATATGAATTAAGCATCACGTTCGAAATTCTGTGTTTTTATATTATGATGTAAAAACATAATTTTTTCGACTGACGCTGTATTCCACCCAATGATGCAACGTTTTTCAGAAAGTAAATTTCTTGCTGCCGAAAACACCCGTTCCGAAGACTCACTGCTAGCTGGTATGAAAAAATCTTAGAGCTTACTTGGTATAAAAGAGGAAATTTAGACTTATTTAATTCCCAAACTAGTTGGAAAGATATACATCGAATTTTTTAACTAAAATTATTATTAACAGGTCAATATTATTATATTTATTCATAATTTGTTTGTGTAATTGTCCTATGTATGGACATTTTATCGAAAAAACTTTTTATTTCAAGCATTTTACATTAATTTTATATTCTTGTTCATTATGTTATTTTCTTTTCTTTGTAAATTATTTCTTTTTTCGTCATTTAAATAATATTTTTGTGACATTTTGTTTCATATGGCACGCAATTACTGGAAATATTCCTGTAAAAACAGAATCAGTATTGTCTGTTTTCGCATTCAAATACAGAAACAATTTTTTCACAAATAGAGAAACGATGGAATTTCGTGTTTCACACTTCTCAATATAAATACTATTTGAAAAAACATAAACATGCATATCTATGGATAATAAAAATACATATGTACATATGTATGTATGTGCTATAAAAATACCTGTAAATACTAATGAGATTGTATAACCATGAAATTCAAAGCTATTTCAACAATTTATTTTTAAATTTAAATCTGATGAAAAGTACAATACTTTTCTTCTGCAGAACATTTTAGCAGAATTTTTTTTACAGATTTAACATTTTCTCATCATCATTTTCTGGCAACACTTTTATTGCGTATTAATAACAAAAAATGAGATGAGAGAAAGCAGCATGAAACAATACTCGTTTCAATGAACAATCTCTTTGTCTTAACAGTATGAAGCGAAATGTTTTCACTCACATTATGATAAAAGCAACACTTTGTTCAGTTTAAAATATTTATTCGAAGTTGGGTTTTAGTGAACAAACATTTCAGTAGTTTCATGGATGGAGTTGTTCATGCAACCCTATAGTGTCCAAGCTGTATGTTGTAAAGACCATATAATGTTTGGAAAAACATGGAGCAGTAATTTGGTCATAAAGCAATATTTTCGCAGTGTCCCCAACTAAAATAAGATCTAGATGAGTGCTATTATTATCCGTAAAGTGTGTAGGGAAAGTTATATTTATCGGTATGAGACCTATTGAACACATTTCTTCTTTGAATGCAGACTCTCTCAGAAGATTTGAGTTAAAATCTCCAGCAATTAGAACATCACTGTATCGCATTCCATATGTTTCAGCATCAACTATAAAGCTGCGATAATCAACAGAGTTATTTGGTCTATACGCACAACCCACTAACATTTTCCTACTAAAATACGAAATTTCAATAAAAATATACTCAATTCTATCACATGCGCTATGCTTGTTGTAGAGGTTATATAATTTTTAACATATATGGAAACACCCCCACCTCTTCCAAATTGTCTATCAGATCTAAACATCTTATAGCCCGAGAATGACAAAATCCCATTATGGACTCCCTCATCAAGCCATGTTTCTGACACACATGCAATGTCAACATTAGAATTTTCAAAGATCCATCTAAATTCATCGATTTTTGGCCTTAAACTTTGCGCGTTTAGGTGACATATATGGAGACATTTTTTCTTGTTCGACAGTATTCTTACAATGATATCTGCCACTGGAACCTCTTTCAGACAACTGACGACTAATTGTGATATAATATTCAATGATTAATGAAAAAGTATTCAAAACTAAACTCAACACAACGCATTTTAAAGTTAAATAAGTTGAAAAAGTTGAAATGATACAAACACACAGAAAATATTACGATGTATTTATATTTTACAATTTATTTGCTAATTCTATCTATCACAGTCAAATAAAACTTATCGTTACAAAATAAATATGTATATGTATAATACATGAGCTCATATATGGAAACTTAATTGTGAACCTATTCATAAGTGAATCCATATGTTAAGGTTGCTGTTAAATTCTAGGTACATAAACCAAGAATTTGTTTGGTGTCACAAGGTACTTGGGACCATGTAACAAAGAAAGGTGCAGTAAAACAAGTCAATTTGTCTACTACGCTATGTCTTTATTTTTCTTCTATATTTATACAAAATATTATAGCTAACTAAACTTATACGCTAAATAATTAGGTCACTTATTAATGCAAGGTAAAAAGAAAATAACTAAAAATGCTGAATTTGTAAAGTCGCTGACCACTGAAGACATTGAACTTATGTTCTTTATTTTGGTCATTGACTGGTGTTGAATAAACAAAAAAAAAACTTATTAGTAATATGACTACACATGTGTATGCATGGGTGTATGTTATGCTGTGACTGCAATATGATTCTTCGGTCACTAACCATTAATGCATTGCACTTATTGTTTATGTTTTTTTTATAAACAAATAATTGCAAATGCATTTACATACATACACATGTGTTTGGATGTTTATGAATTTAATTTTAATGAGTTGAATAATTATGATGAACTTAATTTAAGGGTTGCCAACATTCTCCCCCCGTTGAACCATGTAATGTTCAAATACTGCCGCTGCACTTCAGGTATCTTGTAGTTCGATAACGTATTTGGATGGTGAGCTTTGTCGAGGAGTTGGAGTAGGTATCGCTTCGGGTTGGTCCTTCCTTCTACAAGATGATCGGTTTTTCCAGACCAGATAAAGGACAACTAAGGCGAAAACTAAGCTCAGCGTAAAGTAGATTATTGCTTGATGATGCCGATTTTTGTTGTTGATGAGTTTATGCAGTTGTGACATGTCGGCCTTCTGAAGTTGGGCTTGTAGCTCATTTAGTTGATCAGTATGAGTTTGTAGAACCTGCCGCGTGCTGTTGAATATTGTTATAGGCTCACTTATGTTTGTCAGAGCATTAATATTTTTGAAACGGAAGTACGATGTTTGGATGTTACTGGATACGTCATAGTGTCCCCGAATGGTGACATCGGCTGTCTTTAGAATACAGGTTGGTTCAATCTGAAGTATACCAGAACCGTGCAATGTGAATTGCATTATTTCAGTTCCACAAACAGCATAAACTTCAGTGCTATTTATTGTGGAATAAATCCATTTGTTTTTGTTGTGTAGTTGTATCCAAACGCCTTGTTCTCTTGATGTAACTAGCTTGCAATTTCTAGCAGGTTTTTGATTAAAAAAATTAATTTCGCAGGACGAAGCCATTGATCCTTTTCCGAAGGTTGATTGTTTGTTGTCGAAGATAAAGACATCGTTGAGCCGGAATGAATTTGTTATATCATCATTCGACAGTGGAATGTATTCATCTCTGAGTGAATTAATTGCCAGATACGGTTTCTCCGGTACTATGACAAAAAGTGTGCCGTTCCTGTTTGAGGGAACTCCAAATATCTTTAAGAGTTCAAAAGGTTGTTGGTCGATCAATGGTAATTTGACTTCAAAGATGACCTTGTTTTCTGTGACTCCTGCCTTAGTTCGCATAAGTTTGTAAAGTTGAATCAAGTCGTCTTCTTTGACGGGTAGGACTCGCGACACTGGTAAATGTGCCTTGATCACGTTTAGTTCTCTCTGAAGCTGATTTGGTGATAAAAGAGAAGGACTAATTCTACCATGATGGGAGTCCGTTAAGACGTTTATTATTTCAGCTTCAATTCGGCGGAGTCGCGTTGCTGTTAAAATCAGCTCACTAGATAGAAATGTTGTTAAATATGCGATCTTTAATTGATGATGGTCGTCCGTTACTCGATTTTGTAGCCTTGTTATTTCATTTTGTGTTTCATTTAACCTTGACTGCAACGAAAGTTCTGTTTCTTTGATAATATTAAGAGTAGAATCAATTATGGATGTTTGATTTCGTAGTAATGAGTAAAGATGCTCTCTGCCCGTTTCTGCTTGGCGTATCGTGTGTTCCATTTCGGTGGCATAATCAGAGTCGAGAACACCAAAGAGACTTCTTGCTACGTTCCCGATGATGTTGAGGGCACCTCTACGCGAACGACCAGACATGATCACGTTCTCATCTTGTATCAGATCGGCCTGAAGCTGTTTTAGGTTGCTTATGAAATCGTGACACATGTTTGCTTGTGGAGAAAATTTGCAAAGATTGGAAAACGTCTCCAATGCGGTTGAAAATGCTTTAACTTCTGATCGGAATGGAACAAGATCGTAATACACCATTATTTTCCATTCTGCTGTGATTGTTCTTGCTGTGCCTATCCCTTCAAAATACAGGCCGGGATCCTTGCTGAATACCTCAGAATTTATTGGTTTGCCGAGAACAGCAGGGAGTAAGAGAAGGGTGAGCAAGGTTGTGTATAGTAAGCTGCAGCCAACAGATTTAGGTCGCTTGGTGGGAGACGAGTCTGGTTCGGGTGACCTCTTTAAGGTTTTGTTTGCAGGTTTCTCATTTGTTTCCTCATTCATTTCCTCATTTATTAAGGGGGCCAAGCGATGAATAGCAAGTGACTTAATACCTGATGACGTTTTGACCTTGACTACTCGTACGAAGCCATCATGACCCTTGCAGATATTTACTATTCGACCAAGGGGCCATTTCATGACTGGCACATTGTCTTCTTTGATGATTACAAGTTGACCTTCTTGAACGTTTGATGAAGCTGTTCTCCACTTATGTCGTTGTTGTAATTCTGAAAGGTATTCTTTTGACCATCGATTCCAAAAGGCATGTTTCAAGTGAGACACTAATTCCCATCTTTTCGCGAGTGATGACGTTGGCTCTTTTGCCTGTCTGTCGAATTGAGCGGTTAACGGTTCTCCTATTAAAAAATGGCCTGGTGTTAGGGCCGTTAGATCATTCGGATCTGATGACATTGGTGTTAGCGGTCTTGAGTTCAGAATGGCTTCCACTTCTATTACAACCGTTTCCAACTCCTCATGGGTCAGAGAAGCCTCGGCGGTCGTTCGAAGAAGTAAGTGTTTGGCTGATTTCACGGCAGCCTCCCATAGACCTCCAAAATGGGGAGCTCTGGGCGGGATGAACTTAAATTCTATTCCTTCCTTTGAGCAGGCATTTTCTATTTTTTCTTGGGAACTGGAACTGAATATAGCTGTCTTAAGCTCTTCAAGTTTGTTTTTACTTCCAACAAAATTTGTTGCATTGTCGGAGTACATCGTTTGGCAGCGTCCACGGCGAGAAATGAATCTTTTCAATGCCCCTATGAATGCATCAGTGGTCAAATCAGTAACTACCTCCAAGTGTGTCGCCTTGGTGGCAAAGCAACAGAATACTGCAATATACACCTTATGAGGGCGCTTTCCTCTGAGCTTATAATGTACCCAGAAAGGGCCACAGTAATCTACCCCAGTTGTGATGAATGGTCGACCTGGGCTTATTCTGCAACTTGGTAAATTGCCCATTATTTGATTGAACATTCGTGGCTTAGCTCTTGTGCAACGTATACACTGATGGACCACAGATCTTGTCATTGTTTTCCCTTTCAGAATCCAAAACCTTTGTCGTGCTGTAGCTAGTAATTGCTGTGGTCCACAATGATGATTTTCATTATGTAGGTTTACCAGGATCAGCCTTGCAATAGGATCGTTATATGGTAACACGAGCGGATGTTTGGCGTCGTATGACAGTTCTGATGCTTCTAAACGCCCACCTACTCTTATTAGTCCTGCTGAGTCTAAGAAAGGGCACAAACTTTTAAGCGGACTTGCTCCTTCGACTATCTGAGACCATTGAAGTGTTTTCAATTCGTCTGGGAAATCAGATTGTTGCATTGCTCGCACTATGATGTGAAAAGCATTCTCCAGTTCAATGGCAGTGATGCGACTTCCAGTTTGGGTTGAGGTTTTTCTGATTATCTGAGCGAATCTTAGTACATAGGCTACAGTGTGTTGAAGGAAGATAAATGAATTTCTATGGTTGATGCTGTAAACCCAGTCTTCGACGTTGGATGATGCTGCAGGAGTCACGATTTGAGTCTTCATCTTAAACTCCAAATTGATAGCGTTCTGAGCGTTCTTTTTAAATGGTCCCGGCCAGATACATTCTTGGCCATGCAAGAATGGAGGGCCATAGAACCACAAGTTCAAGCTTGGTAGTTTTTCTGGAGTTACGCCTCTCGAAATGAAGTCAGCTGGGTTTTCCTTTGATTTGACGTGTCGCCATTGACAATTGATGGTTATGTCTTGTATCTTGCTGATTCGGTTAGCCACAAAAGTCTTGAGTGATGAAGACGCTGAATTTATCCAATATAAGACAATTTCTGAGTCAGACCAAAAGAAAAGCTGTTTGTCGTCGTACCGTAACTCCCTTTTTACTTTGTTGGCTAGTTCTGCTCCTAGAAGTGCTGCGCAAAGTTCCAGCCTTGGTAGGGATAACCTTTGGAGAGGCGCAATTCTGGACTTGGAGCACAACAGTCGGACTATTATTCCTCCATTTTTGAGCTTGGATCGAACGTAGACTGCTGCTCCATAAGCCCTTTCTGATGCGTCTACAAATACGTGCAATTGGACGTGCGAGGCTATTTGACCATTGAAAACATGTCGTGGTATAGGAGTGTTGTCTAATGTATTTAGTGACTTACGGAAATCAAGCCATTTCGTTGTGAGATCTTTAGGGAGTTCCTCATCCCAAGATCTTTTACCTTCCCACAGTTGTTGAATGAATATTTTGGCTAAAACCACGACTGGGCCTGCAATACCCAAAGGATCGTAGATTCGTGCCACATCTGATATGACAGATCGTTTTGTTATACTTGAGGTTGGCTGAAGATTTGCCTTTAGGCAAAATTGATCCGAAGATGGGCTCCATATTAGTCCTAGTGCCTTGATTGATGCATTTTCGAAATCAAGGTTGACTTCTTGATCTTCTTGTGGTATATCTTGGAGTAGATGGCGATGGTTTGCACACCATTTACGTAACTTGAAACCAGCTTCCTTGAGCAAGTCTGTTAGTTGGGATTGCATTTCCTTAGCTGTTGCTTAACTATTAGAACCGCTTATTCCGTCATCAACGTAGAAGTCCTGGCCCAAGATCGTTGCACCCAGCGGATATTTGTCCATACGAGTGGCCGCTAGCCTTTGTAAACATTTCGTGGCCAGGTACGGGGCTGATGATGTGCCATATGTAACGGTGTTTAGTTGAAAATGGCGTAGAGGCTGGCCAGGATTCTCTCTCCACAGAATTAGTTGAAGGTTCCTGTCTCGTTCGTCTACGAGGATCTGACGGTACATTTTTTCAATGTCTGTGGTAAAGACAAATCTGGGTAAACGGAAACGTAGAAGCATTCCGAAGAGGTCCCCCTGCACGGTTGGACCTGTAAGTAAAATGTCGTTTAATGAACGATCTGTAGATGTTTTTGCCGATGCATCAAAAACGACTCTGAGCTTAGTTGTGCTACTTTCTGGACGCAGAACGCAATGATGTGGAATGTAGTAACGTGGGCCGCAGAGAGTTTTTGGGTCGATTTGAGTCATGTGACCTGAAGATCTTGACTTCATGAAGTCCTTGTATTGTGTTTCGAGCGTTTCATCTCGTCTGAATCGTCGTTCCAAAGCACGGAATCTGGAATATGCTGTTGGTTCTGATTCGCTAAGTGCTGCCGCGTCTTCAGATAAAGGTAAACGAACAACAAATCTTCCATTGGGATTTCTGGTTGTGGTTTGAATAAAGTGAGTTTCACATGCTTGTTCAGCGGCTGTATAATTGCTTTCTGTAGGAACATCTTCAACCTTCCAGAATTTTTCAATTAGTTCGCCAGTTGACACATCCTCTTCACTTAAAACTGCGCATATCGCTTCAGTTGTGCTGTTTTCCGATACTCTGCCACTGGCGATCCATCCAAGTTTTGTGTTCAACAATATTGGAAGATTATCGGCCAACTCTATTTTCCCGTTTTGCATAAGACTGAAGTAGTATTCGGCGCCTAGCAGAATATCCACCTTTCCTGGTTGGTCGAAATATGGGTCAGCTAAGTCTACATTTGGGATTTGCCAATTTGAAATGTCAATTTGTTGATTTGGTTGTGGAGGGATGATTGTAGGGAGAACAAAAGCGTCTAAATTGGTTGCATAATTGTTATTTCTGGCTTGCAATTTAACATTTATGCGCTTTGTGGCCCTTCTTCGTGCGTTTCCAATACCATCAATGCATAAAAGGGCTTCAGCTGAAGATAAAGACAATCTTTTTACGACACGCTCGGATACTAGATTCACCTGAGACCCGGAATCCAATATTGCTCTAAATTCTCCCGAATTTCCGTTGGCCGCTGTTAACCTTACTCTTGCTGTTGCAAGTAGTACATAACCCTGGCGCGACGGCGGGTTGTTTGTGGCAGCTGATGTAACAGTCACATTAGTAGTGTTAGGTGCAACATCTGTTTTCCGTATATCATTTGAGTGCTGATCTGCGGGTTTGACTTGATTACCATGTTTTGATGAATTGTGTGGCTTGGAATTTGAACCTAAATGCAATAATGTATTATGTTTTTTGTTAAATTTTTTGCAAGGTCTTGATGTGCAGGTTTTCGAACTGTGATCAGCTCTGAAACAGTTTACACACAGTCTTTGTTGTTGTACCCAGCTTAGCCGCTTTGCTTCTGATAGTTGTAGAAATTTCTGGCAATGGAAGAGTCCGTGGTCGCCGGCCTTGCATAATTTACAGGAAACATAGTGTTCATTGGCAGTGGTTGCAGATGATGACACAACTTTAGGTGATGACTTATCCCTTTGGCGGATTGATTCCATTGATTGAAACTCAAATTCCAAGAATGATAAAAACTCAGCTAGAACTGGCACGTTCCTTGGATTAGTTAACGATTGCATGTACCTTACATGTGTGCTTCTATCAAGTTTTCTCATCAGAAGCTGAATAAGAATTGCATCCCATGAGGCTGTTGCAATTCCTAAATTGTTTAAAGCCAACATACACTCCTTGGTGGTGTCATGAAGAGTCTTAATCGCTGAAGCAGATGACGTAGCTGCAGGCTGATCAATTAATTTCTCTACCAGGTTTGCCACAAGAACTCTTTTATTGTTGTAGCGGTTCTTGAGTGTTTGCCAAGCAGTGGCATAATTTGTTTCTGATAATGACAACTGACTTATTAGACGTTCAGCTTCGCCGGATAAGTTACTTTTCAAATACCACATTTTCTGAATAGCTGGTATTGGTTGCTTGTCTACCATTTCAGAAAATAAGTCATGGAATTGACGCCATTTCAGGTAATCCCCACTAAATTGAGGTATAGTTAAATTTGGCAGTTGTAACGACTTGACTTTACAACTGTTTGTCATTAATTCTGGTGCTGCTGTTTGAGTGTGCATACCATTCGGTTGAAGGTTGTCTGCCTGCACGAAAAGATTAACTAGAGTTTGCTGCATCAAATCATATAACGCTTCATATTCATTCTGATCAAGTCCATGCGCAGCTGGAATTGTAAACTGCTCATGAACTTCATCATATAGAATTTCTATTTTCTCCCATAATTTCTTTATGTTACTTATGTTCAGGTCAAAAAACTGTTTTGGTTTATCCTCTATAAATGTCAATGAATTTAACAGCCGTTTCAGAGCTGCTAAACGCATATTTAATTTGCGGATGATGCCAGGAGTACTATTAGGATCGTCAGGCATCGGTGTAACTCCTTGTGCTTTAGTTGTAGCCTTTGAAATTCCGCTGGACCTAGTGGGAGCTTCAGGTTGATCTTTAGGTTCGGCCCTAAGACGTAAAGTTTCCTTATTAAATATTTCCAAGTATTCCTCGGCTATTTTTTGGATTTTGTCATAATAGCCCTCCGCGAAGTAGTCTAATTTCATTGGGTCATCGCAATCTTCCCGAATATCCGAATCCGTGTTTTGAAATTTATCCCAACACTCCTGAAGACGTCTCGAACGTTCCTCGAAGTAAGCCGCTGTTTTTCTTTCAGCTGGGTCTTTTTTGAAGTTTCTTATTATCTTCTGGATATCTTCGCCCGTTGAGATTTGAAGGTCCAATAATTTTTTAATTGTCTCCATTTTTACCCAGATTATTTGTTATAAAAATGTTTTGTATCACCAATGTTAATCAATCAATTGTCCTGTTAAGGTGCTTGATCGCTCAGGTAGCGTGTTAAATTTAGCAATGAGTGCTTACAAGATCCTTACCGCTGGTGGGTGGAACTTGAAGTTCAGAACTGTTTTGGGTCACCAATGTTATGGTGCTTGATCGCTCAGGTAGCGTGTTGAATTTAGCAATGAGTGCTTACAAGATCCTTACCGCTGGTGGGGGGAGCTTGAAGTTCAGAGCTGTTTGGGGTCACCAATGTTAAGGTTGCTGTTAAATTCTAGGTACATAAACCAAGAATTTGTTTGGTGTCACAAGGTACTTGGGACCATGTAACAAAGAAAGGTGCAGTAAAACAAGTCAATTTGTCTACTACGCTATGTCTTTATTTTTCTTCTATATTTATACAAAATATTATAGCTAACTAAACTTATACGCTAAATAATTAGGTCACTTATTAATGCAAGGTAAAAAGAAAATAACTAAAAATGCTGAATTTGTAAAGTCGCTGACCACTGAAGACATTGAACTTATGTTCTTTATTTTGGTCATTGACTGGTGTTGAATAAACAAAAAAAAAAAACTTATTGGTAATATGACTACACATGTGTATGCATGGGTGTATGTTATGCTGTGACTGCAATATGATTCTTCGGTCACTAACCATTAATGCATTGCACTTATTGTTTATGTTTTTTTTATAAACAAATAATTGCAAATGCATTTACATACATACACATGTGTTTGGATGTTTATGAATTTAATTTTAATGAGTTGAATAATTATGATGAACTTAATTTAAGGGTTGCCAACACCATATATAAAAATAAGATGTAATATATGGAGCCATATAAAAAAGTATGCATTCATCAAAAAAGCTTGCATTTATTAACTCGACCTTTTTCTCTCTTTTTTTATCACTGCCCAGCTACAAAAATATCCATGGAGCATATATGACATCCCATATATGGTTCGGATCCGAAAAATGAGGCTATATGACCATATATGATAGTATATATGCATACATTTTCATACATGTACATTAGCTATGGCATAGTTTATATGGGATTTCTTAGTAAGGAGATTTCGAATTGCAAGAACCCCTCATTTTGTGAGGTTCGGAAAAAAATATTCGAGACAAAAAATGGTGGCGGTCAGTTTGGGGCAAAGGGCTCCGCATCGTGCTCAAAGTTGAGGGTAAAAACAAAAAAAAAATCATATAACTTTCCCGGATGTCACCGCTACTAACCGCCTAACTCCCCGTAAGGAGAGGGTATATGGCCATATATGATAATATATATTCATACATTTTCATACATGTACATACATATGTGTAAATTCATATTCAAATTTATTAAAATTACTTTTTTTAAGATTTTAAACATCGAAGTTGTATTTGATGAAACGTTTGTTTGGATAAATGATTAAAATCGAACTAGAAAACCCATCTTCGTACATACAATTTAATTTAATAAAAATTTAGATACTAATACAATTAATCATTAAAAAGAATTATCCGTTTTTTTAACAACAGTAGTTTTCAATAAAATTTTTTGCAGTTATATGGACTTTTTTTCTTAAAAATATCTAGAGTATTTTCTATAAAATTAATGACAATATCCTTTTGATTATTTCATTTATTTAATAGGGCCGCAAAGTAAAAAATCGTACAAGAATTGGGTTTATTTTTTAAACGATGAGGCTGTACGAATATAAACTTTGCAAACCGTTTTTATTTTCTAATAGATTTGCAATTCACCAGTGATAAAAAACAGAGGCCGTATTCGATGTTTGATGCAAATGTTCTTGCGTTAGTGCAAATGCAAAATATCGTAGCTTTTCTTTGAAATCCAACAACAAAATACACACACAATCCAGAGAAAATCTACGATATTTTGCATTTGCACTAACGCAAAACATTTGCATCAAACATGGAATACCGCCAAAGAAAAAGTTCGAGTAAATAAAATGCAAGCTTTTTTGATACAATCTTATGTGAGATATCATATACGCATATATTTTTATATGGCTCCATATATCACATCTTATTTCTATATATATGAAGAGCTTCATAATTAAATTTCCATATATGACCTCATACATTATAATACATTTCATATATTAGTACATATGTATATGAATTCATATATAATACTTTTGCCATGTATAATCCTAAATATGTCCATACATGAATTCATACATATTCATATATATTTAAATACATTCATATATTAAAAATATATGAACCATACATAATTTTTTTAGCTGGGTACAAAGATTTTCTCTGAACATACTTTTCGTCTATCTTAAACCGTTAAGGTGGTCCCCATACAAAAAAAATTCTTTGTCAAATAACTAATTTATTTTTGGCATGTGTTCGATACATTTTTCTATTTTGGGCAACGACTTAAAGTAAAAGTATTTTTTCTTCTTTGTCCCGGCATAACGCACTGCTATAATCTTCTATTAATTTTACGCCTGACGATATGGAGTTTTTGCAATATGTTAAGCGCTTGCTTATAGTCTTCACGTTGTTCCCAGGTTTCTGGATCGCTATTTAAATAAGTTGTTGGTAATCCAAAGCGTGGAAAAAAGTTTGCTGTCCCAGGTGCTACATAGTGGCTCAAATCCTTCATTACTTTTTGTAGTACTTCTGTGGGAGCTAAGGTAATTCTCTTCACACCTGTGAACCCAATGACTGGGCGAGAACGACCTTTCTCTTCACTGGCGCCGCTATTTATTTTGTCGTCTTTTGCCTCATTATCATCTACGCCGTTAGTGTCTTCGTTTGATGATTCGTCCACCTCTTCGTCGGACAACTCTTCCTCATATTTTTCTCTATCTTCTGCAAAAATACGAATATCATTCGCAGTCACAGGTAAAATTCTGGTCAAATAATACGAGAGCAATAGGTTCATCACTAAGGTACTAGAGATGTCCACAAAATTTCTTCACCAAACGCTGCGAAACTGTGTTATCAATTGCATTGTAATGAGCAATGGCTTTTAAAAATCGTTGTTTGGAGCTTCGATGGCCTTAGTCGTACTAAACCAAGCTTTTACATAAAGTGTGACGATGAATATACTGACCTCGCGGACTCCATAAAATTCATTCTTGGTTAAACCCAGATATTCTCGAAATAAGAAAATTTTAAGGCAGTATATCCCTTTCGCCATCCAACGAGCATGACTGATGGCTTCTGGTGGTGCGAAGTGAAACTTTTTTATAACTTCACATAGAAACAGTAACACCATTTCAAGAAATTCCTTGTAGTCGCCTCTGGGTTGTTGTTCGTCGGATTGAGTACGACAAAACCTCTTGATCTCAATTCTACTGGCTGCTACTTCATCATCTTCTATGCCAATATATGGTTTGGTTTTAATATTTACCCATTGATCTTTAAAACGTGCAAATAATGGCACCCCTGGCCCAGAAATTTTGCCGAATTTAGCTTCGCACACTTCTTTCAATAGCAGTTCGTAAATATGATGTCTGCAGGGAAGATAGAGAACGTCTCGTTCTAGCATTTGCTGAAGCAACAATGATGCACCTTGGTGTTGGCCAGGGTTCGTTGACGTGGTGTCGAAGGAAATATCTTGAACACGGTCAGCAATTTTCCACTCAAGCAAAAGCTCGTAAATAGCTTCCGCCATATGTTTGCCTTTTCCTTTACCGGATCGTATTTTCGGTACGCCCAAGAGTTGCTCGTCCCCATCAAACGTGACAACAATAGGAAGTCGATCGACTTTTTTCCCAACGGCTTGCAAGTCTCACAGCATTTTCCCATCCCAGTGCACATTGAAAAATGCGGCATTAGCAAACTAAAAACATATATTCCAGTGTGTACTATTATGCACAACTATTTTACATATACATATATGTACATATGTATGCATTTATGTAAAAATTACCTTTGGACTTTCCATCAAAAGTTTTGCAATCTGCTGTCGGTTTTTTGTACGAGCTTGTCGAAGAGATGTTCGGTTAATAATATAATTTTTAGGGTCACGTTGAAAAGCTCGTGCCGCAGCAATCAATATACGAACTAGTTGTATATCAGATGTCTTACATCTGTCGAAAACAGCTAACAGATCCGGAGTAACGCATTCGATTTTGCCTCCTGGTTCCTTTGCCACTTGCTTAGACACAACAATTTCATCATTGACAACTTCGTGGTCGGCCAATTCGCTCGATTCGGTAGATGAAAACCTAAATACTGAAATTATGTGGTACACATTTGTATATATATAGTTCTCTCAAATAAGTCTTTATAATAATATAAAATATATATATATATGTACTAAATATTAATTTACCCGCTGTTGTGACTTCGTTTTGAACTTTTGAGCGTTTTTTTTCTTGCTCCTCTCTTTCCAGTCGCCTTTTTTGTGTTTCAGCTAGAAATTTGTCAACACCAAGCATGCACCCTGGACGCCCTTTTTGTCTTTGCAATTGCAGAAATGCAGCATCTTCCGGATCAGTTACCATTTCGAGAGCATTAACATGTGCGATAACAAAAAGGTCATCCAATGTGTCGACGAACTCAGCTTCTTTTTTTCTTTGTGTTGCGCTCCCTCTCAAAGTACTCTTGCAACGCTTTCCATTCAGCTACCAAACATGTAACTTTTTTTCACATCGATTCTGTATTTCGCTGGAATAAAGGCTTGACGCCAGAAAATTATTACTGTATCCGTTACCAAGTAAGCAATTTCAGAAGCAGTAATTGTACGTTGTCCAGTGCCATAAAAAAACAGTTTAAGCACTTGTTTTCTTGACGGCAATTTCGTTTCCATTATATTTGAGCACGATTGATCTATTAAAAAAAGTTCAGTATTCGATCTCAAGCTGCTTGCAATGCTATAAGCGCTTGCTTATAGTCTTCACGTTGTTCCCAGGTTTCTGGATCGCTATTTAAATAAGTTGTTGGTAATCCAAAGCGTGGAAAAAAGTTTGCTGTCCCAGGTGCTACATAGTGGCTCAAATCCTTCATTACTTTTTGTAGTACTTCTGTGGGAGCTAAGGTAATTCTCTTCACACCTGTGGACCCAATGACTGGGCGAGAACGACCTTTCTCTTCACTGGCGCCGCTATTTATTTTGTCGTCTTTTGCCTCATTATCATCTACGCCGTTAGTGTCTTCGTTTGATGATTCGTCCACCTCTTCGTCGGACAACTCTTCCTCATATTTTTCTCTATCTTCTGCAAAAATACGAATATCATTCGCAGTCACAGGTAAAATTCTGGTCAAATAATACGAGAGCAATAGGTTCATCACTAAGGTACTAGAGATGTCCACAAAATTTCTTCACCAAACGCTGCGAAACTGTGTTATCAATTGCATTGTAATGAGCAATGGCTTTTAAAAATCGTTGTTTGGAGCTTCGATGGCCTTAGTCGTACTAAACCAAGCTTTTACATAAAGTGTGACGATGAATATACTGACCTCGCGGACTCTATAAAATTCATTCTTGGTTAAACCCAGATATTCTCGAAATAAGAAAATTTTAAGGCAGTATATCCCTTTCGCCATCCAACGAGCATGACTGATGGCTTCTGGTGGTGCGAAGTGAAACTTTTTTATAACTTCACATAGAAACAGTAACACCATTTCAAGAAATTCCTTGTAGTCGCCTCTGGGTTGTTGTTCGTCGGATTGAGTACGACAAAACCTCTTGATCTCAATTCTACTGGCTGCTACTTCATCATCTTCTATGCCAATATATGGTTTGGTTTTAATATTTACCCATTGATCTTTAAAACGTGCAAATAATGGCACCCCTGGCCCAGAAATTTTGCCGAATTTAGCTTCGCACACTTCTTTCAATAGCAGTTCGTAAATATGATGTCTGCAGGGAAGATAGAGAACGTCTCGTTCTAGCATTTGCTGAAGCAACAATGATGCACCTTGGTGTTGGCCAGGGTTCGTTGACGTGGTGTCGAAGGAAATATCTTGAACACGGTCAGCAATTTTCCACTCAAGCAAAAGCTCGTAAATAGCTTCCGCCATATGTTTGCCTTTTCCTTTACCGGATCGTATTTTCGGTACGCCCAAGAGTTGCTCGTCCCCATCAAACGTGACAACAATAGGAAGTCGATCGACTTTTTTCCCAACGGCTTGCAAGTCTCACAGCATTTTCCCATCCCAGTGCACATTGAAAAATGCGGCATTAGCAAACTAAAAACATATATTCCAGTGTGTACTATTATGCACAACTATTTTACATATACATATATGTACATATGTATGCATTTATGTAAAAATTACCTTTGGACTTTCCATCAAAAGTTTTGCAATCTGCTGTCGGTTTTTTGTACGAGCTTGTCGAAGAGATGTTCGGTTAATAATATAATTTTTAGGGTCACGTTGAAAAGCTCGTGCCGCAGCAATCAATATACGAACTAGTTGTATATCAGATGTCTTACATCTGTCGAAAACAGCTAACAGATCCGGAGTAACGCATTCGATTTTGCCTCCTGGTTCCTTTGCCACTTGCTTAGACACAACAATTTCATCATTGACAACTTCGTGGTCGGCCAATTCGCTCGATTCGGTAGATGAAAACCTAAATACTGAAATTATGTGGTACACATTTGTATATATATAATTCTCTCAAATAAGTCTTTATAATAATATAAAATATATATATATATGTACTAAATATTAATTTACCCGCTGTTGTGACTTCGTTTTGAACTTTTGAGCGTTCTTTTTCTTGCTCCTCTCTTTCCAGTCGCCTTTTTTGTGTTTCAGCTAGAAATTTGTCAACACCAAGCATGCACCCTGGACGCCCTTTTTGTCTTTGCAATTGCAGAAATGCAGCATCTTCCGGATCAGTTACCATTTCGAGAGCATTAACATGTGCGATAACAAAAAGGTCATCCAATGTGTCGACGAACTCAGCTTCTTTTTTTCTTTGTGTTGCGCTCCCTCTCAAAGTACTCTTGCAACGCTTTCCATTCAGCTACCAAACATGTAACTTTTTTTCACATCGATTCTGTATTTCGCTGAAATAAAGGCTTGACGCCAGAAAATTATTACTGTATCCGTTACCAAGTAAGCAATTTCAGAAGCAGTAATTGTACGTTGTCCAGTGCCATAAAAAAACAGTTTAAGCACTTGTTTTCTTGACGGCAATTTCGTTTCCATTATATTTGAGCACGATTGATCTATTAAAAAAAGTTCAGTATTCGATCTCAAGCTGCTTGCAATGCTAGTTGATGTTGACGACATTTTATTTTGTTTTTATTTTAAGAACACAAAAAAAATACTATATCACAAAAACACAGATAAAAAGAACACCATATATTAAGATGTTGTGATAATAAGTAGCGTAGATTACATAGATAAAATGAGAAGTGAATAGGAGGCAGTTTTAATAAAACTCCACAGTAATGTATTATCTTTAGAAAAATTTTAATGACAAGTAATAAGTATTTTCTGAGAAATATATAACATCATTGTTCGAGGTCACTTATATGTTTGACTCCTATAGCCGCGTCCACAAAACTGTTAAAGGGATAAGAGTAGTTTTATACAAATTTCGCCTTTGTATGGGAGCCCTCTTACGGAGTCGAGATAGGGCATATGTATGTTTAGAGGAAATGTTCAGGATAGAAAATTATTATGTGCCGGTCGCACAATTTACCCCCCCCCCCCGTGAAGGCACCATAAAAGCAGATTTCTTAAAAAAAATTATTAAAAAAATTATTGTAGCTATGCTACTTATGGGGCGATACAGGGGTTAGAAAATATTTTTCGTGATATAAATAATCGACACTATTACAGTTATAAATTTATTTTTGTTTTGATTCCTTTGTACTTAAACCAGAGCACGAAAATAAACGAAACAAATTGTTTGATTTTCTTTTGTTTAATTCTTTGGAGTGAGAGAAACAAAAACAGTGAAAATGATTGCTCAATTTGTTCAAGGAAAAAAGAAAAAATTTTGTTGCTTTGCATTTGCGTATATACAGTGAATAGCGACAACAAACTAATAAGACAAAGTTGTTTGTGTATTTCGTATTGCTGGCACGGCTGCCAGATGTGACGATTTATCGTCATTTCGACGATTTTTGGTGCCGAAATAGCAAAATGACGATTTGACAATTTCATCCTTAAAATGGACGATTTTTCAACAGTTGAAATGGGAAGCTTTTTATGAAAAGTCTACTTTTAAAATTCATATGTATATGCATAACCAATAAAAGATTTTGGTGTAATTTTGCAGACTCTTTCTTAATCATTTATTGTTTAATTTAAAAGTATTTATTTGTTGATGCTTTAGGGTTCAATTCAGAAGAAATTCTGAGCCATTAGTAAAATTTCTTTTGGATGAGTTTGATTTAAAAATAACGAATGATCCATTACAACATATAACAAAATGCAATACCACTATCGTTGCAATTTTTTCAAAGCACCTTGAAAAAATCCAATCGCAAACATATGTATCATATTTTAGCTAACACAAACCAATTATTACTACAGTAGATTATAATGATTGAGTTTTTGAAACTTCTATAAATGGAAAAAAAATTTTTATAGCTATTCTAAACACAAAAAAGTAATAGGTATAAATAATTTTATAATATGAATTAAAATATTTGTAATGTCAATTAAAAAATTAATTAAATGTTTACCTATAAACAATCATTATATAATATAATTTTATTGCATTGTTATTTAACACTTCAGTTTGTTTTATATAACCAAGCAGCATAGCTACAACCGGGTGTCCTAAGACACCTCTCTTCTTTTTTTTTGTATGGGGACCACCTTAATGGTTGAAGATAGACGATAAGTATGTTCAGAGAAAATCTTTGTATTGAAAAAAATATTGGAGGTTGGTCATACATTTCACTTCGATAGGATCGCCCTAGGGGCAATTAGAGCCCTGCAAGTAAATTTTGTACAAATTCCCTCTTTGTATGGGGGCCCCCTTAATGAGTCGAGATAGGACATAGGTATGTTCGGAGGAAATGTTGAAGATAAAAAATTACTGTGGGGCAGTCCTACATTTTACCCCTGTAGGAGGCAACATAAAAGCGGAAAAAACGGATTTCTTAAAAAAAATTATTCAAAAAAGTATTTTATGTATGGGGACCACCTTAATGGTTGAAGACAGACGATAAGTATGTTCAGAAAAAATCTTTGTAATGAAAAAATATTGGAAGTCGGTCATACATTTGACTTCGATAGGTACGCCCTAGGGGCAGTTAGAGCCCTGCGAATAAATTTTATAAAAATTTCCTCTTTGTATGGGAGCCCCCTTAAGGAGAGGAGTTAGGCGATCGGTGTGCTTAAAAAAGATGTTGGACGGAGAAAATTAATGGGTGCTTGTCATACATTTGACCCTGGTAGCGGTGACCCCGGGAAAGTTATATAATTTTTTGTATTTTTTTTTTGCTTTTACCCTCAACTTTGCTACCATCTGACCGCCACCATTTTTTGGCTCGAATATTTTTTTTCCGAACCTCACAAAATGAGGGGTTCTTGCAAGTCGAAATCGAAAAATCGTTAACTACGACATACCTAATGTACATATTCATATTTAATTGAAATTTTTAATTTCAAATTTAAGGTTTTGTTATTAAATTTCAGATTTTTATATCACTACCCAGCTAAAAAAATTATGTATGGTCCATATATTTTTAATATATGAATGTATATAAATATACATATATGAATATGATGAATTCATGTATGAAATATATAGGATTATACATGGCAAAAGTGTTATATATGAATTGATATATGGACTAATATATGAAATGTATTATAATATATGATGACCAGGGAAACCGCAAATATGCAATTGCATGTTTTTTCTTGTGCGACGTATTCATGCGGGGACAAGATATTTATCCGTTTTAGAACTTTTTATTAATTTTGACATCGATTTGTTAGTGCATATTTTTGCATATTTTGCCCTTTAAAGCATATTTGAGCATATTTTACCCTTTAAAGCATGTTTTTGCATTTATCACTCTAATACGCATATTTTTTAGCATATTTTCTAATTTTTAGAGCATAATTTACGCTTTTAGGTTATATTTTGAAATTAAATAAATAAAATAAAATAAATAAAATGTTTTATTTTAATTTGCTTACAAGCTTAAGTGTTGCACAAAATTTAAATTTTTATTTTTCGCCATCTAAGTCTCATTTCTAATGTATGGAACATTTTCGTAGTTATTACGGACGTTAGTTTCAATAAAAAATTCGGTTTTTCTATTTGTGACGGACTCTACCCCGAGTAGACGTTGAAGGAACATTGTCAATATATATAAGTTTATTTAGATGTGGCATGCAACGATTTTATTTGAAAATCTATATTGACCTAGATTGTTGTTTATTGCAATAAATATTATACATACAAATCTTGTCTTATTTATCGAAAATATAGTTCCAAAGTTTTAATTCTGATATCGTGATCTCTTTTGAACTTGAAGTTAAATTTTTACGAGATTATCAAAAAAAAAAAAATAATTCGTATTATTTGCTTTAGTCAAAATATGTACGGCTATTTTGTTTCAACGTCCACTTCAAACCCAGATTATTGTTTTTAATACGGCAGTTATTCTTGGTTAATTTTTTTTTTTGCCTTTTTGCTTATTTTATATGCAAATGTTGTAGAATTTTTTAATTAAAAATATATTTTCATTTCAAATGAACCAATTTATTTTATTTTAAGAGCATATTTTTTGAGTTTTTGTGCATATTTTCAAGTTTTTAGTGCATATTGAATGCGCATAAAACACTTTTTTTAGAGCATATTTCTGGTTTCCCTGATGATGACATATATGGAAATATAATTATGAAGATCTTCATATGTATGTGGATCCATATATAGAAATAAGTTGTAATATATGGAGCCATATAAAAATGCATGCAGACATGGTAGCTCACATAAGATCGTTTTTGCAATCAAAATTAATTCAGTAAAGTGCGTCTTTGACTTGCGCACGAAGGGTTCCGTACGTTGGGCCCTGCGCATTTTTTTAATAAAGCGTTTTTTTAAGTTTTTGACGTTTTTTCAGCTGAAATAATTCTTTTTGTTTACTTTTGGTTTTTTTTCATTTTTGCGATTTTTTTAATTTTGAAGAGTTTTCCAATTTGGTGATTTTTAAATTTTGGCGATTTTTGCGGTTTTTCGCGATTTATTTTCGTTTTAGAAATTTTTTTTAATATGGTGATTTTCGTTTTTGAAGATAGGTCTTGTGTGTTTTAAATAATCGATGCAAATTTTCTCTTAAAATGATGAATCCAATGTCTCTTAGTTCGTTTTTAATTATTTATCCAACAAATGTTTCATCAAATACAACTTCGATGTTTTAAATCTTAAATATGTACATATATGTATGAAAATGTATGAATATATATTATCATATATGGCCATATACCCTCATTTTTCATATCCGAACCATATATAGAATATAATATATTCTCCATACATATTTTTTTAGCTGGGTATAAACATTCAAATTAGAGCTATTATGAATTCGAGAATAGCACCGTTAATGAGAGACGAATTAAACTATTTTGTACCTACACTCTGAAATATTTTCTTGTTGCAAAAAATACAGTATAAAAATCAAAGCAACTAAGAAATTTATAAATAAATTTGTTTGCAGAACATTTGTCGCTGAGCTCTGCCAGTATAAATCAGATGATGACCAGCCAATAGAAGGAACTATCGATAGTAATACAAGAAATGTTCTAACAAAATTAACTGAAACACTTAGAAGTGTTAAGAAATAAAAAAAAGTAAAACATGACGAATCAACTATTTTATTAAACGTGAGGCATTTTTATAAACAAATTAACAATATTTATTTATAAAAAGGCCTCAAGCTTAATAAAATAGTTGATTCTTAACAATAAAAGGTCAAAGAAAAGTTGCAAAAATCAATAAAACAGGACTCTAGTGGCATAATGATTGATTTTATATGTTTTGAGAAATCCAGGAATAGGACTGAGAAACTAGATATTAAGGATTGCTTTCGATTTCCTCAACATCTAAGATAAGTAAAAGGATTTTTCAAAGTTAAGTTTTACCAAAACTAAAGAGGAGAATCGCTTACATAAGTCCTAAATATTTAAACGAAATTATTTTTCTGAAAGCGAGATTAACCGATTAAGACAAAACCTCGGTTAATTAATCGAGCGATGAGCCGATTAAAGCAAAACCACGATTAATTGAATACTCTGGTGAATACACATGTTGATTTGAATACATAATTTTAAGATTCATTCTAGGGGCCTGAAATTTGGAATTTATGAGGATTATGGAAATTATACTTGTGCCGGTTACCCTGGAATACTTGGTCATCAACAATCAGATGCTGAACAATTTAAAGAGTGGAATGTCGATTACGTCAAACTTGATGGTTGCTATGCATTACCTAAAGACATGGATAAGGGGTATTCTGAATTCCAACAAATTTTAAACAGTACAGGAAGGCCAATGATTTTTTCATGCAGTTGGCCTGTTTATCAAATATACGCTGGAATAAAACCTAATTTAACATTAATAAAAGAAAGTTGCAATCTATGGCGATATTATGACGATATACAAGACTCTTGGGCATCTGTGGAAAGTATTATTGATTATTTTGGGAATAACCAAGAAATAATTGCACAGTACGCGGGGCCTGGTCATTGGAATGATCCAGATATGGTAAGTACGATTCCTTCAACTTGATTATGCCAGTGCGGTTTGAAAGATAACAGTTGTATTTTTTTTTTTTTTGTTTTTATAGTCTTTATTTAATGAAAATGGACCCAATTGGGTCTTCGAGTGGATGTGCGGTAATAGCACCACCCTTCCTAACATATTTGTTAATTCTTTTGATTCTTTTTATTTGGTATCAAAATTAAAAGAATCTCTAGTTGAATTAAAATTTAAGCAAAACGCTTACTTCGTTTTTGCTTAACTTTTTTATTCATATTTCTGCCAAGTCTCAAGTACACTTAAATTCTTTCCCACAATTTAATTAAAATAAAATTAATTTATTTCTCACACATTTGTCAAGCCAGGTATGAGAACCATTATGTCAGCATAATTGACGAAATAAATAAAACATTTTTATTTTCCAAGTGTGTTTCAAATTACCAGCCAGACAGTAGTGAAATTGAATATCTGTTTTGCTTAGCTTACGATTGGAATGAATTTGGCAAGATAATAATGAACAGTTTCTAACCGTTTTAAATTATGTTTGTACTCTTTTTTTTTTACTTTTTGTTATTGTATTAGTTTTAAGTTAATTTTTACATTTTGTATAAATATTAAAATTATTGAATAAAATTTATGATTGCTACTTAAATCGTCATCCACTTCACTTCTTTGAGTCAATTAGATTATCCTGGTGTGATACCTGAATAACTAATTGATTCCTCCACAACTTGAGTTATCCTTGTGTATCACTTGGGTAAAAAACATCAACATTCTTTAAATTGCTTATCCTTGTGTACCACTTGGATAAGCCCCACCACGTACATCTCAGTTAAGCCAGGCAAACGAGTCTGGTATTAACACTATTCTTTATTTATATATTATATTTCGAATAAATTTTTTCGGATTTTCGTGGATATCTTTGAATCCTATTTTTCATAAAATATAATAAAAAAGTTAGTTTCTTATTTCGGAAGTAGCAACAGGAAAGTACTTGTGTAATACTACGGACGTACATATCGCACACTAAATCATAAAGAGTCACAATTCAAAATTATAAAAGTTGTTTTGCTATGTTATAAACCAGTTAACTGAAAAAATCTATAACGAGCTCAAAAAATTTTTTTGCAATACAGTATTCATGATACAATTATACTAGGTACATGCACGACTACAACAAAATTCCAACACCAAAAAACACATGTATTTTGTTTATCAAAATAAGCAATTACAGGGTAACTAAAGTACAATTGCAGACGCGGCATTCCTGCATGATTATAGTGTAGCAGTATCTAATTCAATGTTTGCATTACTTTCAACGTCTGCACGTACAATTAAAAGATTCTAGTATTTCACTAATGTTGAAGTCGTACAAGTGACAACTATTCAAGGCCAAGTACAAATGTGCATCGACGGCTAATTTAAGAAAGAGTTTTTTATTGTTGGCACCTGAACAGCCACACATACCTGCTGCACAAAAACACTCGCAATCGTGAGAATGAATTTCTTTTTTAAAACAAGCATCATATTACGGCCAGATTCCACACGAAAATATGTGCACTAATTTTAAGTAAATAATAGATTTAATTTCACTTTATTTTGTGCATACATGTTCGTATGTTTCAACATAAGTATGTCAATATGTAGGGTTAAGATTTATTCTCATAAGTAGTATATAAGCTATAGTAATTTAATTTTAATTTGAATCTGAAAATTACTGTGGCCTAATGCTGCAACTAAATAAAAAAACCATTTAAATAAATGTTCATGTTTATATGGCGATCCTGCCATATTTTTTAGAATAAAGGAATACATAGCATATTTGCTTATCCTTTATCTAAAAATAAGAAAGGACAATAGGATCCAACATACAGAGCTTATGCTAAGTTGGATTCCTGTTAATTATTTTTCGCCAAGATGATGAAGAAATGCCTCCTTATGTGCCCATCAAAGAATTGACACCAGCCGAATTGAAGAAACGCGAAAAGGATTCTACCGACAGCCGTTCTCAATCTCTAGTTTGTCCTTAAATGGACCCAAATTTGACTCAAATCTTGAAGGATTTAGCGGAAGCCGAAGCCCGTTGGGAAAAGCAACTACGAGAGGGCGCAGATCCCAGCCAAAAACCTGAAATTCTATCAATAGGCCCAAAACCCATAAGGCCGAAAAAAGAAGAAGGAAGAAAAGCCAAAATATCCAATATTCCCTTTGCCAAACACAACAAAATCTAGAGGTGGCCGACTAAACAAATTAAAGACGGAACTACGTGCTCTCATGCACCAACAAACTTACGCTTAGGGTGGCGAGCTGAAAAAAATCATAGATAAAATAAGTTCAATAAAAAACGGAATAAAATCACAAATAAAAAATTAAATACCAATTTGAAGCTTTCTATGTAAAAATTTTATATACATACATCCTTATATAAGAATTTCTTGCATTATTTTCGTTTAAACTACAATATATATACATACTATGTACATATTAACAAATACTCTTTGGTAAAATAATTTGTAAATGGCCTTTATTGTTCGAAATTTTTGTTTTCGCAATGAATAGAAATAACAATAAAAATAAGGCTAGGCCAAAAAACCCAGTAGAATACGAAGAAGAGGAAATTGAAGGAGCTATAAAATTTTTAACTGAACTGTGGAAGGATTTAGGAATAGAAGGAACCCCTACTAGGGATGATGTAATTAACAGACGAAAAGTGGAATTAGAAACAGTGTTGTTAATGAGAAAATATCTAGATTGGTAATTATTTTTTAGGACAATATAATGGGAGCAAAAGAATCTAAAGTAGATCATCTAAACGCAAATGTTGTCAATAACGTAGAAATTATTGACCACAAGGAAGAAATTAACTCTATATGGCTACTTATATTAATCCTTACAATAATAACAGCTCTTAATCTACTACTTAAAATTTACTTAGCACATAAAAGATCGCTCAAAAAGCAGTACATTAGTAGGGCAAATGATTTTGATAAAGTTTAAGTCTGAATGGATTGGCAAACTATCCTCAGTAAATGTAGAAATATTAAAACAGAATTTGAAAAATCATATAAATGTCTTAGTATAGACAGACCAATAAAACAAGACACCCTAAATAAACATTTTAAAATTCTTTTAGATTGCTTAGAAAAAACAAGAGTGATCCTAAATACTAATTATGCGCGACTAACATCTACACACAAGACTGCAACAGACGCATTTTTTTATGATATTAGGAACAAAATACTAAAACTAGCAGCCAAAAGGAACATACAAATTGAATTGCCAGAAACAATACATGAACAAACTGATATAAAAATAATTTTTCCCCCTAAAGATGATGAAAACTGTTACGAAATGAACCAAACAGTCGTAGAATTTCTCAGTACAGCTCCGAAGTTAATTACAGACTTCGATGGCAAATCTGAAAACTTGCGTTCCTTTATAGACTCACTATCACTGGTTGAATCTATTAAAGGCTCACATGAAACAACTGCAGTTTCATTAATTAAAACAAAACTCAAAGGAAACGCAAGAAATCTAATAAACACTGAATTATAAATAAGTTACAAAATACAGTAAAGGGTGAATCAGTAGAAGTAATAACGGCAAAAATACAAAATATAAAACAGAATAATAAAACTGCAAATACATATTGTGCAGAAATTGAGAATCTTGCAAAATCCCTCGAAAGTGCTTACATTACAGACGGGATACCATGTTAATTAGCAACTAAATACTCCACACAAGTGGCAGTAAAAGCTATCACCAAAAACTGCACCATCGATAAAGTAAAACTTATCATGGAAGCAGGACAATTCAATACCATGAATGATGCCATTAGTAAATTTGTTAACAGTTGCACAGAAGCAACTGGACAACAAAATTCTATACTATACTACAAGCAACGCACAGTGGCGTGAATTAAAAAAAAAGTGGTAAAAAGTCCGCAACTTTTGAACTAGTTAACCGATTTCGATGAAACCAACTGTTTTGGAAAGTAGAAGTGTTGAAATTTTTAGAAAGCATATTTTGAGGCACCCTGTTGTAAGACAGGGTAGCTCCAAACAGCCTCAAAGTGGGAAAGTGCGGGTATCGAAATTCTTTCGGAGCTTGTAACTTTTGTAAATAGGGACCGATTTCAATAATTTTTTCAGCGGGACAATCTACGTTAAGAAATAAAAATAAAACATGCTAAGAGTACCATTTTATCTCTTTCAGTTTCCAATTTATTTGACTTGAAAAATTTATTTTTTAATTTTTGGCCCTGACTTTTTTTATTCGTTAGTACATAACTTCTTTATTACTTGGCAAAAATCAGTATGTTTTAATGTTTTTGAAAGAAAACTTCATTACAATTCATATAAAAAAATTTTTTTTTGATATCTCAAAAATTGTAGCAAGGAATAATTTTGCAATTTGGATTTTTAAAAATTATGAAAAATTTTGGTATATTTTGTGAAAAAAGTATTCTTAATTTTCTTGGAATATTTTAAAAAATTATTAAGTATTTGATAAAAACTTTGATTGTTTCTGAGAAAGGAGACATTGAGAAAGCTTGTGAAATAAATTTTGGAGATTGTTGTTGGTGCACCCTACATTCAGCATTGGTCGAAAACTAGCAATTTTTTTTCAAAAAATCCGATTTTCGGATGTGGCAAAAAAATTGCACGGCCGTTTTTGTAAATTTTTTGGTTTTTTATTATAAATAAATTTGTTGTAAGTAACCTGTAAGAAACTCTTGACATCCTACACATAAATGTAGGCAGGAGAGGAGATTTTCTAAAAATTCTAAAATTTTTCTAACACAACTTTTCCCAATAAGAAAAAAGTATTATAAAATTATAAATTGGGAATCATTTTAATTTGTATCAATAGTATACATTTAGCTTTGCAAACTGAAATTCTCCTACCTTCAATACTTTTTGAAATATTCGAAATCCAATTTTGATTAAAAATTTTAATTTTCTACATTTTTTATTTTTGTCTAAATTATTGATCTTATTTTCTTTACTGCAAATGTTTCTTAATTTTTTCTATGTTATTACAATAGTAGATATAATTGTCTATTCAACGGTATATAATATGTACTCCTTTGCCATTATATGAGTCTTAAAATGTATACACAAATATAACACCTCAGGTAACAATTTACGAGTTTTATCTGATACTCAAACAAACCCACATTTTTTATGAACTCTTGAAGCTGTTATTAAATACTTTCTTTACTTAAATACAATAAAATATAAGAATTTATATACATAAATATAAGTATATTTATATACCCACAAGGGCAAAGGTACCTGCGCGCACATCTCCAATATGGGTATGGTTTTACCTGATATTTGTATCGGTTTTGTATTCGCAGCTTGTAAAATAGCTATATATTTAAGCTGCGATGCATTTAATGTCATTATTTCAGTTATAGCTATCATGGAGATAACAATTAAAAATAAATCGCTCTGCAAATTAATGTGGGAAAACCTCACTGATGGTAGTACTCGGTTGGACAAGGTAGACCAAATGATTTACATAATATATACTACATATGGTTTATCTGTAAACACCAATTTATCGAAAAAACTTGAAAATTTTTTAAATTGTATGAAAAGAAGATACGTGAATGCAATAAATAAATTTCTAAATTTCAGAGTAAGAATCAGGATTGGTTAGATATGGGACTATCTACGGAAATATACCCAAAGAAGTTTGGTCGGCCAAATAAAGATTACGATAACGTTCGACGCAGGAGCAAAAGGATTAAACAAGAAGACTTGATAAATACGTATTCGGAAAATGAAATCAAAGATTCATTCAAATTAATTTTAGCGAAGACTCAACTTAAAGAAGCAGGCAAAATCGTAGATGTGCTACCAGTTGCGTCTCCAAAAAGATTAAGACGGATGGTGGAAAGCATTCCAACGCCAAAATATAGTAAACATTTTACGGTGTAAGATGCACTATCACTCATTCTTAATTTGGGCCTTTCAAGAAATAAATACGATATCTTAAGGAAGGTGCTTAAAGAAAAAAGTGGGCCTTTGCCATCAAGTACATTGTTGTTAAAAAGAAAATCGGAAATTTTGCCACATCCGATAACAGTGGATAGCCGAAGTGCAGTCATTAGTTTGTCAGACCTTCTTCATAATACAGCATCAAGACTCATCGCTACTTTTGACGAAAGAGATTTAGATACATGTAATAATTCTGAACTAACACTAATATACAAATGGGGATGTGATGGATCATCTGGATTTTCCGAATATAGACAGCCCAGTGCATACGATAATGACTTTTCCAAAGTTTTAATGGCATCATTAGTACCATTAAGGCTTCGACTACATAATGAAATGCCTTCAACAAGTACAAATGCATTTAAAGATGTGTGGGTAAATACTACTTCAGGCTCAAAGTTTTTATGCCGACCAATACGTTTTGAATACATCAAGGAAAACAAAGAAACAACTCAAAATCTGGTTGATGGTATAAAACATGAAATTTCTAATATGGAACCGATTGACGTTCATATATTAGGACGAGTAATAACAGTATCTTTTAGACCTTATTTAACAATGATAGATGGAAAAGTTGCAAATGCAATAAACGATACAAAATCTTATTTGATTTGTAATATATGCGGAAAGAAAAATTCCGATTTTAAGGACATTGAGAATTATACTCCAACTAATGAAGATGCCCTTAAGCTTGGAATATCACCACTTCATGCTCGGATTCGATTCATGGAGTACATTTTACATCTATCTTACGACAATAAATATCGCAGTGTACCAGAACTTCAGAACGTTCCAGTTGCGAATAATTCTGCTTTAAAACAGATACGGTTGGAAGAAAAGAAAAGAAAAGAATTCAAGATGAGTTTATGAAACGTGGCTTAATCATTGACAAACCTTTATATGGCTACGGAAACTCCAATAATGGCAACACTGCCAGGCGATTTTTTGATGACCCTGAAACCACATCTTCTATAACTGGTATTAGCTTTAATCTCATAAGACGTTTCAAAATAATACTGGCCGTCATAAATATCAAAAAGTTAATTAATAAGGACAAATTTGAAATATATGTATGTAAAAGACACTCTGATTCTAATAAATGAATTATATCCATGGAAATCAATAGCTCCAACCGTATATAAAGTGCTAGCACATACAAAAGAAATAATAGAAAACAACATTCTTCCCCTGGGGGAACTAACCGAAGAAGCACAGGAAGCTAGAAATAGAGATGTTAAGCAATATCGACTTTTCAATACACGTAAATGCTCTAGAGTTGCTCAAAATAATGATTTAATGCATCATTTGCTATTGTCTTCAGATCCAGTCCTACAAGGCATAAAAATGAAATGGTTGCCAAAAATAAGTATTGAAATCGAGAAGGACGATCCCGAAGCAGAGGAAATTAATAGCTTGCTAGGCCATGATGTCTCAGATTATTTTAAAGCAAATTCTTGAAGTAAAACCCAAATATAAATTAAAAACAACATATGTATGTATGCATGCACTTAGATACGAGTAATAAAGAAAATGAAACTGAACTTATTAAATATATTTTTAATACAATTATCAGAATCAAAACGAGAAATTTAGTTGTAAGTTTTTATACTCATACATGCATATGTACATTGTACATATATCTCTTGATACATAAGTATTTATATTCATACAAACAAATATCTGATATCATGGCAAAAAGTCTCTGGAATTCTCTGTCAAATTATATTCAAAACTTAGGCAATTTATATGCGTTTAAAAAGGAGCTACATAAAAAAATTTTCGTAATTTAATGTTCTAATGTTAAATTAACTACTAATTTTTTTTAAATAAATAAATAACTCAATCTATTTGTCCTTGTAGGTATATAAATATACTTCAAGAGTTCATAAAAAATGTGGGTTTGTTTGAGTATCAGATAAAACACGTAAATTTTTACCTGAGGTGTTATATTTGTGTATACATTTTAAGACTCATATAATGGCAATGGAATACATATTATATACCGTTGAATAGACAATTATATCTTCTATTGTAATAACATAGAAAAAATTAAAAAACATTTGCAGTAAAGAAAATAAGATCAATAATTTAGACAAAAATAAAAAATGTAGAAAATTAAAATTTTGAATCAAAATTGGATTTCGAATATTTCAAAAAGTATTGAAGGTAGGAGAATAATTTTTTTTCAGTTTGCAAGGCTAAATGTATATTATTGATACAAATTAAAATGATTCCCAATTTATAATTTTATAATACTTTTTTCTTATTGGGAAAAATTGTGTTAGAAAAATTTTAGAATTTTTAGAAAATCTCCTCTCCTGCCTACATTTATGTGTAGGATGTCAAGAGTTTCTTACAGGTTACTTACAACAAATTTATTTATAATAAAAAACCAAAAAATTTACAAAAACGGCCGTGCAATTTTTTTGCCACATCCGAAAATCGGATTTTTTGAAAAAAAAATTGCTAGTTTTCGACCAATGCTGAATGTAGGGTGCACTACCAACAATCTCCAAAATTTATTTCACAACCTTTCTCAATGTCTCCTTTCTCAGAAACAATCAAAGTTTTTATCAAATACTTAATAATTTTTTAAAATATTCCAAGAAAATTAAGAATACTTTTTTCACAAAATATACCAAATTTTTTCATAATTTTTAAAAATCCAAATTGCAAAATTATTCCTTGCTACAATTTTTGAGATATAAAAAAAAAATTTTTTTTATATGAATTGTAATGAAGTTTTCTTTCAAAAACATTAAAACATACTGATTTTTGCCAAGTAATAAAGAAGTTATGTACTAACGAATAAAAAAAGTCAGGGCCAAAAATTAAAAAATAAATTTTTCAAGTCAAATAACTTGGAAACTGAAAGAGATAAAATGGTACTCTTAGCATGTTTTATTTTTATTTCTTAACGTAGATTGTCCCGCTGAAAAAATGATTGAAATCGGTCCCTATTTACAAAAGTTACAAGCTCCGAAAGAATTTCGATACCCGCACTTTCCCACTTTGAGGCTGTGGGAAACACTTCTACTTTCCAAAACAGTTGGTTTCATCGAAATCGGGTAACTAGTTCAAAAGTTGCGGACTTCTTACCACTTTTTTTTAATTCACGCCACTGTGCAACGTCAAAACACTCGGAATAATAACTTCCGAGGTAGTTACACAAGATTCCGTGGAAGAAGCAACTTCCAAAGAAATAATAGCAACAATAATAGTAACAACAACTATATCAGCTATAACAACAGAAATAATAGCAACACTGTAGTTAGTCAGAGACAAAACAATAACAGTAGAAACAGACGTTACGTCAGAGCAACAGAATCAAACGAAATTGATTCGGAAAACCTAGATGTTCCCCTAAGAGAAATCCAATAAATAAACATATCTACAATTTAAATCTCAACTTATGTTTCTGCGTTCAATTACAAATAAACAAAACTAAAACGCCAATAAGTGCGTTCGAGAACTCAAAAATTTTTAATTGCGTTCGCGTACACAAAATCCAGTAAATGAGAGGCGAATTGAGAGCGAAAAATGACAGTTAATTTACTGAGTAAATGCATATTTTTACTGGACAAATTTTTGCCAGTAAAATCCAGTAAAATGAAACCATATGTTTTTAAATATAAACAAACAAAAGCAAAGGGAAACAAAAATTTTTGTTTTGTGATGAAATTTTAAAAATAACAAAAAACAATTGTATTAAGTTATAAACAATATGACGTTTATTTAAGTTTGATGCCAGAAAAGTATTAGGGGATGTTATGTATTCCACGCGAAATTAAAACGTGCGGAATTTTTATATAATTGTTGGAAATATGTATATATTTAAAACAACAATTTCCGAACGATGTATTTTCACGTGGAATGCAGAACATAATCGATTGTTTTTAAACGTGAATAAAGTTAATAGATTTTTATAGTTAAATTTTTGTTTATACATATCGTCGGACGGTTACTGGTTAACCGCATGGAACATTTACAAAATTTACTTATTGTACTTTTCTTAAATTTGTTTTCAGTTTTTCGATATCTTGAATATATTAGGGTATATAAATTTATTATCCCCTTTTATATTTCTCTTAATAAATGCACACGTTGGACCTACTTGAAAAGAAGTGAACAATATTGTTGTCATGATTGGTATAAGCGGCAACAAAAATTTGTGTCTTTTTCTGCACAGCCCAATCACTTTTCATGTTGAGCGTAAAAACCATAGAAACTTTAACGGGCTGACCCGCGAATTCGACAAAATAAGAAAGTTTATTGTCGACATCGTGAAGAAAATATTCTATGGTGTATTTTTATACAACAAATGAAAAAACATTCATCGATAAAATTTTTCCATGCGGCTGGTCAGTAACTACCCAGCAAAAAAATTCTGTTTTGGAAGCACTAACAACTGAGGGAAGCAATGTGTTGTTTACTTCATTACAAAAGCTTTGAAAGCTGCTTCTGAAAAGCACTAACATAAGGCAGGCTCTCTAACGAAATAAAGAACAAAAGTAAAAAAAATTTGCAAGCCAGTAACTTTTACATCTGAATACACAAAGGCAATACAATATTATTGCCTCTGTGAAGCACACTGGTAAGGCAAAAAATTATGCCTTTTTGGAAGTTGAATTCATGCGCAACCACAAGTGATTCTCTAACATTGTAACGCTTTTAGGAAGTAGTAATTTGAGCTGGGTACCCGACGATATGTACATATGTATGTATAGTTTTGTATATTCCCTGCAGATAATGCGACTAGTCCATACATTTATGTAAATACTCCAAAGAGGAGTAGGAATACTCCAAATATATGAAAAAAGGAGGTTGATGTCCTAGGGTTGGACTAAATGGTCCAACTTTGCATTACATCAGACTAACCCCAACACTGCTCCATATAGAATAGTTGTAGACTACGATCATAATCGTTTAAACACGAATACTTATTGTGCAGCATTGAATGCTTGTGTGAAAACGATATGATCCATGATTGAATTACATGGGACCATGTTGTAACTAGTCTGTTTCATCTAGATTGGTCCCCGTATTACAATATTATTGCCAGAGTTTTTTACATACATATGTATAATTTTCTTAGCGCCAAAATGGTCGAATCAGCTGTTGTATAAATTTTACTGGATTTTACAATTTTTGCGTTCGCGTACTTTTATTTGCAAACTTTTTTATTGAGAGTAATTTCTTTAAATTACTCAGTATTTACTCAGTTACTAGATTTTACTGGAAAAGTACTCAAACGCACCTAATAACACTACTAATTGATACTGGAGCAGGGGGTCGATTCTGTTTCTGTGAAATCGTGAAAATGAAAAATAAAATATCACTTCATTGAAAATGCGATTCTGATTTTAGTTTTTTATGAGAACTACCTGTCAAGTGAAGTGAATATGATAAATTTTTTATCACTTCATTTTTATCATAAATTCAGAATCGACCCCCAGACACCTCACTAATAAAAATTTCACATTTTCATCCAAATGAAATAAATACTAACAAGATAACAACATTAAGAGGAATAGGACAGGGTGAAATACATTCCGTTGGAAGCATATTTTTTGATCTAAAACACAAAAATTTTCTTATACCACATAACTTTCAAGTAGTAGAAAATGATTTTCCAATACCATGCGACGGAATTATCGGCATGGACTTTATTAAAAAATATAATTGCATTCTAGATTTCAATAATGACTGTGATTACCTTGTAATACGCTCTTTCAATATCACAACACCAATAGAAATACTAATCACAAATACTGGTGATGAAATAATCTTACCTCCGAGATCCGAAGTCATACGTCAAGTAAAACTAACTTCAGTAAATAATGAGTTACTAATCCCAAATCAAGAAATAGAACCAGGTGTTTTCATAGCAAACACATTAGTAACAACAAACAAAGCTTTCATTCGTATCCTAAATACTAACAACAATATTAGCAAAATTAAACAAAGCAAAATCAAAACCGAAAACATCTCAAACTATCAAATCTGAAAGACATTTTCGATTTATGTCGCAAATACAACCTAAAACTTCATCCTGAAAAGTGTTCATTTTTTATGAAAGAAATGTACAGACAGTGGAATATTGCCAGATGATAGTAAATACTCGATAATCGAAAATTATCCAACACCGCAAGATGCTAATAGTGCAAGAAGATTGTGAATTTGCATTCAAATACCTAAAGAAAGCGTTAATAAGCCCCACATTACTACAATACCCCGATTTTAAAAACAATTATAAAACAAAAATAAATGGAAACAAAGAAGTTCTAAAACTTTTAAAAGGAAATTTTCCACCACAATTCAATAATACTTTAACAACATTATGAGCTTCATATTGCGATATTTTCGGTTTAGAAACAGAAGCAATAACTACTAACAATTTCTATGAACAAAAGTTGAGAATAAAAGATACACAACCAGTATACATTAAAAATTACAGAATTTCACACGCAAAATAGTCGAACCTTCACACAATACAATAGTCCAATCCTATTGGTACCCAAGAAGTCATTACCAAATTCAAAAAATAAAAGATGGAGACTTGTAATGGATTATAGGCAAATTAATAAGAAACTAGTGGCTGACAAATTTCCATTACCTAGAATTGACGATATTCTAGACCAACTCGGCAGAGCGAAGTATTTTTCTTGCTTAGACCTTATGACAGGATTTCACCAAATCAGTTTGGAGAAAAATTCAAGAGACTTTACATCATTTTCCACCAGTAATGGTTCATACAGATTTACAAGGCTACCCTACGGCCTAAAAATAGCTCCAAATTCATTCCAAAGAATGATGACACTTGCTTTTAGTGGTTTAAAACCAGATCAAGCATTTCTTTATATGGACGACCTAGTTGTCTTGGGATGCTCAGAAACACATATGCTCTCATGTTTACTACAATACCCCGATTTTAATTAAGAATTTTGCATAACCACAGATGCAAGTAAATACGCTTGTGGAGCAGTTTTAACACAAGAACACGAAGGTAAACATTTACCAAAAGCGTATGCTTCAAAAACACTTACTAAGGGTGAAAGTAATAAATCAACAATTGAGCAAGAATTAACCGCCATACATTGGGCTATAACACGCTTCCGACCATACATATATGGAAAACATTTTCTTGTCCGAACCGACCATAGACCACTATCTTATTTATTTTCAATCCAAGCTCCAAATTAACAAGAATGAGACTTGATCTCGAAGAATATAATTTTACAGTTGAGTACCTTAGGGGAAAAGATAATTATGTTGCAGACGCTTTATCACGAATAACCATAAATGACCTTAAAGACATGAATATTAAAATTTGTTCTATATTAAGAGTCACGACCAGATCAATGACCAATAAGAAGGAAAAAGAATTAAATAGTAATTCACATACCAAACAGCATAATATTAATAAAAATAATAATGATTATAAGCCCAGTATATATGTACCATTAAATAACACTGATGTCAGAAAATATAATAAACTAAAGATTTCCCCCGGAAGATGTTATATAAAACGAGGAAAATCTATAGTAACATATATACAAATTAATGATTTGTTTACTAAAGGGAACTTTGACTTAGGACAATTTTTCTTTAGGCTCGAATATATGGCCGGTAAACATAATATTAATAAATTACAAGTGGCACCTAGTGACAAAATTTTCGAATTTATCTCTATAAATGAATTTAAAGTTATGGGCAATAAAATGTTGAATAAAATTAAGGTAGCGCTACTAAATGAGGTGACCCAAATTGATAGTAAGAATGCCAAGGCGATTCTCGAACTTATGCTGAAATATCACGATGATCCCATAGAAGGAGGACATTGCGGAATATATAGAACAATAGAAAAAATTAAGAGATATTATTATTGGAAAAATATGTCAAAAGACATATCTAAATACGTAAAATCATGTCATAATTGCCAAACTTCCAAAACAACAAAACACATAAAAAGTCCAATGATTATCACACAGACACCTGATAAGGCCTTTGATACGGTTTATGTGGATACTATTGGACCATTTCCAAAATCATTGAAAGAAAACGAATATGCGATCACACTAATATGTGATTTAACTAAGTATTTGGTAACAATACCGATTAGAGACAAAAGTGCCAAAACAATTGCTAAAACAAATTTTTGAAAATTTCATACTCACCTATGGTCCGATGAAGACGTTCATTTCGGACATGGGAACAGAGTATAAGTATTCTATTTTAACAGAAATTTGTAACTTGATGAAAATTGAAAAACTAAACTCAACAGCTTACCACCATCAAACATTAGGAACAGTGGAAAGAAGCCATAGAACCTTTAACGAATACGTACGCTATTACATTTCAGTAGACAAAACTGACTGGGACGAATGGTTAAAATACTTTACATATTGCTTTAATACAACACCTTCAACAGTTCATAATTACTGTCCTTATGAATTAGTTTTTTCAAAACTTCCGAATAAATTTCATCAATTCACTAAAGTGGATAGAATTTATCCTTTATATAATATAGATGACTACGCCAAAGAGGCAAAATTTAGGTTAGAAATAGCATATAAGAGGGCCCAACAATTACTAGATAAGAATAAAATTAAGCAAAAAGAAAATTACGATAAGAATGTTAAGGATTACAATTTAAGTATAGGAGATTTAGTTTTACTCAAGAATGAAGCAGGACATAAGGTGGAGCCAAACTATAAAGGTCTATACGAAATTAAAAACATAGATATAAGAAATAATGTAACAATAGTAGATAAGAAAACTAATAAAGAACAAATAGTTCACAAAAATAGAATTAAGTTATATCATAAGTAATAGAAACAAAAAAAAAAGAGAAACAATATAAATAAATAAATATTGATACTCCGGAGTATGCAATAAATAAAATAATAATACATATATTATACTTATAAAACTTAAATAAATTCTAATTCTTGTTTAAACATATTTGTAAAAGAATGTCCCTGGAACTAACGTTATATGAACATTCTTGCCAAAAGTGGAGGTGTAGCAGTATCTAATTTAATGTTTGCATTACTTTCAACGTCTGCACGTACAATTAAAAGATTCCAGTATTTCACTAATGTTGAAGTCGTACAAGTGACAACTATTCAAGGCCAAGTACAAATGTGCATCGACGGCTAATTTAAGAAAGAGTTTTTTATTGTTGGCACCTGAACAGCCACACATACCTGCTGCACAAAAACACTCGCAATCGTGAGAATGAATTTGTTTTTTAAAACAAGCATCATATTACGGCCAGATTCCACACGAAAATATGTGCACTAATTTTAAGTAAATAATAGATTTAATTTCAGTTTATTTTGTGCATACATGTTCGTATGTTTCAACATAAGTATGTCAATATGTAGGGTTAAGATTTATTCACATAAGTAGTATATAAGCTATAGCAATTTAATTTTAATTTGAATCTGAAAATTACTGCGGCCTAGAGCTGCAACTAAATAAAAAAACCATTTAAATAAATTTTCATGTTTATAATAGTTATTCAGTGTTGCCATTCTGTGTGCAGTTAAATAGTGTGTAATTTCTACTCAAATGTGTAGGCCATGGAATTAAATTCTTGTATAATCTGTGTGTAATTCTACTTTGGATTCTATTTTTATTTATTTTTCTTTTAATTTTAACCTACACAAAAGATGTGTAGTGGAATTTTCTTCAATGTGTAATTGCAGCCACAGCCTTGTGTAACACTAAAAACATTTTATTCACACACATACACTAACATTTTTGCAGCTTGTAAACAAAGTTTGACATTTATCTGCAATGTATACAGTAACAGGCTGGGCTTGTGCATGTACCTGTTATAATTGTATCATGGCAGTATTCTTGAAGAATATAAAATACCGTTATGCTTGTTTTTATGTTACATACTTGCGTCATTTGTACAGTATCAACATCACAAAGTAGACCACAGTTGAAGAAATTGACTTATGAATAAAGCTAAAATCCGCTGATTTGATTACTGTTAAAAAGGGACAAATATAGTGTGTTTGTTATTAAGTATTTTTAGTACAATAATCAAAACAAAGAACAGAAAATGCATGCTTAGTGAAATGAACAATTGAAAATTTTTACAAAATTAAATGAAAGATTTTGTAGTGTTGAACTAAAATACGCAATGTGTAAAACATTATTAGTGTTATAAAAGTGATTAAAATTAGTTTTCAAATGATTACAGATTCAAGTTTAAACAATAATCAAAACAAAGAACTGAAAATGCATACTTAGTGAAATGAACAATTGAAAATGTTTACAAAATTAAATGAAAGATTTTGTAGTGTTGAACTAAAATACACAATTGGGGTATTCACAACAGTGTCTTAAGTGTCATAATGTCTTTACATTTTAACATAGTTTAAAAAAATTGTTGCTGTGGCTCAAACAAAAAGGTCATAAAGTAATAAGACTTTCTCAGCTATGTTTATTGTTTGTCATAACTACATGTAGAAATGCGTTATAGTTTACCAAAGGAATTGAGAGAGAGAGAGTAAGCAATGTACAAAGTGGCTAAAACCAAAATACAAATAAGTACAATATTTTTAATTGCAAATTATGAGGGGTTGCTCACAACATTATATTTTTTCGTGTTATTACTTTAAAACCTGTTAATTTATGAGTACCATCTGAATATCCCAAATGTGTAAAACATTATTAGTATTATAAAAGTGATTAAAATTAGTTTTCAAATGATTACAGATTCAATTTTAAACATTTTCACACAAAAATATTAATTTTTAACTTTAACTTACAAAAAGCATACAGCGAAGGAGACCACAAACAATAAACTGAAAATACATTTGAGCACGTGAACATTTGCACAAATTTAAATAGAGGAATTTGTTATTTTAATTAAAAGAGCACAATGTGAAAAAGATTAATAGTATTAGGTTAGGTTAGGTTAGTCTGGGTGGTCAAAGGACCTCGCATAGACCAAGATTGATCCTTAGCGATACCCAAAAGTGACAAGAAATCTGCAAGTATGGCGGCCTAGTTCGCGGTGCCTGTATCGAATGACTCCCACACAGATTTAGCAAGCCTTAGCAGCCTACACATTTCTATTCCTGATACAAGATCAAGACTACGAAAAGTGTGATCACCAAGGCAGTCATATCTAGTGCGGTTTAGAGCCGGACAGTGGCGCAGTAGATGTTCTACTGTCTCAATTACCCCAGGTTCCTTACATTTCCTGCAGGTGCCGTCAAGTATTTGTCCTATTTTGACGGCATATGAAGCCGTCCAACAGTGTCCAGTTAATATCCCCACTAGAAGTCTACAGTTTCTTCTAGTTAGTGATAAAAGGAATTTAGTCGATTTAGGATCATAGGAACTCCACATGATTTTAGAAGTTTTACAAGTTTTCGTCACACGCCAACTTTCCTCCGCTTCTTCCTTCATCTTAGAGTCTAAGATCCCTTTCAAGTGCTGAATTGGTTTCCGAACATATACCATTTCTTCCACAGGTAATTGGATTCCCCTTTTGGCCAGTGTATCTGCCATTTCGTTTCCCTCAATCCCCATGTGTCCTCGTACACAAAAAACATGTACTTGTCTGTCAGCACATAGCCTATTTAGGGCATTCCAACACATGAGCACAACCGAGGAGTAGTTACAGTCTCCTGAAATAGCCTTAATTGCTGCTTGCTTGTCTATATATATATTCACATGCGCATTCATGGTTTGAGGGGTAAAAGCTAATTCTGCAGCCATTTTGGCTGCATAGATTTCCGCCTGGAATATGCTACAGTAATCAGGAAGTTTATAAGATTCCTCTATACTGAGCTCTGGGCAGTAAACCGCAGCTCCTACCCCTTCATCCATCTTTGAACCATTAGTGAATAAATTGAAACTATGCCACCTATAGTTAAGACTTTCGAGATAGCCTTCTTCCCTTATAGTGATCTGTGGTTTTTCAAGAAAGTTAATTTCTGGAATGATGTCGTCCGAGCTACACTACATGTCTTCCAGCAATTTACCGTGACCAAATGGTTTGTACGACATCTGTCCTTTTATTCTCAGTCGGATTACGGACTTGCATGCCGCGTTCAAAGCGGTTAGTTTTATTGGTTTAAGGTCCAACATAACATCTAAGGCTGCAGTAGGTGTACTTTTCAGAGCTCCAGTGATGCAGAGTTCTGCCAGTCTCTGGGTGTTTTCTAACTTTTTTAGGTATGCTTTCGTCTCAGTCGCCCTCCACCATACAAGTATTCCGTAGAGTAGAATTGGTCTAGCTATCGCTGTGTAGGTCCAATATGCAAGATTAGGTGAAAGTCCCCATGTCTTTCCCAGCATCTTTTTGCATGCGTACAGAGCAGTGGTGGCCTTTTTGACTCTATCTTCTATATTGGGTTTCCACGTCAGTTTACTATCCAAAATAACTTCCAGGTACTTTGTATGTGTTTTGGGCGAGAGTGATATACCGTCCAATTTTGGTGTTCTCCATTCGGTAACTTTCCTTCTGGTAAAAAGTATGAGATCTGTTTTTTAAGGTTCAAGTTCAGACCTACCCTGGCTGCCCATCTATGAATATCCTTTAAGGAGGACTCCATAATGGAGCTAATTGTGTCGAGGAACTTACCAGTTATGATAATGGCTATGTCGTCCGCATATGCCGTAATCCTAGCTGCTTTACCCTCGAATTCCATGAGAATGTCATTCACGACAAGCGTCCAAAGAAGAGGTGAAAGAACTCCTCCTTGGGGAGTTCTTCTATGAGCTTCCTTGTTTATAGTGGCATTGCCTAATTTTGCAGATATACATAATTCTACATTTTAAGATATTGCCAATCCATTTCTTGACTAATATGTGAGCACCAGACCGATTAACGCTTTCCATAATTGCGTCCGTAGAGACATTATTGAAAGCGCCTTCAATGTCTAGGAAGACCCCCATAGCATAGTCCTTATAGTGTAACGATTTTTCAATCAGCTCGACAACATTATGGAGTGCTGTTTTTACTGATATACCCTTTGTATAGGCATGTTGTTTAGAAGACAGAATATTTGTGTATACATTTTCTTTTATGTGTATATCCAAGATTCTCTCTAGTGTTTTCAACAGAAAGGATGTTAGACTGATAGGCCTAAAGTCTTTTGGATACGTATGGTTACTCGTACCTGCTTTTGGTATGAGAACACAACCTTAGCTGTCCTCCATGACCTTGGCACATAATTTAGTCGAAGACAGCCATTGAATATTCCCGTTAGCCAGAGAATTATCCTATGTCCGCCATATTGAAGTAGGCCTGGAAGGATGCCGTCTGGCCCTGGTGATTTATAAGGTTTGAAAGAATTAATGGCCCATTCCACTTTACTAATGGAAATGACGTCACAATTCTCAGTATCCAGTTCATTTGTAGTTTCAGAGCGCGAGTAGATCTCCGTGCAGCCTGGGAAATGTGTGTTCAAAAGAACCTCCAACGTTTCCCGGCTGCAACTAGTCCAATCACCATTCACTTTACAGATCGTGCTAGGCAAAGATGGGTTGCTAGCCAACAGCTTCCTCATTCTAGCCGTATCCGTAGTTTTTTCACTCCTAATTGGTTTAGCCTGATATAAGTTGTTTTCAATGTCCTTAGTATAGCACTCCCACCTGGTATTACGTGGGTTTCTATACAATTTCCTAAGCCTTGAAACCTTAGACAAAATTTTAAACGCTATATAGCAATGAACAGAGAAGGACGGCCGTCTAAGCACCTTCCAGTCATTTACAAAAATTTCTTCATTATTAACAAGTGTTAAGTTCAAGACGTTAGATGAGGTAGGACCTATATAAGTAGGCTCCTCACCTCTGTTCACAATGTGTGGCATATAGCACGGTGCAATGAGTATAAGCCCATCCTTGCTCTCAACTACTGCCACAACCACTAAATCGTCAGTGCTGTAATTATACAAAATATATGAATTCAAGTTCTTCTTAATTAGGATAGCTGATCGTATCTTGCTTACCAATTTTGAGAAGTATGTGTGGTAATTTCGTGACCTTAGCCCAGCAACCCTGTTTCCAGATGAGATCCATGGCTCCTGGACTAATGCCACATCATAGTCGCCCTCCTCTAGAGTGAGGAGAAGCTCATTGGACGCTATTTTACTGTGTTTGAGGTTTACCTCATTGTCTAAATTCTCCTTTCTTGAGTCCATATCCAGGTATGGGACCTCACGTACCGGTTCCTCCAACTTTAATCCGGCTGTAACAGCTGCCAATTCACTCTCCAATTCTTCGGCTTCTATAGTGTTTACGTTTTTGTCCTGCGGGTGTCTTTTCTTCAAACGGAGAAAAACACTACCCACGCCCCATGACATCTTGCCATTCCGCTTGTACAGAATGTCCTCAGCATTCTTGTTAATTTGCAGGATATAGCTTTGGCCCTCTGGTTTCGGTTTCGCAACATGCAACACCCTCCAGTCCTTCGTCGGAATATCCGGGTTGACCTTCGCCTTTGGTATGATGGGTATATTGTCCCTGCTCACAATCTCGAGTTGTGCACCAGGCCAAAGGTTTTTGAGCGTCGGAACAACTCCTTTCAACCAATCCATCGACTGTGTGTCTCTGCACTTGATGAGTTTAGCTCCATTGAACCAACTAGATCCTTCAAAAGAATGCAGTGGTTTCTCCGGTTCCGTCTCCATCAGTGCAACAATTGCGTTGACAACCTTCCACTGCTCCATTGTCACTTCTCCAAACGGTGCACTTCTGTCGAGGAGTCCCACGATCAAGTGTCGTTTTGCAACCTCATTGACATTGGTGACCGCAGATGATGCTTTGGATGCAGCTTGGGAAGTGGACGGTTTCTCTCCAAAGCTGTGTTTAGACTTCTTTGCAGTCGATTGTGAACCATCCACTGACCTGTGTCTTTTATCCGTTATCCGCCTCTTACCGGGCTTATCGGTATTCTATTCCAACCTTTTGAGCACGCCCTCCTCTATACTATTGTAGTGTACCACATTTATAGTAATGCACTGTAGCAGAAATTACTTGCATTGCTGTAATATCAGTTCAATGCACAAGCATTGCAACACAACCCAAAATAATAAGAATGCTGAAATGCAAGAAATTGAGTGACATTCTTTTGAGTCACAATATAAATTGATAATTACCAAATTCCCTTTTTTTTGATTGGTCGTTTAAAATAATGCTTACCATTGTCATAGTGAAGAAAGAAACAAAAGATAATTGTAAATATTAAACGTAGGTTAGAAAGGCTAATTAAGATTTGTAAAACTAGTATATAAGCAGGGAAATTTATTGAATAAATCAGACTTTAATTTGTGAACATAAACTGGCAACAACTTGCCTTATTTCAATTAAATTCTCAAAATCTTTTGGCACCTCTTTTGAGCGCCTACTGATAAACTGGTCTCCCTGACAGCTGTATAAACAAAACAAGGGACTACAGGGCTACACTTACATACATTCTATCTGCATAGGGCCATACTGAGATAGGGCCATACTGAGCACATCCTACAAATAACTTTACATGGCGATCCTGCGGACAAAAAGAACCTTCCTACAATAAATTAAAAATTACAACTACAATCCTGCCAACCAAAAAGAACCCAGATTCTTCAATCAGCAAACATTGAAAACATTATTTTACATTTCTAGATACATCCTAACTACAATCCTGCAAACAAAAACAAACCAACAAAACATTAAAAATACACACCATTAACTACATTTGAGAATACAATAGAAACAATAGATGACTGAGGAAATCAACAAGAATTTTACATCCGAAATAATTTGCTGAAATTACAAACTAATAATGGAACCAAACCACACTTTCTAAAGCCGAAACGAAAACTGGCTCAGTAATATCAACTCTCCCATTAGATTCCAGGACTCCCATTAATTTACAAAACGTTTATGAAGATGACAAAAAAATATTATTTTAGCAATTTGCTTTAAATTGTAAATGCTTAAACTTTCTTAATATTACTATAAATTATTCTTTTCAACAAAACCTAAGAAAATATAATATTTAGAAATTATTTGAAATCAATATGGGAGGCAAAACATCCAAAATATCTAACCCAAATGCCAATGTAGTAAATAATGTTGAAATTGTAGACCACACTAGACAAATAGATTCAGTATTTATACTTATGTTAATATTAGTTATATTAAGCGCATTAAATATATTAACTAAATTATATATCTTACACAAAAGATCCCTGAGAAAAAAGTATGCTAGCCGTAGTGACAATTTAGATAAAATTTAAATAATAAAAAAAAACAAAATTAAATAAACATACATTTTCAAATCAATGGAATGGCAAAATATTGTTAGTAAAAATAGATTGATAAAAGAAAATTTTGATAAGTCCTATAAATGTTTAAACACTGATAGAGCAACAAAAGACGAGACAATTGAAAAACACATACAGAATTTAATAACAAAATTTGAAGAAATAAGAGTAATATTAAACGTAAACTATAATCGACTGACAACTTCACACAAGGTCGCAGCCGACGCATTTTTCTTAGATATAAGAGATAAACTTTCAAAAATATCAACAAGAAAAGGATTAGAATTAGAAATACCTAGCTCTCTACATCAACAATTAATTAGAAAAATTTCGAAAAACTCAGACATGACACAATCAAGTGCAACAATGACCTTGAACGCTTCAGAGCTTGCATCAATTGCAAAATTAATTCCCATTTACTCTGGTAGAAAGGAAGAACTTAACCCATTCATAGCCAATTTAGAATTGATTCAAGAGACCCTAGATGATACAAAGAAACCCAATTTCTTTCAATTCGTTTTTAAAACAAGATTAGATCAAAAAGTACAAAACAGAGTAAAGCAAACAAGTATACCAAACAATTTAGAAGAATTAATAAAGAATTAAAGAAAAATTATAAGACAAAACAAACACCAAATAGTATCTTAAATGACTTAAATAAAATATCACAACAAGGTGACATACGAAAATTCGCAGACAAAATTGAAAGTTTAATTTCAGAATTAAACGAATTACAAATATCAAGCATAGGTGAAGAAAGCAGAAATGCAATAATACAATCAAATGGTATCATTGCATTTAACGCATTTAAAAATGGATTAGCCAATAGGGAAATAGTAAAAACAATAGAAGCAAGCAGAGTAAAAACATTTGCAGAAGCTTTAGAAATCGCAGAAGAATCCAACAATTCAAATGCCCAAACACATATTATGCATCAGAGAATTAGATTTAATAATAGAAATCAGAATAGAAATAATAGTAATTTTAGCAATACAAATCGCAGTAATAACGATAATAATAACAGAAACAATAAATTTTTTAACTCCAGAAATAACAATTTTAATAGAGGAAACAATTTTAATAACTATAGAAACAATACAAATTTTAATAGAAACAATAATCCAAACACTAGAAATAACACCTTCAATAATAGGAATGGAAACAGTAATAATAGACAAAATAACACATACAGAAATAACAACAGACATATACACACAATACAAGATTCGGGAAACGCATTAGGCTCGGAATACAGCGATATTCCGGACAGCCAAATTTAAAAATTCACAAAGTATCTGATAATAACACAGATTTCATAACCACTAAGTACAAAAATAAAACTTTCACATTTCTTATTGACACAGGAGCTGACATATCACTCTGTCGAATGCAAAATGAATTCCAATATGAATTTTTAAACGAAGAAGAAAGATGCAAATTAACAGGCATTACTACAGAAGAAATCCATTCACTAGGTACAATAGAAATAGAACTAAATTTATCAAATGAAATATGCTTACACCCATTTCATATAGTAGATTCAGACTTTCCCATAGAAACAGACGGAATAATAGACAGAGATTTTCTCAAGAAATACCTTTGCAAAATAGATTACGAAACATACACAATTTCCATATTTACAAATAATACAACTATAACACTTCCAATGCATACAAAATCATTTACGTCACTACAAATAAAAGTACCACCAAGAACAGAAATAATACAAGCATTAAAATTAAACTTAACTGAAGATAGCGTAATTTTTAATAATGAATTAAAACCAGGCATATTTTTAAGTAACTCAATAGCACCGAAAAACGGCATGACTCATTTAAAAATATTAAATACAACAAATGATGAAATAATTTTAAAAGGCATTAAACTCCAAACTGACCCACTTAAAAACTATGAAATATTAAATTACAATAATGTTAATAACCCCAAACGTTTTGAACAAATAATAAATGACTTGCAATTAAATAATAATGACAATTATGCAAAAACAGAATTAATCAAAATTTTTAGGAAATATCAAAATGTTTTTTACCTCGAAGACGAAAAATTAAGCGTCAACAATTTCTACACACAGAACATCATGACGTCAGACAATACACCAGTGTACATAAAAAACTACAGATTACCTCATGCACATACTGAAATAATAAACGAACAAGTACAAACAATGCTTGATGATGATATAATAGAACCATCAATTAGCCCATATAATGCTCCACTCCTCTTGGTACCCAAAAAGAACACCGAAGACAAAAAGAAATGGAGACTAGTAGTAGACTTTAGAAAACTGAACGACAAAATTATAAGCGACAAATTTCCACTAACTAGACTAGAAGATATTTTAGACAAACTTGGTAGAGCCAAATGGTTTTCTTCACTAGACATGACAAGCTCATTTCACCAGATTGAATTAAATGAAGAATCTAGACCACTTACAGCATTTTCTACGCCTCAAGGCCACTATCAATTCAAAAGACTCCCTTTCGGACTAAAAATTTCTTCAAACAGCTTTCAACGAATGCTAACAATAGCACTTTCCGGACCAGAATCCGAAGCATTTCTTTATGTAGATGACATAATAGTATATGGATGTAGCTTAAACCATCACAACCAAAATTTAATAAAAGTACTGGACAGACTTCAAAAGTACAATCTAAAACTTAATCCAAAGAAATGTTGTTTTTTAAGACCAGAAGTGATTTACTTGGGACATTTAATAACAAAAGACGGTGTAAAGACAGACCCATCTAAATATGAAACAATAAAAAATTATCCAATACCTAAAAACACAGACGAAGTAAGACGATTCATTGCATTTTGCAATTATTACAGAAAATTCATACCTAATTTTGCTGACATCGCTAAAGATCTAAACGCACTTTTAAAGAAATCGACAGAATTCAAATGGACAGAACAATGCCAACATGCCTTCGAAACGCTAAAAGAAAAACTAATCAACCCACCTGTATTACAATACCCAAATTTTGAAAAACCTTTTATACTAACAACTGACGCCTCAAACTACGCGTTAGGTGCTGTACTATCACAAGGAGAAATAGGACAAGATTTACCAATTTCATATGCAAGTAAAGCATTACAAAAACATGACATGAATAAACCAATCATTGAAAAAGAACTATTAGCAATACACTGGGGAATAAATTATTTTAAACCTTATCTATATGGAAGACAATTCATAGTAGTAACAGACCACAGACCTTTAATTTCGCTCTTTTCACATAAGAATCCTTCATCTAAAATGACAAGAATTAGACTAGATTTAAGTGATTATGATTTTACAATTATTTATAAGAAAGGAAAAATGAACACTAATGCTGATGCACTTTCAAGAATAAAAATTGACTCTGACATATTAAGACAAATGATACCATTAGAAAACGATGAAAAAGAAAAAAAATTATTAGTAACTACAAGGGCAATGAAAAATAAAACTAATGAGGCAAATATAAAAGAAAACAATGAGGCAACTAACAATAAAATAAATGAAAAGAATGAGCTCACAACAGAAAGAAATATGGAAAAATGTAATTCTCAGAAGTCTGATCAACTTCAAATATGGGAATGCATATCCATTAATGACGTCAAAAATATAAAAAAATTGAAATTTAACAAGCTTGAAAATATAGAAGAAAAAGATATAATTATTGAAAATAATATTGTGCACATAGGACGTAATGATAGTTCATCGAAACCAGATTCGAACATGAAGAAATTGCGTACCAAAAATATAAATATAGGATGTAATAATAATTCATCGAAACCAGATTCGACTATGAAGAAATTACATACCCAAAATATGAATAATGAAATTAATAATGAAATTAATAAGCTAGCAAGATTCAGCGATAACTCAGCGAAACTAGATTTGATTCTGAGGAAACTGATATCTAAAATGAAGAAAGAAAATATAAAAGAATTAGCGCTATCAAATAATGATGAAATATTTAAAATATATACAAAATAAGAAATAAAAGAAGCATATGCCAAGATAAAGATAAATAACAAAAGTCCTCAACTAAAAATATTAATATACAATGCCCCAACAAAAATAACAGATGCAATATTACAATACAAACTGATTGACGAATACCACAATGCCACACACGCAGGTCACTTGGGAATTAGAAAAACTATCATCAAATTAAAACAAAAATATATTTGGAAAAACATGTCAAAAATTGTAAAGAAATTTGTGTCATATTGTGACAAATGTACGAAAAATAAACAAACAAAACACATTAAGGAACCGCTTACACAGACACACCAAACAATAGTTTTGAAGTAATTTCAATTGACACCGTAGGACCTCTTCGTATTTCAAATGATTACCGATACATTTTAACCATGCAGTGCGAAGTGACAAAATTTGTCGTTGCTCACTCAATGCCGACAAAAGATGCACTTACAACAGCCAAAACACTTGTTGAACAATTTATTTTAAAATACGGACAATTTAAAGTACTTAAGTCAGATAGAGGAACAGAATTTAAAAATGAAATAATGAGTAACATATGTTCGTTACTAGGAATAAAACAAAATTTTTCAACACCTTATCATCATGAAACACTAGGATCAATTGAAAGAAATCACAGGGTACTTAACGAATTTCTATTAACAACCGCAAATGATTATGAGTGGGATAAGTGGATTCCATATTTTACTTTTGCCTATAACACGGCACCACACATTGACACAGGCTACTCGCCATATGAATTAGTATACGGAAAATTACCATCCCTACCATCTGACATTGTAGACAACAATACAAAATCTTATAACTATGATGACTACGCACAAGAACTACGACGCAAATTACAATTTACACTAAAAAGAGCTAGAGACTTATCAACAAAAGCAAAAGAAAATAGAGTAATAAACAATAAATATGAAAATAGACTTAATTTAAAGATAGGAGATTTAGTACTAGTTAAAGTAGAAAATATAAAGAAAAATCAAAGCCCATACAAGGGACCTTATAAAATATTAAGTAGAAACGGTGTAAACACTACAATAGAATATGAAGGAAAACCAAAAGAAATACACAACAATAATTTGAAACCCTACAAAAATTTATAAATATAAATTCTAGAATAATTATATATGTAAATAAACATAAAATTCATAAGAATACTATTAATATAAACTGTAAATACTAAACAAAATTTTATCTGTAAGCAAATAAATTTTTAATTTAGACTCAAAAATAATCAAACATATTTTATAACATTTTAAAATTTTATTACACTTTAAGAAAACATTATATACCAAAATAAATTTATTTATATATTTTATATTTTTTTTATACATTATCATATACATTAAAAACATTTTTTGTAACTTTACTATGAGAATGGTAAGAAAAATTACTTACATAATTTTTCTCTTAAGGGTGAGGGTGTAGTGTACCACATTTATAGTAATGCACTGTAGCAGAAATTACTTGCATTGCTGTAATATCAGTTCAATGCACAAGCATTGCAACACAACCCAAAATAATAAGAATGCTGAAATGCAAGAAATTGGGTGACATTCTTTTGAGTCACAATATAAATTGATAATTACCAAATTCCCTTTTTTTTTTGATTGGTCGTTTAAAATAATGCTTACCATTGTCATAGTGAAGAAAGAAACAAAAGATAATTGTAAATATTAAACGTAGGTTAGAAAGGCTAATTAAGATTTGTAAAACTAGTATATAAGCAGGGAAATTTATTGAATAAATCAGACTTTAATTTGTGAACATAAACTGGCAACAACTTGCCTTGTTTCAATTTAATTCTCAAAATCTTTTGGCACCTCTTTTGAGCGCCTACTGATAAGCTGGTCTCCCTGACAGCTGTATAAACAAAACAAGGGACTACAGGGCTACGCTTACATACATTCTACCTGCATAGGGCCATACTGAGCACATCCTACAAATAACTTTACACTATTCTGGTATTGGGGGTCAGTGGCCTCAAAGCGTTTTTTGTTGGCGAAATGTTCTCGGCCTTTAGCCACTGCTACCTTAGCCCACTTAAGTCAGTCTGACTGTTCAGAAGACAGATCTTTTTGTGAGCCAAGTAGGTGTGCAATCCGAACCGCTGCCTTGTATTCTGAGAGAGCCTTAATAGCCTCCTTGATCCTCGGTGCTCTCTCCTTTTTAATAGGAGTTGAGGCAAAAAGACCTGGAGACTTTAAGAGCTCGATCTCTGTTTGCAAATTGACGCAGGTAACACTTTTAAGGTCCGATTCTGAGTCGATCGAGGCACTTGAGTGTTCCGCGTGCTTAGCCGTTTTTGATGTTTCTTCAGTAGCACTACAACTACTGTGACCTGTTACTATCACAGTAGAGGCTTGATCGCTGGCGACACGCAGAGGAGCATTATTTCCCCCGTGCCCGCCGGTGGACGAAGTCAATTCAGCCACCGGCGTTTGGGCGTATATTACCACCCGCTTTTTATCTTCATTATTACTCATTCTCATCAATTTTGTTTTTTTGCGTTTTATACATACCGCCATGTAAGAAAACCGCCGACCCTCTGGGTAACAGGCGCGGACCAGGACGCCGCCCAATATGGAACAGACGCGCCTGGATTTTAATCGTCATTCCAATTCCAGCTATGGTCTACCCCTTATGAGAGAAAAACTTACAGATAGAATTGGAACCACGATTACCTCCTACCTATGATCAGAGCTCATTCCAATAATGTACGCAATAGGCATTACATTACGACACTATGTTCAAAACCCTGATCTTAGCCGTGCACACACTGGTACACGTTACCAGCCAGCACCCACGAGGAGGGTTCAGTAGAAGGGTTTCTTAGGCCGGCCAATAATATTATTAATAGTATTAAAAAAGTGATTAAAATATGTTTTCAAATGATTACAGACTTCATTTTAAGCATTTTTGTTCACAAATATAATTTTTTCCCATTTATTTACAAAAATCACGCAGCGAATGAGACCACAAGGAATAAAAAGCAATTACATTAAAATAATACAACGCGAAAGAAAAATAAAGAGGATTTGATGACAGTGCGAGCGAGACATAAAGAAAGCACAATTATTTTCCATCTCGCGTCACCTCTGGTCTACTTTTTTATCAACAGTTGCTTGCAACTACTCAGCATATGCAATTTTTTGAGTTGTGACTATGATTTAGTGTGCGATATGTATGTATATTTGCAAGCGATTTTGTAATTGTATAATGCAGTGTTGCGTTAGACTAACGCAACTCTACTCAGCATATGCAATTTTTTGAGTTGTGTGCGATATTGTAATTGTATAATGCAGTGTTGCCAGAAAATGATGATGAGAGAATGCTAAATCGGTAAAAAAAAATCTGCAAAATGTTCTAGAAGAAAAGCATAATGCAAGATATAAATTTAAAAAAATTAAAAAAAATAGGAAAACAGAAAATGAATAGTAGCGCTAAAAACAATCTATTCAGAATATGCTAAGAACTAATTATTTTGTAATTTAGGCATGCACCCTAGATTCAGCAGTGTCCGAAAATTGCTAATTTTAAAAATATTTTTTGTGCTTATGCGCTTATAAAAAGTTGTGACGGTCGATTTTGAATGTTCTAACTTCGGGATTTAGTTGTTAGGATAGTTTGCAACATGTTTAACTTAATTTTTTGACAGCCTTTTCATAAATGCGAACATACGCGCAAATTTTTTGAAAAAAGTCAAAATTTTGTTTTGTACCATAAGAAAATATATTAAAATTATTTTCTTTTCTTATGTTGGCCTTTTTGACTTCTATATAAGTTTTTCTACTTCACCTGAAAAAATTATTCCAATATAATTAACTGATCTCGAGATATTCCGATTGTAGCGTGCAATTAAAAAAATATATAGAATGCACTTAACTTTTTTCCCTTTATTCACACATCAGCTGCTTAAAACTTTAATGAATTCTGAAATTCAACCTAACTAGAAAAACAAAAATAAATTTGGAATGTTATCCAATAAGTCTATGTATATTTTTCGCAATAAAAATTTTTATGGTAATTATACCATATGTTTTTCCATGTAAGTGTAGTTAATGCTAATAATCGGGAGGTGCTACCTGATTATGCTACTACTTAAAATAAAAAACACTTCACAGTACCAGGTAACTAGACAAAATTAGCAAAGGTGCTTATAAAGCATGCTGTATTGTATAAAAACGAAAGGTTCTTTTATAAGAATAATCACTCTATATTGAACTGTTATGGAGATCAGTATTAAATATATCGCGGTATGTAAACTTCTATGGGAATACGTTCCTGTTAGTTTATTGCGCCAAGAAAAATGTTCTAAAATCATACATATAATTGACAACTCATTTGGATTAAAACTAAATGAAGATGGTACTAAAAAAAATAGAGAACTTTTTGGTAGCGTACGAAAGAAAAATGAAAGAATTAAATTATAACAAAACTAAGTTCCAAAAACAATATGAAGAATGGCTAAAAACCGAGATAGTTACACATATACGAGGAACTTCAACTAAGAAGCCAGAAAAGAAAGCAAGAGGAACTCATTGAAAACCACTCTTTTGGCCTTATAAAGGAGGCATTTAGAAAAGCCTTAACCAAAAACAAACCGAAGGAAGTTGGCCAAATTGTAGATGCTCTTCCAAAATCATCTCCAAAGAGAATACAACGTCAGTCATAGCTTTTCTTAATATATCATATTTATTCCTTGTTAGACCCAAGTTTAGAATAAGGCTAATGGAAGCGGTGGCAACGCTATGACAAGTGAATAAGCAGAATTTTTAGCTGTGCATAAAATATATTTTACTTAATAAAATAAATTGGAATAAAGAGTAAATCATATGAAATAATAAACAGTCATTTATGTTTCATTAAAAGACTCAAGTGTACATATATTATTAACTCGATTTTAACAAACTAATACCATTGTTATTTATTGAACTTACGCTTTCTGATTTAAACCTCAACATCAATTTCGTTAAAATGGCTTTCATGTGCACATCTTGTCACACAAATTGCAAAAGAAATGAAGCAATCATTTGCGCAATTTGTAATGAATATCAACACATTGATTGTGCTGTAAAAGAAATGTCTAGCATGGGCCTGACTGCTAAGGAGAATATCGCTAAGTTAAAGCCTAGTTATTCTTTTGGTTGTAAAGCATGCTTTTGTTCCGCTTCAAGTAGTCCTATGTCAGTAAAAGTTGATGGGATTGAAAAGCAGTTGTCGGAGCTAACAAATATGATTAAAGATAGCGTTTCTTCTCAATTATCCGACATAAAGGAGGAACTATCTAGAGCTTCTGAACACAATAAAAAGTATGAAGCAGAAATGAGTAAGAAGATTCTTGAGCTGGAGAGTGAGAACAACATTCTGCGAAATCAACTAAATCGTGCTGATATCATAGTAAGTGGGCTTCCATCTCACCTCACTACTGAAGAGCTATATTCGTGTGCATTGTCTATTCGCAAAGCTTCCAAAGTAATTATTAATGAAAGCGACATTCATTTCTGTACATGGATACGTAAAAAATCAGCTGTTCTAATCAAATTTAACTCTGTTTGGAAAAGGGGCTCTGTAATGAAAAATTATAGAGTCAACTACAATTTAAATCTTAAGGATATTATTCAAACTGATATAGAGAGAAGAGTGTACTTAAATAATGATCTTACTTCCATGGAGGCAAAATTATATTTTATATGCCGTAGCAAGATAAAGTCGGGTGAACTGAAGAGTTATCGTATTTTGCGGTTTACTCCTCTAAAAGTTTAGCTTGTGTATCGTAATAAGGAAGAGGTTACCTTAGCTGGAGCTGACTTGCTCAACAGTGAATCGACTTGCAAAACTAGACAAGAGGCTTCTGGGACTAGTATTCTACAAGGTATTAACTATAGGGATTTGGCTTCCAATTCGAATAGTGATGGTATCCATTGTCCTGATGACATCAATTAAAATATGGTTGCAGTCAAAAGTTTGGTAATAATGTATTACATATCAATTATCCGAAATACTTCTATTTTATAATGGTGGCTATTCTGGAATACGCGTCGACTTGGTGAAATTTACATGTAGAACAAAAACAAAACTTCACAAATGTTAAAAATTTGTTTTTGTTTATCATACAAAATTTACCGTTTTTAAAAAAGAGAGCGACGCGTTCAAATTCTCACGTTTATTTCATTTTAGAATTGTATGGGAAACAAAAACAATTTTTGAAACTTTGTTTTTGCTTTAATGTAAAGTTTCACTTCTTCGACGCGTTTTACCGAATAGCCACCAATATAAAAATTGTTAATCTTTATTATAATTATTCTTTCTTTTCTCGTATTTATATCATTTAAGTAACTTTTGTGTGCATTATTATAAGTTGTGTACTTACATATATATGTATGAATGGTTGTATGTATGTACATACCTACATATGTACATTCGTGCATGCATGTATATGTATGTACACATATACTCTTTATATTGTAAATATATTTATAAAATTTAATTGTGCTGCTCACGGTTTACACGCTTTTCGCATATTACATTTAACATTTATTATTATATAGTGATCGCAATGACTTGAAGTACTAAATTGATTTAAACTCTAATCTCTAGTAAGCCGTAGGATTGATTGGCTTGAGTTATTAAATATATGAGCATGTCTGTATGTCTGTATGTAGGTATCTATATATATTTATATATACATATGTATATCACTATACAATTTCTCTTATACAAATGTGAATTTTCGACACATGGGAAGAGAGTTAAGGTATGGTCACACTTGACAAAAATTTTCCTGGGGGATCGTAACCGCTGAATGCAACTGGAAGCATTTTTGATTCTGACACGTGTTCTAAAGTTGAACAGCTTCATACATAACTAATAGTCAATGAAATAAAATCCAATATTATTGAATACTGTTTGACCTAAGGAACACATGTCTGAATCGGGAGTTTTTTCTTTGGTATGTGGTGGTTGCGCATTTCTCACCGTTAACAACTTTCCTCGACTTTTTCGTGAAATATTTTCAATATATCTGCGCTTTTTGCACCTTTAAAAGTATTTTCTCTTGTTTGTCTACATCGGCTAAACATATCACAAATATATTGGATTGATAGAACAACTATTATGCAGATATAGAATGATCTTATTCGCAGATCAATTCCTTTACTTTAGGCATTTTTTTAAACAAAAACTTCACCTGTTGCACTCAATAAAAAAAGATTGGAACCAATTATGACAAAAAAAAAGCATAACAATTACTATTACAAACGAATAGCAAAAAAAAACACATGTAACAACACAAATATTTAAGAAATAACGGGAATGCTAAAAGAAGCAAAATACTTTTGTGATGTTGAAATTGCGTAGTTGATACAAGAAAAGGCAAAAAAAGTATAACAATTAAATTCAAAGTTGTTGTTTTTTTGTATTTTCCATTCTATAGGCCTTGCTTTCTCATTTAGAAAAGAAATAAATTTAACATGTTGCCTAAATTTTGTATTTTTAATAAATTTATTTAACTTTTTTGTTTAAAGAATGTAGGCAAAATATTTCTGAGAGTAACTGTATGTTTCTTTTTAACAGTATCCAAATCAGCAACTATAATGTTTAATTGAAATGTTTTGCATGTGTATCAGGGATGGCATTGAGAATTTCGAAACTGTACCAACAACTTTCAAAATTGTACTTTTTTACCTTAATTTTACTAAAATATTTTTATATTACATATTTTTATTTGTTTATATTAATATAATCGACTTTGATCTGGCTTCCGAATCGTTTTAACAAATTTGCTTGTAAGTTGGGATGTGATATTTAAAATATACAAATTAATACACTTAGCATATACTTATCATCCGAATTTAGAAGAAAAATGATTTGGAAATGGACGACTTCTCATTTTTTTGATTTTCTCGGTGCGTTTTACTTTCAGAAGACGGTATGTACTAAACCAGTCATTGGTGTACTATTGTACTTTTTTTGTATAAGAATTTTTGCACAATAATTTCAATGGTTATTCAGGTTGCTTGTTAGCATATTGGTTAGAGTGCTTGTCTATCAGGTAGAAGTTTGCTGGTTGAATACTTGGAGAGTAAGTTAGTTAAGAATATAACATAATGTGTATGTATGTATGTATGTATGTATGTATATATAAATAAATAACATCTAGAATATACTACATACATACAAACATATGTATATGGTATAAAATTTAAATGAAAATACATAAGAACAGAGAATAAAGACACAATTTTTTTTTTAAATCAATAAGATAACCTCATAAAAACTACAAGATTTCTTCTTGATTTTTTTAAAAAGGTTTTCTCTATGAAATTAATAAGATTTCCTTATTGAAAAAAAAAACCATAGAGATTTCTTATTAATTTTGTTCTATTTTATGAGGTATTTAGTGGGCACTGTTTTCTCTGTGTAGTTATTTTTATATCGCAAAATCAAGTTTAAGCTTTCCAGCTATTAAACCGTCTGTTCGATTTCGCTGATTTTCAATACCAATCTATTTGGGACCCTTTCTGACACACCAGTCCAAGACCGAAGTCTCTAGCTTTTCTGGGAGCTTCGGAAAACCCATTTCACGTACACCTGACGGACGGACATCGCTTATTCGCACAGAGAAAATAGTGCCTAGTAAATACCTCATCAAATAGAACAAAGTTAGTAAGAAATCTCTATGGTTATTGTTCAATAAGGAAATCTTTTAATTACATAGAGAAACCTTTTTGAAAAAAATTAAGAAGAAATTTTGTAATTTTTACGAGGTTATCTTATTAATTTTTTCAATAAGGTATTCTTCTTGTTTTTACTTATGTATTTTCATTTAAATTCTATAGCATATACATTAGTGCTGGTATACTATCGATAGTACTATCGATAATATCGATAGTTTTCAAATATCGAAAATATCGATAGGAAAAAATATCGATATCGATAGTACTTAAAATGCAGTTTTGAAAACGTGAAATGTTATAAAAATTTTTTAACTGACATCAGCACAACTTTTGGAAAACCGTCACCTAAATTAACGTTCGTAGATACATTTATACATATTAAAATAAACATAAAACTATAAACTTTCAATAAAGTGATAAAAAACTACCTGTAACCTGGGGGCTAATTCCGGGACTCGTGATCGAAATAAATTCGTACCGAAATTAATTTCGATCGTGCGAGTTTTTCTGATGATGGCACTCGTTACCTTGCGAATCGATTTTTTAATAAAGTGTTGTAAAAGATATAAAAAAAGCCTTAACCAACACTACAAATATGTAAAAAAACATATGCTTACAAAGAAAATTAAATAATTTATCAAAAGAATTGCGAATTTGTTTTATAATTTTGAAAGTTTTTCCTTTTTTAATCGCGGGCATGGACGTAAATTTATTTTTTTATTCTTCGTCATCAGAGTCTGAGAGTGAGTGTGATATAAATCCAAATAGAAGGAAAATCCGATTAACAAGTGATCCATTGGGCTTGCCAATGGATTTGTAAAAATTAGGTGTAAAAATTTATTTTTATAGGTTTAAGAAACGTTTTAGAGTTTCCAAGGAAGCTTTTAACTATATTCTTGAGGAGTTAGAATTTGCTGGACATTTGACAACTGCCGTACCAGCAAAAATACAATTGGCTACCACTTTATTGCTTTTGGCTTCCGGAGGCTTTCAAAATACTGTCGGCAACGATTTTATTATTGGTATAAGTCAAAGCGCACTTTCGAAAATAGTTTCAAGAGTTCTGGATGAAATGGAAATGAAACTGTGTCCAAAATTTATAAATTTCAGTACCGATAGTTGGGAGGAAACAAAACAATTTTTTATGAAGAAGTACAAGCTTCCAGGAGGTAAGTGTCATGTACAACTAATGTACATACATTTACACACCTATGATAATGACTGACTACTTCTTTTTTTTAGTCATTGGCTGCGTAGATGAAACTCATTTTGGCTTACAAAAACCACCAAATGACCATATGTTTTTCAATAGGAAAGGGTTTCATACAAAAAAGTACGAAAATCTATACGAATTATTAATTTATATAACAATTAAAATCTTAATTAAACACTTGTTATCCAACGAACTATTTAAAAATAAAATTTCGACACCAAATTTGGTATCGAATAAAACTCGCACGGTTACATTTGATCGTACACTCAAAAAAATCCAACTTCGAGTGAATTTCGCACGGTATCGACTGCGAGAATTAGCCCCCTGATGAAAAATTAGTTATATTTTTCTTTCTCAAGTACTAACATTCAGGCGATAGTAATATCGATAGTATCGATAGTGAAATCTGAACTATCGATAGATATCGATAGCCGAAAATATCGATAGTATCCCAGCACTAATATACATATGTATGTATGTATGTAGTATATTGTAGATGTTATTTATTTATATATACATACACATTATGTTATATTCTTAACTAACCAGCAACTTCTACCTGATAGACAAACATTCTACCCAATATGCTATCAAGTATATAGAAATGAAAGAACAAGACACCTCCTAGAAGAAGGTTTCCTTATTAAAAAATCAATAAGATGCCTTACACATAATATAGGAACCTACTAAAATCAAAAAGAAACCCTTATTGAAAAAAATCAATAAGAAAACCTAATAAAATCAAGAAGAAAAATTTTTTAAAAAAATCAATAAGGCAACCTAATAAAATCAATAAGAAATCCCTATTGTTTACAATTTATAAGAAACCCTAAATGAATCAAGAAGTTTTTCTCTATGGATTGGTTTTTTGGTGCCAAAAATAATCGAAATTGAGTAAAAAAAGTTGTGAATAATAAGATTTCTCCTTGATTTTATGTGGTTTTCTTCTTGGTAAAATTATTCAAATTTACCACATAAAAACAATAAAGAATCTCTATGAAAAAATCTTCGCTCCTTTCTGCTGGTATACCCATTAGCCTAAAAAGGTTTCATAGAGAAAATCTTCCTGATTCTATGAAGCAGTTTTTTCTCTGTGTAGATAACACAAATGTTTTGAATTTTTTGTAAAATAAACTTATCTTATATTTCAGTACGAATAAATTTTGTATTAAAAATATTAAATAAAATAAAAAAATTAAAAAGGTGTTCCCAGGGTTAGGAACATTAACTTTTTTGTTATATACTCGTAAAAATAACCTACTAATTCTTCTTTCCCTAAACCATGAAGATTTCCTGCTATCTTTGGAATATCTTAATTCATACACTACATTCTTACTCATTTACTTTTTACGTTTTTACCTATTTATTTTATTTTTACTACAATTAACATATTACAACGTTAACAGCTTTCTTGTCATTAGACAATACAAACAATATTTTCTCTAGAGGTTACTCTTTAAAGAGCGACATACATTTGGCCATGTGAAAAGCAGCCAACGCTAAAATCTTAGCCTGCAACGTTGAAGGTTTGACCCTGCGATTTATTAATGGTCATTGCAAAAGATGTATTTACCGGAAAATGTAAACGTTTAAATTGGAAGGGTAAATCCGATGGTATCAGAGCGATTCGAGGAATTAATACATCTTCTGTGGTAACACATCCTGTGAGAATTGTGCACTCTATTATGAAAGTGTTCAGTGATTTTACCAGCAAACGCGTGCTATTGCAAAGGTTAGGTGGATTCAGGTTTCTTAATAAAATAACAGGACAACCTACTTTCAACACCATTTTGTGAGGAGGGAGTCCAGACGGGTTCAAAGAGTTTAGAAATTCTGTAGGAAAATGAACAGTTTCTTCCAAATCGAGAACAGTATTAACAGAGTAGTTTATTTTCGACGGCGCATCAATCTTTGAACGAATCAATTTATTTACCTTATGTACTTGTTCGTTAGTTGGTGACAGAATCGCTCATTCTTTAAACCAAGATATTGTCTTATAACTTATGTTATCAATGTCAAGATAGACATTGTTGACTAACTGTTGGATGTTGTCTATCAAAAGGTTTTCTAGGTTAATCCTTCCCTCACTTTGTGTTAACACTCCATTGCCAACTTTTAGCAGCATCTCTGGCAATATCCTGTTTTCACGCGAAGATGACGAAACCCTCATATTTGTTTTAAGCTCAAATTTGTTGACATGTCGCAAAAGGTTGGATCTTTTTAAGGAAGCATTTACTTCGTCACAACTGGTAGAATTTGACGGAAATCTCCTGAGAACAGAATTGTACATCCACCCAGAGGTGAATTTTTGTTGCGCAAATCGCGCATTATCCTATCCAGTGCTTCCACAGACGTCTTGTTTGACATAGCAGCTTCGTGTCAGACTATTAACGAGCAGTCACGCATCAATTTTCCTGTATTGCTCTGCTTAGAAATACTACAGACGCTGTTATTGTCCTCGGTGGCAGTTTTCAGCGGGAGTTGAATGTAGAGTGGGCGGTTCGGCCTCCTTCCAAAAGCGTAGAGGCAATGACAACAATGTATTTAAGGTATTTAATTAGATAAGGATTAATGATGTACTGGTTAAAATCGCTTCGAAAATTAGCCATTATTTGTCGCGAAAAGTAAATAATTCTGGCAAAAAAAACGGACTACAGTACTAAGAATCAATCCAAAAGATTACAAAACGGTCGCAAGTATTAAAATGATATTGAAACAAAAAGAAAAGAATTTTAAAAATCAGTCTATAAATAGAGAAGTTATGTAATCATCAATAAATTTTTTTTCGGTGTGGTGAGGGGGGGCTCAAAATATCCCAAAGACATTTGTTCTAACTTAGAGCAAAATTCTTTCAACCCAAAAAAGAATTTTGAAATTGGTTCACAAATAGCAGAGTTATGCAATAGGGGAGGAAATTCTCCCTGCAGATTTTCAAAAAAAAAAAAATTATCGGACCTAACTGCAGGCAAACCTTTTCAAACAAAAAAGAATTTCGAAAATCGGTTTAAAAATTACCGAGTTAGGCGTGTACGAACATAAAAAAACAGTAAAAAAAAAATATACACGAATTGATAACGCCTTCTTTTTTGAAGTCGGTTAAAAATGTTATTGTGCGATATCCATAAGAGATAGACGTATACCATAGCAGACCTTTTCAATGTGTACAATACTTAGCAGATTATTTGGATAAATCTCGTACGGTTCAGCCTGTGTTTGCAATGTAAGCGGAAAAAATTTAATTATTTACGACATCACATTAGAAACCTCAAAAATAATAGTATTTCTCCACTATTTAATTGATGTTATTATACATATAAACCTTCCTCTTCAATCGCTCTATCTATTAAAAAAAACCCGCATCAAAATCCGTTGCGTAGTTTTAAAGATTTAAGCATACATGGGGATATACGGACAGAAAAAGCGACTTTGTTTTATACTATGTAGTGATTTAAAATATCTTACATTCTTAAAAGAAAAATATATAAGAGTCGATGAAGAAGAAATCTTAATATCATTTGATGTAGTTTCCTTATTCACCAACATTGCTATACATTTAGCGATAAATACAATAATGAGAAAATCGGATGTTGTTCAGCAATTTACAAACATAACTTAAAAAAATTATTCCTACGGATTTTAAAGTTCTGCCTTACTGATAATAATTATTTTGTATACGACAAAAATATTTATTTTTTAGTTTTATATACAAAAAACGGTACCTGTAAATTATAAATATGTACATATGTATGTATGTAACAATGTTTTTTTCAGCTGTCAAATAATAATTGAGTCAGCTAAATTGAGTATGTGTGAACACTAGATTTAATTTCGCAATTAAAATTAAATTGACTCAATTAAAAATGCATGTCTGAACACAGTATAACCCTAAAGAAATTAAATCAGCTGTGGAATCCAAAACAAATACAATTTGCTTATAAGTCAAATACAACACTAAATAGAATATTTACAAAAGCTAAGGCGCCAATAAATAAACAACAATAGTGCAATGTTGTGTATGAACTACAATGCAAAGTAATAAGGATGAGAACTGCGAATTAATATACATAAGTACAACAAAGAGAAATTTAGAGACAAGAATGAGCGAACATAAAAATGACATAATAAAACAAAAACCTTTAACCGCGTTATCTTCGCATATTATTAACAACAAACATACTGTTGATTTCGACAATGTGAAGATATTGGATATAGAGAATATAGAAAGGAAAAGATACACCATAGAAAGCTTACGAATACAGCAACGGATAGAAAAGACGGTGAATATAAAAGAAGATACTAATAATTTTAATGCTAGTTACGTTGTTGCAATAAAGTAAATCTAAACCGTGTTTAATAATTTGATTCATGTTTTGTCACTTCTAAAGTTGTTTAAAAAGTTTTTAAACAAAAAATTTTTAATGTAAAAAATAAACAATTATTGTAAGTTTTTATTTTATTTAATATTTAAAAAATTTATAACAATGTAATGTTTTTCCAAAATTTAAATGGACGAAAAAATCCCCTAAAGAAGTCAACAAACAATTGACGAAACGTTGGGAAAAAAATGTAATAAAGTCGTTTTATTAACATTAGAACAGGAAAGGAAAATGACTTCTTGGATTTTGTACCAACTGTGAAAACAAAATGTACTTTTTGGGCCATGACGGTACCATTTTTTTTAATATTTATTAATAAGAACGGAAACGTAAAAAAATTTTTAAAAATTCAGATGTAAACAATAAAAAACAGAAACTGAACAAAAATGTGTATAAAAATTAAGTATAAAAAATAACATAAAATAATATTAAATATTACATTCATAAGGGCAAATTCGTAGATTAGACTTGTTAGAGATCGTTTATTTTACAAATTTTGCTAATTAACAGGCCGGTTATTTTCATGCACTATAAAATCTAAGTTATGGGCATAAGAAATGCGCGATAAAACCTAAAACACATCATTGAAGTAAAGGAGCGATATGTAGTTACCAAAAATAAATATAACCACAGCCAAGGCGAGTTCATGTATTGTCAAGTTCAAGTGCTGTCAAGTTAACAGGTACAGTTAAAAACTAGACAGATTTTTTGTTGCAGAGTTGACACCATCTGGTACATGAATTTGCCTTGACAACAGCATTGCAACAAAAAGCTGACAGTCTAAAATAAAACACACACAAAAAAATTTTAGACAACATAGGCAAAATTAATGCCTATGGCATTTTTTAACTGTACCAAGTAACTCGCGGTAGTACCACGGTAACAACGAGGTCAAAAATGTACCATAAATAGTACAATTGTACCATGATTTCCATCCGTGCATTAGAAACAACTTAGGCCTTATTAGCTCAAACAATTGGAACACACGAAAAAGATTATGATTCAAGGGTTGGGAAACTTACACTTTTTGTAATACATACATATATAATTAACTAGGTCTAATAATTTTTTTTAATTTAATTTATATATACAGTTTATGTTATGGAAAGAAAATTTGGGTATAGAAAATTATAAAAATAAAATCCACAGCTCCTCAGCTGGAAAATTTAAACTCTTTTTGATATTAAAGTAACTAAATAAAACTAGTATTTTCCTTATTTCTTTCTTTCTTTGTTCACTTAACATATTTTATATATTTTTTAAAGAACAACATTGATATAAGGAACCAAAAAAATCTAAAAGGATGATTCCACGTTTGGGAGAAGTACAATTTTTTTGATATATAAAACTAATTAAATAAATCTAGTTATTTCTTTGGTAATTAAGTATATTCTATATTTTAAAAAAGAAATAAATTAGTACTCGTATTAAGACCAGAAAAATTTTAATTATGGTTCCAGGGTTGGAAATTGAAAAAAAAAAATTATGGTAAAAAAATGACCAAAAATATATATTTTTTTCGATTAAACATATTTCATATTTTAGGAAGATCTTTACTCAAGCAAATTCTTTAGTCAAAAAAACCAACAGGTAATTTACTAAAAATTGCACTATAATAAAAAATGATAAATTTTATCACAAAACAAATATGTACATATGTAGTACTTATATATGAATCTGTATACTACATGTACATACGTTAGTAAAGAGTATATAAGATTCGGCACAGCCGAAAATAACACTCTTACTTGTTGTTTTTGTTATTAGTATGTAAAACAAGTAAGAGTGGTATATTCGGCTATGCCGAATCTTATATACCCTTCACCAAAGTACGTACATATACGTATATGTATACATATATATATGTGTATACAGACATATACATACATACAATGGTATATATATTACATGGGATTTTAAAATTTTTCGTTGCTAATTTTGGAACAGACTTTAATTTTTAACTTTCATGTATTTGTTGTTTTCCAGCTGTGGAGCTGTGGTTTTTATTTTTCAAATTTTCTATACCCAACTTTTCTTTCCAAAACATAAAATATATTTATAAATGAAAATATAAAATCAATTATTAGACATAGTTAATTTTATATATCACAAAAAGTGTACGTTACCCGACCCTGGAATCATAATTTTTCTGATTTCTTACACCAATATTTTTCTTTTAAGAAGTAAAGATATTATAAATTTATAGATAAAAAGGAAAAATTAGTTTTAGTAGGTTATTTTTATATAACAAAAAAGCTAAAGTTTCCAACCTTGGAAACGCCTTTTTGTTTTTTTTTATTTTTTTTCATATTTTTAATACAAATTTTATTCTAATGAAATATAAAATAAGTTTATTTAACAAAAAAAATTAAAAAAATTGTGTTATCTAGTTACTTTTATATGGCAAAATCAAGTTTTAGTTTTCCAGCTCTGAAATCGTCTGCTCGATTTCGCTGTTTTTCAATACCAATCTATTTTGGACCATTTCTGATACGCCAGTCTAAGACCGAAGTCTCTACCTTTTCTGGGATCTTCGGAAAACCGATTTCACGTATACCAGACGGACGTACGGATGGACATCGCTTATTCGTCTTCCCTATTCGTAAGGATCCAGAATATATATATTTTATGGGTCGCATATGAATATTATGGAAATTCGGGATGACAAACCTATATATACCCTTTTCCATTTTTGGTAAAGGGTACAAAAATTTAATAAAAGATTTCGTGCCATCAGCTAAAGATTTGTCAGACTTTTAGATCCATACGTAACTGTTTGACTTTACTAATTCAGCGAATAATAAAATTTTTGATTTACATACATACATACATATATGTATTTAATAGAAATGACAAATAAAATCCCTACTTACTGGCAATACGCTGTATGAATGAATTAGTTCCTGTTATTGTATGTTATTTATGCATAAGTTCCATTTTTATATATTTGTTTAATAAAATACCAAAGTTTTATCAAAATGTGGAATTTCATTATCAAAAGTGTATACTAGAATTACTAAAATGTACAAGTGACCAACTGTTTCCAATGTCTTTATATGGTCCCTAAATAACTACCTAATCAGTAGTTCCAATGTCAGTAGTTGCACTGTCAGTAGTTCCTTTTCAATGGCACGCACATGTTAAATGTCTGTAGCAAAAAGCATTGTGTGGGGTATTAGTCATTAGTACTGGCGACAAAGTCAATAGTGAATCAGTGCTGATTCTCTGTGCTATTTGCGACAAAATCGACAACTAGTTCGTCATCTGTCATTTTGATGCTCATAAACTTCTCAAGAAGAACTTTTGCAGATTGTTCAATTTTTTTCAGCGTGAATTGATTTTAGTTTTGACCACCTTTCTGCTGCCGTTGAGTATTCGGTGAGCTACTTAAGTTGCTCCAACTCTATCCCTCTCATAATGAACGCTTGCGCCTGCGCATCTTTTTCGTCCCATTGTGTAGTATTTTGCTGCGGTCTTTCCTTTGTGCCTAGTATATATGGTTTCAATTTATTTTCTGCCATATATATTTCCATTTGTCGTCGCCATAGCTGGTAGTTCTGCCCGTTAAATCGATGAATGTGGTAAACTCTTGACTCACTCATGCTTGGTTTTATCACATTTTTATCTCAGAATTCAAACAAACGCTGTCGATTGTGTCTTCTAAGAAATCAGAAACAATTGCCGAATCAAGTGGGATCGAAACGTCCATAAATTTATTCAGTAAAACTCAGCAGCACGTGGGCATCTGGGCCCATAACCTGTTGTGTATAATAAACAATTTGACACACAAAAGCTTTCAATAAAAATACAGATGCCCACAAAGTTAGCCAAAAATAAAACGAAAGAATTTACTTTTTGGAATTATATTTAATGAAAGATTATAAAAAGAAAAATGAATTACAAAATTATTAAAACTCAACTCAAAGAAAAAGGCAAGAAGTTAAAAAAACGAAAAAAAATAAAAGCAGTAAAAGAAGAGTTGCCAGATAAATGAGGTTTCAAATTAAGAAAGTGAATAAGCCCAACACAAGTCTTATTGCTAAGCTGATTAGTTTGTAGGGGAGAGAGACGAAGGGAAAAGAAACGATTACTCACCTTCATGTACTGTCAATACGTTTTGCTTTTTCCTTCGTAATGTTAAAAAATCACACATGCATACACAAAACTATGCATAAGAAATATGAGCTGAAAAATAAGAATTGCATTGTGTGAACGCCGATGAAAGATCAAAGAAAAAAAGGTAATAAGTTTAGCAATAATACTTGACTAGTGTGAACTGGGACTTAAGACACAGGATTTGGAAAAATTTTTTGTAAACGAAGAATTTCAGAGTCTATATTTAAAATAACTGATGCTGTAATTAAAATAAAATTTTTTCCGCAAGGACTTGTTGGCATATTTATGTTACTAAATACTTATTTCAACAAATCGTCAAAATATGAGGAATATTTGAAACAAAATCGTGAATCGTCGTTTTGGAAAATTTCTTATAAAAAATCGTCAAAATGACGTAGAATCGTCAAATCTAACAACACTGCCTACATTAACCAAAAAATGTTTTTTCTTTTTCGACTGTGATTGTTGGCGACTTCCAAAAGCATATAGACTGCTTTTAATTTTACTTCCGATACTAACCAAAAGCAAAAGCTAATCGAATTCAAAATTTTCAAATCGTTGACTGCTGAAAGTTCTGCGCAATTGATCATAAATCGTTTTATGATTTTGCTTTGACTGTTGTATTTTTCAAAATCGAAAATCGAATCATATCTGTTTTTTAAACAATGGATAATAGCGCAATATTAGAATAGAATCGATATACTTACATATCTATTTGCAATTGTACAACAAAAAACATGTATTCGTCTCCTACAATTACGATATCGGCAACATTTTCTTTTACGTAGATTATTTGCAAAGATATTACATGGAGACTTCTAGGTTGTTTATGTATGTATATCGTCATGTGAGAACTTAAGTGTCCAATACGCCATTATAAACCATTGGATATTGGACACTTAAGTTCTCACATGACGATATGTTTTCTTGTTTTCGAAATGTATAATAGCCCTCTAGTCAGCCTAGTGTCATATGTCTCTATGTCAACACTCTTTTCTCTAGGGACGATTGCACTAGTTGAAATGTCGACAATTTCCTTTTATGCGCGAGTAGAGATACGTTAGAGGCAATAGTTCTAGTGCATTTCTTTTGACATTGTCAATGAACGCGTAAATAGTTTGTTTTTCTTTTTTATTATGCTATGCAATTATGTTAAAAACTTACGTACATACGTATATATGTATGTATTTAAGTTTGTTGCCCCAACCCTTATAAAAGTGTACACGAGGGTTACTAAAATGTACTGGTGATTCTTTAGTTCAAATCTCTCCATATGGTCGTAAAAAATTGTGCTGAAGTCTACTGGTAGATTTTCTATGAAAACCCTATGTTATATGCCAATAGGCAATTACATTGGCTGCGGTACACTTATTCAGTTGTACTATTGACAATATCACTAGTAAATCAATACAATTTTACTATTGACATCGAGCGAGGAAATATCGATATTGTAGACTAGACCCCCTAGAATTTATCAGTGAATCTTTGGTGCAAATGTCTCCATGTGGTCCCAAAAGAACTACTTAGTCAGTATTGCTACATTCTAGTGGTGGGTTTTCAATAATAAGCTAATGTTTAATGTCAATAGATAACTACATTGGCTGGGGTACACCTGGTCAGTAGTACTACTGTCAATGTCACTATTCGCATTTTCTGCAGGGAGGTATGTACACACATACACACGTTTGCAAATACTAATTTTATACTTGTAAGATTTGCACCCAGCGGGAAAAAGAAAGAGCAAAAATCCTTTCTAGAAAGTCCTTGAACTCCTTCTGTTGAATATACAAGGCCTACTCGCAGTGTTGCCAGAACTTCGCTCCGTTCCACGCTCATATCTTCTTTGCACGCGATGTCATTGCGTTATTGTGTAACGTCGTTTTCTGCCGGGTATACTCAGCCGGAAAATGCCAAGGTCGTTACAAGAAATAACAATTTTTTTTATCCTTAATTATTACTATTCTTTATTGAAAATTAATAAATTTAGTTTTTTTTCTGAAATACAATTCACTTGACTTCAAATCCGTAGTATTATACCATCTGTTTTTCCTATGGCCTCTCAGCTTCCCGGACTAGTTTTGGCTTTTCTTCCTGCGAATTATTTTCTATGCGTCCGTAGTTAACCTTTGTATTACTGCTGTGATCCTATGCAGTGTCCTATCAGGAAAATTGCGGCCTCATGGATATTTTACTTATGTTTCCGCACAGTTGAACGTATAGGCTACTGGCCTACTACTCCCGTTTCAGTGGTGGCGTTGTATTGTTTTAGTGGTGAGAACAATCGTTGCAATACTACCGAGATTACCCTATTGTTTTGCGACTAGGCAATCGCTAACAATGTTTATTAATATTTATTTATCCAGGCTCTACTGTATTGTTTCGCGTCTAGGTAATCGCTAACAATGTTTATTAATATCTATTTATCTAGGTTCTACTGTATTGTTTCGCGACTAGGCAATCGCTAACAATGTGTATTAATATCGACTTATCTAGGTGCTACTGTATTGTTTCGCGACTAGGTAATCGCTTGACAATGTTTATTAATATCGACTTATCTAGGTGATACTGTATTGTTTCACGACTAGGCAATCGCTAACAATGTTTATTAATATCTACTTATCTAGGTCCTACTGTATTGTTTCGCGATTAGGCAATCGCTAACAATGTTTATTAACATCTACTTATCTAGGTGCTACTGTATTGTTTCGTGACTAGGTAATCGCTGACAATGTTTATTAATATCTACTTATCTAGGTGCTACTGTATTGTTTCGCGACTAAGTAATCGCTGACAATGTTTATTAATATCTATTTATCTAGGTTCTACTGTATTGTTTTGCGACTAGGCAATCGCTAACAATGTTTATTAATATTTATTTATCCAGGTTCTACTGTATTGTTTCGCGACTAGGAAATCGCTAACAATGTTTATTAATATTTATTTATCTAGGTTCTACTGTATTGTTTCGCGACTAGGAAATCGCTAACAATGTTTGTCAATGTCTACTTATCCGTGTTCTACTGTATTGTTTCGCGACTAGGCAATCGCTAACAATGTTTATTAATATCTATTTAGACGTGTTCTACTGTATTGTTTCGCGACTAGGTAATCGCTAACAATGTTTAATAATATCTACTTGCTTACCGTGCTTAATCCTGATCCACTGATCACAAAGTATACAGAGGTGAAGAAAGTGAGTGATGAAAAAAGCTAAAATCAGCTACGACACGGGTTCGGCGAGAAAGGGGCAACTGTAGTATATTTGTTATTAAGTTGCTAACAATATAATCAAAACAAACAAGAGAAAATGTGTACTTTGTGAAATAAACAAGAGGGCATTTTTACAAAATTAAATGAAAGATTTTGTAGTGTTGAACTAGGAAACTCAATGTGTTAAATGTTATTAGTGGTAAAAAAGTGATTAAAATTTGTTTCCACATAATTACAGACATCATTTTAAGCATTTTCATTAAAAAAAATATTATTTTTTTACCATTTACTTCCAAAAAGCATATAGCGAATAAGACCACAAAGAATAAAATGAAAATACATTTGAATTAGTGAGCATTTGTACAAAATTAAATCAAGGAATTTGTTGTGTTGAATTAAAAAACTGAATGTGAAAATGTTTATTAGTATTAAAAAAGTGATTAAAATTTGTTTTCAAATGATTCCTGATTTAACTTTGAGCTTTTTCGGTCATCAATGTTAATTTTAACATTTTAATTGCAAAAATCTCATAGCGAATGAGGACACAAAGAATAAAATGCAAAAACGTTAAATCAATGCAACTACGAAAGAAGCTTAAAGAAGACACGGGTTCGGTGTGAGCGAGACGTCAGAATTTGCAAAATTATCTTCCGTCTCGTGACATCTCTGTGTACTTTGTGCCACTGATGTCTATGCAACGACTGAATGAATGTTTGCAAATTCTTCGGCCTTTTATACTATTTTCCCTTTACATTATTGTTGTAATATTTACAGAGATTTCTGCATGCTTATATTTTGTTGTTGTTGTTGTCCCTAACTTATTTTAATGTACATGTTTGTATGTATATTTGGTTAGTGCCCGTTAATCCCTTTGCTTGGAAATTATTTTGTTGGATGTGTTTGTTGTTGCATGTTTAGTTCTTTAGTTATATTTTTTTATTTTTTTTTTATTTTGTTGGTCTTGAAAGTCATACGGTTGTACCTATGTTTTGTTAGTGTCTTTTGTTTTATAAATCAGTTTATCGATCATATTTGTTATTTTATGTAGGGATGCATTCGCTATCGCATTCGCAAATAATTCGCTTACTTTTGCTATTTGCATTCGCTTTTGCATTCGCTAAAATGTATGCGAATATTTAAAGCGAATACTAAAGACAAAAATATTGGAAATATTTTCCAGTTTTTGAAAAAGAAAAAACTGTTAAAACTTTTGAAAAATGGTAAGCACATCATTACTTCGTTCAAAAAATTTTAAATGCAAACTTATTAAGAAATCTTTCTTTGTTGTAAATTGTTTGCGAAACAAGTGCCACTCATATTATTTCGCATGAAAACTTAAAATGTTGAAGATATATTTCATATATTTTTCCCAAGATGAACAGAGTACTACTTCTGGAAAAAATGTTCATGAACAATTCATTCCAATTTTTCTTAATATGGATTTTGATAGCATTTTACAGGAAATATTGAACTTAGGGCCAAATTACGAATGGGTTGATTGCCTAACATTTTGTAAATTTATTTTTAATTATTATCTATACTTATTTTAATATAATTTCGTTTCTTTCAGTTTAACAATTTTTATTTCTAATAAATTAATAAATATTTGCTGAATTCAAGACTCAAGTAGATCTATGTATACAACACAACTTCATGTTTTTAGATAAATTTATTTTCATGTGATTTTTTTAACGTATTGTAATATTTGCATTCACTTTCGCATTCGCTTTCGCAAAAATTAAAATGTATTATTCGTTTTCGCATTCGCATTCGCTAAACTGGTATTCGTTACATCCCCAATTTTATGTTTTACTACTTTACAGGGTGTAACATCAGTTTTTGTGCAAACTGTTCGTTACACTTCCCCCCTTCTTTGGACAAAAAGGAAAAAAATGTCTTTTGTTTGTTTATGTACATATAATCAAAAATTTCGAGAAATATTAAATGGTTTTAATTCCCCGATATGCGCTGTTCGTTCTTTTCTTCCTTCAGCTTATATTTTTACTATCACGGGTGAAATAAAACTTTTTACTATGTATGGGCCATCGTATTTCGGAGCCAGTTTTGCAGCAAACCCCCCGACCGCTTTTGACAAATGGTGTTGTTTTATTATTACTTGATCTCCTTTTTTAGGTTTCCAGTTTCTTCTTCTTAGGTTGTAATATGTCTGTTGTTTTTGTGATGCTTATTCCAAATTTCTTCCTACTAATTTAAAAACGTCTTGGAGCTTTTGGGGGTGTGTTACTATTTCCTGATTCTCTGTGCCTGTACCGCTAGTAACCTCTTCGTATAGAGGCTTGGGTTATCTGGCCTCTCTTCCTTGTGTCATGAATCTAGGGGTATAACATGTCGATTCCGTGACACTTGAATTTATTCCAAGCATTATCTCTGGTAGTTTATCGTTCCAAGTGCGTTGATTTTCTCCTGCAAGTTGTGAAATTATTTTCTTGATTGTTCGGTTGGCACGCCCCGTAGAATTTTCCTGGGGAGTGTATGGGGCTGTTAGTTGCTGTTTTATCCCTAGTTCTTTTAGGAAGCTCATGAATCTGCACGTTCTTCTCTTTCGATTACTTGTGTTAACACTGCCCATAGTCCAAAATCACCGCCATCTGTTTGTAGCTTAAACTGTTTACTGAAACTCGGGCATGCCAATACTGGTGTTTCTGTTAAACGTTTCTTTTATTCTTCGAATGCTCTTTGTTGCTCGGGATTCCATTTAAATTTTCTATTTTTCTTGAGTAAATTTGTTATTGGTGCCACTAGAGTGGAAAAATCTGGTACAAATCTACGATACCAGGATGCCATGCCGATTATTCTCCTTACACCTCTTAGGTTGGTTGGTGGCTGCATTTCTCTTACTGCCGCTACCTTTTCTGGATCGGTTTGATTACGTGGCCTAGATATAAAATTTCTGATTTAAAAAATGAAAATTTTTCAGGATTTATTTTTAAATTGGCTAATTTGAGCTTATGGAGTGTTGTCCTTAAGTTCCTCATGTGTTCCAGTATTGTTCCACAGGTGACGATGATGTCGTCTAGGTAGGCAAATGCGTAGGGCTCTAGCTCGGGTCCTATAACTTTATCCAGGGCTCTTTGGAATGTAGCTGGTGCGGAATGTAATCCAAACGGCATAACTTTCCATTGATATAATCCTCTTCCAGGTACCGTAAATGCAGTATAATGTCGGCAGTTTATATCCAATGTGATTCGCCAGTAACCGTTTTTCAAATCCAGAGTGCTAAAATATTTTGCATTCCGTAGTCTTTCCAGTATAGAATTTATCCTTGGTAGTGGATATGCGTCCGTGACAGATTTGTCGTTTAATTGTCGAAAATCACAACACAACCGCCATTTTCCATTTTTCTTCGGGGCTAAAACGATTGGTGAGCTATAAAGGCTATGTGATGGTTCTATACAATCGTTGGCTATTAATTCATCCTGTGATCCTATGTAGTGCCTTATCAGGAAAATTGCAGCCTTATGGCTATTTTACTTATGTTTCCGCACAGTTGAGCGTATAGGCTACTGGCGTACTACTCCCGTTTAAGTGGTGGCGTTGTATTGTTTTAGTGGTAAGAACAATCGTTGCAATACTACCGAGATTACCCTATATTGCCTTGCGATAATATTTGTAAATATTTGCTTAACGATGAGCTACTGAATTGTTTCGCGACTAGGTAATCGTTCACAGTGTTTATAATATCTAGTTCGCGGTGTTCTACTGTATTGTTTCGCGACTAGGAAATCGCTAACAATATTTATTATTATCTATTTATCTAGGTTCTACTGTATTGTTTTGCGACTAGGCAATCGCTAACAATGTTTATTAATATTTATTTATCCAGGTTCTACTGTATTGTTTCACGACTAGGTAATCGCTGACAATGTTTATTAATATCTATTTATCCAGGTTCTACTGTATTGTTTCGCGACTAGGCAATCGCTAACAATGTGTATTAATATCGACTTGTCTAGGTGCTACTGTATTGTTTCGCAACTAGGCAATCGCTAACAATGTTTATTAATATCGACTTATCTAGGTGCTACTGTATTGTTTCGCGACTAGGCAATCGCTAACAATGTTTATTAATATCTACTTATCTAGGTGCTACTGTATTGTTTCGCGATTAGGCAATCGCTAACAATGTTTATTAATATCTACTTATCTAGGTGCTACTGTATTGTTTCGCGACTAGGTAATCGCTGACAATGTTTTTTAATATCTATTTATCTAGGTTCTACTGTATTGTTTCGCGACTAGGTAATCGCTGACAATGTTTATTAATATCTACTTATCTAGGTGCTACTGTATTGTTTCGCGACTAGGCAATCGCTAACAATGTTTATTAATATCTACTTATCTAGGTGCTACTGTATTGTTTCGCGATTAGGCAATCGCTAACAATGTTTATTAATATCTACTTATCTAGGTGCTACTGTATTGTTTCGCGACTAGGTAATCGCTGACAATGTTTATTAATATCTACTTATCTAGATGCTACTGTATTGTTTCGCGACTAGGTAATCGCTGACAATGTTTTTTAATATCTATTTATCTAGGTTCTACTGAATTTTTTTTGCGACTAGGCAATCGCTAACAATGTTTATTAATATTTATTTATTCCAGGTTCTACTGCATTGTTTCGCGACTAGTCTATGCAACGACTGAATGATGCATTAAACACATTCACCACAGCATGCTACACGAACACACGACTTCAAATGCCGCTAGCAGCATTTGTCGCCTCGTAGCCAGCTACTTAATTATTTTGGAGACGTCAGCAGCACCATCTGCAGCTGATATTCAAGTACAAATACATAGTTCAGTATTGCCACTTTCATATATTTTGCATTTATAAAAATTAATTTTTCTTTTAAAATGTACTTATTTCACATAAAAGTACAATAATGAATCAATTTATTCTTTACATCAATTTTTGGATATTGTTTCTAGTAAATAGTATGAAATAATTGTACGATATCATTCATTCAACATTTTGTATTATACTGGCAACACTGCATTTGCTCATTGTAGCCAGAGAAATAGAAATTAGTTTAAAGTTGGCGACAGCTACAACGGTGGTCGTGCAGTCGTGTAGCCTGCTGTCGTTAAAATAATTGTTACCATAAGAATATGTGTATTCTATTTTTGACAGATTGTTGTAGCCCGTAGCCTGCTGTGTCGAATGTGTTTAATGCATGAATGTTTGCATATTCTTCGGCCCTTTATACTATTTTCCCTTTACATTATTGTTGTAATATTTACAGAGATTTCTGCATGCTTATGTTTTGTTGTTGTTGTTGTCCCTAACTTATTTTAATGTACATGTTTGTATGTATATTTGGTTAGTGCCCGTTAATCCCTTTGCTTGTAAATTTTTTTGTTGGATGTGTTTGTTGTTGCATGTTTTGCTCTTTAGTTTATTTCTTTTATTTTGTTGGTCTTGAAAGTCATACGGTTGTACCTAAGTTTTGTTAGTGTCTTTTGTTTTATAAATCAGTTCGTCGATCATATTTGTTATTTTATGTTTTACTACTTTACAGGGTGTAGCATCAGTTTATGTGCAAACTGCTCGTTACAATTGTCATCAATTTTGAAAGGTCTTCAAATTAATGGATTTTACTTTTGGTTTGGTAAAAAACAAAACCAAAAATTTTACTCCTCTTACGGCTTCTCATAGAAACCCAGTAAAAAAATTTGGAAGTCATTCTAAAGGAACTACATTTTCATTGCTTCCAAGAAATCGATATTCTTAATTTGCCGATAGTTAGTAGAAAACCTAGCAGAAGTTTATTTAAGTCATACAAAACCTTGTAATTCCTCTCTAGTTTTAGAAATTACTCACCAGAATTTTTAAAAAATCGATTTTTTTGAAGAAACTTATGAACTAATTTTGGTCTAAAAATTTGATGTTATTTGCTTAAATTTACATGAAAATACTGCTTCGCCCTTAAATTCCTATAAAAAGAAACTAATTGTTAAAATAGGTAAGTATTAACAATTTTTCCTAGATGAAAATATTATCATATAACACAAAAAAGCACATTTTTCTTAAAATCGCTTCCAATTCGGTGACCAGGCATCGAAAAAGAGAACTTCTTGCAATGACAACCCTATGTAAAAATCATTAGATCGGATCGAAATTTGCACTACTTCCAGATCGTAAACTCTACATTTTCATGACTTTTTTGGAGTGTCTTTTTTTACTGGGAAGGAATGTAGAATGTGTATCTTAATTTTAGTGCGAAAGAGTCGCGGGCTTCTATAATTGAATCTTTAGCAGTTAGATAAAAATAATAATTGAATCAAAAAAATGCCTAAGAAGGTCTTCTGAGTTTTCCCGCTGGGTAGTAACGACAGCTATATGTACCCTGCTCATGAATCAAGAAAATAAGATTGCGCATTGCGCAGGTCCGTTATTTTATTTTCTGCCTGTGACCAAGGCCTATTTATTAGGTCAACGCAACTCTCACGATGATTTTTGTTTTTATGGTTTGTTTTGGTTTGTTTTCTTGTTTGAGCTGTCAAAAGTTATTTGCACCATATACTTTAGTTCATGTTTGTGTGTGTTTCTGACAACTTAAACATAAAGTTGTTTTTTGTATTGCTGTGTTTTTGTAGAGTTGCGTTGACCTGATAAATAGGCCTTGCCTGTGACGTACATGTAGAATTTTGTTTAAACAAAATACTTACATTTGTTTGTGGAATTTGTTCTCTCACTCACACACTTTTTACAACAAACACACGTGTGAGTATTCTATATTGACGTATGTAGATGCGCAGTAGAAAAATTTTTTGTACGGCTGAGTCAGTGTTGCCGATTTGTGTATAACTACACATATCATGTGTAATTTTCACTTGCATGTGTAGCGCATGTGTAATTGATTGTATGTGTAATTCATGAGTTGTTTCGCTTTATATTATATTTTTGAGAAACTTCTAAAATTAAAATTTTTCCAAACCCTGCTTTTAGTTTGCAACACTAAGACAATTATTTTTCCGAACCCTTTGGATTCCAAACTGAATGGCTTCAGAAAACAGAGTTCAAAGGATGGCTGATCAAAATTTCAGATAGAGGAAAAGATGTATCATTTTGCAAATTATGCAATAAAAAACTAATTTGCCATAAGCCAGTCCTTCGAGACACATGGAAACAACCTCTCAAAGGTAGAAATACATAACACGCGTTTGTTCGTCGACGAATATCGTGAGCTTGAAAACTTTACTGCATGAAAAATGGCAAGTTACACAACACAAACGCCTTTTCTTTCAGCTTTTTTAATTTAGTTATATGATCGGTGTTAGTTATTTAGTAGGTGAAGCTTAGGCTTAGATTAAGATACATATGTACATATGTTACTGAAAAATATTTTAAACATACCAATGCATTAAGAGCATCACTTTTTTCTTTAAGTAACTTATAAGTTTTTGTTTTTGCGATATTCACACTTATTCCAGTTGCCAACATTGACAGCACGTCAATACGATACCAAAAAATTGGGACTTGGCTACCCGTTGTCTAAAACAACTGACAACCTCATGCTGTCAATTGTTCTAGGATGATTAAATATTTGTGTAAACTTTAATAAATGCTTATTGCGTACTACTATCAATAAATTATTATGCAGAGAATTATGTGGTACTTTCCAGTTACTTCCGATGTCTAGTTTGCAAGAAGAATTTAATTTTTTAATCCCAATTATGAAACGTTTTCTAAATTGTTTTTAACATAGTTTCCGTTATTGTCATTAAAAACAATTTAAGAAGGCTCAGTCAAAAGATGCTGCTATTAGCTCTTAAAAGTACATTAGGTTTGTAAATTAAAAATATTTTTATTTTACAAATAAATTCAGTAAAGTGCGACTTTGACTCGCGCACGGAGGGTTCCGTACGTTGGGCTTTGAGCATTTTTTAATACAGTGTTTTTTACGTTTTTTCAGCTGAAATAGTGTTTTTTTTATTATTTTTCTCTTTTTTCTCGTTTTAACGATTTTTTAAATTTTGGCGATTTTTTTTTAATTTTGACGATTTTTTTCATTTTGGCGATTTTTTTTCATTTAGGCGATTTTTTTTTCATTTTGGCGATTTTTTCATTTTGGCGATTTTTTCGGTTTTTTGCGATTTATTTTCGATTTAGAAATTTTTTTTAATTTGGTGCTTTTTTTCGTTTTGGCGATTTTTTTTTTTTGATTTTGGCGATTTTTTTCGGTTTGGCGATTTTATAATTTTGAGATTTTTTTGTTTTACCGTTTTTGAAAATTTCAGGAAGTTTGCTCTTACGGTTTCCAAGATACAGCAAGTTTTCAAAATTACATAGTCGAAATTACATTAACTGATGGTACACCCTTTAATTAAATTTTTTTAAATTTTAGTGTTAATTGTTGTAGTGTGTATAAAAATACACGAACTTTACAAATTTCAAGTGCATATACATACAAATGGGATTTTAAAATTTTTCGTTGTTCGTTTTGGCACACCCTTTAATTTCCAACTCTCATGTATTTGTTGTTGTAGCGGCCAAGGATCCCATGTAATATACATACGATTGTATGTATATTAGATGGGATTTTAAAATTTTTCGATGCTCGTTTTGGCACACCCTTTAATTTCCAACTCTTATTTATTTGTTGTTGTAGCGGCCAAGGGTCCCATGTAATATACATACATACAATTGTATGTATATTACATGGGATTTTAAAATTTTTCGTTGCTCGTTTTGGCACACCCTTTAATTTCCAACTCTCATGTATTTGTTGTTGTAGCGGCCAAGGGTCCCATGTAATATACATACATACATACAATTGTATGTATATTACATGGGATTTTAAAATTTTTCGTTGCTCGTTTTGGCACACCCTTTAATTTACAACTCTCATGTATTTGTTGTTGTAGCGGCCAAGGATCCCATGTAATATACATACGATTGTATGCATATTAGATGGGATTTTAACATTTTTCGTTGCTCGTTTTGGCACACCCTTTAATTTCCAACTCTCATGTATTTGTTGTTGTAGCGGCCAAGGGTCTCATGTAATATACATATATACAATTGTATGTATATAACATGGGATTTTAAAATTTTTCGTTGCTCGTTTTGGCACACCCTTTAATTTCCAACTCTCATGTATTTGTTGTTGTAGCGGCCAAGGGTCCCATGTAATATACATACAATTGTATGTATATATGTATGTATGTATATTACATGGGATTTTAACATTTTTCATTGCTCGTTTTGGCACACCCTTTAATTTCCAACTCTCATGTATTTGTTGTTGTAGCGGCCAAGGGTCTACACACTGTGTCCAAATTTCAGGTCCGTAGCTCTTACGGTTCTCGAGAAAATACCCTGTGAAGGATAGACGGACGGACGGACAGACGGACAGACGGACAGCGTAGCGAAAACAATAGGGTTCCATTTTCACCTTTGGTGTACGGAACCCTAAAAAGCACCAAAAGCACTATGAGAAATTGTTAAAAAGCACTGTAAATACCCGCTTTTTAAAAAAGGGTAATAACCAAAATTTCGAGTTTATGAAGAGGCAAAAAGCACTAAAAAATACCCGAAATGTACCAAAATGCCATCACTGATGTTTAGTTTAACATTACCATATTGCCATATTGAAAATGACATGCTTTTTATACTTTTAAATTTGCCACCTGGTAATTAATTTGATTTACATAGAGGTAGTTTACACGAGACTAATTTTTATGCGGCACAATTTTTGTTTTTTTAAGAACACACGAGACTAATTCATCCGACATAAAGATGTATACGTATTCACAGCTTTGTGTGTGTTAGTGTTTTTCGTATTCATTTAACACTTGCAGATTTTTAAGTTGTGTGTGTATTGGTTTTGTGCTGCTAATGCGGGGTTGTAGCTGGTTGAAAAATTATGCCAAACACAAAACCCCTCTCTTTGCCTCTCTCACCCACAAACTGGCATGTTATGCCAACACAATTAATCCCGTGTAAATCAGCGCATACAAAACAAAAACAACAAACTTGCCAGACCATTTTAAAGTATTAAAATTGAAACGTTGCAATATAAAGACGTATTTTGAAACGCTATTGTGAACTCTCTAAATAAGACAATGGGAGGGGTTGACTTTATTGACAACGCGATGAATAATTATAACCAGGGAAACCAGAAATATGCTCTAAAAAAAGTGTTTTATGCGCATTCAATATGCACTAAAAACTTAAAAATATGCACTAAAAACGCAAAAATATGCTCTTAAAAATAAAACAAATTTTTTTATTTATAAATGCAAATATATTTTTAATTAAAAAATGCAACAAAATTTGCATTTAAAATAAGACAAAAATAAAATAAACAAAAAAAGGAAACAATAAAAAATTAACAAAGAATATCTGCCGTTTTTGGAGTAAAGCTAAGAATACAAATTAATTTTTTTGATACTCTCGTAAAAATTTAATTTCAATTTAAAATAGATCCCGATATCAGAATTAAAAATTTTAAACTGTATTTTGAATAAATAAGACTAGAATTTTGTTTATAATTTTTATTGCAATAAACAACAAAATATTGACGCAGACTTTCAAATAAAAATCGTGTGACAGACACATCTAAATAAACTTTCATACATTGACAATGCTCCTTCAATTGTTCTCGGGAAAAAGTCCATCAGAAATAGCAAAACCGAATTTTTATTGAAACTAACGTTCTTAACAATTGCGTAATAGAAATATAAGAAACATTTATATACTACATGGAACATTGGAAATGAGATTTTTTAAATGGCGAAAAATAAAAATAACAATTTTGTAAGCATATTAAAATAAAAAATTCTATAAAGTATGAAAATATAGCCTAAAAGCGTAAATTATGCTCTAAAAATTATAAAATATGCTAAAAATATGCGTGTAAGACTGATAAATGCAAAAACATGCTTCAAAGGGTAAAATATGCAAAAATATGCACTAGCAAATCGATGCCAAAATTCATAAAAAGTTCTGAAACGGATAAATATCTTGTCCCCGCATTAAAACAACATACAAGAAAAAACATGCAATTGCCTATTTGCGGTTTCCCTGCTAATAACAGAAGTTTTGGTCAATTTCAATTACATATTATTGTTCGAACTTCATTTGTTCTACATTTATAATTTGATCAGGCTAATGCCGAGTTTACATCTGGCATTTCATGTGTTGTCATTTTGTGGTGTCATTTTCATGTGTGTGTACTGCCATTTCCATCAAAGTTTTCGATGACACACAATTTGGTTGTGTCATTGTGACAGGAAAGAGTCATATTCCTAAATAACGGCAACATGGTATCATCGTCTACATTAAGAACTAATTTTGACATAATGACATTTGCTTTATCATTGTGAGTAGTGTTTTCAATTTCTGTTAACCGATTAACAGAAAACCCGGTTTTTGGGCACATTTCCGGTTTTTATGAAACCGGTTTTTCCTACCCGGTTAACCGGTTTTTTATATCTCTAAAAATCGTAAATGTTCCTTATTTTATTGTTGCGTGTACCAGAGAATGACAATAAGTACTAAATGCCTTATTCATAAAAAAATATTTCTGTAAATAGTCTTAATTTTAGCCACTGCGTATAATTCTAATTGTAGCACAATCAATTTGTACGCTCACATATTTTCTCTCAAACAACTATGACTAAAGCTTAAATTAGACGTGACGTAGCCATAACGCAACCAAAATTCAATTGGTTTCTATGGTGAGAGTTATGGCGTTACGGCGAGTCTCTCACTCTCACCATAGAAAGCAATTGAATTTTGGTTTGGTTATAGCGTTATGGCCATATCACGTCTTATTTAAGCTTTAAGCAGATTCCAACATAAAAGAGCATCTCTACTTTGTGTATGACAAAAAACGAAACTACGCTACAACTACAAATAAAAAGGCACATGCGTATTAAACTAATTGACTCTCTCTATTAACTACTTTCATTCATAATGTTTTCACACACATAATATTAATATTTATTCGGTCAAAAATTAATACAATCACTATTATTAGCTGTTGTTATTCCCCCTTATTGCGAATGGCGTCGTCGACGTCACATAAAGACGACAGTAAAAATTGTTACTTGTCTTCGCTTTGTCGACAACAATTGACTACTATTAACATAATCCATTAATTTACAAGCCCTTAGACATTAGTAAGATAATGTCAATTATTACCGATGAAGAGTAGACAAGTGACAATAGTTAATGTCGTCTTGATGTGACGTCGACGGCGCCATTCATAATAAGGGGGATTATTTCACAGTGAGCAATTTTAAAATTTATGTTCAACACAATTGGAAAATCATATAGCAGTTTCGCACAAACTCTACTACTTTGTCTATGTGAGAGGATTTCCCAAAGAAGAAATATGACCCTAAATACACTATTTTTATATTTACATAATGGCTGTCCGAAATATTGCGAATATATAAAATATTCTCAAAGTCTACTACTAAAGACTTTGCTATGCAGCTCTACAAGATACTATTTTTTATTGTAGAAAATGAAACAATTGAAAGTGAATTAGACTCTGAATATTTTGAAATTTTATCAAATTCCGAAAGTTTAGAGGAACAACTAAACTTGACGCTAATCTCAATAAAAAATTTAAATATGCTATATCATGCTACGAGTATGTCATGACATCAACTGTCAGTAAAAGAATCTTCTCGGTATCATGGTTAATAAAAACTCTCCTATACATTTGGATTGTGATTTGTTATTGAAATATACCTAAAAACTTCATAAAATTCACATTTGTTCTTTATAAATTCTTTTAGTCGCTATTTTTGTTTTTTTTTTACCACAAATTGCAAATTTTGTGTAACAAATGCTATTTTTTAAGTTATTTTTATTGTTTTTTAAATTAAAATGAATTATTTTTTACATTTAATTTATTTTATTATTAAATGGTCGGTTAACCGATTAACCGGTTCTTAAAAAAGTTGATTTTTGAAAATACTAAATTTATCTAATGCGTTTGAAACAAGTATTAACAGTTAGGCTTTCCTTTGATTTACTTTTACTTTTGATTTTTGTGCATATTTTTAATGAATAGCTTAGGTTTTATTGCGCATAACTTAAATTTTATAGTGAATGAAAATAACAGGCCTGCTAATAAGATTCTTAATTGAAATGTAACGTAATACCAAAATAATTTTTAATTTAGTTAACTTTCAGAATCATGGACACACTCGTGTAATAAAAATTTCTTATATAATTTTTATTTAAAAATTATGATCACCGTATGTGTACTCTTGCAATAAATATGTACATCTTATTTCTAGCTCATTGTTGGCAATTTTGGTCTAAGCTATGATCAAGCGAAAACTCAGTTTGCTATTTGGTCTATATTAGCTGCTCCTTTATTAATGTCAGTGGATCTTCGAACTATTCGTCCGGAGTTTAAAAACATTTTACAGAACAAGAAAATCATTGATGTAAACCAAGATCCATTAGGATTGCAGGGTCGAAGAATATACAAACACAAGGGCATTGAAATATGGTCGAAACCCATAACACCAATATTCACTAAATTTTATTCTTATGCTGTAGCTTTTATTAATAGACGTACAGATGGAACTCCCTCTGATATAGCTGTTACTTTAAAGGAACTTGGACTAATTTCATCAACGGGCTATCGCGTACAGGTAAGTTTACTAATACGTTTAGATTCTAAACTTTAGAATAACACTGGTATGACAAAATCAACATTAGAAGTGTGGCTTTTTCGGCACTTTAGAGGGAAGGATATAGACAGCTAAGGACGTATGAGAACATAACTTCCATTTTATATGATATAGTTTTTTAATTTAGTTTTTATGTAAAACTATTTTTAAATAAGCATCAAATATTAATTTAAAAAATGAGGCGTCCATTTTTCATAAATGCCCAGCTAAAAATATATGTATGGAGCATATATGATATCCCATATATGGTTCGGATCCGAAAAATGAGGGTATATTGTCATATATGATAATATATATTCATACATTTTCATACATGTACATACATATGTATGTGTAAATTCATATTCATAGTTATTAAAATTACTTTTTTTTAAGATTTTAAACATCGAAGTTGTATTTCATGAAAAATTTCTTTGGATAAATAAAATAATTAAAAACGAACTAAAAGACATAATCATTTTAAGAGAAAAGTTGCATCGATTATTTAAAAAACACAAAACTCATCTTTGTACACAAAATTTAATTTAATAAGAATTTAGATTAAAAACTAATGCAATTAATCATTAAAAAAATTATCCGTTTTTATACAAACACTAGTTTTCAATAAAATTTTTTGCAGTAATATGAACTTTGTTTCTTAAAAATATCTAGAGTATTCCAATATTTTCTATAAAATTAATGACTAAAATATCCTTTTGATTATTTCATTTATTTAATACGGCCGCTATGTAAAAAATCGTACAAGAAATGGGTTTATTTTTTAAGCGCTGAGGCTGCACGAATATAAACTTTGCAAACCGTATGTATTTTCTAATAGATTTGCAATTCACCAGTGATAAAAAAAAATAGAGAAAAAACTCGAGTTAATAAAATGCAAGCTTTTTTGATTGCAAAAACGATCTTATGTGAGATAACATGTATGCATACATTTTTATATGGCTTCATATATTACATCTTATTTCTATATATGGATCCTCATATGAAGATCTTCATAATTAAATTTCCATATATGAGCTCATATATTATAATACATTTGATATATTAGTCCATATATCAATTCATATATAATACTTTTGCCATGTATAATCCTATACATTTCCATACATGAATTCATACATGTTCATATGTATATATTTATATACATTCATATATTAAACATATATGGACCATACGTTATTTTTTTAGCTGGGTGATAATATATCCTTATTTACAAGTTTTATAAGCTCGTAAAAAACGTTATGAGATTTTACTTAAGGTGTCTTTACATGGTAATACAAAGTATTAAGACGTTGTGGAATAAAAATATTATGAAATTCTATCCTTCTTTAAGAAAAGACGGCAAAACTCTGTTGTAAATATTTGTCATGTTTACATTGTAAGTAAACAAGTAAGAGTACTATATTCGGCTGTGTCGAATCTTATATACCCTTTACCAACGTATGTATATGTATTATACAGGTACATACATAAGTACATACATACATATTTGTTTTGTGAGAAAATTTATAATTTTTTGTTATAGTGCAATTTTTAGTAAATGACTCTCGGTTATTTTCGACTACAGAATTTGTCTGAGTAAAGATCTTCTTAAAACGTGAAATATTTTTAACTGAAAAAAAAATTATTTTTGGTTATTTGTTTACCCAAACTTTTTTCAACTTCCAACCCTGGAATAATTTTAATTTTTCTGGTTTTAATACGAGTTCAAATTTATTTCTTTGTAAAATATAGAATATATTTAATTACCAAAGAAATAACTAGCTTTAATTACTTTGATATTTTTTTTTTTTTTTTCATATACATATTTATTTATTGTATCTTCAAAAATGAACTAACAATAAGTAATCAAATCTTAAATCTAAATATAATTATTAGGCCCGACCAATATCGGACATAAGCTTAGTGATAGTTATAAATAATACATAAGTAGTGATAATCAAAAACAAGTATTTTTAAGCAGTCCCATCTGGAGTGTTGGGTATAAGAGCCCTTGTGTCCCTCTTTTTTAAGCGGATGTGTCCAGTAAAGCTCAAAATATTACGGGCAAGCGGATTAGGATGTGACTCGAGTTTAGTTAAATATTTGCCTGCGTATTTTGCAATTTCTTCACTCACTAGTGGCATATTTAAATCACGATGAATATTTGAGTTTTTAACGTACCATGGAACAGATGTTATCAAACGTAAAATTTTGTTTTGCCTTCGTTGGATTCTCTCGACATTTGAAGCTGAAGCAGTGCCCCACAGCTGAATTCCATAGCACCATATTGGCTTCAAAAGCGACTTGTATATCAAGAGTTTGCAGTCTAGGCTGAGTGTTGAATTTCTGCCAATTAACCAATATATTTGAGTCAATTTAAGTTTCATTTGGGTTAACTTAGAGTCAATATGATATTTCCATGTAAGCCTTCGATCAAGGTGTATGCCAAGGTATTTGACTTGAGAATGTTGAGGAATATTTTGATTGTTGATTCGAATGGGGGAACAGGTATCTTTTCTTAGGGTAAACGTTATATGAACACACTTTTGTTCATTGACTCTAATTCTCCATAAGTTCAACCATATTTCAAGCTGGGTAATGTGTGCTTGGAGATTGCGGGATGCCTCATCAGGATTTTTGTGAATACTCAAACAGGCTGTATCATCGGCAAATGTAGAAGTGTGGATGTTATTGCTCACAGGCATATCACAAGTATATATTAGATACAAGACTGGCCCCAGAATACTACCCTGTGGCACACCAGAAGATATAGATTCGGGTACACTCATGAAGTCTCCTTCCACAACAGTAAACTTTCTATCGAGAATATAACTTTCCAAAAGCTTTTGTATATTTATTGGTAGGTATGTCTTCAATTTTAAAACTAGGCCTTTGTGCCATACTTTGTCAAATGCCTGAGAAACATCAATAAAAAGGGCAGAACAATACTTCTTTTCTTCAAAAGTCCTCCTTATAATTTGAACCAATCTATGCGTTTGCTCAATAGTGCTATGCTGACTTCTAAAGCCAAATTGATGGTCCGGGATGCACCCAGTATCAGCTAAAATTGTGGACAATTTAGTCATGAGCAGCTTTTCGAAAAGCTTTGAAATTGTTGAAAGTAAGCTTATAGGCCTATATGACTCAGCCTTGGTAAGATCTTTGCCTGGCTTTGGAATCATTTTAATCTTGGCAAGTTTCCAGTTATGTGGAAAATACTGCATTCGTAAAATGGCATTAAAAATAAATAGCAAAATTCTTATTGCAATATGAGGCAAGTTCATCAGCATCTTGTTACTAATGCCATCAATACCTGGAGCTTTCTTAGGGTCGAGTTCAGCAACTATTTTTTGTAGTTCATGCATCTTAAACCTTAAGGGACGAGGGGGTAGAGAGACTACACTCGGTAAATCGGCAGCACCCGTACATGAATTGGGAGTGAATACAGATTTTAAATGCTCAGAAAATAAGTTACCTTTCTCACTATCGCTTCTTGCCCAGCCTCCAGTCGAAGTACGCAATGGTGATTTGAGATCAACGGGTCTTTTAAGATTTCTAGTAGCGCGCCATAAAGAGTAATTAGATGTTGACGTTACATCAAGACCTTCTAAGTACTTTTCCAGTAATGCAGTCTTTTCCGACGATAGCAGCTCTTTGAGTCGTTTAGTACATTCTTTAAGTCTGATTTTATTTAGGGGTGATCGGTGTTGTTGCCATTCTCTTCTAGCTCTCCTTTTTTCACATACGAGACGTTCAATATCCGTAGAATAAATTCTATTAAAGCCAGTCTGCGGATAGGAAGTAGTGGCATGTTCAGCAGCCTGTTTAATATATTCGGTAAGATTGGCAATATTAAATTCAATATCATCAGGTGATCTTAGCTGAATGTTTTCTACGCAGTGACTACTAATATATTTTTTGAATCCTAGCCAGTTGACCCTATTAATCGTTTTCGCATATGAGTTAGTTAAATCACTCCTTAGTGGGTTGAAAATTGTAACTATTGTGGGAGAGTGATCGGAGGACAGATCTACAGAGCCCTCTACGTGAATTAAGTCCCTATGGATATTTTTCGTGACGCCAAAATCTATAACATCTGGAATTTTTCTTACGTCAGTAGGCCAGTAAGTAGGCTCCCCACTCGAAATGACATCTAAGCCCATTTTTTAAATTGTATTAAACAACGCTCTACCTCTAGGTGTAACAAGACGCGAGCCCCAGTACGTATGTTTTGCATTGTAGTCACCAGCTGCCACGAAACAAGATCCAAGCGATTTGCAGAACTTCTCATACTGATCTTCGGTAACTGAAAATCTGGGAGGTGAGTAAATTGATGATATCACGAAATTCGAACAAAAATTTTCTACGAAAATATTCGTAGCTTGCATATATTCTTCACTAACGTTCTCAAGGATATAGTGCTTGAGTTTTGACTTAATTAGAATTGCTGATCCACCGCATGCTCTCCCTCTCGGGTCCTTTGAATCATATAGAGTGTAACCATTTATCTTAAAGCAGCTTCTCGAAGTCAAGTGAGTCTCAGAGACCATCATTATATCAATATTTTTTTCCGTGAGGAAGTGCTCAAGTTCATTTTTATGTTGGCGAATGCCGTTTGCGTTCCAGAAACATAATTTTAACGTGTTCATGGTTTGTTGACTAATGCTTGAAGTAGAGTATTCTGCATTCTCAGCATTTCTTGCATCATGCTAGTCATATTTGTTGTAAAGTTGTTTATAGTTAGCACCAGATTCTCAATAGTAGCTTCAAGACGACTAAAGTTAAAGCTAGAGTTTGCATTCGTTGAATTACTTGGCGGTGGAACATTTTGTGTGGGAATAGAACTAGTCTTAGCAGCATCGGCATACGATACACGTGAAGTTACTAGTTGGCTAGTTTGAGGAAGAGTGGCGGAGTAAGCATTTGCTGATTGAACTGGAGCTAATTTAGATTTTTGACCCATAGCCTGTTTAACGAAAGAATATACACGGCATCCTCTGTAATTAGCGGTGTGATTTTCTCCACAATTACTGCATTTTTTTTCAGCTTGTACTTTTGGCTTGGTACAGTAAGCAGTACCATGCAATTCACCGCAGATAACACAAACTGTAGGTAATTTGCAGTAGGTTTTTGTGTGGCCATATTCTTGGCAATTATGGCACTGTACGGGACCTGAACGCTTACGTGGCTCTTCAACTGTGATTTTTCGGTGTAAAAGGTATTTTAGACTATAAATTGGGTGCGTCTCATTTTTTTTAACTGTATATCATTCGGCTCCAGTTCAACACGAAATAGAGGCTGGGGAATCTTCTCTCTATTGATTATATTGGTAACATTTTTTACCTTAAATCCTTGTTCGATAAGTGCACATTTTACTTCTTCAGGCTCAACATATGAATCTATGCCCTTTAATACTATTTGTAGGCCTTTAGCACTCTTAAGTTGATATGTATAAAAATTTGTTTTATTTTTTTCAAACTCACTAACAATTTTTCGGAAATCTTTTTCATCATATATTTGGATTTTAGTTTCATCAATATTACCTCGTTTAATTGGAATGATGTGAAAAGTATTTTCACCAATGGTCGACAGTAGATTTTTTAGAAGCGCGTTTGATTTTTTTTCTCTCAGATAAATAGGTGGTGGCTTGAAAGACTTTTGCGATGATGCGGCGGGCTTGTCGTTTTTGTCTTGCAATAATGAAAAACGATTTTGACGATTGATAGAAGATGTGCTGTTATCCCTAGACATCTTTGGGGCGGATCCAATTTTAGTAGAATTTGAGCTTCGCCCGCGCTTTAAAATGGTTATATATCTGTCCATTCCTACTTGTACCTTTGGTTTTGTACTACTGTTGTCTTCAGTAACAACTTGTTTAATTGTTGACCACGAGTCGGAAGCGGATGATATCGCTGAGTTAAATGTAGAAGTACTAGGCAATAATGTCAACGATTCACTAGTTGGCATTGGACAAAGCGAAGTTGATCGCTGACGAAACTGTGGTTTTGTCGTTAGAAAAAGTCTATTATCAGATTTTTGATTTTTATTAAGAGCTTCAGAACTCACAGCAAGATTATTATCAGATTTTTTATTTTTATTGTTATCATTATGAGCATCAAAACTCACAGTAAAATAGGCATTTCTGCCGTTAGAACTCACTTCACTATTTTTTTCCTCTGGGGTACTCATAAAGAGTATTCCTCAAGGGTATTTTGTATGTTTTTTTGTTTACGGTTTTTTTTTGTTTTTGTTATTTCTATATGTAAAAATATTATCAAAGCAAAAAAATGCTTATTTATCAAAGTTAATATGTACTACGAATATTTTTTGTATGCTTTTTTTTTTGTTTAGTTTGTATATAAGAAAAATTCCGCTATTACGTCTGTTCACTATGAAGGTACAACGAGAACTGATTACTTTTATATAGCAAAAAAACTGTGTTTTCCCAACCCTGGAATCATCCTTTTAAATTTTTTTTGGATCGTTACACCAATCTTGTTCTTTAAAAAATATATAAAATATGTTAACTGAACGAAAAAAAAATTAAATAAGGAAAATACTAGTTTTATTTAGTTACTTTAAATCAGTGATGTGCACTAACACATAAACACACTTGCGCTTGTGTGTGGAGCAGAGGAAAACCTCGGCTTACTTTTAACAAAGGTGGAAATGTTTTGTGAATCACATTCTGTTTATTACTCGTTGAGACAACAACACACGCGTAAAATGTTTAAAGAAAATTACGAAAGCGAATTCTTCTTTAAGAAAATGTTGATGGTAATGCACAATGCGTTATATTTTATGGTGTTTTACATTTACCTAGCCATTTTTTTTAATAAAAAGACATCAAAATGTAGATAAAATTTAAAAATACTTGTTATCCATCCCTGCTCTATGCTAAAGAGAAGCCAAAACCTAAAGAGAGCAACATTTTTTTTTTGTGTACGTATTTGTTTGCTGCGTAAGCAGAATTTGTTTTTTTCTTGCTTTCCTATAACGCGTTATAGGGAAAGAGATGCTTGAACATCTATGCTTTAAATCAAATAAATTCAGTAAAGTGCAACTTTGACTCGTACGTTCCGTACGTTCGGTTTTCAGCATTTTTTTTAATTTGGCGTTTTTGGATTTTTTTAGTTTAAAAGATGTTTTTACATTTGTCGCTTTTTTCTCGTTTCAACGATTTTTTTAGGTTTTTGGCGTTTTTCCCCTATTTGGCGAATTTTTCTTATTTTAGCGATTTTTCCGGTTTTTCGCGACTTATTTTAGTATAAGAAATTTATTGTAGTTTGGCGCTTTTTTTTCGTTTGGTTTGACGATTTTATAATTTTGGAATTTTTTAGTTGTACTGTTTTTGAAAATTTAAATTTCTTACGGTTTCCAAGATACAACACGTTGTCCAGATTACATAGTCAAAATTACATTAGCTGATAGAACACCCTTTAATTTCGATTTTTTAAATTTTAGTGTTAATTGTTGCAGTCTGTATAAAAATACACTAACTTTACAGATTTCAAGTGTACATACAATTGTATGTATATTACATGGCATTTTAACATTTTTCGTTGCTCGTTTTGAAACACCCTTTAACTTTTAATTCTCGTGTATTTTTTGTTGTAGCTACCAAAGGTATACACAGTCTGTCCAAATTTCCGTAGCTCTTACGGTTTAACAAAAAGAAATAAATAGTTTGTCCTAGTTACTTTTATAAACAAAAAAATTAATTTCCAAAATCATCCTTTTAGATGTTTTCTACCAATCTAGTAGTTCTTAAAAAATATATATATAAAGTATTTTAAGTGAACAAAGAAATAAGGATATTAAAAAAATCGTTTTATTTAGTTACTTTAATATCTAGAAAAAAAAGTTAAAAGTTTCCAGCTCTGGAGCTGTTGTTTTTATTTTTATAATTTTCTACACCAAATTTTTCCTTCCACAACGTACAATATATATAATTTATTAAGAAAAGGAAAAGATTAATTAGACCTAGTTGATTTTATATATCACAAAAAGTGTAAGTTTCCAACCCTGAAATCGCCATTTATTATTTTTCTGATCTCTTACACAAATCTTTTTCTTTTAAGAATATAAGATACGTTTAATTTATAGAAAAAAAGGAAAATTTAGTTTAGTAAGTTTCTTTTATATAACAAAAAAGTTAGTTTTCCAACACTGGAAACATCTTTTTAATTTCTTTATTTTTTTTTAATTTGACATACCAGTTTTTTTCTTACTAAAGTATAAAAAAAGTTTATTTATTAAAAAAAAATAAAAATTCGCCTCAGTGAGTTACTTTTATATAACAAAAAAACTTAAAGTTTTCCAACCCTGGAAACATCTCTTTAATTTTAAATTTATTTTTAAATTTGAAATACCAATTTTATCAGTACTGAAATGTAAAATAAGTTTATTTAACAAAAAAATAAAAAACATTGACTTTTATATGGAAATATCAAGTTTAAGTTTTCCAGCTCTGAAACCGTCTACTCGGTTTCGCTGATTTTTAATACCAATCTAAGTTGGATCATTTTTGATACACCAGTCCAAGACCGAAGTCTCTCGCTTTTCTGGGAGCTTCGGAAAACCGATTTGACGTACACCAGACGGAAAGACATCGCTTATTCGCACAGAGAAAATAGTGCCTAGTAAATACCTCATAAAATAGAACAAAGTCAGTAAGAAATCTCTATGGTTATTTTTCAATAAGGAAATCTTATTAATTTCGCTATTCATAAGGACCCAGAATATACATATATATTTTATGGGTCGCATATGAATATTATGGAAATTACACACGGAATGACAAACCTATATATATACCCTTTTCCATTTTTGGTAAAGGGTATAAAAATGAGGCTCATGAATCAAAAGATTTCGATTCTGAAGTTTGTGAAATGGTAAACTTTGGTTAAAAGTTTTTTCATACTAGTTTATACGAGTACTAAACTATGTGCAATTTTTATACCCCTTACCAAAAAAAAATGGTAAAAGGGTGTATATAGGTTTGTCATTCCGTTTGTAATTTTTATAATATCAATAAGCGACCCATAAAATATATATATTCTGGATCCTTATGCATAGGGAAGACGAATAAGCGATGTCCGTCTGCCGTTCTGTCTGTATGTGAAGTTGGTTTTCCGAAGCTCCCAGAAAAGCTAGAGACTTCGTTCTTGGACTGGTGTGTCATTCCAAAATGGATTGGTATTGAAATTCAGCAAAATCGAGCAGACGATTGCAGAGCTGGAAAACTTAAACTTTATTTTGCCATATAAAAGTAACTACCGAAAACAAATTTTTATTTTTTTTTAATAAATAAACTTATTTTACACTTTAGTACGACTAAAATTGGTATTGTAAATTAAAAGAATATACAATAAAACTTTAAAAAAAAAAATTAAACCGACTTCAAAAATAAGCACTAAAAAGCTACAAATAATATAAATCTAGTTAAATAAAAGATTTTTATATATGTTACCTACAGTGCCGTTTGAAGTTGGTGCCAGCAACATTGGTAACTAACCACATACATATGTAGATAAAAATTACTTGCAGTTTTTTACCGGTCATGTTCCTATGTGTTTAGTACCAGTATTACTGGCACCAACTTCAAACGGCACTGTAGGTAACATATATAAAAATCTTTTATTTAACTAGATTTATATTATTTGTAGCTTTTTAGTGGTTATTTTTGAAGTCGGTTTAATTTTTTTTTTTTAAGTCTTATTTGTAGCTTTTTAGTGCTTATTTAGAAATATGGTGCAGTTTTGTAAAAATCGATTAAATAAAAATACGTGAAATTACGAAAGCGAATTCTTCTTTAAGAAAATGTTGATGGTAATGCACAATGCGTTATATTTTATGGTGTTTTACATTTACCTAGCCATTTTTTTTAATAAAAAGACATCAAAATGTAGATAAAATTTAAAAATACTTGTTATCCATCCCTGCTCTATGCTAAAGAGAAGCCAAAACCTAAAGAGAGCAACATTTTTTTTTTGTGTACGTATTTGTTTGCTGCGTAAGCAGAATTTGTTTTTTTCTTGCTTTCCTATAACGCGTTATAGGGAAAGAGATGCTTGAACATCTATGCTTTAAATCAAATAAATTCAGTAAAGTGCAACTTTGACTCGTACGTTCCGTACGTTCGGTTTTCAGCATTTTTTTTAATTTGGCGTTTTTGGATTTTTTTAGTTTAAAAGATGTTTTTACATTTGTCGCTTTTTTCTCGTTTCAACGATTTTTTTAGGTTTTTGGCGTTTTTCCCCTTTTTGGCGAATTTTTCTTATTTTAGCGATTTTTCCGGTTTTTCGCGACTTATTTTAGTATAAGAAATTTATTGTAGTTTGGCGCTTTTTTTTCGTTTGGTTTGACGATTTTATAATTTTGGAATTTTTTAGTTGTACTGTTTTTGAAAATTTAAATTTCTTACGGTTTCCAAGATACAACACGTTGTCCAGATTACATAGTCAAAATTACATTAGCTGATAGAACACCCTTTAATTTCGATTTTTTAAATTTTAGTGTTAATTGTTGCAGTCTGTATAAAAATACACTAACTTTACAGATTTCAAGTGTACATACAATTGTATGTATATTACATGGCATTTTAACATTTTTCGTTGCTCGTTTTGAAACACCCTTTAACTTTTAATTCTCGTGTATTTTTTGTTGTAGCTACCAAAGGTATACACAGTCTGTCCAAATTTCCGTAGCTCTTACGGTTTAACAAAAAGAAATAAATAGTTTGTCCTAGTTACTTTTATAAACAAAAAAATTAATTTCCAAAATCATCCTTTTAGATGTTTTCTACCAATCTAGTAGTTCTTAAAAAATATATATATAAAGTATTTTAAGTGAACAAAGAAATAAGGATATTAAAAAAATCGTTTTATTTAGTTACTTTAATATCTAGAAAAAAAAGTTAAAAGTTTCCAGCTCTGGAGCTGTTGTTTTTATTTTTATAATTTTCTACACCAAATTTTTCCTTCCACAACGTACAATATATATAATTTATTAAGAAAAGGAAAAAAATTAATTAGACCTAGTTGATTTTATATATCACAAAAAGTGTAAGTTTCCAACCCTGAAATCGCCATTTATTATTTTTCTGATCTCTTACACAAATCTTTTTCTTTTAAGAATATAAGATACGTTTAATTTATAGAAAAAAAGGAAAATTTAGTTTAGTAAGTTTCTTTTATATAACAAAAAAGTTAGTTTTCCAACACTGGAAACATCTTTTTAATTTCTTTATTTTTTTTTAATTTGACATACCAGTTTTTTTCTTACTAAAGTATAAAAAAAGTTTATTTATTAAAAAAAATAAAAATTCGCCTCAGTGAGTTACTTTTATATAACAAAAAAACTTAAAGTTTTCCAACCCTGGAAACATCTCTTTAATTTTAAATTTATTTTTAAATTTGAAATACCAATTTTATCAGTACTGAAATGTAAAATAAGTTTATTTAACAAAAAAATAAAAAACATTGACTTTTATATGGAAATATCAAGTTTAAGTTTTCCAGCTCTGAAACCGTCTACTCGGTTTCGCTGATTTTTAATACCAATCTAAGTTGGATCATTTTTGATACACCAGTCCAAGACCGAAGTCTCTCGCTTTTCTGGGAGCTTCGGAAAACCGATTTGACGTACACCAGACGGAAAGACATCGCTTATTCGCACAGAGAAAATAGTGCCTAGTAAATACCTCATAAAATAGAACAAAGTCAGTAAGAAATCTCTATGGTTATTTTTCAATAAGGAAATCTTATTAATTTCGCTATTCATAAGGACCCAGAATATACATATATATTTTATGGGTCGCATATGAATATTATGGAAATTACACACGGAATGACAAACCTATATATATACCCTTTTCCATTTTTGGTAAAGGGTATAAAAATGAGGCTCATGAATCAAAAGATTTCGATTCTGAAGTTTGTGAAATGGTAAACTTTGGTTAAAAGTTTTTTCATACTAGTTTATACGAGTACTAAACTATGTGCAATTTTTATACCCCTTACCAAAAAAAAATGGTAATATCAATAAGCGACCCATAAAATATATATATTCTGGATCCTTATGCATAGGGAAGACGAATAAGCGATGTCCGTCTGCCGTTCTGTCTGTATGTGAAGTTGGTTTTCCGAAGCTCCCAGAAAAGCTAGAGACTTCGTTCTTGGACTGGTGTGTCATTCCAAAATGGATTGGTATTGAAATTCAGCAAAATCGAGCAGACGATTGCAGAGCTGGAAAACTTAAACTTTATTTTGCCATATAAAAGTAGCTACCGAAAACAAATTTTTATTTTTTTTTAATAAATAAACTTATTTTACACTTTAGTACGACTAAAATTGGTATTGTAAATTAAAAGAATATACAATAAAACTTTAAAAAAAAAAATTAAACCGACTTCAAAAATAAGCACTAAAAAGCTACAAATAATATAAATCTAGTTAAATAAAAGATTTTTATATATGTTACCTACAGTGCCGTTTGAAGTTGGTGCCAGCAACATTGGTAACTAACCACATACATATGTAGATAAAAATTACTTGCAGTTTTTTACCGGTCATGTTCCTATGTGTTTAGTACCAGTATTACTGGCACCAACTTCAAACGGCACTGTAGGTAACATATATAAAAATCTTTTATTTAACTAGATTTATATTATTTGTAGCTTTTTAGTGGTTATTTTTGAAGTCGGTTTAATTTTTTTTTTTTAAGTCTTATTTGTAGCTTTTTAGTGCTTATTTAGAAATATGGTGCAGTTTTGTAAAAATCGATTAAATAAAAACACGTGAAATATAGTAATAAATTTAATGGGGCGTGGCTACGCCTACTTTTTTAAAACAAGATTGTGTATTTTTAAGAGTTTAAGGTGTGTGCCAAGTTTCGTACAGATCGATAAAGTAAAAGCACGTGAAATTAAGTATTAAATTTTATGGGGCGTGGCTACGCCCCTTTTTTTAAAACAACATCGTGTATTTTTAAGAGTTCAAGGTGTGTGCCCAGTTTCGTCAATATTGGTTAAATACAAGCACATGAAATATTATACTAAAATTTAATAGGCGTGCCCCGCCCACTTTTTTGAACGCAATTTTGTGCCTTTATTAAAGTTTAGGGTGTGTGCCAAGTTTCGTCAATATTGGTGAAATACAAGCACATGAAATATTATACTAAAATTTAATAGGCGTTCCCGCCCACTTTTTTGAACGCAATTTTGTGCCTTTATTAAAGCTTAGGGTGTGTGCCAAGTTTCGTAAAAATCGGTGAAATAGAACCCTGTGAAATATAATATAAAATTTTAATGGGCGTAACCCGCCCATTTTTTTTTAAAGAAAATTGTGTCTATTTTAGAGTTCAAGGTGTGTGCCAGGTTTCGTAAAAATCGGTTAAGTAGAACTACGTGTAATATTATAATACATTTTAATGGGAGTAGCCCCGCCTATTTTTTCAACTTAAAAATTTTCTAATTACAAGAACCAAAGATGTTTGCTAGGTGTCGCAGCAATCAAATAAGTAGAAGATCATTAAATCAAATTTAAAAAATGGTGGGCGTGACACTGCCCACTTTTTTCAAATGGGACCAATGGGAAGCTATACCCTCTCAGACAACATAACAATTTTTACAATCGGTCTAAAATGCACCGAGTTATGGACCTACACACCTACAAAAAAAAAAAAAAATAGAGACGAATTGTTAACCTCCTTCTTTTTTTGAAGTCGGTTAAAAAAAATTAAAAAGACGTTTCCAGGGTTGGAAAACTTTAACTTTTTGTGTTATGTAAAATTAACTATGTCTGTCACAGGGTATTTTCTCGAAAACCATAAGAGCTACAGACCTGAAATTTGGACACAGTGTGTAGAACTTTGGCGGCTACAAAAGCAAATACATGAGAATTGGAAATTGTTCCAAAAAAAAACAACGAAAAATGTTAAAAACCCATGTAATATATATACAATTGTATTTTTGACTGTGCAATTTTGACAACTTGCTGTATCTTGAAAACCGAAAGAGCAAAACTCTTGAAATTTTCAAAAACGATAAAACTAAAAAATCAAAAAATTACAAAATCACCAAACCGAAAAAATTGCCAAAAACAAAAAAAAAAATCGCCAAAACGAAAAGAAGCACCAAATTAAAAAAAAAATTATAAAACTAAAATAAATCGCGAAAAACCCGAAAAATTGCTTAAATGAAAAAAATCGCCAAAATAAAAAAAAATCGCCAAAACGAAAAAAAAAATCGCAAAAATGAAACAAATCGCCAAAACAAAAAAAAACAAAAAAAAACAAAAAAAAAACGCCAAAGGAAAAAATCCCCAAACAGTTAAAAAAATCGCCAAAATGAAAAAAACCCAAAAACAGGCAAAAATCGCAAAAATTAAAAAATCACCAAAACGAAAAAAAAATAAAAAAACGCCAATATGAAAAAAAAACCCAAAACAGGAAAAAATCGCCAAAATTAAAAAAAACCCCAAAAACAGAAAAAAATCGCCAAAATGAAAAAAATTTCCAAAATGAAAAAAATTTCCCAGAATGAAAAAAAGCACCAAAACGAGAAAAAAGCGACAAAACTGAAAAAAAATTCAAAAAAGCCACATTAAAAAATACTCAAAACCGAATGTACGGAACCCTTCGCGCACGAGTCAAAGCCGCACTTTACTGAATTTTTTAATATTAAAGGAATTAAATGAAACTAAGTTTTTTCTTATTATGTTTTTGCTTTGTTCACATATTTTATGTACTTTTTAAAGATCTAGATTGGTATAAGGAATTAGAAAAATCCTAAATTATGATTCCAGGGTTGGAAAACTTACACTTTTTGTGTTATGTAAAATTAAATAGATCTAAAAAATTTTTTTTTTCTTTGTAATTAAATATATTCTATGCTTCTGAAAGAAAAGTTTGGCATATAAAATTTTAAAAATGAAAATTACAGCTCCAAGGATGGAAACTTTGATTTTTTTTTAGATATTAAAGTATAAAATTAATTTTTTTTATTTCTTTGCTCACTTAACACAGTTTATTAATTTTTTAAATCAGAAAAATCTAAAAGTTTAATTCCAGGGTTGGTAAATTTATTGTTTTTTTTACAAAAGTAACTAGGTCAAGTTAGTTTTTTCTTTTTGTTTATAAGTTTTATATACTTTGCGACTTAGAATGAAATAGTTTGGCATTGAAATTAAAAAATAAAAGACAGCTCCAGAGCTGGAAAACTTAAATTTTTTCTGGTATATAAAACTAATAATTAAATATATTCTATATTTTATAAAGAAATCAATTAGTATTAAGAAACTCAGAAATATGGTTCCAGAGTTGGAGATTAAAAAAAGTTTCGGTAAAAAAAATAATCAAAAATATTTTTTTTCAGATAAACAGATTTCATGTTTTAGGAAAATCATTACTCAAGATTTTTTAAACATGTTTAATTTTTTTATGGATATCTAATCTAATTGAAGTATAAACGAAGGTTTGTGCTTATTGTGCTCTCAGCATAATAACTATTAATTTTTAGTAAATGGATATTAAACTAAAATTTATCGCTAAGGATAAATTAAATGACATGTTCCGTTTCATTTTCCTGATACCTTTCCTTTCTGCTGAACAAATTTAAAAAAAAAATCCTGTAGCAATAAAACGTTTACATAATACCAAGATGTATACCATTTGCAATGGGAACTTTAAATGAAGACACTTAGCAGTTTTGCAACATCAATGATTATTAAATATGGGAAAATATATAACAACTTAGTTTACTTGGTATGGATACTAAGAATATTCTAGAGTTATTAAATAGCAGCACGGTTTTTGAACATCTCGAGAGCGAGTAAACAAGCCCCAATTTTTTGGTATTGTATTGACGTGACGTCGATGTTGACTTAAATAAGAGTGAATGTAAAATATATCTTAACCACAGAGTGTAGAGTAAAATATTCAACTATTGCTATTGGGCGCATATACAAGCGTCATGCATATACATACACATACACGTTGTGTGTATGCTCTTTTATTTTTCTGCGCACATACAAACGTTCACATGCATTTCCATTAGTTGTGTGTGCTTCCTTTAAAAAAAAACCCCCCTTAAACACCCCTCTAGTCAACCTAGAACCATATGTCTCTATGTCAACACTCTTTTCTCTAGCGACAATTGCACTAGTTGAAATGTCGACAATTTTCCTTTTATGCGCGAGTAGAGATACGTTAGAGACAACAGTTCCAATGTATTTCTGTTGATATTGCCAATGAACGCGTCAATAGTTTGTTTTTCTTTTTTATTATGCTATGCAATAATGTTAAAAACTTACGTACATATGTATGTAGGTATGTACATATATATTTAAGTTTGTTGGCCCAACCCTTATTAAATTGTAGACGAGGGTCACTAAAATGTACTAGTGATTCTTTAGTTCAAATGTCTCCATATGGTCGTAAATGAATAGTGCTAAAGTCTACTGGTAGATTTTCAATGACAACATTATGTTATATGTCAATAGGCAATTACATTGGCTGCGGTACACCTATTCAGTTGTACTATTGACAATGTCATTAGTAAATCACTACAATTTTACTATTGACATGGAGCGAGGAAATATCGATATTGTAGACTGGAGCCCCTAAAATTTACTAGTGAATCTTTGGTTCCAATGTCTCCATGTGGTCCCAAAAGAACTACTTAGTCAGTATTGCTACAGTCTAGTGGTGGATTTTCCATGACAAGCTAATGTTAAATGTCAATAGATAATTACATTGGCTGGGATACACCTGGTCAGTAGTACTACTGACAATGTCACTAGTAAATCACTACAATTTCACTATTCGCATTTTCTGCAGGGACATAATAGCTTAGCATCTACATCTTACACATACACTCAAACGTACAATATGAAAATAACAAGCATACACGCATCAACACTACTTTTGTTGATTGTTTGTTCATAACAAGAATTCTTCACGGCATTGCTTGTTAGCACTCATATACACGAACACCAATGCATCTATCGGGCTTTGCTTATAATATGACAGCATTTATTATTGGTTTAGTATAATGCAGCCACGAGAATACATTTAAAAAACAAGACGTATTTACATTTCAAGACTATTTACGCAGGTCCTTACTAGGCAAGTCAAGCGGCCTAAAACCATTAGCCTCTTTTGATAACGATGGTGTTGTGCTGAGGGAAAGTTGGTTGCGTTCTAAACAATATGCGGAGCTTTTTTGGAAGAGGTGGGTGACGGAGTACTTGCCTACTTTAACTTGTAGAACAAAATGGTTTGAGAATCCAAACCAATATCTGTTGGTAGTTTAGTGGTGGTGGTTGACCCGAATAATCGACGAAACGTGTGGCCAAAGGGAAGGGTAATAAAAGTTAAGACATCGGAGGATGGCAAAGTACGGAGGGCGAAGGTTCTGACAGTTTGTGGCTTGAGAGAGAGCTTGGGCAGCTTCACCCGTCCACAATAACCATGTAATAGTTCCTGTAATTCAGCTGCTGAAACCATTTCAGATGAAAACCAATGTAGCTTGCAACAGGACGATTGAATAACTAATTGAAATTTATCAGTTAAGGATTATAATTAAGCATATTATCATCATAACCCTCAGTATAATCAAAGTTATCGTAGGATGGTAGGAATGGAAATTTTGAATGTGATATATCATTATTTGATTGATAAGCATCTGATTTGTAATCAGGCATTTTTAATGATATTATATAAAGGTTTTGTTATAGGTGTATATTGTTATGTTTTTATTCTAAAAAAAACGCTTTTTCGTAGATTCGAAGATTTGCAATAAATAAAAGACCCCAGTGTACTAATTAGGGTTAGGAATGATACAATCTTTATTTACCAATAAATACCACTTATACTAATCCAATTCAAGAGCTTAAATACTCCAATATTCACAACTGGTTACCACTACGCCTTTCTCGCTGTTGTATACGCACGTCTCAGACAACCGGCTGCGCTAGTATTGACGCAATTCTGCTTTCTCTGCTGCTCGTAACACACAATACTCACTCTGCCGACACTCACAGTTGATACACCAATAACAACTCTATGGCAGACTCTCATAGTTTATACACTAATCAAGACTCGGTGGCTTCACTTACATACCTTTATCTGCTTCGCTGCTCCTTTACTCTTCACTCGAGGGACTCCACCATAACCTCACGTCACGACAGACTTTAACCCCCTCTTTGTGTAAAACGTCTGAGTTAAAAATCTTGGCGTTTCTGTAATAGATTAAAGAAAAGTTGTACAAGTTTCCTTTAATCTATTACAAAAACGCCAAGATTTCTAACTCAATCGTCTTACACAAACAGGGGGTAACTGTCACTATAGACTGTACTAAATACTTATAAAGAAAAAATGGAGAGTGAAATCGAGTTTTTAAAAGAATTTGTGGAGTTAGTTGAGTTTGTATATTTAATTTTATGTGCAAAAAATGCCTATGAACAATTTCAAAAAAAGAAAAGATTTTGGGTGCGGCCGTTGTATTTAGAACGGAAATTAAGTGGGTTTTTTGAAACCACATTTAAAAAGTGAAAACTTCTGACCCTGAGCAATTTCGGACCGCGACAAGAATGTCTGCTGACGTCTTTGACTATTTATTCAGAATTTTAAAAGATAGTCTTGAGAAGAACTCGGCCAGGGGCCCGTTTCTCAAACTACAAATTACAAATCTACAAATAAAATACACACAAAACAACAATAAAATTTGTAAAAGTGTTGTTGTTTTGTGTGTATTTTATTTGTAGATTTGTAATTTGTAGTTTTGAGAAACGGGCCCCAGAACGCTTTTCCATGTTTTTTTTTACATATTTATCTCGAAGGGATTTCCATCGAGTTTGGGAAACATCCTCTGTAAAAAAAACAATTAAAATGTACATATGTATGTATGTGCGCCTCATTCCAATATTGATAATTTTATACTTACCTGTTAAGCCCACCTCTTTACTAACAGAATTCCAAGCCGCTGCTCTCATTATTTTATTTCTATAAATAATACAGATTTAGCGGAGATGACACTCAGTACGTAAGAGTAATCGATAACTAATATGCAAAATTTGTTACTGAGAAAAGTGTGGTCAAAAGTTAATTAAAATACATCGCATTAATAAAATATTCACATATTTTATGTGAATATTTTATTAAACAAGTTTTTTTTTACTAAGAAATTTGTTTTATTGAAAAAAAAGAAAAAAATTATCCACGGCAAAATAATATTTATCGATAACTTAAGAAACAAAGTATTATTTAACATCTTTAGCTTTCAAGAACAGCTGACTTTCTTTCATGGTGTTTGTAACGCGTACAAAAGTAGAAAGTAGACCTACTTTTCGCTTTGAACGTGCGTTTTTTGCAATGTAACTTGTCACATACTATTACATTGATTCTACTTTTTGGACAGATTCATAGAAAGCGTAACGCGCAAAAAGCGAGCTATGGACCTCTACCTTTATTCGCAACTGACTTTTGTTGGATGCGTCACCATTTTTTATACTTCGCACAACAACCACTAGAATTTTCAAGCAGTCTAGACATTATTATCTTCAATGTTGTTTACAAAGCGCCTAATTAAGTTCATGTGGTAACTATGTACATACGTGTGTATATGCATACATCATTAAGTGGTTGTTTACTTTATTTCTGCCTTTCGCTAGAATTGCTAGGCATGTATGTATGTATGAATTCATGTAGCTATGTCTATCTTCATAATAAGCAGAAGCTTGTAGTTGTTGTTGGTTGTTTACGTTTAATCATGTATGTATGTGCTAGGCATGCGTATATAACTATTATTCCAGATAATTCTTTTTTTGTTGACCCTGTAGGAATATTTTCGCGTAGCACTTACATTAACCCTGTTGGAATATATTTGCATAATGCTGCATTAACCTTGTCGACGGTCATTTCCGTAACACTGCCGCCCACTTAAGCCTATTCATCCCGAATAGGCACATCATCGCCTTTTTTTCTTCGTTTTCTATACGCCTTGAAGTTACGCTGTAGACGACTACCTCTTCCATATTTGTTGGCTTTAGTTTTGGCTCTGCCTCGTCTTTCAACTGGGATTTGTATTACCATGCCCTGGAGACTACTTTTTCGATATTTGCGGCCCTTGGTGGTACTGAATCTGCTTAGTATTTCCACTACAGCTTGCCTTGCCGTATGCTGGAGATGAAACCTTCTTTGAGATTTGCAACCCTTGGTACTGAATCTGCTTCGTATTTCCTCTACAGCTTGCCTTGTTTTACGCTGGAGATGACAACTTCTTCCACATTTGTGGTATATGGCTCTGACTCTATTCTGTCTCTCAACTAGAGCTTGCCTTGCCATACTCTGGAGATGACTAATCCTTTCACATTTATGGCCTTTGGCTTTGACTCTACCTTGTCCCTTGACTATAGCTTGCCTTACCATTCCACATTTATGGCCTTTGGCTCCGACTCTACCTTGTCCCTTGACTAGAGCTTGCCTTACCATACACTGAACATGACTACTCCTTCCACATTTATGGCCTTTGGCTCTGACTCTAGATTGTCCCTCGACCAGAGTTTTCCCTACCACACGCTTGAGACCCTGTATAGAAGTTGTCTTTTTCTTCCCGACTGCTTTTCTGCTGCGTACTTCGTATACTGGAGCAGTTCCTTTACCCTGAACAAATGAGACCATTTCACACATAGCTAGTTCCTTGTGTCACAAACGGCTTGACTATCATCTAGGTCACGGCTTCATTAACTTCGCTGGAAACTTCTAGCAAACTTCGCTCACGTTTAACTTGTTGACACTGACCATTGTTGATATCATCTTCTGCGTTCAGTTTTTCGCCAGCGTCTTCCACTGTGCCAAAAATGTCTTCGTTGACACTGTTTCCCAAGTCAGAAACCTCTTCGTCTGATTTACTGACTTGCATTTCTACACCATCTGCCCGTCTGTTTACGGCTTCAGCAATTTCTGCAAGTCTCGCATCCATTTTATCTAGCAGTTTCTCATTGGTTGCTCGAGAAGTTTCTTGAAAATCAGCCTTCATTTCAGCTTTCAATTCGGCATTAGCTCTAGAAGACTCTTGAAACTTCTCATTCATTGGCCCTAGAATTTTCTGCGTTGTTTGCTGCTGAACGATTACATACCTCAATTTGTTCTTTTTCATCGAACTCATCGATGTTGCGCCACTGAAACTCTTGCAGTAATCTCTCCTGTAGTATTACCTTGTCATCAGTTGCCGACAGTTTCCGCTTACTCAACTCTTCTTTGAGTTGCTCCACACTAAGCTCTTGAAATTTCATTTTCCTCAAAACCAATTATTACGTTTAACCTTTTCAAACGTTTGTGGTTTTATTCACGTTTAACGTTTTGAAACCTGTAAGGTTCTCCTTTTCGTATCACTATTACTTTACGTTTACCCTTTTTTAAAGACCCCAGTGTACTAATTAGGGTTAAGAATGATACAATCCTTATTTACCAATAAATAACACTTATACTAATCCAATTCAAGAGCTTAAATACAAACACAAAAATTATTTAAATTTACCACAACTGGTTACCTACGCTATCCTTGCTGTGTTATACGCGCGTCTCAGACAACTGGCTGCGCTACTATTGATACAATTCTGCTTTCTCTGCTGCTTGTCACATACAAGACTCACTCTGAGGACACTCACCGTTGATACGCCAATAACAACTCTATGGCAGACTCTCACAGTTGATACACTAATCAAGACTCGCTGGCTTCACTTACACACGTCTATCATTTTCCACTGGTCCCTTACTCTTCACTCGAGGGACTCCATAATAACCTCAAGTCACGACAGGCTCCAACTGTCACTATAGACTGTACTGTCTCTTCAATTTCCAACTCACGTATTGTAACGCACAGACTCAACTATCAACTCACTGCTGTATCACAAATCACGGACTGCGCACAACTTAATTATCAACTGGCTTATTAACGACTCACAGACTTCTGAGAGGTTACTCTCCATTGCGATGCGAAAGCCATTACGATGCGAAAGTTAAATGCGTTGATATGCAAATTTGGTACTCTCTATTACTTTCGCAAAACCTTTCGCAAAGTTGTTTGAAAAAGTGGCAACACGGACATTGCAAAAGAAAATATGGCAAAGGTTGGCAGTACTGAAATGTCAAAATATGTATAAAAAACGACATTTAAAATCAAAATTTAAGAAAAAGTGAAGTGTAACAGCCTTTAATTGAAAATAAAGTCATGGATTTTTAGCATTTGGTTTTATAAAGAAAACGTCCATGTATAACGAGTTGCAAGACGAGTCTTAAAGGTTCAATTAGACGTGACATAACCATAGCCATAGAAAACAACCTTAAAGCCATAACTGTCACCATAGAAACAAATTATTATTTCAGTTCTCGTTGTACCTTCATAGTGAACAGACGTAATAGTGGAATTTTTCTTACATACAAACTAAACAAAAAAAAAATTATACAAAAAATATTCGTAGTACATATTAGGTTTGATCCCGTACTCCACATTGGGCGCCCGCGGGATCCCAATTTTACCGAAAACTGGTCCCGTACTCAAAGTTTGGGCAAGTAAGGGAGCTTTTGAGAGAGTAATGTTCTTCTTCTTCTTGACCGAAACAGCCCGTAATTTTTCTTTGGGCTAGTTTGGGCAAGCCGATAAACGATCAGCTGTTTGAAAAATAACCAATTACAAAGTAAAATTAAATTGTCCTAAACACTAAAAACATTGAAAATTTTTATCAAAAAGGTTTATAAACAAGTGGTGAACTAAGTTTTATCAGTTTTTATGTAAAATTAAGAAACAAAACGTTCTAGATATGCCACAACATGTAAGTAAACGCATGCATGTGTATGTGTGTAAGTATGTATTTACTTGTGCTTTGGCTTTTGGTAAACATTTTTGGTTTTTCTTGTTCCCGTACTTTTGTAAATTTTTTGTATTATTGAGAGAAATTATAGCTTGTTCTCATTTTACCGAACTTTGCCCAAAAAGTACGGGATCAAACCTATTAACTTTGATAAATAAGCCTTTTTTTTTTGCTTTGCTAATATTTTTACATATTGAAATAACAAAAACAAAAAAAAAAGCCGTAAACAAAAAAACATACAAACATACCCTTGAGGAATACTCTATATGAGTACCCCAAAGGAAAAAAATAGTGAAGTGAGTTCTAACGGCAGAAATGCCTATTTTACTGTGAATTTTGATGCTCATAATGATATCAATAAAAATAAAATATCTGATAATAGACTTGCTGTGAGTTCTGAAGCTCTTAATAAAAATCAAAAATCTGATAATAGACTTTTTCTAACGGCAAAACCACAGTTTCGTCAGCGATCAACTTCGCTTTGCCCAATGCCAACTAGTGAATCGTTGTCAATATTGCCTAGTACTTCCACATTTAACTCAGCGATATCACCCGCCTCGGGCTCGGGGTCACCACTTAACAAAGTTGTCACTGAAAATAAGAGTAGCCCAAAACCCAAGGTCCAAGTCGGAATGGACAGATACATTACAATTTTAAAGCGCGGGCGAAGCCCAAATTCTACTAAAATTGCATCTGCTCCAAAGATGTCTAGGGATAACAGCGCAGCCTCAACTAATCGCCAAAACCGCTTTAAAATTTTTCAAGATGACAACGACAAACCCGAGGTATCCTCGAACAAAACATCCAAGCCGCCACCAATCTATTTGAGACAAAAAAATTCAAATGCCCTTATTAAAAAATTGATTTCGGACATTGGTGAGAATAAATTTCACATTGTTCCAATAAAACGTGGCAACATCGATGAAACTAAAATCCAAATTTATGACGAAAAAGATTTTCGCAAAATGGTTGCTGAATTTGAAAAAAGTAAAACAAGCTTCTACACATACCAGCTTAAGAGCGCTAAAGGCATGCAGATCGTATTGAAGGGCATAGATTCTTATGTTGTCCCCGAAGAAATAAAAGATGCACTCGTCCTCCAGGGGTTCAAGGTGAAAAATGTGTCCAATATAATAAATAGAGAAAAGATTCCCCAACCCCTATTTCGTGTTGAACTTGAGCCTAATGATATAAAATTGAAAAAAATGAGACGCATCCAATTTATAATTTAAAATACCTCTTGTACCGAAAAATCACAGTTGAAGAGCCACATAAGCGTTCAGGTCCTGTACAGTGCCATAATTGCCAAGAATATGGCCATACAAAAACATATTGCAATTTACCCTCTGTTTGTGTTGTGTGCGGCGAATTACACGGCACCGCTAGCTGCAACAAACCAAAAGATCAAAGTGATAAAAAATGCAGTAATTGTGGACGTAATCACACCGCTAACTACAGAGGTTGTCCTGTGTACTCTTTTGTAAAGAAGACTATGGTGCAAAAACCTAAATTCTTTTCTGCAAATGAGACAACCAGTTACTTCCCGTGTATCGTATGCAGATGCTGCTAAGGCTAGTTCTATTCCGACACAAAATGTTTCACCGCAAAATAATTCAACAAATACAAACTCAAACTTTAATTTTAATCGCCTTGAAGCCACTATTGAAAATCTTGTGCAAACTATAAGCAATTTTACAACAAATATGACTAGCATGATGCAAGAAATGTTGCGAATGCAGAATACTCTGCTTCAAGCAATACTTAATAAGCCATGAACACGTTAACAATATGTTTCTGGAACGCAAACGGCATTCGCCAACAGAAAAATGAACTTGAGCACTTCCTCACGGAGAAAAATATTGATATAATGTTAGTATCTGAGACTCATTTGACTTCGAGAAGTCTTTTTAAAATTTATGGCTACACTATATATGATACAAAGGACCCTAGAGGAAGGGCTTGCGGTGGATCAGCAATTCTAATAAAGTCAAGACTCAAGCACTATGTTCTTGATAACATTTGTGAAGAATACCTACAAGCAACAAATATTGGCATTGAAAGTTTTTGTTCAAATTTCGTTATATCATCAATTTACTCCCCTCCCAGATTTTCAATCACTGAGAATCAATATGAGGATTTCTACAAATCTCTTGGACCTTGTTTTGTAGCAGCTGGAGACTACAATGCGAAACATACGTTCTGGGGTTCGCGCCTTGTTACACCCAGAGGTCGAGCATTGTTCAACACTATTTCAAAAATGGGCTTGGATGTCATTTCGAATGGGGAGCCCACTTATTGGCCTACTGACATACAAAAAATTCCGGATGTTATAGATTTTGGCGTCATAAAAAATATCTCTAGGGATTTAATTCAAGTTCAAGCTTCTCTTGATCTCTCGTCCGATCACTCCCCGACGATCATTACAATTTGTAGCTCATTAAGAAGTAACTTACCTGACCCATATGTGAAGATGATCAATCGTGTTAATTGGCTGGGGTTCAAAAAATATCGCAGCAGTCATTGTACGGAAAACATTACGCTTAGAACACCCGATGATATTGAATCGAACATTGCCAATCTCAGCGAGAATATTAAACAGGCTGCTGAACATGCCACTATCTCCCATCCGCAGATTGGGTTTAATAAAATTTATTCTACAGACATTGAACGTCTCGTACGTGAAAAAAGAAGGGCTAGAAGGGAATGGCAACAGCACAGATCACCACAAAATAAAATCAGATTTAAAGAGTGCACTAAACGACTCCAAGAGTTGCTTGCATCTGAAAAAATTGCATCTCTTAAAAATTATCTGGAGGATCTTGAAGTTACACCGGCGTCTAATTACTCCTTGTGGCGCGCTGCCAGAAAGCTTAAAACACCCGTTGAGTATAAGCCACCTCTACGCACATCTACCGGAGGTTGGGCAAGAAGCGATACTGAAAAAAGTAAAATATTTGCTGAGCACTTAAAATCCGTTTTTACGCCAAATATATGTACTGGTGTTGCTGATTTGCCGAATATAGTCGCTCTACCCCCTCAACACATAAAGTTTAAGACGCGTGATTTACAAAAATTAATTGCCGAACTCAACCCGAAGAAAGCTCCGGGTATTGATGGAATTAGTAGTCAGATACTGATGAACTTGCCTCGTATTGCAATGAGAATCCTGTTATTCATATTTAATGCTATTTTACGACTGGAGTATTATCCACACAACTGGAAACTTGCCAAGGTTAAAATGATTCCAAAGCCGGGCAAAGATATAACAAAGGCTGAGTCATATAGGCCAATAAGTCTACTATCTACAATGTCAAAGCTTTTCGAAAAACTGCTCAAAACAAAATTGTCCCCAATTCTAATTAGTATTGGGTGCATACCAGACCATCAATTTGGTTTTAGAAGTCAGCATAGCACCATTGAACAAACTCACAGATTGGTTCAATTTATAAGAAGAACTTTTGAGGAAAAAAAGTATTGTTCTGCGCTGTTTATAGACATTTCCCAGGCATTTGATAAAGTGTGGCATGAAGGCCTAATATTAAAATTGAAGACTTACTTACCAATAAACATTTTAAATCTTTTGGAAAGTTACATTATTTCCCGTAAGTTCACTGTTGCGGAAGGAGACTTTACAAGTAGGCCTGAAACAATTTCATCTGGTGTGCCACAGGGGAGTATACTGGGACCAGTTTTATATTTAATTTATACTTGTGATATGCCTGTGAGCAGTAGTATCCATACTTCCACATTTGCCGACGATACAGCCTGCCTTAGTATGCATGAAAACCCTGATGAGGCATCCCGCAAACTCCAGGAACACATTAGCCAGATGGAGCTTAGGTTAAACTTATGGAGAATCAAGGTAAATGAACAAAAGTGTGTTCAAGTAACATTTACTTTACGAAGAGATACTTGTTCCCCCATTCGGATTAACAATCAAGTTGTTTCTCAACATTCACATGTGAAATATCTTGGTATACACCTTGATCGACGACTTACATGGAAACACCACATTGACTCTAAGTTAACTCAAATGAAACTTAAATTAACTCAGGTACATTGGCTGATTGGTCGAAATTCAACACTTAGCCTAGACTGTAAACTTTTAATATACAAGTCGCTTTTAAAGCCAATATGGTGCTACGGAATTCAACTATGGGGCACTGCTTCAGCTTCAAATGTAGAGAAAATTCAACGCAGGCAAACCAAAATTTTACGCATGATAAATCGGCTCCATGGTACATCAAAAATTCAAATATACATCGTGATTTGAATATGCCTCTAGTGACTGAAGAAATTGCAAAATACGCAGGCAAATATCTAACAAAACTCGAATCACATCCTAATCCGCTTGCTCGTAATGTTTTGAACTTTACTGGACACATACGCCTAAAAAAGAGGGATACAAGGGCTCTTATTCACAGCACTCCAGATGGGACTTCCTGAAAATTCTTTTATTTTTTATATTTTTTCCTTTTGATTATCAATACTTATGTATTATATATAACTACTACTAAGCTTATGTCCGACACTGGTCGGGCCTAATTATATTTTTATATTTAAGATTTGAATACTTATTGTTTGTTCATATATGAAGATACAATAAATAAAATATCATGTAATAAAAAAAAAAAAAAAAGAAACAAATTAAATTTTGGTTTGGTTATGGCTATGGCATTATGGGTATGTCACTTCTAATTTAAGCTTAAGAGATAGTTCCGGTATACTTTCCTCAAATGACCGCAGGTAAAAAAAATCTGTAGCGGAATATATTATTTAATACATATTGCTTTATTTTAACTTTGTACAAAATTTGCGTTTCTGTATGTTCTAAACACTGTTCAACACCAGCTAAAAGTTTATAAAACTAGCCGCTGCCTTAAAATTACTTGGCCAAGCTGGATACCAACATTAAATTGGCCAGGACCATACCTTAGGAATATAGCAGCAGTCAATGACCCGTCGCTTAAAAGAGCTCTACGTAGCGATTGAGAAAATACAAAACTGTGCTGGAAATGCTTAATTTATTTTTACGCATTTTCACTTGGTGTGATTTTTAAAATCAAATATGAATACATACATACAAACATACTTGTGTAATCTTATAAGTACTATTAGTGTCAAATTTCATTATAAGCAACCAGTTATATCCCTTACAGGAGGTCCATTAGAATTTAGGTCGTCTGTCAATTTTGTCCACAAATGATTTGCGGCTTATTTGCCATTTGCTCTCATGCAATCCACTAAAATTTCAAACTGCCGGTGTTTTGTTTGTAATTTTTTGGCTTTTTCCCTAAAAACTACGATTTAAATATAAATATTTTGGTTTTATAAAAGGCTTATGAATCAAATTTCCATAGAAAATTTGTTTAATAAACCTCTTATAAAACAAAAATATTTTTAATGAATAAGAAAGTCAATATATAAATATTTTTTTCAACGTACTTACATGTTTTTCTCACTTTGCGTTTGGTATTTAGCTAACGCAAGATATTTGCGCTTATCGAGCGATTTTGACAGGCGCTTTCGCATTGTAGAGTACGGTGATACCAGACTTGCGAAACGGAAAATAAAAGATGCGAAAGGTAAATGCGCAAACGCATTAGAGAGTATCAATCGTACGATTTCGTACCATTTTTCTTTCGCATCGTAATAGAGAGAAACCCCCCTGATCAGCAACTAAACTCATTCGCAACTGAACTTCTTTGCAACTGAGCTTCTTCGCAACTGACTTTTGTTGGATGCGTCACCCCTTTTTATACTTCGCACAACAACCACTAGAATTAATATTATTCTTAATGCGTAGAAGATATTTTTTTAAGTACACACAACTACGCTTCTTAATGTTTTATTGGTTTGTTGAAAATAAAAGTGACGTCAAGCAAAATTTAAATGTTTATCAAATAAAATTAAAATATTAATTTAAACGTATTGAACAATAATTATAAATATTACCAAAAATAACAAAAACAAGTAAAAGTGCTATATTCGGCTGTGCCGAATCTTATATAACATTTACCAACGTACGTACATATACATAGTATACAGACATATACATACATATTTTTTTTGTGAAAAAAATTATATTTTTTTTTCTAGTGCAATTAATAGTAAGTGACCTTTCAGTATTTTTCGATTAAAGAATTTGATTCAATTATTTTATTTTCGATATTAGCAATAGTTAAATATTTTACTCTACACTCTGTGGTTAAGATATACATATTTTACATTCACTCTTATTTCAGTCAACATCGTCGTCACGTCAATACAATACCAAAAAATTGGGGCTTGTTTACTCGCTCTCGAGATGTTCAAGACCCGTGCTGTTACTCTAGCATATTCTTAGTATTGCACCTCCATACCAAGTAAACTCAGTTGTTTTATATTTTCCCATATTTAATAATCATTGATGTTGTAGAGCTGCTTCGTGTCTTGATTTAAAGTTCCCATTGCAAATGGAATATATCGTGGTATTATGTAAACGTTTTATTTCTACAGGATTTTTTTTGAAATTTGCTCAGCAGACAGGAAAGGTATCAGGAAAATGAAACGGAACATGTCCTTTAATTTATCTTCAGCGATAAATTTTAGTTTTATATCCATTAATAGTTATTATGCTGAGAGCACAATAAGCGCAAACCTTCGTGTACTTCAATTAGATTAGATATCCATAAAAAAATTAAACATGTATAAAAAATCTTCAGCAATGATTTTCCTAAAACATGAAATCTGTTTATCTGAAAAATAATATTTTTGATTATTTTTTTTACCGAAACTTTCTGAAATTTCTGAGTTTCTTAATACTAATTGATTTCTTTATAAAATATAGAATATATTTAATTATTAGTTTTATATACCAGAAAAAATTTAAGTTTTCCAGCTCTGGAGCTGTCTTTTATTTTTTAATTTCAATGCCAAACTATTTCATTCTAAGTCACAAGTATATAAAACTTATAAACAAAAAGAAAAAACTAACTTGACCTAGTTACTTTTGTAAAAAAAACAATAAATTTACCAACCCTGGAATAAAACTTTAAATTTTTCTGATTTAAAAAATTAATAAACTGTGTTAAGTGAGCAAAGAAATAAAAAAAATTAATTTTATACTTTAATATCTAAAAAAAACAAAGTTTCCATCCTTGGAGCTGTAATTTTCATTTTTAAAATTTTATATGCCAAACTTTTCTTTCAGAAGCATAGAATATATTTAATTACAAGGAAAAAAAAATTTTTTATACCTATTTAATTTTACATAACACAAAAAGTGTAAGTTTTCCAACCCTGGAATCATAATTTAGGATTTTTCTTCTTCCTTATACCAATCTAGATCTTTAAAAATACATAAAATATGTTAAGTGATCAAAGCAAAAACGAAATAAGAAAAAACTTAGTTTCATTTAATTCCTTTACATTCCGTACATTCGGTCTTGAGCATTTTTTAATGTGGCTTTTTTGAAGTTTTTTTCAGTTTAAACTATTTTTTCAGTTTTGTCGCTTTTTTTTCATTTTGGCGATTTTTTTGGAGGTTTTTTTCATTTTGGCGATTTTTTCCTGTTTCTGGGGCTTTTTTTTTTTTGAGACTTTTTGGTTCTCTTTTCATTTTGGCGATTTTTTTTCTGTCTTCGGTTTCTTTTCCATTTTGGCGATTTTTTTTTTTTTCGTTTTGGCGATTTTTTTAATTTTTGCGATTTTTTTTTAATTTTTGCGATTTTTTTTTTCATTTTAGCGATTTTCTGTCATTTTCGCGATTTATTTTAGTCTTAGTTATTGTTTTTTTTAATGTGGTGCTTTTTTTTCGTTTTGGCGATTTTTTTTGTTTTTGGCCATTTTTTTCGGTTTGGCAATTTTATAATTTTTTGATTTTTTAGTTTTACCGTTTTTGAAAATTTCAAGAGTTTTGCTCTTACGGTTTTCAAGATACATCAATTTGTCAAAATTGCATTAACTGGTGGAACACCCTTTAATTTAAATTTTTTGAAATTTTAGTGTTAATTTTTGTAGTCTGTATAAAAATATACTAACCTTACAAATTTCAAGTGTATATACATACAATTGTATGTATATTACATGGGATTTTAACATTTTCCGTTTTGGAACACCCTTTCATTTTCAAATCTCATGTATTTTTTTTTTGTTTTTTTGTAGCGGCTAAAGGTCTACATACTGTGTCCAAATTTCAGGTCTGTAGCTCTTACGGTTCTCGAGAAAATACCCTGTGGTAGACATAGTTAATTTCAAAGTATATTTATATAAAGTATATGCAGGTCTACAACAACTAAGAAAATACAAAAACAACATGCGCTTTGTTTGTGTAAAAATAATGGATGAATGTCAAAAACAGATGATTACAACCAGATCTGGGCAACTTGCATTACTTTTCATAAGCACTGATTGGAAAACAAAAATTTTAGTAAAAATTTAAATTTGATGCTTGTAATGCACTATTTTTTTGCACTTAATTAAAATCTCTTAATAGTAATGGATTAATATTGCATTAGCAGCTAATCGTATGGCGAAAAATGCACTATTTTTGTATTGCCACTAAGCACATCATGAAGTAATGCAATATTATTGCAATAGCACATATTTTACACAGTAAAATTATATAAAATGTAATCATATTTTTATCAGATAATACAAATAAAATAAAACTTTAAAAAAAAAAATTAAACCGACTTCAAAAATAAGCACTGAAAAGCTACAAATAATATAAATCTAGTTAAATAAAAGATTTTTATATATGTTACCTACAGTGCCGTTTGAAGTTGGTGCCAGCAACATTGGTAACTAAGCAGATACATATGTACATAAAAATTACTTGCAGTTTTTTTACCGGGCATGTTCCTATGTGCTTAGTACCAGTATTACTGGCACCAACTTCAAACGGCACTGTAGGTAACATATATAAAAATCTTTTATTTAACTAGATCTATATTATTTGTTGCTTTTTAGTGGTTATTTTTGAAGTCGGTTTAATTTTTTTTTTTAAGTCTTATTTGTAGCTTTTTAGTGCTTATTTAGAAATATGGTGCAGTTTTGTAAAAATCGATTAAGTAAAAACACGTGAAATATAGTAATAAATTTAATGGGGCGTGGCTACGCCTACTTTTTTAAAACAAGATTGTGTATTTTTAAGAGTTTAAGGTGTGTGCCAAGTTTCGTACAGATCGATAAAGTAAAAACACGTGAAATTAAGTATTAAATTTTATGGGGCGTGGCTACGCCCCTTTTTTTAAAACAACATCGTGTATTTTTAAGAGTTCAAGGTGTGTGCCCAGTTTCGTCAATATTGGTTAAATACAAGCACATGAAATATTATACTAAAATTTAATAGGCGTGCCCCGCCCACTTTTTTGAACGCAATTTTGTGCCTTTATTAAAGTTTAGGGTGTGTGCCAAGTTTCGTCAATATTGGTGAAATACAAGCACATGAAATATTATACTAAAATTTAATAGGCGTTCCCGCCCACTTTTTTGAACGCAATTTTGTGCCTTTATTAAAGCTTAGGGTGTGTGCCAAGTTTCGTAAAAATCGGTGAAATAGAACCCTGTGAAATATAATATAAAATTTTAATGGGCGTAACCCGCCCATTTTTTTTAAAGAAAATTGTGTCTATTTTAGAGTTCAAGGTGTGTGCCAGGTTTCGTAAAAATCGGTTAAGTAGAACTACGTGTAATATTATAATACATTTTAATGGGAGTAGCCCCGCCTATTTTTTCAACTTAAAAATTTTCTAATTACAAGAACCAAAGATGTTTGCTAGGTGTCGCAGCAATCAAATAAGTAGAAGATCATTAAATCAAATTTAAAAAATGGTGGGCGTGACACTGCCCACTTTTTTCAAATGGGACCAATGGGAAGCTATACCCTCTCAGACAACATAACAATTTTTACAATCGGTCTAAAATGCACCGAGTTATGGACCTACACACCTAAAAAAAAAAAAAAAATTGAGACGAATTGTTAACCTCCTTCTTTTTTTGAAGTCGGTTAAAAATACAGTAAAGGAACATTGAAGGCACCTGTATAAGTACGTTCATACAAATGAAAGATCAGGACTTAGGATTTCATTTATTTTATTGTAAAGTTATATCTTAAAAAATGGTGATTTTATAAACGGAATATACTACTGCTTGGAACAATTTAATCAAGTTTTGTCTTTCTCTTGAAAAATGATTTTTGCCTTAAGTGGCGATATGTACAAAGAAAAAAGTTCATATATTTATGTATGTATGTACAGATTTACGTTCTATTTTTCGCCATGTGATTTGGTGCTAGCTCAATATTAATGTATTACTTTGGAGAGATTTTAGTTTAATGCCAAAAAATTGCACTATAATTATCAAAGTTAGTTCTAATGTAATAAATTTGCATTTGTATTGATTTGGTTTAGTGCGGGAAAATGGTCAATGCATTTGCTTATTTAATGCAAGTCCCAGATCTGCATACAACAAAAAGGAAATGTATGGATACACAAAACCAAAGTAAATTTATTATTTGATAAACCTTTATTACGTGAAATAAGTATAAAAAAAGCTACATATTTATTTTAATAATTAAATATAATTATTTTTAAATGTTTTGAAACACCTTTTTTAAGTAAAAGTTTATTTCAACTTTTTCACTACACACAATTGTGTATAACAAAGCAAAGCAAAACATAATGGTGTACGAAAATTGTAAACAACTTTTGACATTCATGCATTGACACTACACGAGAAAAAAATAAGGGGTATAAACAAATTAAACCATTTTAAGTGAAAGGTGCCAATTATGGAAATTCTTTTTTGACCCCATGCATGATTTTTTGCCATGAGTTAAAGATATGTCGCACTTGCAGGTCGATATGTAAGTGTTTGGCTTTACTAATTCAGCGAAACATAAAATTTTTTATTTAAATATATGTATTTAATAGAAATGACAATCTACTTGCTGGCAATATGCTGAACGAATGTATGAATTAGTTCCTCTGTTATTTTATGTTTTTTTTTGCATAAGTTCCTTTTTTAAATATTTGTTTAATAAAACATCAAAATGCGAACAAAATATGCAATTTCATTATCAAAAGTGTATACTAGAATTACTAAAATATACTAGTGACCATCTGTTTCCAATGTCTTCATATGGTCCCTAAAGAACTATATATACTGATTCCAATGTCAGTAGTTGCTTTTCAATGACACGCACATGTTAAATGTCTATAGCAAAAAGCATTGCGTGGGGTATAATTAATCAGTACTGATTCACTAGTGATATTTCCTACAGGGTATGTACATGCGTGTGTATATGCATACATCATTAAGTGGTTGTTTACTTTATTTCTGCCTTTCTTTAGAATCAGGAATTTTATTTTCCATATAGCAAATAATTATCCTTTTAATTTTATAAATAAAATTTGCGAACGAAAAAAAGCCAAAAATGCAAAATAAAATTCCCCTCGCAAATTAAATTAAAAATACAAATAATCCAAAGTAGACTTTAAATATTTTTAATCAGATTTTATTATTAACGACTAGGTATAGCTAGAGCTGAAATTTGGTGTGTAAGATCCCCTTTTGATGTATAGATCCACTATACATCATATATTTTTGGAAGTTCAAACGCGAAAAGGGGTAAAAAGGTTAAAATTGGTATCTTTATATCTCGGAAACATTAGATAGCCTAAAAATTTAAAAGGATAAGAATGTCGGTAAAAAATAAGCCGACACATGCTTAGTACTTTTTCGATATGTGTACTCTTATGGGTTATAAGGGGGTAAAAACTGAATTTTGGTACCTTTTTTGCACTCAACATATCGTCTAAACTATTAAGCGTATCAGAAAGCTTTTTGGTGAGTTCCTTTCTTCTTCTGGACAGAATCTTGAATGCGTTTGACACTTTCTGAAAATTTGCACTTAACTATAAGGGGTAAAATTTTACCCGTTTTCGGTACGGGGGCAAAAAGGGATCAAAAAAGTCAAAATTGCTATTTTATATCTCGGAAACTGCATTAGATAGAATATAAACTTCAAAAGCATAAGAATGCTGGCAAAAAGCAAGCCGACATGTGATTGGTACTTTTTTAATATGTATACTTTTAGGGGTTAAAAACTGAATTTTGGTACCTTTTTTGCATTTGAAATATCTTTTAAATTATTGAACGTAGCATTGGGATTAAAGAGTTTTTTTTTCTCCAAAAAGCACCTTTTTCTAAAATGCACTTTACCCAAAAAGTACCTTTTTCTAATAAGTACCTTATCCAAAAACTACCTTTTTCTAAAAAGTTCTTTGTCCAAAAAGCACATTTTACTAAAAAATACACTTTAACTCTTTTATCACAATGCTACGTTCAATAATTTAAAAGATATTTCAAATGCAAAAAAGGTACCAAAATTCAGTTTTTACCCCCTTTTAACCCCTAAAAGTACACATATTAAAAAAGTACCAAACACGCCGGCTTGCTTTTTGCCAGCATTCTTATGCTTTTTGAATTTTTAGTTTATCTAAATGTAGTAGATACAGACCAAATCCAGATAAAAAGCAGTTCATAACCAGATTAAGCAGATACAGATCAGATAAAAAGCAGATACAGAGCAGATAAAAGGAGATACAGAGCAGATAAAAGCAGATACAAAGCAGATAAAAAGCAGATAAAAGCAGATACAGAGCAGATAAAAGCAGATACAGATCAGATAAAATAAGATAAAAAGCAGATAAAAAGCAGATACAGAGCAGATAAAAGCAGATACAAAGCAGATACAGAGCAGATAAAAGCAGATAAAAAGCAGCTACAGAGCAGATAAAAGCAGATACAGAGCAGATAAAAAGCACGTACAAAGCAGATACAGAGCAGATAATAGTAGGTACAAAGCAGATAAAACGTAGATACAGAGCAGATACACTGAATTTCACAACCAGATACAAACCAGATTAATATCACATACAAAGGAGTTCACAACCAGATGCGAACCAGTTCGAAATAAATAATAACAACTTATTAAAAAATATTGTTAACACAAGGACGGTATTAAAAACTAAAATAACTAAAATATATAAAATTAAAAGAAGAAGATTGACTTAATTTATTGGAAGATATGTACATTTAAGCCTGTAACAAAACCCCTGAATAGGATAATTAAAAAAATTGATGATGACTATCAATCCGCAGCTTTATTGGAAGAAACATATACACCTTTAACAAAACCTTTATATAAGATCATTAAAAATACCTGATTACAAATCAATCATATAATGATATATCAGATTCAACATTTCCATCCCTACCATCCGACGATAGTTTTGATAACTTTGATTATACTGAGGGTTATGATGATAATCTTGTAACGTGGTTTTGTCGTCGGCTGAGGTAGCTTAGCCGCGTCCAGGGTCTACTTACGGATCCACGAACCTTAAGTAATAAAAAAGACCTTTATTTATTCCTCTATGGGGTTTTATACTAAGATCTTCCTTTATTGAATAAAAATATAAATAATATGAATAATGAAAATAGTTCAAAATAACTTCGTTGTGTATCGTTGATGCAGGTTCGTTTCTGGTGGGCTCGGCTCAATTACTTCGTTCGTTGAGTTGACGCAGCTACGTTTCTGGTAGGCTCAGCTCGATGACTTCGTTCGTTGAGTGTTGTTGGTGCAGGTTCGTTGCTGGTAGACTCGGCTCGATGACTTCATTCGTTGATTGTCGTTGATGCAGGGTCGCTGCTGGTAGACTCGGTTCGATGACTTCGTTCGTTGATTGTCGTTGAAGCAGGTTCATCGCTCGTAGATTCTGCTCGATGTCTTCGTTCGTTGATGCAGGTTCGTTGCTGGTAGACTCGGCTCGATGGCTTCGTAGATGTGGGTTTCGGCTTATGTTAATGCAGGTTCAGGTGTGTGGTTCGGTACGGTCGTTTTCAGGTTAGTAAGTTATCTACTTTCTACAAAACATGCAATACTTGCTTCGCCTATGAGAACAGTCAACCGAAGTTGCTGTGAGAACAGTCAGCCGAAGCCGCTGAGATAACAGTCAACCGAAGTTGCTGTGAGAACAGTCAACCGAAGTTGATGTGAGAACAGATGTGCAAAGGCTTTGCGTCAGTACCTTCCAATATGGCCTACCTGACGGGTGCCAATGCACCGAGTCCAGTTTGGGGACGCCAGACCAACGCCCCCGTGAACCCTTACAGTTCACACCTATGCAATACATAGGTGCGCCTCAAGGAACCACAGGTTGCAAACCTTATATATAGTTATCCCTGTACTATATTTAATTACCTTGCTTAGGTAATTGAGCTATCTAAACTCATCAGTTGATATGTTCATGCCATAACAACTTTCTGTTGATTGGCAACAGCACCTAGAATAGTGTCTGGCTGACCGCGTCATACCAATCACTAGCATTGATTTAACACTGGGAAGCCAAGACTATTCTCCCAGCGATTTTGGTAGCAACCACAGCTACTACGATAATTCTCAGGCTTCCACGCTATGGTGTTGTGTATACACCAATAGCGAGGTCCCCAAGAGAATTCCTCAACCATTGCCGGCACAGCTGAACCACCCTCGCGAGAAGAAAGCAAGCTGACGCCACCAAAATTCTGTGCCTATTTTGATCAGACACAAGTGCCGTTACCCTGGGGTCACATCCAGGGGCGTTAAATCTTTTGAACACAGTAATTTTGATAGCCGCAATGCTTCTATCTCTGAGCAGCACTGCTGTCGGGCAACCGGCACCCGTAGCAGCAGAAGTAGCCTCTGGTCAGACCTCGCAGATCCACCTTTATTAATAAAGGCTTCACTACTACTATCTTTTGAACTCAGGGGCAGTTCTAGGTGATCATGCACCTAACTGACAACAACGGACATTAAATTTTTGTTTTCCTTTTATAAATACATGCACATCCTTTGCTCTGTTATTTCAGAGATCGGGTAGTAACACATAAGTTTTACGGGTAATAGGCCAAAGGTCTGCCAGCAATAAAAGCTACATTACCCTTAGCTGGGGCCCCGGGCTTGCCACACCCGTCGTCATTTTGACTCCCCTGGGGGGTGATGTGAGAACAGTCAACCGAAGTTGCTGTGAGAACAGTCAACCGAAGTTGCTGTGAGAACAGTCAGCCGAAGACGTGGTGAGAACAGTCAGCTGAAGCCAATGTGAGAACAGTTAACCGAAGCCGCTGTGAGAACAGTCAGCCGAAGCCGCTGTGAGAACAGTCAGTCGAGGCCGCTTTGAGAACAGTCAGCCAAAGCCGCTGTAAAAATTTATCTACAAGGCACCTTTGTACTCCAAAAAATATGACTTACTCCTCCTGGAGGTTAGTCGGCTCAACAAAATAAATTGTATGAACCCTTACAGCGGAATTGCTGTGCTTGCCGGAACAACCGACTTCAAAAAAAGAAGGAGGTTAACAATTCGTCTCTATTTTTTTTTTAGGTTTGTACGTTCATAACTCGGTGCATTTTAGACCGATTGTAAAAAATTTTTTGTTGTCTGAGAGGGTATAGCTTCCCATTGGTCCCATTTGAAAAAGTGGGCGGGGTCACGCCAACAATTTTTTAAATCTGATTTTGTGATCTTCTACTCATTTGATTGCTGCGAAACCTAGCAAACATCTTTGGTTCTAGTTAATTTAATTATTTTTCGAACTGTATTTGTTTCTATATTCTTATGAATTGAACAGGCTAATGTTCGTATCGTTTTTTAAGCCAAATTGCTAATTACACTGTGATACAAAAAATGAGAAAAAAAAAATTCAGGGATTCTAATGTACCAATTCTATTTTGCTGGAGTCAATGGATGACGAAAATTCCGTTGGTTTTTTTAGGTCACTTCATAAAGTGATTTTATAACGGTAAATGTAGTGAAAAACGGGGTTTCTTAGACTTTCAGTTTTAAACAGTTGTAACTTCTTTGTTTCCCAACGGATTTTTTTTTAACTTTTCGTTGGTTAAAAGGATCGAATATTATCTCTCAACCAAGATATAGTTTTTGTAAATCGACTAACAAATGGCTAAGTTATAGTCGTTGAAGTGTACAAAAAAAATTAAAAAGGTATTCTTTTATTTTCCTCAGGCTATAAGTTGCTTATGAGTTACAAAATAATACTTTTTAATGGGTTTTTTGTACACTTCTACGACTGTAACTTAGCCATTTGTTAGTCGATTTACAAAAAATATATCTTGGTTGAAAGATAATATTCGATCCTTTTAAGCAACGAAAAGTTTTAAAAAATTTGTTGGGAAACAAAGAAGTTACAACTGTTTAAATCTGAAAATCTAGGAAACCCCGTTTTTCACTACATTTACCGTTATAAAATCACTTTATGAAGTGACCTAAAAAAACCAACGGTATTTTCGTCATCCAGGGACTCCAGCAAAATAGAATTGGTACATTAGAATCCCTGAATATTTTTTGTGTATCATAGTGTTATTAATGAACAAATAACATCAAAGTTAGTTGTAAATATTCTGACAACAACACATACTTGAACGGAACAGCTAGCCGTTTTCGAAGGCCACTTTGGTTCTTGTAATTACAAAATTTTTAAGTTGAAAAAATGGGCGGGGCTACGCCCATTAAAATGTATTACAACATTACACCTTGTTATAATTAACCGATTTTTACAAAACTTAGCACACGCCTTGAGCTCTAAAATAGACACAATCTTCTTTTAAAAAAATTGGCGGGGTCACCCATTAAAATTTTATATTATATTTCACAGGGTTCTATTTCACCGATTTTTACGAAACTTGGCACACACCCTAAGCTTTAAAAAAGGCACTAAATTGCGTTTAAAAAAGTGGGCGGGGCACGCCTATTAAATTTTAGTATAGTATTTCATGTGCTTGTACTTAACCAATATTTACGAAATTTGGCACACACCTTGAACTCTTAAAAATACACAATCTTGTTTAAAAAAAAGGGGCGTAGCCACGACCCATAAAATTTAATACCTAATTTCAAGTGCTTTTACTTTGTGGATCTGTCCGAAACTTGGCACTCACCTTGAACTCTTAAAAATACACAATCTTGTTTTAAAAAAGTAGGCGTAGCCACGCCCCATAAAATTTAATACTATTTTTCACGTGTTTTTACGTAATCGATTTTTACGAAACTGGACCATATTTCTAAATAAAAAAAGATACTTACAAATAAAACTTTTTTGAATTGACCAGAGCTCAAAAGTATGCACTAAAAAGGTAAAAATAAAACTAAAAAAAAATTAAACCGACTTCAAAACTAAGCACTAAAAAGCTACAAATAATATAGATCTAGTTAAATAAAAGATTTTTATATATGTTACCTACAGTGCCGTTTGAAGTTGGTGCCCATAAAAAACATTGGTAAGCAAAATCACCTAACTGAGTATAGTGTTTTACTTCCCTTTTGTAGCACTATCGAACCTATACTGTCTGGACCGTGTAGATTTCCCACTGTTGTACAGTGATATCACTATTGTTATTACTTATTTTTAAGTAATATAAATTTAACTGAAATAAATCTAATCTGTTTAAAAACGAAATAAATTCCTTTTATTAACATAAGAAATTAAATTATTAGTATGTTAAAAAGCATGTAATTTTAATATACATACATATGTAATAAAAACGTTGGTTGGCAAAATAAATTTAACTTCAGTTTGAAAATTTTGTTAACAATGTGCCAAACAATATAATAGTTTGAAACTCGAATACAAACAGCACTCCAAGGCGACATTTAATAAATAATTATTAAAAAATTTATTATAATTCAAAATTTTTAAAATATGGACGCTAATAAAAATGACAGCAGTTTTATAGGAAGCAAAAAAAATATTATAAAGTTGAAACCAAAAGCCTGCAAAAATATAGAGCGAGAGCTCAACAGTGACTTTACCCACACTTTCCGCACCCACAATGTTCTTAAGACTAAATATAACAATATAAAGGCAATAGCAAAACAAAATTTTGCGGTTGATAAAAGGCAAATATATGCTACTGGTGGTGGGCCACTGCGAAACAATAATGCAATCGTTTCCAAATTTGAACATTTCTTTTTTCAGATTTAGGATCTGCATCTGTGACAGCGCATAGAGAAAGGGACCTAAGGGTAAAAAAATCTATTTTCACTTTTTTGATGTGGACAACATCTGAGCATCGAATGAGACCGATCCAATGCCTCAAAAGTGTTCCCTCCCAGAGATATGCGCGTTTTATGAAATTGAAGTCGACGATTCTAAGGTTATGAGAAAAAATTTTCGTGCTAACAGAGTGATATTCACGATTTAAAAGAATTATAAATTAGTATTTATTATAATTCAAAATTAATCATTTCTGAAAATAAACCTGGATTCGAAAAACGCGAGCAAAATTGATATCAAACTCATGGAAACAGCGCGCTAGGTAGAAAACAGTAAAAACCAACTACACAAAACAAGAGGTAGGGACGACCTACGCGCATTTTTAAGATTCACCAACACGTTCCTGACGTCATGAGCTGTGTCGCTTTCAAATGAGACCAATACCAGCACGCTCAGTGATGGTATACCAAAGATACACGTATTTAAATCTTTAAAATGGCTCTCCTGAACAAAACCGGTTTTTACCCTTAGGTCTCTTTCTATTTTTAGCGTCACATCTGCATTTCCAAACTATTCTCGTTTAGGAATTATATTTTCAAGTTCTGACGCTCTAGTTTGGCATCAGCCAGTTTTGCCCAAGACTCATTAATTTTTTGAGCCCTTAGAGTTTTACCCAATGGCTTTTTTAGAGTTTTTGGAGTGTACTTTACCCACGATGCATCTGGTACAAAAAATATGTACATATGAGGTACACAAATGTAGTGTGTCACACACGTCTGCAATGCATACACAATGAACAGAAAGAATAAATAAAACAAAACAATTAAGAATCAATAACACATGTGCAGCGTTAGTCCTAATTTACATTTGAAACATTTCTTGCCGGACATTTTTTCAATCTTCTTTTGGTCTTGCCCAAAGCTTTTACATTACGGAAATTAATAGACAGACAGAAATTGTTCTTGTTTGCTTACCTTCATACATACACATACATACATATGCCTTCATAATACACATCAAGTATCCATACAGCGATTGAAATGAGAAAAATAAAAAATGAGAAAAGTAGAAAAAATGTCCGGTACAGAGGGTCGTGTACTACACACTCAGCCTCTTCGCCCCTTCTTCTACAAACTTCGTCTGTCTGTCTTTCAATTTCCCAAATGTAAAAGGGCACTTAGCAGATATTTAAGTGACACACTTTCAGTTTCAATCACCATTGAGTTTTTATTTTAGAAACGACTATATGATTGGTCAACTGAAAGTGTGCAACATGATCCTCCATAATGGCAAATGAAATGAAAGATAATTGTAATAAGCTAGAGTAAGTTAGAAAGGTTAAGATTTATTTTCATAAGTAGTATATAAACAGCTTATTAATAAGTAGAGACATTTATCGACTCTAACAGCATTGTTTTTAATATAAAAATCTCTATATATCGGCAGTTCCTTTGAACGCCTAGAGTTAATCTGTCCTCCTTAGCAGCTGTATAAATATAACCAAGGACTATTGGGCGACCATAGAACATCATACCCCACATTATAGGGTAACCATTAGAAGATAATACCCCACATGGCGATCCTGCCCATTACGGGCCATATAAATAAAAAAAAATAAACATACATTAAGAAGGAAATCGATAAGATTTTCAAGAAATGGGAGAGTTTCATAAGTGAAGAGTATAAGCCGGAACCGACACCCATAGAAGACCAGTCTACAATCTTTTGCCCAGCACAACAGGACCAAAAGCCATCACAATTGAAGAATAATGCTATAAACACAATCAAGTCCACCGACCATCGACTACAAGATGTCAAAAATAGAATACATGCGTGCTTATGAGAATAATTCTTTTAGCCGCTACACGACTACCGACTACACGGCTACTTTTGTAGCCCGTAGCCAACTTAGGCTAATTTCTATTTTTCTTGACTACAAAAAACAGATTAGTGCTGCCAATACAATAAATGCATGAAATGGTGGTTTTAAAAACGCAATACATTAAATATCGCTATTAAAAACGCGAAAAACTATTATAGTGGCACCATTGAAAAATAATAATCATCTGTTCATTTGTTTTTTTTTCATTTATATTTATTTTTTGTTTTTTTATTGAAATTGGTAAGTATATAATAGTAATTTTTACTGTTTATATGTATTTATTATATTGTTTAATGTAATGATGTTTAATGTAATGATGTTTATTTTTTGTAGTTAGTGGTCGGTAGTCGTTAAAAGAATTAAGTAGCTGGCGACTTGGCTATTTTTGTAGCCAGCTACTTTTGTAGTCGGTAGTCGATGGTCGGGAGCCTTTGATTGTGTTTATAGCATACTGGAGAAGGACAAAACAGCAAAAGGTACCACAACAACACACGCAAGGGGCGAAAAAGAAGAAGAGAGCTGGGGAAGAAGTTCCAGATCAGGAAGAATAATGGATTAAACACATTCACCACAGCAGGCTACACGAACACACGACTTCAAATGCCGCTAGCAGCATTTGTCGCCTCGTAGCCAGCGAAGTCAACTGTAGAAAGCAAAAACAAAGTAACATAAAGCCACTACAATAATACTTATATATATGTACCGATGGTGCATCGAATAAGTAAAAATAATTAATGTGATGATCGTAAAAGATAAGTAAGAATAGTTAAACATACATAGGTAGAGTGATATAACTTCGTGCTAACCTAAATAGAAAATGGAAAAACAGAAAATGAATAGTGATACTTACAAATGTGTTTGCCAAAGGCAAATCAATAATTGTATACACAATCAATTCCCATATTCCATTTCATAGAAATTTAAGTTAAATAGCTGATGTTAATAATAATCTCTACCCCAGTAGATAGACATGGGTGCTGATGAAGTGCGTGGCTGCACAGAAAAATATCGGTATTTCCCCGAGCTATAAAGTCTAGTTTAATTTTTCTTCTCTTCTTTAGATACTCACATTAATTAATAAAAATATTTCATTCAATAAGAATTGAAATTACTGAACTCAAGCCTGATTAAGAAATTATTTCTGATTAAAAATTCACTACAGTTCAATTAATTCTAAAAATGTCTCATTTAAAATATTTTTTATTAAAAATATATTGAAATTGATTATTGAGGGGCTTAGCTGGATCCTTTGCGCATTTCACTGTTGCTAATGCAGATCATCAGGGAACATTTACCCAAATTTCTTAGAACAACTAGAGTTATTATGTTATAAGTTTTCATTTAAACAAATGAGAAGCCTAACAACAAATAACAAAGTTGAAACAAGAACTCAATAATCAACATGTTTTTTTATTTTCTTACTTTACCATTGCTACATTGGCTGACTTTTTTCAGCTTCAAATTGTAGTTGTAAGAGTATGTAAAAGAAAATAAATGTAATTAAAAACAACAGCTATTAAAGAATAGAGTGTTGCCACACAAATATTTTTGACCGGGTGCAGTCAAGTTAATAATTAGTGTTTTTATGGGAATTGTTAAAATTTAAGTTTAAAATTTTTAAACGCACTAATAATCCCAAATTATTATTTTACTTATTAAGTAAAATATTTTTTATTAAAAATACATTGAAATTGATTATTGAGGGGTTTAGCGTGATCCTATGCGCATTTCACTGTTGCTAATGCAGATCATCAGGAAACCTGGGGTAAAAACGAGACGCACCCAATTTATAGTCTAAAATACCTTTTACACCGAAAAATCACGGTTGAAGAGCCACGTAAGCGTTCAGGTCCCGTACAGTGCCATAATTGCCAAGAATATGGTAACACAAAAACTTACTGCAAATTACCTACAGTTTGTGTTATCTGCGGTGAATTGCATGGTACTGCTAACTGTACCAAGCCAAAAGTACAAGCAGAAAAAAAAATGCAGTAATTGTGGAGGTAATCACACCGCTAACTACAGAGGATGCCCTGTATATTCTTTCGTTAAACAGGCTATGGGTCAGAAATCTAAATTAGCTCCAGTTCAATCAGCAAATGCTTACTCCGCCACTCTTCCTCAAACTAGTCGTCTTGAAGCTACTATTGAAAATCTCGTGCTAACTATAAACAACGTTACAACAAATATGACTAGCATTATGCAAGAAATGCTGAGAATGCAGAATACTCTGCTTCAAGCATTAGTCAACAAACCATGAACACGTTAAAACTATGTTTCTGGAGCGCAAACGGCATTCGCCAACATAAAACTGAACTTGAGCTCTTCCTCACGGAAAAAAATATTGATATAATGTTGGTCTCTGAGACTCACTTGACTTCGAGAAGCTGCTTCAAAATAAATGGCTACACTCTATATAATTCAAAGTACCCGAGAGGGAGAGCATGCGGCGGATCAGCAATTCTAATTAAGTCAAGACTCAAGCACTATATCCTTGAGAACGTTAGTGAAGAATATATGCAAGCTACGAATATTTTCGTAGACAATTTTTGTGTGAATTTCGTGATATCATCAATTTACTCACCTCCCAGATTTTCAGTTACCGAAGATCAGTATGAGAAGTTCTACAAATCGCTTGGATCTTGTTTCGTGGCAGCTGGTGACTACAATGCAAAACATACGTACTAGGGCTCGCGTCTTGTTACACCTAGAGGTAGAGCATTGTTTAATACAATTTCAAAAATGGGCTTAGATGTCATTTCGAGTGGGGAGCCTACTTACTGGCCTACTGACGTAAGAAAAATTCCAGATGTTATAGATTTTGGCGTCACGAAAAATATCCATAGGGACTTAATTCACGTAGAGGGCTCTCTAGATCTGTCCTCCGATCACTCTCCCACAATAGTTACAATTTTCAACCCACTAAGGAGTGATTTAACTAACTCATATGTGAAAACGATTAATAGGGTCAACTGGCTAGGATTCAAAAAATATATTAGTAGTCACTGTGTAGAAAACATTCAGCTAAGATCACCTGATGATATTGAATTTAATATTGCCAATCTTAACGAAAATATTAAACAGGCTGCTGAACATGCCACTACATCCTATCCGCAGATTGGCTTTAATAGAATTTATTCTACGGAAATTGAACGTCTAGTATGTGAAAAAAGGAGAGCTAGAAGAGAATGGCAACAACACAGATCACCCCTAAATAAAATCAGATTTAAATAATGTATTAAACGACTCAACGGAAAAGACTGCATTACTGGAAAAGTATTTAGAAGGTCTTGATGTACAGTCAACATCTTATTACTCTTTATGGCGCGCTACTAGAAATCTTAAAAGACCCGTTGGTTCTTAAATCACCTCTGCGTACTTCGACCGGAGGCTGGGCAAGAAGCGATAGTGAGAAAGGTAACTTATTTTCTGAGCATTTAAAATCTGTATTCACTCCCAATTCATGTACGGGTGCTGCCGATTTACCGAGTGTAGTATCTCTACTCCCTCGGCCCTTAAGGTTTAAGATGCGTGAACTACAAAAAATAGGTGCTGAACTCGACCCGAAGAAAGCTCCAGGTATTGATGGCATTAGTAACAATATGCTGATGAACTTGCCTCATATTGCAATAAGAATTTTGCTATTTATTTTAATGCCATTTTACGAATGCAGTATTTTCCACATAACTGGAAACTTGCCAAGATTAAAATGATTCCAAAGCCAGGGAAAGATCTTACCAAGGCTGAGTCATATAGGCCTACAAGCTTACTTTCAACAATTTCAAAGCTTTTCGAAAAGCTGCTCATGACTAAATTGTCCACAATTTTACCTGATAGTGGGTGCATCTCGGACTATCAATTTGGCTATAGAAGTCAGCATAGCACTATTGAGCAATCGCATAGATTGGTTCAAGTTGTAAGGAGGACTTTTGAAGAAAAGAAGTATTTTTCTGCCCTTTTTATTGATGTTTCTCAGGCATTTGATAAAGTATGGCACGAAGGCCTAGTTTTAAAATTGAAGACATACCTACCAATAAACATACAAAAGCTTTTGGAAAGTTATATTGTTGATAGGAAGTTTACTGTTGTGGAAGGAGACTTCATGAGTGTGCCCGAATCTATATCTTCTGGTGTGCCACAGGGTAGTATTCTGGGGCCAGTCTTGTATTTAATATATACTTGTGATATGCCTGTGAGCAATAACATCCACACTTCTACATTTGCTGATGATACAGCCTGTTTGAGTGTGCCCAAAAACCCTGATGAGGCATCCCGCAATCTCCAAGCACACATTACCCAGCTTGAAATATGGTTGAACTTATGGAAAATTAAAGTAAATGAACAAAAGTGTGTCCATATAACGTTTACGATAAGAACAGATACTTGTTCTCCCATTCGAATCAGGGAAGGAAAATTACTTCTTGGATTTGGTACCAACTGTGAAAACAAAATGTACGTTTTGGTCCATGACGGTACCATTTGTTCAATATTTATCAATAAGAACGGAAACGTAAAAAAATGTAAGTTAGAGATCGGTTATTATACAAATTTTGGTTATTAACAGGCCTGTTGTTTTCATGCACTATAAAATTTAAGTTATGCGCATAAAAAATGCGTGATAAAACCTAAAACAAACACAGCCAAGGTGAGTTCATGTACGAGGTGCTGTCAAGTTAACAGGTACAGTTAAAGTACTAGACAGATTTTTTTGTTGCTGAATTGACACCATCTGGTACATAAATATGCCTTGACAACAGCATTGCAACAAAAACAGAGAAGCTGACCAATGCGAATTCAGTATCAGGTGATCTCTTCCCTACAACAATTTTGCAACAAAAAAACAACACGTAGTTTGCTATGCTACAAAACCAATCTGTCATAAGATTTCTAAGCAAATTTTGACATTTTGGTTCAAAATGCTCAATTTGGCATCACCAGCTAATAATCAGCCGGGCTGACAAGGTCACCTGATACTGAATTCGCCTTGAAGCTGACCGTCTAAAATAAAACACACAAAAACATTAAAGACAACATAGGCAAAATTAATGTTACCATATAGTGAAACATTGGCATTTTAAATTGTACAAAGTAACTCGCGGTAGTACCACGGTACCAACGAGGTAAAAAAGTACAATTGCACCATGATTTCCATCCATGATTCGAATCAACAATCAAAATATTCCTCAACATTCTCAAATGAAATACCTTGGTATACACCTTGATCGAAGGCTTACATGGAAATATCATATTGACTCTAAGTTAACCCAAATGAAACTTAAATTAACTCAAATATATTGGTTAATTGGCAGAAATTCAACACTCAGCCTAGACTGCAAACTTTTGATATACAAGTCGCTTTTGAAGCCAATATGGTGCTATGGAATTCAGCTATGGGGCACTGCTTCAGCTTCAAATATTGAGAAAATCCAACGAAGGCAAAACAAAATTTTACGTTTGATAACATCGGCTCCATGGTACATTAAAAATTCAAATATACATCGTGATTTAAATATGCCACTAGTGACTGAAGAAATTGCAAAATACGCAGGCAAATATTTAACAAAACTCGAGTCACATCCTAATCCGCTTGCCCGTAATATTTTGAGGTTTACTGGACACATCCGCTTAAAAACGAGGGACACAAGGGCTCTTATACTCAACACTCCAGATGAGACTGCTTAAAAATACTTCTTTTTTTTCCTTTTTGATTATCACTACTTATGTATTATTTATAACTATCACTAAGTTTATGTCCGATACTGGTCGGGCCTAATAGTTATATTTAGATTTAAGATTTGATTACTTATTATTAGTTAATTTTTGAAGATACAATAAATAAATATATATATGAAAAAAAAAAGATTTGAGTGATTATGACTTTACTATTGTTTATAAAAAAGACAAAATGAACACAAACGTGGATGTACTTTCTAGGATAGAACTAGATTCAAATATGTTAAAAAAATGATACCACAAGAAAATGATGAGAAAGAAAGAAGGATATTAGCAACAACGAGGGCAATGAAAAATAAATTAAATGAGGCAGATAAGAATTTAAATGAGATAAATAAGAATTTAAGTGAAGCAAATAATATAATAAATAATGGAAAGAATAATAAACAGAATAAATCACGTGTAAAAGAAGATAATATGGAAACATGCATCTCTCAGAAGTCTGATCAACTTCACATATGGGTATGTACATCCATCAATGACGTCAAAAATATGAAGAAATTGAAATTTAGTAAACTGGAGAATATAGAAGATATCGATATAATTATTGAAGATAATATTGTGCACATAGGACGTAGTGATAATTCACGTACCCAATATAAGAATAATATGAATAACGGATGCAGGAATACAATAACAAATTGAAACATTAAATTTGCATATAAACCAAATACAACAATAAACAAAATAAAAAATAAAAGCGCCAATTAACCAACAACAACAAAGCAATGTAGTGTACGAAGTTAAATGTAAAGGAGATGAAAAAACACCTGTGATAAGCTATATATTGGCACAACAAAGCGAAACTTAAAAACAAGAATAAATGAACATAAAAAGGACATTAAAATAACAAAAAATCTACAGCATTATCACAACACATTTTGGAAACGGGCCACAAGGCTGATTTTGAAAAAGTTAAGATCTTAGACAAAGAAAACATAGGAAAGAAAAGATACATAATCGAAAGTTTACGGATAGACTTGTGTCCAACAGCTCTTTTTGAACTAGTTTGAGAGCGTTTGAATCAAAAGTTGTTTCAAACCCATTTAATTTACATTGATGTTTTTGCCCGGACTTGTGTCCAACTGAACGAACTAGTTCAAAAACAACTGTTGGACACAAGTCTATTTACGGATACAAGAGAAAATAGAAAAGACGATGAATTTGAAGGAAGATACAAAATAAAATTAGCGCGAACTACAAGATTGCAATAAAATATTCTGTGATATACATTGTACATACATACATACATGTTGTGTTATTTTTATTTTTGTTTTTTTTTATATGTAAAAAGTAATTGTTTAAAATTAATATTAAAAACAAAAGAACAACGCAAGTTATTTATACATATGTGTGTATATATATAAATATTGAAATTACACGTAACAAAGTATAGAAACACTAATGAAATGTTTTTTAAATAAATAGATTTCCCAACCCTTGATAAAGTCAACATGTATTGACGAAACGTCGGGAAAAATTAAATAAAATTTGTAATTTGAACGGGCTAAGGTTCGTATCGCTTTTTAAGCCAAATTATATTTGTTAATTATTAATGAACAAATAATATCAAAGTTTGTTGTAAATATTCTGACAACACATAGTTGAACGGAACAGCTAGCCGTTTTCGAAGGCCACTAAACCTTCATCATCAGCGTTCTTCTGTGTTTTTTCCACTGTGTATGGTGTCAGTTGATGTAGATTTCTGCTTTATAACATAGCGTCTATACCTGATATAATATCAAATATATTTCTATCAGCAAACGTCAAATTTCATAGCAGAGAGAGATTTTATTTCGTGTGGACTGTAATATTAGTATTATATTACTATTATATCAGATATTATAATATTGTTTTCATAATATATATTTAGAAAACAATATTATGATATCAAGTGTCAAAAAACGCACACATACATAAATACGTGAAGAGAATTTTGTGTATTAAAGTAAAAATTAATATTTTTTGATACAAATAATGCTGAAATGTTTTAATTATACACGATGTATTAAGGAAATGCCAAAATTTTTATGACACACACATTACTATTACAATAAACGGATATGTTTACTGCACGGCTGCATGATAATTATGAAATATTATGATATTTTCAGTAGTACGTTTTCCCCTACATAGATATTAATGTAAATATATTTTTCTCCTTATTCTGCCGAAGTTCTCTCTCATATTCTATCAGAGTTAATATCAGGTATAGACGCTATATAAACGAAACTTTTTTGCAAATGGAATACGTGAATTGCTTTGATTCATCGTATTTCAACTTGCTGATGTGTTTTTTGTAATGAAGGCTCAAAGTTACCATCTTTTGATTTACAACAGTCTTACCATTGTCGTTTATTATTTACTAATTATGCACATGTTAGTTAATTTGCTTAATTTTGTTCTACTTAAAAGTGTTTTCACACTGCAAGTTAAAACCATAAACAGCTGATTTTGCATTCACACTGCCAGTTTGTTAAATTCAGGTTTTAACTCACAGACTGTCTAATAACTTTGCTCAAAATAAAATAAATCTCCTGCAGAAATGCGTGTATTTGTTGTTATATTTTTTTATGCTTTTTATAACACTTATTTGACAAACTGTACAACTGTTTTTGTTTGTATGAAAAACTAAGAAACTTTACAATGCGCTCTAAAATGGAAATTATTTTATATTTTGTAAATTAATATTTTAAAATTATGCAACTTGTAATACAAAGTGAAGAAATGCTTGGAAATAAAGTTATTATATATAAAAAATGCACAAATAAATCGCAAAATACAACTTTTTTAGTGGTGCATCGATATGTCATATCATTTATTTTCACTTTCCAGAGGTCAATGAAAATTTTGTTGTTGTTTTCCTTCCAAAAAACTCTTATTTTTCCATAATTTTTTACTTATTGTTGCTGCTGCATCCATTTTTAAGTTGAAAATCTTTTAAGCGACATCTCTTGTTATTCAATGGCATAAACACTATTAGCTGCTACCGGTCATTTTAACTTGGCAGTATTGAATTTATCACAGCGAAGACAGGGTTTCATTTCATAAAACCAAAATAAAACCAATTCAGAAATGGTTTTAAGTTGGATTTAACAAAAACAATTTGTATGGTAAAACCAGGTTTTAACAGTTGGTTTTGACATTAAAACCAACTTTTATTAAAACCAAGTCAGTGTGAAAACACTATAAGACAAACTTTTTTGGTTTGTTACTATTAGTATATTTTTTATTTAATTTTTGCCACAAGCCAATGACTATTAATTTTAGTTAATTTAATTATTTTTATACTGTCATATACCAATAGATTCGTATTGGCGAGCACTTTCAGAATTTATAGGGACCTTAAAAAACGATCTCATCTCCACAGTTAAGAGTTATTTTTCAACGGAAAAATAAAAGATCAGATGAAACTCTTAAAAAACAGTTTTATTTTTCCGTTATAAAATCTCATTTCAGGAGATTTATATTTTCCCTCTAAAATGAAACTCTTTTAAGGACTTTTATTTTTTCCCTCTAAAATAAAACTCATTTAGTTTAATAAAGTCAAAAAAATAAGTCGCTTAAGCTGAAGACTCCCTTCCTTGACACTCTTTCTTTGTACAACAACAACGTCTCACTGCTTGACGACTTTCAACGCTTTCAACAGCGATTTACTCTTTCTTTACAATAATGAACTGAACTCTTTAATAAAGAACTCTTAAATAATCCCTTCGTAATAGACTATTTAATTATCAACTGACTTGCCATTGTATGCGTCACCTCTTTTTATACTTCGCACAAGGCCAATAAAATGTATCAGCAAAGTCTAGACAATCTTATCATCATCTTCAATGTTGTTTACTAATGCCGGTCATACACTACACAAGTTCAGTGCTCAAGTCTGGCGTAAACTGCCATAAACTACACAAGTTCAGTGCTCAAGTCTGCGTAAACTAAGCTTGTGACACACACTATACAAGTAAACTGTGCATTTTTTATTTTAATTCGTCATAATGCTGATGATTCTTTGCATAATTCTAGGAACGCTGTCCAGAATATTTGTTCTGCGCTCATTTCTTGTTGTGAACTCTTAAAAAATCACGGCACAACTGAGCGTTTGCAACATACACTACACAAGTTCACTGTACAGTTTACAAACTTAAGCAAATATCAAAATCATTTTGATATTTACTCAGTTCACTGCGTAAATAGCACAACCATCCCCATACTCTACACAAATGCACTGTACAGTGCCAGACTTGTGCAGTGAAATTGTGTAGTGTATGGCCGGCATAAGAGCGCAATTAGTTCATGTGGTAACTATGTACATTTCTTTTTTTTTTATTTCTTTTACTCTCATCCCCCAAATCGGTTAATTTTTATTTAAAAAAATATACAAAAAAATTTCATAGCGATAACTTGTGCTTTAGGGGGTGCGCCTGCCCATCAAAATTGGCCTTCAAGCCTATTTTCAATGTAATTTGTTTGCATATGACTATCTTTAAAAAAAAAACATTTTACAAGAATATGATGCATGGCAATATTTTAGCTCTTCTAGTCTACAAATTTATCTCAATTAAAATTTTTTGCTAAAATTAATATTTGAGGAAATAATGAAGAGAACAACAACAACAACAAAATACCAAAAATTATATATACCAAAATTGCATTTATATGGAAATTATTTTACTAGGCGTTTACAATAAGAGTTTATATCTATTAAATTATTGCATACATACTATATTAGGTATGGTAATAAAAACCTAAAAAAATAAAAATAAAAAAAAATTTCATTGAGTATATGGGCTTGAGGGCTAACTTTGAGGGCTCCGGCCCTGCGCACCCCCTAAAATACAACTTATCGCTATGAAATTTTTTTGTATTTTTTTTTACATAAAACTGAACAGATTTGGGAGGTGAGAGTAAAAGAAATCAACAAAAAAAATTTCCATACAATTAACGGCCACTCTAATGTACATACTGGGGTGATCGACTCGGTTTTTCAACCAGTTTTAAAACTCTGTTTTTTCACAATACGGTTGTCGGTTTTTTCAAAATGCTTGTTTTTTTGGAATGTCGAATAGTCAGGTTTTTTACAATATAAAAACCGGCTGAGTCGAATACTTTTCGATTTGTATATTTTGCAATAAAATTAGTTTTTACTATAGGTATGTTTTATTCGAAACGTATACCTACTTAATTTTTAAGCAGCTATAGCTATAGCTATTTAATAAGTTTATACACACTTAAATTTGTTCTGAATATTTATATAAAGTTCGAATAAAACATAACTTATGTTAAAACTTACACCAACGTGTTTTGTTTATTTTCCTAAGTATTTTTATACCCTTTACCACAAAAATGGTAAAAGGGTATATATAGGTTTGTCATTCCGTTTGTAATTTCTATAATATCAATAAGCGACACATAAAATATATATATTCTGGATCCTTATGCATAGGGAAGACGAATAAGCGATGTCCGTCTGTCCGTCTGTCTGTACGTGAAATCGGTTTTCCGAAGCTCCCAGAAAAGCTAGAGACTTCGTTCTTGGACTGGTGTGTCAGAAATTTTCCAAAATAGATTGGTATTGAAATTCAGCAAAATCGAGCAGACGATTGCAGAGCTGGGAAACTTAAACTTAATTTTGCCATATAAAAGTAACTACCGAAAACAAATTTTTATTTTTTTTTAATAAATGAACTTATTTTACACTTCAGTACGACTAAAATTGGAATTTTAAATTAAAAAAATAAAAAAAAAATAAAAAGACGTTTCCAGGGTTGGAAAACTTTAACTTTTTGTGTTATGTAACATTAACTATGTCTAAAACTATATTAGTATTTTCTCGAGAACCGTAAGAGCTACAGACCTGAAATTTGGACACAGTGTGTAGACCCTTGGCCGCTACAACAACAAATACATGAGAATTGGAAATTAAAGGGTGTGCCAAAACGAGCAACGAAAAATGTTAAAATCCCATGTAATATACATACAATTGTATGTATATGCACTTGAAATTTGTAAAGTTAGTGTATTTTTATACAGACTACAACAATTAACACTAAAATTTAAAAAAATTTAATTAAAGGGTGTACCATCAGTTAATGTAATTTCGACTATGTAATTTTGATAAATTGCTGTATCTTGGAAACCGTAAGAGCAAAACTCTTGAAATTTTCAAAAACGGTAAAAGTAAAAAAATAAAAAATTATAAAATCGTCAAACCAAAAAAATCGCCAAAAACAAAAAAAAAATCGCCAAAATGAAAAAAAGCACCAAATCCAAAAAAATTTCTAAGACTAAAATAAATCGCAAAAAAACGGAAAAATTGCTAAAATTAAAACAAAAATCGCCAAAATGAAAGAAAATCGCCAAAATGAAAAAAAATCGCCAAAATTAAAAAAATCACCAAAACGAAAAAAACCCTAAAAAACAGAAAAAATCGCCAAAATGAAAAAAAATCGCCAAAATGAAAAAAACGCCAAAAACGAAAAAAACCCCAAAAAAACAGAAAAAAATCGCCAAAATGAAAAAATAATCGCCAAAACGAAAAAAAGCACCAAATTAAAAAAAATATCTAAGACTAAAATAAATCGTAAAAAAACGGAAAAATTGCTAAAATGAAAACAAAACTCGCCAAAATGAAAGAAAATCACCAAAATGAAACAAATCGACAAAATGAAAAAAAATCACCAAAACGAAAAAAAACCTAAAAAACAGAAAAAAATCGCCAAAATTAAAACAAAAATCGCCAAAATCGCGTTGGTAAAGGGTATATAAGATTCGGCACAGCCGAATATAGCACTCTTACTTGTTTTTTTTGTGTAAAAGTTCTAAGCATTTTTTGAGCATGGCAACACTTACTGAAACATGAAATAAAAGCCAAATTATTTTATGAGTTGGTAGCAGAGGCTAATTAAATTGGCCTTATGGTGTGCAAATCTATTGGCCTTGTGGATGTCAAAATCTATTTGCAAAATGTGTTTCTTTTAGTTTTGTTGACATTTTGCTTCATATTTTATATAGGGGTAGATATCCATCTCGTCCATAGATTCATATGTACTCGTATATATGTATGTGTATTATACATGATATTAGCAGGTATGTTCTGACACTCGCATCGTTTTCAAATCGCATGCGAGTTGCAAATCGGCAAACTCGTTTCTACATGTTCTGTAAATCACTCGTTTTTCTTGCGACTTGCCGTATTGATTTAGGTCAGCTGTGTGAAAGTCGTCAGTGTATAAGTAAACAATGCAAATACAAAATTAACCAAACAAAAGAACATTTTATAAATTTAAATTTTATAATAAAAATTTTGGAAGCTATTATTATTTCTGATTAAAATCAAAAGAAAACATATTTAATTTCATTTATTAACCATTTTAGTGTTTCTTTAAAGTTTTGTTTGGGCTAAATTCATTAGTTCAGTTCAGTATACTCTTGTGATTTGAACTCGCCAAGAGTCTGGCGATTGCGATTTGCGGAACACCTCTCTTGCGAGTTCAAGTCACAATTGAAAATGTAATGCGATTTGCTAGTGTCAGAACATGCCCGTATATATACATTCATATGTACTATACATACATAAGTATATGAAATTAATTTTTATGTTTTACCTTTTAATTTTTGTATTGTTTTTTAGTATTTACATGAACTGTTAACTCTTTTTCTTTAATAAAGCAATTTAAAATCAAAACTTTTGTATAATAATTCTCTTACTTGAAAAAAACTGTTGACCGGTTTTTCCTGAATTGTGTAAACCGAAACCGGGTTTTTCATAATTTCAAATATTCGAACTATTCCAAAACCGGTTTCTGGAAAAAGTCGAATAATCGATCACCCTAGTACATACATACATGCACACATGCAAGGTGTATCTAACTAGGTGGCAGCGTTACTTCAGCTGATAATTTTTTGCTCTATGTGCTTTGTAGCTGAAGAATGTCAAAAACTTCGATTTTGTTTTGGTTTTAGTACAATTATTTTTATGCTTTTGACATTCTTCGGTTCTTTACAAAGCTATGGTTGCCATATTTTTATATAAAAAATCCTTACGCAGTCACCTGTATAATTACACCATGCACACATGCTTACATACATCAGTAACGAAGCAATGCATAGTGGATATTTGTTTTTCCTTTGAATTACCACCCAGCAAAAATTTCAAAAAAGGTAATCGGGTTTGGAATTAAGCATTTTTGGTGTAAGCTGTTTCTTACTGGATTACCAACTTAATGATTTTAAAAAAATTATTCTCCTCATTTAGCAACTTGTACATAATTCTTTTACATTTTATGTAATGTGATATGTAAGTGAGTAATGAAATTTGGTAATAAGAAAAGTAAATCATTATATGGCAAGTAGTTCTGATGGTAATGTGTAATTTTTTGCTGTGCATGTATATATGTACATTAGAGTGGCCGTTAGTTGTATGGAGAACTTTTTTTCCGATTTCTTCTACTCTCATCCCCTAAATCGGTTCAGTTTTATGTAAAATAAATGCAAAAAAATTTCATACCGATAAGTTGCGTTTTGGGGGGTGCGTCCGGCCCTCAAAGTTGGCCTTCAAGCCCATTTTTCAATGTAATTTTTTGCATGTGACTATCGTTTTAAAAAATCATTTTACAAGAATAGCTCTTTAAGTCAACAACATTAGTCTCAAAGAGAGTTTTTTGCTGAAATTAATATTTTAGAAAATAACGAGGAAAATAACCAACAAAATACCGGAAATTATATATAACAAAATTATATGTATATCTATGAAAATTATTTATTTTAAGCATGTACAATAAGAGCTTATATATATTAAATTATTTCATACATATACATATACATAGTAAAAAAAAAACTAAACAAAAAAAATTACATTGAATATATGGGCTTGAGGGCCAACTTTGATGGCCCGACGCATCCCCTAAAACACAACTTATCGGTATGAAATTTTTTTGTATTTTTTTACATAAAACTGTACCAATTTGGGGGTGAGAGTAGGCGAAATAAAAGAAAAAATAACGGCCACCCTAATGTACATATTCAGAAGATACACATATGTGTATCTTCTGAATAAGCAGATGCTTTTTCGTTGTTGTTGCTTGTTTACGTTTAATCACGCTTGTAAGTATGATCTATGCATGTGTAATATAGCTCTTGCTACTATTCTAGATAGTCTTGCATTGACCCTGTAGGAAGTGAACAAACAAAAGTAAGCAAACGTAAAGTGTAAAAATTGTATAAAAGATTATTTTGTAAATTACTTTATTAATCCTTTTGTTTTGCAAATTATTCTAATTACTCAGAGTTGTAAGACTTTAAATTATCTGGTTACTTAGTGCTACACTTGCTTTTAAGGTTATCAGTAACATTAACAAATAGTCATGTAATTGTTATTAATTCAACAACAATTCGAGAAAATCAAGAAGAAATTAATTACAAACATGTCATGAAATAAATTTCAAAATTTATTCTTAGATTGTTCGTGTTATAAAATTTATTGGAACGAGTTACAATAAGAAAATGAGTTGTATAGTCAAAAGTTTAGATATTTTTTAATATTATGTGGAGTTAAAGTCAACTGTTTCCTTAATCTTAATCATTTTTACTATTTTTCCGTTCGCGTACTTTTTTCGACAAGAGCTCTTTTAGAGAGTGAATTTTCGCAGTGATTACTCTTACTGCATTTTACTGCAAAAGATAACAAACACACCTAATAACTACACTTAAAAAATATTTGGAATGAATTTCCATCAGTTCTCGAAAAACGCATCAAAACCCGAAAAACTGGGAAAAGCCGAATAGAAATGTGAGGTGGGATCGACCTGTAAAAATCGGGGTAATCCCGCCTAAGGCGGGATGTCTGGTCAGGTTAGTTATGTTTCATACATATATTTTTGCTTGGTTTTTTTTTTAAATTATTTTAGTTTGCTTAAGTTTTAAATCAAATAAGAAATAAATATTTTTAAATCGCTTTTACACACATTTGTAAGTAAAAGCAATTTTTGACCATACATGCCTATGTGTGTTGAGGTGATGCCTGCTTAAATAAACTTTGAATTATACTTATTGTTTATATCATAATTTTATTAATTAAGCCTATTAATTTATTTGCAATTCTACTCTACTTATTTTTTATTGAACTTTGTTCTATTTTTAGGATTTATATGAGAATGTTAACTATGGAGTTCTGTTACCGAATACAAAAATAAAGGTTAAAGTAAATCCGACTGGTGTTGTTTTGTTAAAAGCCGAAGTACAGCGTAGTGCCAATGTTACTAATCTATATAATTATTTATTTTAAAACAAATACAACTAATTTAAAAAATTATATGAAGTCGCCTTTTATATATCTTATATATGTATAAGAAGAGTGTACAGTGTAAAAATTGGTGTAAATTTGGTATAAAAATACCAACCGCAAATTCAAGATCTACTTGAGTAGATCATCATATTGTAGTTTTTAGAAACTTGATTAAATCGGGTGTTGTGTGCCGCTCTTGACGTTTTATGCTACTACAATTTTTGTTAAACTAAAAGGGTAACGAATTGTTTTGCAACTGTAAGTTAAAGACATTGGCGAATATTCAGAAATCATTACTAGGTGCTAACTTTTTTAAATACCTATTTAAGTTATTCACAGACGGCTACGAAAGTTTAGACTTAATTATGAGTGAAGCTGTAACTAAATGTTAACTAACTTATACATGTTATACTTATACTTTACATGTCAAAAATTGTTTTTTGATAGTTTGAATAGTTTTTTATTTAATTGCAATTTATATCAATTATAGTATTATCGACATTTTATTTTCTTATTTCTTTTATCAGGTGGGAGTCGTTACTTCGTTAGTTTAGATTTGTGAATAGAACCTGTAACTATCTGTTAACTATTTTTTAGTATCTGTTTAATAAATTTCGACTTTAGTTACGATTTATGAATATGCGCCATTGACTTTGCCTTAACTACGGTCAAACAGCACTCAGAACCCCAGCCACCACCAAGAAGTAGCGAGTTTCTAACTTTTAAAACTTTTGAAATTGAAAAGTCAAGTGAAGACCATACAATAATCAAGAGCAACGTTATATATGAAGATTTTAACCCTGCTCGACTTGCAAAAAAGGAAATGCACAAATACAAAATAAATATGGACACTCTACAGGATATTCAGATGTGTATGGGTCTAAACAAGCACAGAATATTGTTGTTCGTTATTAAAATACCTAACGAAACATTTATCATGAAAAATCATTTATAATGCCCATACCAAAGAGAATCCATCGATTATTTTCACCTACATTTATACCCGAATGGTTTTAAAGCCTGAAGCAATCACCTAGTAATAGCGAAAAGCAATGTTGATGAACTTCACAGGAAACTATTTGTTTTTCTTTTACAATTGAACCATCAAAATGTGAGAGCAAGATTTCATCAGACAATTAATCGAGGTGTCCCAAAAGTTTCTTCTTTTAAGAACTAACACCCTTTTTACACAAGCAAAATTTGCTTTGCAAAGTCGTAATTCAGCTGGGAGAAAGAAACAGAAAGTATTCCCACCTCTGTCTTTCACTCAGCTGAATTAAGACTTTGCAAGGTCAAAATAACAAAATAACAATTTCGGGCATTTATCTTAAAAGGGCAAGTATAGAAAGCGCTCATTAAAAACGAATTTGTATGGAATTTTAAAAAATAGTGAAAAAAAATTATAATTTGAGGCACTTGCATAAGTCCAAAGTGGGCTTAAACAAAAGGCAGTTATCGAAACTACTTTACATATATACATACATACATAAAAATGGGTGTTAGCTATGTATATGGGAAATATTTTTAGGGTTCCGTACACCAAAGGTGAAAAGGAACTCTATTGTTTTCGCTACACTGTCCCTCTGTCCGTCACAGACTAATTTCTCGAGAACCGCAAGAGCTACGGACCTTAAGTTTAAGCAAATACATGAGAGTGTTCCAAAACGAGCAACGAAAAATGTTAAAATCCCATGTAATATACATTCAATTGTATGTATATACACTTGAAATTTGTAAGGTTAGTGTATTTTTATACAGACTACAACAGTTAAAAGGTGTTCCATCAGTGAACGCAATTTCGAATATGTAATTTTGACAACTTGCTGTATCTTGGAAATCGTAAAAGCAAAACTCTTGAAATTTTCAAAAAAAGTAAAACTAAAACAATCTAAAAATTATAAAATCGCCGAAAAAAATTGCCAAAAACCAAAAAAAAAAAAAGCCAAAACGAAGAAAAGCGCCAAATTAAAAAAAAAATCCTAAACGAAAATAAATCGCAAAAAAACCGGAAAAATCGCCAAAATTAAAAAAATCGCCTAAATGAAAAAAACGCCAAAATTAAAAAAAAATCGCCCAAATGAAAAAAAAATTTAAAAAACGTCAAAAACAGAAAACAAATTGCCAAAACGTGAAAAAAGTAAAAAGCAAATTATTTCAGCTGAAAAAACGTCAAAAACGCAATAAAACGACACATTAAAAAATGCTCAAAGCCGAACGTACGGAACCATTCGTGCACGAGTCAAAGTTGCACTTTAGTGAACTGATATCGACTTTTTCTTATGCCGAGCTTGCATCTGACACACATATGTCCAAAAAATCGTAACCACTAATTTCAAATAAAAAACTGATTTAGACACGTATTTATTAAGCTAAACAGTTTCGTACATAGTTAATAGACAACTTTATAGAATCCAACATGATTGGAAACTGTTTAAATCAATAAAAACATGTCTGAAGCAAACAGTTTTTCATTAGGAATTTGTGGTTAGGCTTCTTTGGGTACATGTAAAGTCGGCATTAGGCTGAATCCATATAGACATACATAACACAAATATTTTTTTTAGCTAATACGGCAACATTAGTTCTTATGAAACAACCCAAACCAAACAAAACAACCGTAAAACTTACTGCAACAAAACATTGTTTGCAGAAAATATATACTTACATGTGGTTTGATTAACGTAACCCAAAGGATTTTACAAGAAATAGGACGTGATTGATCAAAAAGCGGGATTTTGAAGAAAATATATACATAGTTCCGTATGTACACAGTTTTCAACTAAAAATAAACGTTTTTAAATAAACAAAAATACAATCCGCATTTCCATTCTATCGTTCAATGCTCTTAATAAAAGTTTGTGTCAATTATTACGTTAGCTATTTAAGTTTGAAAATAAAATGTGCTACCAGACACCCGTATATATGTACATATATACAAAAATATCCACACAGAAAAAAAATTGTAAGTAAATATTCAAGAACTACTTTTTCTGTACTTCCAAAGTATCAATTTAGTGTAAATATTTTACTTTTCAGGGAACAATTATTAACAACATTAATAATACTATTAATTATTATTAAATATTAATTCAAAAGTTTTTCACTTATGCGAAATTAGATATCATGTTTAGTTTTCGCAAATACTAACGATATGTCTGGATTATTTATGAAAATGAAACCCATGTCATGAAGTATTAGATTTTTATTTATTATTTAGGAAAGGGACATACGAAAAATCAGATTTATTTAACATCATGAACATGACTTCGACATCACTGAATATGAATCAAGAAAGAGAACTTCTTGCAATGACAAACGTCGTTCATTGACTGCAACTCCCATAGTTATGTAACCTTGGTAACTAATACGTTAGAAGACCTGAGACTTTGTATGACTTACTCCACTTACAGGGTCTTTATGTCTTCGTATTGCAAAGCGACCTCCGGATCACTACAATGTTGTCCAGGCAGAGATCCTTGCTATACAAAAAGTTGCGGATTGGTTGAAAGTTAATGTCACTTCAACGACTTTAATTAATATAGTACAATACTATGTCAAGTTGGTCGAGTAGCTATTATTGCCCTTGAATCACCGCTTCTAAGAACAACAAAAGCCATCGACAGCCGATCATCCCTAAATGAGATGGCAAAGCAGCTTCATATTGAGATCATCTGGATCCCGGGGCATATGAGCTTGATGGAACTGGGACAACCTTACAAGTTCCACCATAATTGGAATGTGTGGATCTACCTCTATTCTCTTACAAACTCAGATTTAAGCGGAAGACAAGAGATGAAACAAATAGAAGGTGGGTCACAAGATATGATTGCGCAATCACAAGGCAGCTATGGACTCATCTAAATAGAAAAATACAGCTTCTTTAATTTTAAAGAATAGGAAACCAATCTTGATTCTACTGTGCGTGTTAAACGGACACTGTCTCATAGGTAGGCATGCACAAAAGTTCCAGGTCAAACACAATGATTTTTGTCGCAACTGTCATGATGAGGAAAGTGTAGAGTATTTTCCGTGTCATTGTCCTGGACTTGCAAGAAAGAGAATCGCCACAATGGGTGTACTTGGGTTCAGGGAACTTTCTGACGTTGCTAGTGTTGAACTACAACGTATTAGTAGCCTTATATTGAGCTCTGGTTGGTTCGACGGTGGGGACTCCGCATAACCACGCCTCCATGGTTTCCGGGTTTCTGACTGCCACCCCTACCTAACCTAACATAACCTATTCCATTGGCCTTATAAGTTAAAAAAAAAAGAAAATGTCAAAATTTATTTATTTTTTTATGTTTACATCTAAGGCAGCATAAAACGTTAAATTTTTTTGTAAGTAACGATTTCTATAATTTGCGTTCTCTTATAAAAAAAAATAGTTCAAATTCATATGTTGTGCATTAAACACATTCACCACATCAGGCTACACGAATACACGACTTCAAATACCACTAGCAGCTTTTGACGCCTCGTAGCCAGCTAATAAACCATTTTGGAGATGGCAGCAGCACCATCTGCACCTGATATTCCAGTACAAATCACGGTTGGTAAATGTCGCACGATCGTGCCATTTTTGGCACAATTCAATGATTAATGGCACGATGGCACGCTCACCCAAATTTTGGCACTAATGCAACATCCTAAATTTTTGAAAAAAGTTTTTAATATTGTATAAAATACTTAAGCAAAATTTGTAAAATCTGTTGTAAAAATGTGTATTTCTAAAAGCTGCAACAATGAAAGTATTAGTTTCAAGTAAATGACATCTTACATGTTGTTTTTTGTTCGCTTCTATTTTGTTCTCCTTGCCTAAATGGCGCACCGAGTCGCCTGCCTTTTTGTCATACATAGATTAGCTGCCGTCGAAACTATCGGTTTTTTTATATTTTGGCCAGTTTTATATCATTCGTTATATTCGTTCGTATATGTGAATTGTTCAAGATTCAACACAACTGACTCAAAAAACAAACAAATTTTATAAGGTCGCGTCCTTGCTAGCTTAAAAAAAATCTAAAGTGGACGAAAATTTATTGTTGAAGACTGAAAGTTTTTTTTTCTACTTAAATTGTTGAATTAAATAAATAAATAAAACAAACAAAAATGAATTGAATTCCTATTAATCAAATGTATTGACATTTAAAATACAAACTCAATAAAATTTTCAATTAATACAATATATTTCACCGTTTTCATGAGCCCAGCTGTGTATGTATGTACATTTATTTTTTGGCACTTTTTAAGTTATTTGGCACTTTTTGGCTAACATTTTGGCACGAAACTAAAATTCTCAAATACCATCACTGGTAGAAATATATAGTTCAGTATTGCCATTTGCATTTATAAAAATTAATTACTCTTTTAAAATGTACTTACTTCATGCAAAAGTACAAACATTAGTCAATTTATTTTTTACATCAATTTTTGGATATTGTTTCTGGTAAATAATATGAAATAATTGTACGATATCATTCATTCAACATTTTGTAATATACTGGCAACACTGCATTGTAGCGAAAGAAATAGAAATTAGTTTAATTGGAGTACAACGACAAAATCAGCATAGACAACAACTTGTCGCCATGTTGCCTTGCTGTCTTCAAAAGAATCATTCTCATATAAACATGTGTATTCTATCCTTGACACTTGGTAGTCGGTATCTGGCTGTTGTGAATGTGTTTAATACATTTAGTGTGGCATCTGCCATAAAGAGAAAATATTTACTTTGAGAAATCTGGAAAACTAATGTATTGAGAACGTTGAAATTTTGAAGCGATAAAGTACTGGCACATAGAATCCGTCATACGTTAAACCTCAACTTTTTCAAAAGTCAAACTTCGTTTTTACCACACTATTATTTAATTATTATTTGAATAATTGAACTAAACTGTATTAATTTTCATATTTGATAAAGTATTTTAATTAACTATTGAATCGAATGTTACAATGAAAATTATTAATTTGTTTAATAATTAGACATTCATTATTATTTATACTACATTATACTTCTTTAGAGTAATACGATTATTTGTTTAACGGACTATTAGATGTAATTTCAAATTAAACGGCTAAATAAGAATCACTCCACTTGTATGTCAAGTAGGGTGATCGATTATTCGACTTTTTCCAGAAACCGGGTTTCGCATAGTTCGAATATTTGAAATTATGAAAAACCCGGTTTCGGTTTTTACAATTCAGGAAAAACCGGTCAACCGGGGTTTTCAAGTAAGTGAATTATTATACAAAAGTTTTGATTTTAAATTGTTTTATTAAAGAAAAAGAGTTAACAGTTCATTAAAATAATACAAAACAATGCAAAAATTAAAGGTAAAACATAAAAATTAACTTGATATACTTATGTATATATGTATTTTTTTTATTTACCTTTATTAATAAGTGATAAATATATAACAAAAAATTTAACTAAGTCCAAACATAACGGTAATTTTTTAAAAATACAATAAAATTGGCTGGACAAAAGCTTAAATACATGTTGAGATACTTTAAAATGAAATTGAATTTCGTAAGAAAAATAAAAAATATATAATATTTTAGTATTTGCTTAACCCATCTGGACTCACTACGACAGTTTGTGAACGATTTGGCATTGACAGCGTCAAATTTGGCGTTTCAGAAGGTGTTATTTCTGGTCATACGCTTTTATGAGAATTTTTTTTTGGGATTCTTTGCCAGTAATTTCTTCCTTTGACTAAGTTTACATCTGGCATTTCTTGTGTGCCATGTGCCAGAGAAAGCGTACCCACTAATTACTAATGAAAAACTGATTGATTCAGACATGTATTTATTGATTTAAACTGTTTCCAATCATGTTGGATTCTATAAAATTGTTTATTAGTTATGTATGAAACTGTTTAGCTTAATAAATACTTGTCTGAATCAAACAGTTTTGCATTAGTAATTAGTGGTTACGCTTTTTTCATGCTTGTGTGGCACAGAGATGTAAACCCGGCCTTTATCATCCAACCTTCATTACATTTATAGTATACTCTATAATATACTGTCTGATGTTCAGGGAGGGCTGTAAAATTGTAGTGGACAATAATAAAGCTGCCAATATGTCACCAAAATTGCAGTGCGCTTCGGATCGTTATCTTGTTTGGAGGATCCAATGAGGTCTAACCTGTCCGTCGAAACTTGCGAATTATCTGCTAAAATGCTCTTGTATAGATAGATATTGGTCCATTATTTAATGGATATGAAAACATAGTTCCACGTAAAAAATCACTAATAAGTGACAAAAAGCAAAGCCGTAGATTGGAATTTGCCAATAAGTATAAAAAGAAAGTTGTGGAATTTTGGAAAAGAGTTTAATGAAAATTTAAGTTGTTTGAAAGCTGTAGTTGTGCAAAATTCCTGAGAAAATCCAATACAGCACTGTATACAGGTAATTTAGTTTCAACTGTGGAGCATACAGGCTCTAACGTTTGGCTTGGGGGCAATAGGAGTAGCTTGCGCTTGAAATTCGGTTTTGGTCTATGAAATCATGGACCAATATCTATGCAAGAGCTTAGAAGATAATTCGCAAGCCTCAGTGGACAGGTTAGACCTTGGACCTCATTGGATACTCCAAACTAGATAACGATCCGCAGCACACTCGACTTTTGGTGATATATTGGCTGCTTTATTGTGCACCACAATAGCTTTACAGACCTTCCCGAGCCTCAAACAGTAAACCCATAGAGCATAGCAGGAATGTAATGAAGGTTGGATGAGAAACGAAGAAATCACTGGCAAGGAAACCCTAAAAAATGCTAATAAAAGCTTCTGAAACGCCAAATTTGACGATTTCAATGCCAAATTGTTCACAAACTGTCGTAGGGAGTCCAAATGGGTTAACAAAATACTAAAATGTTATATATTTTTTATTTTTCTTACGAAATTCAATTTCATTTTAAAGTATCTCAACATGTATTTAAACTTTTGCCCACCCACTTTTATTTTGAAAAATTACCGAATACGGTTGTCGGTTTTTTCAAAAAGTTGAGTCGAATACTTTTCGATTTGTATATTTTGCAATAAAATTAGGTTTTACTATGATAAAACTTAGACCAACGTGTTCTGTTGATTTTCCCAAGTATTTTTTTTTTTCAGTGTAAGAGTTCTAAGGATTTTTTTGACCATGGCAACGTTTACTGAAACATGAAATAAAAGCGAAATAATTTTATTAGGTGGTAGCAGAAGCGAATTAAATTTGCCTTATGGATGTCAAAATCCATTTGCAAAAAGTGTTTTAGTTTTGTCGACATTTTGCTTCATATTTTATATAAAGGTAGATATCAACGGGCACTTTCTATAAGCGCACAATCCCTGTACACTCATTCTGTTGCTAGGTCCAGGCAGCGCTCCATAAGAAAAGCATTGCAATTGCTCCCCCTTGAACGGACTCTCTCATGAGCAGACGCGGACACCCGCTTGACAAAAAAAAATACTCTTGAAAGGAAATTTCGCTTGTTTTTTTTAATTTTTTTCATGTCATAATTTACAAATAAACATGTCAAAACTCTAATATGCTCGCCTTGACAACTTGGTTTGTCATATTTATTAAGTCACATTACATAGTTAAATATTTGCTCTCACATAATGATTTTATAGCGTTTGTGAAATGCCAAAGTGAAACAGATGCTATGAATTAGCGATTGAAAACATCGATATATCGATATTTTTGCCTACAAATGTTGCCAAAATATTCAAAATCTAAAATAAAATGCCGTTCTATTTTTTAATTTTAAAAGTTACGTTTTCTGTAATAAATTAGCTGTTTCTGACCAGAACGGTCACAGTTTTCCACTAAAGTGATGAGTTTTGTATCGTCCATTGTTATGTTTCAATATAGTGTTTATGTTTTTCTGGTAAAAATAAATTTTTTTTAAATTCTTAAAGCACAATCACAGTTTATTTCGAAATATTTTAATTTTATTTATACCAAGTTCTCGTTGTACCTTCATAGTGAACAGACGTCTTAGCGGAGTTTTTCTTACATAAATGCTAAACACACAAAATCATAAAAAAAATATTCGTAATATATATTGACTATGATAAATAAGCTTTATTTGCTTTGCTAATATTTTTTACAAAAAAAAAAAAAACCGCAACCAAAAAAACACGAACAAAGTTCCCTTGCGGAATACTGTATATGAGTACCTCAAAAACAAATAATTGTGAAGTGATTTATAACGGCAGAAATGCCTATTTTACTGTGAGTTCTGAAGCTCTTAATGACAACAATAAAAATAAAAAATCTAATGATAGACTTACTATGAGTTCTGAAGCTCTTAATAAAAATAAAATATCTGATGATAAACTTTTTCTAACGGCAAAACCACAGTTTCGTCAGCGATCAACTTCGCTTTGTCCAATGGTGAATCATTGACATTATCGTTGCCTAGTACTTCTACACTTAACTCAGCGACATCATACGCCTAGGGCTCGTGCTCATCATTTAACCAAGTTGTCACTGAAGATAAGAGTAGCCCAAAACCCAAGGTCCAAGTCGGAATGGACGGATATATCAAGGTTGCAAAGCGCGGGCGAAGCCCAAATTCATCAAAAATCTCATCAGTTCCCAAGATATCCAGGAATAACGACGCCGCATCAGTTAATCGTCCAAATCGTTTTTCAATATGGCAAGCTAATAACGACCAACCCGCTGTATCATCAAAAAAAAACTTCCAAACCACCACCATTATATCTGAGAGAAAAAAAGCAATGTGAGTCCGATCACAGGGAAGATGTGTAAACATCTAGTAATGAACATTTTTTGAATTAATTTTAATTAATTTTTTTAATTAATCAATTAAAAGTATCAAACTTTCAATATTGTAAATACATAGCAATTTGCTGGTTTTTGTTTGTTTTATTTAACTTATTTGGTTAGTAAATGGGCACACTGCAGTATATAGGTACTGCATTAAAAATTGCAATAAGCAGTAACTTTATAAAAATTGTAGAAAACATTTTAGTAATCAGTAAAAATTTACTGGTTAAAAAACTATTTTTACTGAAATTTTAGTAGTACTGCAAAATGCCCATCCATTGTAAATACCTTTACTTTTAATTTTTAATTCCTGCTATGATTTTTTATTAAGGAAGTTAACTTTGTTTCGGAGGATCCCTTGGGAATCGCAAACTATGTAATGATTTTTTATTAAGGAAGTAAACTTTGTTTTTCTGTTTAATTATTATATATTTATAACCTGGAGGGTCCCTTGGGAAGGTGTTTACTAGTTGATTATACAAAGGTAACTACCCCTTTTACTTGCTTAAAACTATCTATTTATACTTAATAATCTACTCCAAAATTTAAACATAATCATATTTCAATTATATTTATGCAACTAAGCATTCTTAATTATTTTATTTTTAAGTAGACATAATTTTATTAATGTTTAATATTATTAAGCTTCTGATCCAATTGGTTTTTGCAACGTCAGCATTGCACAATTTGTCGACGCAAAGAATTTAGCAAACAACAAAATAAATAAACTACTTACTGCTGCGTTAGCAAATTAGTGCAATGCATGGGTACGAGGTTTATTCAATAAGATTCAAAACATCCCTCCCCCCTGGGCGGAAGAAAACATCTAGCTCTAGATGTTTTCAAAGTATACCAACTGAATCAGAAATGCCTGTGTCCTAAATATAACCGATTTAATAAATACATAAGTAAACCACAGTGACTGTGTCTTATATATAAGCGATTTATTATATTTGTTAATAAATACATACATAAGCAAACACAGCGACTCCCCCTCCTGACCATCTGATTACTGACACCTCAATTAGGCTGACATGCTTTTGTTTATGTTCCTTTTATGTTGAAATTTATGGCACCTTTGTGACTTTCTTCTTTATGTAGACGCCCTGATTTGGGCCTTTAAGATATAACTCAGCATCATCACGAGCTATGCCTTCAATTGAGTAAATAGGCATCCGGAAATCCGCATCGCCACTAGCTAAACCAATAAAGTTGTTCTCAGTTATCTGGAATCGGTCGGCCATCAGTATGACCCATTTTGTACGCATTCATGTGGAATTTTTGCTTCTTGATTCATCATATAAACCATGGCCAATGAACGTATCGACTGGCTCGACATCTTATGGTATAAGTTACTGAACTGAACAGCAAACAAAGAGACTGATTGTCCGTATTAATTCAGTGTGAAGTTAATCATTCAGTTCGTTAGAATTGTTATTCATCGTTTAGTTATTTCTGTTGTTGTTGTTGTGTACGCATTGCAGTTAAACTTAAGCAATTATCAAGTTAAATAAAACAAACAAAAACCAGCAAATTCCTATGTATTTACAATATTTTAAATAAGTTTGTATTGGTTCTTTCAAACAGTAATACACTCATACATAGCTCACACCGATTTCATAACGCATCGCACATCTTACTCAATATATGTGATTGTATTGTGAAAAAGATTATTACTCCCTAGCGTATAGATGTTTACACATCAAAAACCACAACGTCCTCACATGTATGCTGGCATTAACAAAAATTTGACAACGGCTCTTGATATGTCTTGGTATGAATGACAATCTCAAAGACGAAGAAGACTTTTAGTTTAGTGTAAAGAACAGGGTAGGAAAAAATTCTGCTCGCAAATGCTATTTTATTTTTTTCGTTCGTTTTAAAATTTGTTTTCGGAATTTTAAAAATAAAATTCGGAAAAGAATTCTATTTTAAATTCTTGTTTTTTTTCGTTCTCCTCGCAAACGAATTAAATCAACAAAAGTTAATTTAATTCGTTTGCGAGGAGAACGAAAAAAACCAAGAATTTAAAATAGAATTCTTTTCCGAATTTTATTTTATAATTCTAAGGAACGAATGCAAAAGAATAATTCTTATCAAATTCGTTAGGCAGCCAATTGAATTCTTGAGGGGGTAAAAACTGAATTTTGGTACCTTGGAGAAAATGGCAGAGGCGCCAAAAAGTGGACACTTATGTCCATTTATCACTTTCATGATATGGGTATCAAATGAAAGGTATTTTCGAGGAGATGACAAAAATGTGTTGGAAAAATGGCGGAGGCGCCAAAAAGTGGACACTTATGTCCATTTATCACTTTCATGATATGGGTATCAAATGAAAGGTATTTTCGAGGGGATGACAAAAATGCGTTGGAAAAATGGCGGAGGCGCAAAAAAGTGGACACTTACATATGTCCATTTATCACTTTCATGATATGGGTATCAAATGAAAGGTATTTTAGAGGGGATGACAAAAATGCGTTGGAAAAATGGCGGAGGCGCCAAAAAGTGGACTTATGACCATTTATCACTTTCATGATATGGGTATCAAATGAAAGGTATTTTAGGGGGGATGACAAAAATGCGTTGGAAAAATGGCGGAGGTGCCAAAAAGTGGACACTATTATCCATTTATCACTTTCATGATATGGGTATCAAATGAAAGGTATTTTCGAGGGGATGACAAAAATGTGTCGGAAAAATGGCGGAGGCGCCAAAAAGTGGACACTTATGTCCATTTATCACTTTCATGATATGGGTAAAATAGTAAATAGTATTTTAATATGTGGATGTTAAAGTTTTTTCCTCATGCCAAAAGGTATCGAAAATCCGATGGGACAATATCGGTTAATTTATTTTTTCATACAAGTCATCTCCTCGAAAATACCTTTCATTTGATACCCATATCATGAAAGTGATAAATGGACATAACTGTCCACTTTTTGGCGCCTCCGCCACTTTTCCAACGCATTTTTGTCATCCCCTCTAAAATACCTTTCATTTGATACCCATATCATGAAAGTGATAAATGGACATAAGTGTCCACTTTTTGGCGCCTCCGCCATTTTTCCAACACATTTTTGTCATCCCCTCGAAAATACCTTTCATTTGATACCCATATCATGAAAGTGATAAATGGATATAAGTGTTCGGCATTATTTGAAAAAAAATTTAATGTGGATTGAAAAATTATGCCAAATGTGTCACAGATGACAAGAAAATGTTGCCAGATACATTTCATACACGAAAGTTGGCTGAACCGTGCACCGATCACAGTGGCATTCATCGGCGGCAGCGCAATTTCGAGACAAAATTCAGCGGCGGCTGTTAAGTCGGCTATGCGCCGATCAGCTTATAAAATATAACTTGAAAACGCCGCGTGGTCCAATTTGTATAGTTTCTGAACCACAGTTCTGAACTACATATGAACCCGATAAAATAAAAAATGATAATCAAATAATAACAGAAATGCAATTCATTCCTGTTTGTCTAAAGATATAATTCAGTTGGGACCTTCGGAACTAATAGGAAGAAAAACAAATTCACTATGTGTATTTGTTCATCCAGTTGTTCAAAACAAATGTCAAGTTATATAAAACAAAGAAATACCAGCAATACAATATTTTAAATAAGTTTTTATTGCTCACGGTCTACTTATATAAATATGTTTAATAAATAGGCCTTGGTATTGCTTCTTTCAAACACTAATGCACTCATACATAGCTCACACTGATTTGATAACGCTGTGTGCATCTTACTCAAAGTTTGTGATTGTATTGTGAAAAAGATCCCTCTAGTCAGCCTAGAACGATATGTCTCTATGTCAACACTCTTTTCTCTAGCGACAATTGCACTAGTTGAAATGTCGACAACTTTCCTTTTATGCGCGAGTAGAGATACGCTAGAGACAACATTTCTAGTGTGACATTGTCAATGAACGCGTCAATAGTTTGATTTTGTTTTTTATTATGCTATGCAATAATATTAAAAACTTACGTACATATGTATGTATTTAAGTTTGTTGCCCCAACCATTATAAAATTGTATACGAGAGTGAGTCACTAAAATCTATTAGTGAATCTTTAGTTCAAATGTCTCCATGTGGTCGTAGGAGAATAGCTTTAAAGTCTGTTGGTAGATTTTGAATGACAACCCTATGTTATATGTCAATAGGCGATTAAATTGGCTGGGGTACACCTGGTCAGTAGTACTACTGACAATTTCACTAGTAAATCACTACAATTTCACTATTCGCATTTCCTGCAGGGATGTTTACCCCCTAGCGTATAGATGTTTACACATCAAAAACTCTAACGCCCTTATTAAAAAATTAGTCTCGGCCATTGGGGAGAACGCATTTCAGATTATTCCAATAAAACGTGGTAACATTGCTGAAACGAAAATTCAAATATACGAAGAAAAAGATTTCCACAAAATTCGAAAAAAAATAAAACAAATTTTTATACTTACCAGCTTAAGAGTGCTAAAGGTATGCAGATCGTATTGAAGGGCGTTGATGCCTATGTTAATCATAAAGAAATAAAAGATGCACTCATGATACAAAGATTTAAGGTAAAAAGTGTTACCAATATAATCAATAATGTTGAACTGGAGCCAAACGATATACAGTTGAAAAAAAACGAAACACATCCAATTTATAGCCTAAAATGCCTTTTATACCGAAAAATTACAGTTGAAGACCCATACAAGCGTTCAGGTCCCGTACAGTGCCACAATTGCCAAGAATATGGCCATACAAAAACATACTGCAATTTACCTAAAGTTTGTGTTATCTGCGGTGAATTGCATGGTGCTGCTAGCTATACTAAGCCAAAAGACCAAACATAAAAAAAATTAGGAATTGTGGAGGTAATCACACGTTAAACAGGCTATGGGTAAAAAACCTAAATTAGCTCCAGCTGAATCAGTAAAGGCGTACCCCACTTTTGCTCAAACTTTCTTTCTTGACGCTATTCGGTGCTCTGAGTTGGCTTATCCCCCTGTCTAGTCGAAGCTTGTGATGTGGTAAAATTTAATTTAATTAACTTTTGTACCTTTAAACTAAATTGAATTAATTTACTAGTTCTCTCATTTATAGTCTTTTTTTTTGTATATTTAGTAAATCGCATTAAATGGGATTTAATTGATTAATTTTGTTGTATATAATGCTTCACATAATTTTTGTTATGAATTTACTGCTTTTATTTGTTAAACTTTTCGTATATTATTGCTTTAACTTCTGTAAGGCTCAGATATACTTTTTCCATAAAATCTTATGATTTCTAATTCTAACCTTGGCCCAATAATCAGTGATGACTGTATTGAACGAGTTTTTTTAACGCAGCCCACACCTTCAAAGCTGCTCACATAAATGCACAAAGCCTTTGTCCGTCAGTTAGGTCGCATAAAATTGATGAAGTAGTTTCCTTAATGGGAAATTCATTATTCGATGCGATTTGTGTATCTGAAACATGGCTAGATCCCATGATTTATGATCAAGCAGTTAACATTCCCGGATACAATTTATGTAGAAGTGATCGACCTACCGGAAGTAGAGGTGGTGGAGTAGCCATATATATCGCTGAATCTATTAAATATAAATGTATTTACAAATGCAATGACTTTTTTCAATCTGAAGGCGTATTTGTCGAAATATTTACTGGTAACAGTTCTTTGGTTCTTGGAGTTGTGTATCCACCTAGAGGCAACTTATGCTCTTTTGAACAGGCATTTAGTGACATTTTTGGGCGCTATAAAGACATCATTATAGTAGGTGAGTACAATAACGATTTATTTAAACCTCAAAAATCTGAAAATCTTCGATTTCTTTGCATGCGCTTTGGTCTCTTGTGCTGGCATAATTCTTTGCCTACCCATTTTAATTCTGTTCACCAAACAACATCACTGCTTGATTATTTCCTCATAAGCGATAGCATGATAGTAAGTACTTCTGCTCAATTTCAAGTACCTTTTATTTCCCGTGACTCTCTAATATGTGCAGCTTTTCGATTACTTTTAACATACACGTTTAATACCGAGACTTTAAGAATGCTGATATATTGTCTATTGAAAGACATTTAAGTTTGATTGACTTCACGCAGCTCTACTTGACCAATGATTCTGATAAGCAACTCACTTGTTTTAAATCTCTATTCAATAACCTTCTGCAATATATTCCCTTCAAAAAATACGGCGTACAATATTGAATAATAAACCCAAATTCACCAATGATATCAACTATTTCAGATCTCGAACTAATATTGCCCTCCGATCTGTCTATGCTGAAAGATGTGATAGAAATTTGTTAATTTACAAAAAAACTTCGAAATCTAACTAAATCCAAAATAAGAACATTCAAAAGAACTGAAAGTCCTCGTTTATTCAATCATTGTGATTCTAAAAAAAAGTATGGAAGAGTTTACGTAATGCGGGGGTTTCTGAAGGTCAGAAGAAAGATGCCGATTTAGAGGTCGATGAGATTAATGATTAATGATCATTTTTCTCATGGTTTTTCGTTTGCGAATATCACTGAAATTGATATACTTAATGCCTTAATTCGAATCAAATCTTCTTTAATTAAAGTTGATGGTATACCAATTAAATTGATTAAAATAGCTTTTCCTTATTTAAACAGACATCTCTTATATTTTGTGAATAATATTTTAACATCTTCTAATTTTCCTGATGAATGGAAAACTTCACGCATTATTCCTATACTTAAAAATGTTACACAACTATCCTTGAATAACATAAAGTCAATTAGCATTTTATCTGCCCTCTCTAAAGTAGTAGAAAATATTGTCAAAGACCAGATTTCGGAATGGGTTCATGAACGGAGTATGCTAAGTGGGTACCAATTTGGATTCCGTGAAGTACTTAATACTCAACTTTTGTTAACGAAACTTGCTGAATCCATCAGGAAAAATCTTAATAACGGCAAAGTGAGTGTATTAGTGTCTATCGATCTCTCTAAAGCATTTGATTTAGTCAACCATTCTTTACTTATCTATAAACTTCATTATAAATTTAAGTTCTCCAAATCTGCTTGTCGACTTCTCTGGTCGTACTTATGCAACCGTAAACAGTTTGTCGTTTTAAGTTGTGAGACTTCTGCAGTGAAATCTGTTAAATCAGGTGTACCTCAAGGCTCGGTTCTTGGACCTGTTTTATTTATCTTATTTCTTGATGACCTTTTTCATGATTTATGTTTCTATAGGCCCTATGCTTTTGCTGATGATGTACAACTGCTATGTTCCAGTGAGCATATCCTCTCTGATTCCCTACAGGCCTGCATAAATTATGATTTAAACAAAGTTAATAATTGGATGTTAATTAACTCTCTTAAAGTTAATACTGATAAGACTAAAGCTCTAGTATTTAAGTCTAATTCCCGTGTTGAAATTGTTAATAGCTTTAAATACCTTGGTGTGTTTATTGATGATAAATTAAATTTCGAGCTTATGTCACAAATAAACTACTGTCTTATTGTTTACTCTGGATGCAATGCTTCTAGTAGGAAACAAATTAAATTAATTATTCACAAAATTGTAAGATATGTCTATGGCTTAAGACTACGGGCCCATGTCTCCTATCACACTATAAAGTTCTTAAATTTTTCTTTTGAAGACTACCTTAAATTTCGCTTGCTACTTTATTTGTTTAACATTCTTAGGACTCAAATCCCTGAACAGACTGTGCATAGGATACAATTTTCAAAATCACTTAGGAATCCACAAATAGTTATAAATTATTCTGTTTACGAACACTCTTTTCTTGTTCGCGCTGCTCGCCTGTGGAATTTCTTACCCAGAGAATTACGTTCTTTTGGGTTTACGTTATCATCTTTTAAGAGAAAACTTTCTCAATACTTTCATTAATTTGCTTTGCCACTGATTGATTGGATTTTTGTTATACCTATACTATACTGTTTTTTTGGAGCCGTTAAAATCTTTTACAATTTTATATAGATGTTTTACGATTGTATATATTTAATTTTATATATTTTATTTTATTAATATATTACCACTCATTTTATACTTGTAATATACTTATATTGGCCTTGAGGCCACATGTATTACTGAATTTAATAATAAATGAAATGAATTGAAAACTAGATTTACAGAGTGCACTAAACGACTCCAAGAGTTGCTTGCATTTGAAAAAACTGAATCTCTTAAAAATTATCTGGAAGGTCTTGATGTCACATCAGCATCTAATTACTCTTTGTGGCGCGCTGCTAGAAAGCTGAAAACCCCCGTTGAGCTTAAACCACCTCTGCGCACATCTACCGGAGGCTGGGCAAGAAGCAATACTGAAAAAGTTAACAAATTCGCTGATCATTTAAAATACGTATTTACCCCAAACACATTTACTGGTGTTGTTTATTTTTCGAGTGTAGTTTCTTTACCCCCGCGACCCATAAAGTTTAAGATGCGTGATGTGCAAAAACTAATTGCTGAACTTAATGCAAAGAAAGCTCCAGGTCTTGGAATTATTAAGAAGATGCTGATGAACTTGCCTCATATTGCAATAAGAACCCTGCTATTTATTTTTAATGACGAATGCAGTATTGTCCATATAACTGGAAACTTGCCAAGATCAAAATGATTCCGAAGCCGGCCAAAGATCTTACCAAGGATGTGTCATATAGGCCTATAAGCTTACTATCAACAATATCAAAACTTTCCGAACAGCTGCTCATGACTAAATTGTCCACAATTTTAGCTGATAATGGGTGCATCCCGGACCATCAATTTGGTTTTTGAAGTCAGCATACCACTATGGAGCAAACGCATAAATTGGTTCAAGTTATAAGGAGGTCTTTTGAAGAAAAGAAGTATTGTTCTGCCCTTTTTATTGATGTTTCTCAGGCATTTGATAAAGTATGGCATGAAAGCCTAGTTTTAAAATTGAAGACATATTTGCAAATAAATATAGAAAAACTTTTGGAAAGTTATATTGTTGATAGGAAGCTCGCTGTTGTGGAAAGAGACTCCATGAGTGTGCCCGAATCTATATCTTCTGGTGTGCCACAGGGTAGTATTCTGGGGCCAGTCTTGTATTTAATATATACTTGTGATATGCCTGTGAGCAATAACATCCACACTTCTACATTTGTCGATGATACACCCTGTATGAGCATGCACGAAAACCCTGATGAGGCATCCCGCAATCTCCAAGAACATATTACCCAGCTTGAAATATGGTTGAACTTATGGAGAATTAAAGTAAATGAACAAAAGTGTGTTCATATAAAGTTTACCCTAAGAAGAAATACTTATTCTCCCATTGAAATCAACAATCAAAGTATTCCTAAAAGTTCTCAAGTGAAATACCTTCGTATACACCTCGATCGAAGGCTTACATGGAAACATCATATTGACTCTAAACTAATTCAAATGAAACTTAAGTTAACTAAAATACATTGGTTGATTGGCAGAAATTCAACACTCAGTCTAGACTGCAAACTTTTGATATACAAGTCGCTTTTGAAGCCAATATGGTGCTACGGATTTCAGCTATGGTGCACTGCTTCAGCTTCAAATATTGAGAGAATCCAACGAATGCAAAACAAAATGTTACGTTTGATAATATCGGCTCCATGTAGGCTTGCCAGATCTAATTTACCAAAAAGCTTGACATTGACCAAAAAAAACTTGATTTTGAAAAAAAAACTTGACAAATAAAAACACTTATACTATTGTTTTTTATTATTTTTTCATAAAAATTATTAGAATAAGAACAAAAGTATCATAAAAAGTAAAAATAACAGAAACAATATAAAAGAAACAAAAAACAATATAACAATAAAAATCCATTCTTTATATATTTTAAAGAAAACTCGTTACTCGTTAAAACAAATTAACAAACAAAAATATAAACTCACTTTTTTTCCAAAAACTTCTATGTACGTATTGCAACTCAGCTGTTCAATGTTGTCAATTTACTATTGTTGAGTAATGGGGTAAATATCAGTGCTGGCACTTTTATTATAATTGTGCAGAAAGAGAACTATCCCTGCAGAAAATTTGGTGACAATTGATCCAAACGTACTCGTCCTATAACTGGAGAAAATGTGGGTGTTATCAAAAGTACGTAGTAGTGTATGGTGAAAAGTCATATCGTTTAAATGGTGACATATTGACCATTTTCGTGATGTATCGTCTTGATCTTGAGCCAATTTAATTCGGACTCGGTCTAGTATTGTAGTAAACTGCACTGAACATGTTCGATGTGGTCGAATACAGGACCTATCCAATATTGTAAATATAATGTTAATTGTTCCCTTCAATGTGACTCTGGAACCAGTCCTGTAACTATACTTAGATATTAACCTAAGCTTAAATGGTATTTATACTTTTGAAATATGAGTGGCCTAAGCTTAAATGGTATTTATACTTTTGAAATATGAGTGGCCTGTATTCGACTGGGTAGTGTTTCAGCCTGTCATGCACGAGGTTGTCGGTTCGAATCTCAAAAAATTTTCAAATTAAAAATAAAATGTCATTGCATTTGTAACAATAAAAAAATTTATAAGCGTTAATTGTTACAGTTAAATGTGGAAATTGCATTTATAAATAATTTATATTTATATTATTATACATCGAGTAGGTCAATATGGGATAGTTCAGTGACAAGTCACAAGGTGCATACAAAGTATCAATTAACCCCATCCTAGGCCATCCCCATGTAAAAGTGACTGGTCCGCTTCATAGGAAGTGTTAGAACTCGGACTGGTCCCTATCACTTGGGGACCGGTCACGTGACTAGTCTTGTGTCAGTTCCATTTCCTGCAGGGATATTCTTTAAACTATAATTGCACATATGTATCATATTACGAGTAGTCCTTAGTTCTATTGATAGTAAAAATATGGGCTTTAGATTTGTTTTTAAAAACTTACTTTTTTTAAGTATTATTGCATAACTAGCATAAATTTGAGAAAAAAAATTAACTTACAAAAAAGCTTGACAAATCACTTTTTCACTTGACACTTGACGTGCATTAAAAAACTTGACAATCAGGCCAAATCAGGCCCACCTGGCAAGCCTAGCTCCATGGTACATAAAAATTCAAATATACATCGTGATTTAAATATGCCACTAGTGACTGCAGACATTGCAAAATACGCAGGCAAATATTTAACAAAACTCGAGTCAAATCCTAATCTGCTTGCTCGTAATATCTTGAACTTTACTGGACACATCCGCTTATAAAATATCGACACAAGGACTCTTACACTCAGCTCCCCAAATGATACTTCTTGAAAATAATTATTGTGCTTAATACGAAATTTATGTATTAATAATTCCATCAATTTGTTAATTTCCAATAAATTTTTAATTTTGCCCTTAACAATGTGATAGAAACTTTGTTCTACGTAAAGATGAATATCCTGCATGACTTCCGATCAAATGACCAGTCAATTGACAGATACTATACTTGTAGGGTATGTAAGCGCAACCATTTAGCATTATCACACAGAGAAAACAAATTGTTTAAAAATCTGTTGGAGCAAGAAATATTTACTTATATATTCTAATATTCTATATTTGCTACTAATTATCAATCTAATGTTCGATTTTTTTCATATTTATAAATGTAAATACAAATAGAAATCTCACAATAGTTCTATTAGTAATAACTATTGATTCCGTTCATATCTAATATCAATTTTGAAATATTTGTAGACACAACTGAATTAAATATAATTTAGAAAGTAACTTGACTGAATATTGGCTTTTGTAATCACAAAATTATTCTAGTCAACAATTTTTAATTTGAAAAAAATCGGTTATTGCAGCTAAATAATAATTTTTGAAAAACGTTTTCAATTTGCGTTTTCTTTTGCATTTTTTTACTTAAAACGATTTTTTTAGTTTTGTCGTTTTTTCTCGTTTTTGGCGATTTTTTTTCGGTTTTTTGCGTTTTTTTTTCATTTTGTCGATTTTTTTCATTTTGACAATTTTTTTCATTTTGGCAATTTTTCCGGTTTTTCGCGATTTATTTTAGTTTTAGAATTTTTTCAATTTGGCGCTTTTTTCGTTTTGGCGATTTTTTTTGGTTTGGAGATGTTATAATTTTGGAAATTTTTAGTTTTACCGTTTTTGAAATTTTGAAGAGTTTTGCTCCTACGCACAGTGGTGGCAGTTATATAGAAGAGAGCGACAAAAATAGTAATAGTTAGAATATCGTCTTGAAACTTCTCCAGTATACTCCCGACAATATAAAAATTCATTTCACAAAAAGTGGGCATGGTCACTTTCACCTAACGCCCACTTTATGTACATCAATATAAAAAATATTCATAGATCTTATGTATAAAGTATTATGTTTGTTTATTAACTACCAATAAATTCGTTTCTTTGTAAGTATTTTCTTAGGTAACGAACTGGGAATAATGGAGTTACTTCGAAAAATAACGGGTCGAAAACGGAAACGAATTAAATTTTTTTTATGATATTGTCAATGGAATTTAAACATTTATTTATTTAAGCAGTGATTTTTTTACTTAAAAACTATTATCTAATAATTCAATCGTGGATTTTAATAAAATACTTTTCTTTTTACATGTAAGTTTTCGTTGACCCGTTACCAATGGATCAGAGCTCAGTAATAACATGTGTAATAAGTCAGTGTTTGTTGCAGTGCGGCAAATTTTTCTTGTGTGTTGCAGTCTATAGTTGCGAATATCTTTATTTTTAGCTTCCGCAGCTTCCTCAGATAGATCACCAATTGATAATATTGCGTGTTCAATTACTTCCGAAGCATGCAAAAGGATCTTCTGTACTGATGGAGGAAGATAGAACTCAGGATATTTCTCTATCATCACTTTAGCAGTATCAAGCGCGAATTTTTTAAATTTATCTGCATTTATTTTATAGCAGGATGACATGGCTTGCAGTAATGTTGCACATCTAATTATGAGCTCTTCGTCAACTCCTGTTATTTTAGCAGCTAGTCCAGGATTACTAAAAAATCTTGCGGTGTTACCATCATTTGACGATCCACAACCCCCTGGCTTTGGTTTATCTACTATTACACCCATTTCCGACTTAAATTTATCTTGAATTTCTTTTTTTCTTTTGATCAAATGATCTTTGTCTTCCTTTGATCTTATTTGCCATTTATTAAGACCTAATCTGTAAGATATATGTACGAAGTACTCAAAAAAACGAATGTATGAATGTAATGGAGACAACCCAAACTCGTAACTTTCTTTGCAAATTGCTTTCTGTAGACAAGTTTCTATGCTATTCATTTCTTTAGGTTTTGCTTGACAAATATAACATTTAACGGAGGATGTTTGGCTTAATACGTTACATACCTTACCATCAACCATAGTTAATTGCAATTTGTGTTCTACAGATATTTTCCGCTCGGAACTTAAATACTTTGTACATTTCAACGCACCAATTTTTTTTTTAAATATTTCCTCTCTTCAATACAAATTTGGGTTGTTTCTTTGGTAAATTGCAGTCGAATTGGTCTGCAGTAACGTTTAGATGATGGCCGAGGATTTTTCCATATCACTTTAGCATCTTGTGGTTTTGAAGATTTAGTTATTAGTTGTAGAGGTACATACGAAGTTACAAACAAATTGCTGTCATTTAAATTGTTGCTACTGAATCGTTGCTTATATTCATTATAACCAGAGCTACCATCAAAACCCCATTTCCCAATCAGCACAAGATTGTCTAAATTTATTTTAGACTTGGCGTTTAGGACCTCATACTGGAGATCTAGAATACGTGAAGCTGTGTGGTCAAGTAAGTCCTGTAACTCCACTTCAGCTTTGAATTCACTAACGGCAATAGATTTTGGATCTGGATAACTTTTTTTCTTTTCTTTCAACACCTTTTCATAACTAGGAAACGTGCAATAGGAAATCTTAGTATTGACGAAATTTCGGATGTGCAGATACTGCTGTTTACTTAATTTCGTTTCAACTATCAATGCCAGAATTTCAGCAACCTTTAATTCTAGAAAAGGTGATTTAGACTCTGAGCATTTACCACGCAGGACATTTGCTGTGGTTTCATCAATTTCAGCTACTTTTGCTAATCTACGCTGTTTTGTTCTCTTTGAACAATTTTGAAAACTTGAAACAGGCCGACCACGTCTATCGCGTTTTGAAGATTGTTCTTTTAGTGGTGAAGGAGGTTTCAAATATACCGTTTCTCTTCTATCTAACCATTCTTTGTGGTTTTTTAAAACGCGTAGTTTTTTGCGTTGGTTTTTTTCCACATAATATCAAATCTTTTACATAAATATTTAATACACTTCAGTAGATCGCAACATATGTCTTCTTGGTTTTCAATATTAATATATTTAACTACTTCATTGAAGACTTGCTGCGATTTTTCAACATTTGAACCCTCTTTGGAGCACCAAAGTTCGAAAATGCAGAGACGTGAAAATAGGCATTTATTGGACGTTTTTTTTGTAGTAAATAAAGAAATATATATATAAATAAATTAATTAATAAAAATATAAATAAAAAATGTTCAATAGAAAAAAGTACGCCCCTTAACAAGTTGCACAGCACAGAACACAATACTAAAATATATAAATATATAAAAATATATAAAACATTAAGGTTAACAAAGGATTTTGAATGTTACTGAAAAAGGCGCAAAAAGGCGCAGCCAAATTAAACATAATCGAAAACTATATACTTTTTTTAATATATATATAAAGGTTTGATCGTTGACTTTGATTAGCAAACAATTTAAAAATCTAAATTATTTCAACACAAATTGCCAAAACACGTACGAAAAGCTACTTCTTCAAAATCTTTATTTTTTAAATCCAGAGCACAATTAACCAACATGAAATATATTTAAAACAAAGCCATTAGCATCAGTCTGTATATCCATTTTTAAAATTTTACTTTAACAGTTTAATAAAATATATATCAACAATTGAACTTAAACTTTTTTTCGTCGTTTCTTCTGCCAACTTTCTGCACGTTTGTTTGTTCTCACTTAAATTGTTTATATTATGCAAGTACCGTTAGAAATTATTAAAACAAATGCAAAGTTGAAAAATTTAATGGCTTTAGCGACTACTTATTTCCCTACAATATCAATATTTTAATATAAATTTTTTTACTTATGTCGTATGGGAGCAACCACTGTGCTACGGTTTCCAAGATACAGCAAAATGTCAAAATTACATAGTCAAAATTACATTAATTGATAGAACATCCTTTATTTAAGATTTTTTTAAATTTTAGTGTTAATTGTTGTAGTCTATAAAAATACACTAATATTACAAATTTCAAGTGTATATACATACAATTGTATGTATATTACATGGGATTTTAAAATTTTTCGTTGCTCGTTTTTGAACATCCTTTAATTTCCAACTCTCATGTATTTGTTGTTGTAGCGGCCAAAAGTCTAAACACTGTGTCCGAATTTCTGGTCCGTAGCTCTTACGGTTCTCGAGAAAATACCCTGTGACAGACGGACGGACAGCGTATTGAAAACAATAGGGTTTCTTTTCACCTTTGGTGTACGAAATCCTAAAAATCTTTTAGTACTCTGGTCACAAATGTTAAGTAATTAATAATTTTAAAAACAATATTAGCTTTGCATAGTATACATATGTGTGTACAAAATTCTTTTGTTTGTCAAGTTTTGGGAAAAATACATCCACGACAAATCTTTCAAATCACCTGCGTGCGGTGCACTCCATTGGTATAAAATCAAACCATTACAAAAAAATACTTCAATGACAAAAGAAGTATCAGCTATCCTTCAAAATGCTAAAAGGATAGCTGAAATATGCTGCTTTGACTTACACCCATTTACAATCGGTGAACATGAAGGATTCCAAAAATATGGAGCCGATGTTATTAACCGTAAAATTTTGTTTTGCCTTCGTTGGATTCTCTCGACATTAGAAGCTGAAGCAGTACCCCAAAGCTGAATTCCGTAGCACCATATAGGTTTTAAGAGCGACTTGTATATTAAGAGTTTACAATCTAGGGTGAGGGTTGAATTTCTACCAACCAGCCAATGTATCTGAGTTAGTTTAAGTTTCATTTGTGTTAGCTTAGAGTCAATGTGGTATTTCCATGTGAGCCTTCGATCAAGATGTATACCAAGGTATTTCACATGTAAGTTTTGGGGAACAATTTGATTATTGATTGTAATGGTGGAACAAGTGTCCTTTCTTAAGGTAAATGTTACCTGAGCACACTTCTGTTCGTTTACCTTTATTCTCCACATGTTTAACCATAGTTCTAGCTGAGTAATATGTTGCTGAAGATATCGGGAAGCCTCGTGAGGGTTTTCATGCATACTAAGGCAGGCTGTATCATCGGCAAATGTAGATGTGTGGATGTTACTGCTCAATGGCATATCACAAGTATAAATCAAATACAAAACTGGCCCCAGTATACTCCCCTGTGGCACACCGGATGAGATTATTTCAGGCGTACTCATAAAGTTTCCTTCCACAACAGTGAACTTCCGGTCAATAATGTAACTTTCCAGCAGATTTAGAATGTTTATTGGTAGGTAAGTCTTTAATTTTAAAATTTGGCCTTCATGCCACACTTTATCAAATGCCTGAGAAACGTCAATGAACAGCGCAGAGCAATACTTTTTTTCTTCAAAAGTTTTTCTTATAAATTGAACCAATCTATGAGTTTGTTCAATGGTGCTATGCTGACTTCTAAAAACAAATTGGTGGTCCGGTATGCACCCACTACTAACTAAAATTGGGGACAATTTTGTCATGAGCAGTTTTTCGAAAAGCTTTGACATTGTTGACAGTAAACTTATTGGCCTATATGACTCAGCTTTGGTAAGATCTTTGCCCGGCTTTGGAATCATTTTAACCTTGGCAAGCTTCCAGCTGTTTGGATAATACTCCAATCGTAAAATGGCATTAAAAATGAATAGCAGGATTCTAATAGCTATACGAGGCAACATTATCAGCATCTGGTTACTAATTTCATCAATACCCGGAGCTTTTTTCGGGTTGAGTTCTGCAATTAGTTTTTGTACATCACGCGTCTTAAATTTTATTGGTCGAGGGGGTAGCGCAACTACATTTGGCAAATCAACAGCACAGAACATGTGTTTGGGGTAAATACGGATTTTAAATGCTCGCCAAATATTTTACCTTTTTCAGGATCGCTTCTTGCCCAACCTCCTGTAGATGTGCGTAGAGGTGGTTTAAACGCAACTGGTGTTTTAAGCTTTCTAGCAGCGCGCCACAAAGAGTAATTAGATGCTGGTGTGACATCAAGACCTTCTTAATAATTTTTAAGAGATGCAGTTTTTTCAAATGCAAGTAACTCTTGGAGTCGTTTAGTACACTTTTTAAATCTGATTTTAAGTTGGGGTGATCTGTGCTGTTGCCATTCTCTTCTAGCTCTTTTTTTTTCACTTACGAGACGTTCAATATCCGTAGAATAAATTCTATTTACCCTAGTCTGAGGATGGGTGGTAGTGGCATGTTTAGCAGCCTGTTTAATATTTTCATTAAGGTTGGCAATGTTAGATTCAATATCATCATGTGTTCTTAGCGTAATATTTTCCGTGCAATGACTACGAAGATATTTTTTAAATCGCAGCTAATTAACACGATTTATCAAATTCGCATATGGGTGGGGTAAGTCACTTCTTAATGGGCTACAAATTGTAACGATCGTGGGAAAGTGATCGGACGAGAGATCTAGAGAAACTTCAATTTGAATTAAATCCCTAGATATATTTTTCATAACGCCAAAATCTATTACATCCGGAATTTTGTTCATGTCAGTAGGCCAATAAGTGGGCTCCCCATTCGAAATGACGTCCAAGCCCATTTTGGAAATTGTATTGAACAACGCTCGACCTCTGGGTGTAATAAGACGCGAACCCCAGAACGTGTGTTTAGCATTATAGTCGCCAGCTGCTAAGAAACAAGGGCCCAGAGATTTGTAAAAATCCTCGTATTGATCCTCAGTAATTGCGAATCTAGGAGGAGAGTAAATTGATGATATAACAAAATTAGTGCAAAAATTTTCGACACAAATATTCCTTGCTTGTAAATTTTCTTCACAAATGTTGTCCAGAATATAGTGCTTTAGCCTTGACTTTATCAGAATTGCTGATCCACCGCATGCTCTTCCTCTCGGGTCCTTTGAATCATATAAGGTGTAGCCATAAATTTTAAACAGGCTTCCCGAAGTCAAATGAGTCTCAGAGACCATTATTATATCAATATTTTTTTCCGTGAGGAAGTGCTCAAGTTCGTTTTTGTGTTGGCGAATGCCGTTTGCGTTCCAGAAACATATTTTTAACGTGTTCATGGCTTGTTAACTAACGTTTGAAGCAGAGTATTCTGCATTCTCAGCATTTCTTGCATCATGCTAGTCATATTTGTTGTAAAGTAGTTTATAGTTAGCACCAGATTCTCAATAATAGCTTCAAGACAACTAAAGTTAAAGTTAGAGTTTGCATTCATTGAATTACTTGGGGGTGGAACATTTTGTGTGGGAATAGAACTAGTCTTAGCAGCATCGGCATACGATACACGTGAACTAACTAGTTGGCTAGTTTGAGGAAAAGTGGCGGTGTTAGTGTTCGCTGATTGAGCTGTAGCTAGTTTAGGTTTTTGACCCATAGCCTGTTTAACGAAAGAATATACAGGGCATCTTCTGTAGTTAGCGGTGTGATTACCTGCACAATTACTGCATTTTTTTCTGCTTGATTTTTTGGCTTAGCACAGCAGTAAAATGCAATTCACCGCAGACAACACAAACTGTAGGTAAATTGCAGTAAGTTTTTGTATGAACATATTCTTGGCACTGTACCGGACCTGAACACTTATGTGGCTCTTCAACTGTGATTTTTCGGTGTAAAGGGTATTTTAAACTATAAATTGGGTGCGTCTCATTTTTTCTCAATTTTATATCATTCGGCTCAAGTTCAACGCGAAATAGAGGCTGGGGAATCTTCTCCCTATTTATTATATTGGGAACATTTTTACCTTGAATCCCTGGAGGACGAGTGCATCTTTTATTTCTTCGGGAACAACATAAGAATCTATGCCCTTCAATACGATCTGCCGGCCTTTAGCACTTTTAAGCTGGTATGTGTAGAAACTTGTTTTATTTTTTTCAAATTCAGAAACCATTTTGCGGAAATCTGTTTCGTCATAAATTTGAATTTTCGTTTCATCGATATTGCCACGTTTTATTGGAACAATGTGAAATTTTTTCTCACCAATGACCGAAATTAATTTCTTAATAAGAGCGTTTGAATTTTTTTCTCTCAAATAGATTGGTGGCGGCTTGGAGGTCTTGTTCGCGGATATATCAGGTGTGTCGTTGTCATCTTGCAATATTTGAAAACGATTAGTGGAGGATGCGCTGTTATCCCTAGATACCTTTGAAGCAGATGCAATTTTAGTAGACTTTGGGCTTCGCCCGCGCTTTCCCACAATAATATATCGGTCCATTCCGACTTGGACCTTGGGTTTTGGGCTACTCTTATTTACAGTGACTAATTGGGTAAGTGATGAATCGGATGATATAGCTGATTTAAATGACGAAGTAGTAGGCAACTGTAATGTTAACGAATTGCTAGTTGGCATTGGACAAAGCGAAGTTGATCGCTGACGAAAAATTGGCTTAGCCATTAAAAAAAGTCTATCATTAGGTTTTTTATTTATTTTGTTTAAATTGAGATCATCAGAACTCACAGTAAGTCTATCACCAGATTTTTTATTTTTATTGCTATCATTAAGATCATCAGAGCTCACAGTAAGATAGGCATTTCTACCGTTATAACTCACTTCACAATTATTTGTTTTTGAAGTACTCATATAGAGTATTCCTCAAGGGCACTTTGGTAGTGTATTCCAAATATTCTATGTAAAAAATATTAGCAAAGCAAAAAAAGCTTGTTTATCAAAGTTAATGTACAACGAATATTATGTACTACAAAAATTTTTTTTATGGTTTTTTTTTGTTTAGCATGTATGTAAAAAAATTCCGCTAATACGTCTGTTCACTATGAAGGTACAACGAGAACTCGGGGCAAAACTATCAAATTAAATATTTAGATATAAATTAACATTTCGCCTATCATAAATAGGAAGTTTTGAAAGCGATGAGCATTTTCCTATTGGTGATGACGAATTCAACGAAAAAATTTAAAGTGCGCTCCATAACAGTAATATCCCATCGTTGAATAACTCTGTTCCAACACGATGGAATTCGTTGCTCGTTATGTTAAAAAGTTTCAACAAAAACATTGACGTTATAAACATTGCTCTACTTTAAGTGAAAAAAGATCCATTAATTATACCAGAAATGGAAAAAATTATTGTAAGCAGTTTGCCAACATTTTAGAAATATTTGAAAAGGCAACTCTGTATTTGCAAGCCCAACAGTATCCAACAATTTCGTCCCATATCTATTTTGATGAAAAAATCATGATGTCCATTCAAAAGCTTGAAGAGGAGTGTTGTTTTGACCGCACAATCAAATTGTGCGATTTCACCAAAAGAAACTTTCCAAAGAGATTAAAAATACGTAAAATCCCCTTAGTGGCAGCATTATTGGATCCGTTCCTAAAAAATTGGCCACTTTCAAATAAATATTTGCGAAAAATTTCAAAATTTGGCGACATACCAAACTCGTCCGAATTAATCGATGATGTGGAGTCTAGCATATCTAGAGAATTTATTTTGAATGAAATAAAAAAATTTCAAATCGTAGAGTCCGATATTTCCTCAACAAGTAAAGCCTCAAAGTTGAGTCATAAAAACCAGGTTAAGAATTTTCCCTAATGTATAATTGAAACGATAGTGAACTTATTATTATATCTATAGAGAATTTCTGAAATACGACAGGAAATGCTGGCATTCGTATCGGATAAATCATTAAATGAAGCTCAAGATCCGCTGGAAACGGAAGTAAAACAATCTTTTTTGATTGAGGTGGACGAAGTCGAAAGTTTTGATTGGTTGCAGCAAAAACAAAGAAGTAATATATTTGTATGAATATACATATGTTTATTAAAGTATTGTACATATAAAATTTTCTTAGGTTTTCCCAAATATAGCCCAACTTGCCAACACTTGCTTCGGAATCCCAGCTACATCATCATCATCTGAACAAACCTTTTCCGTAGCTGGGTCATGTGTAAATGAAAACGGAGTTAGTGTCAGACCATGCTAGGATCATTAAGTTGTCAATCCGATTCCAAACTGGATTACCTTTCCCAAAATTATTTGCTGAGTAGTTACACAATTATTAACTTAAGGGTACATTTTGTATTTTCTATTTTAGTTGTTATTTTTTCATATAAATTTGAAACGTTTAGAAACGTTATTTTATTCATGATAAAAACATTTCTTAATCTTAATTGAATTAAATATTTAAAACTGAGAAAGAAAAAGTGATGTTACGTACTTTTGAATTTTCGTCGACGATATGTACATATGTATAAAATTTAAATCAAAATCATTTAATTATATTCAACTTTCACTGTTCTTTAAGTGAATACACAAAAGTTATGTTAAAACGGAGAAATATATACATACATATCGTCGGTAGGTTTCTGGTTTGCTGCAAACATAATGTATTTTGAACATACTGTGCCGCAAACCAGAAACCAACCGACGATATGTCTACACATATGTAATAAACGATCGTTTTCAAATAAATTCCTGATTGTATTCAAAATTTAACTTAAATAATTTCAAATATGTCGAAAAGCTAACAAAAATTGTATGTCGTTGGCAAATGTCGGCAAATATGCAAATTCCACTTTTTATGAAAAATTAGTTTTTAATGTAAATGCTAGTGTAACTCAAAACACATCATTAAAATGTCAGTATATTTTTGTTTCTTGCTGTTATGGAGTGGCAAGCAAATATGCTAAGTAAAAAAAAAATTAAATACAAACACCTGTTAATTAAGTCCAGCGGAAAACTATCTGCATCTAGTGTACTTGCATTTACTTAACAAATTAACTTTTTTGTGCTAATTTAATATATATATCTATATATATATATATATATATATATATATATATATATATATATATACAACTTCTTGCGAAGTTGTTGTTGTTTATGAACTCAATGGTAAAAGAAAAAACAACAAAAAATTAATAAATAATGTACAGGTCACCCTTACCTTGACTTGGGGTTCCCAAAGAAACGAACAACAAAAAATCCGGTTCGATTGGACCAATATGTGAATGTGTAGACTCAGTATCGTCGGTTTCCAAATGGCTGATTTAACCGAAAATGGAACCTCAAGTGTCCGTAGAGCGAGTCGCAAACGAATCAAGGAGGGAGGGAGAAATGAACGTTCAAATGTGTTGAATCGAATGAAAAAATCCAATGTCGTATATTTTTGCTTTAAATTTACAGCTTTATTAATAAGAAAAAAATCCAGTTATTATAACTTCAAAGCGCGAAAACTACCAAAAATGACTTGTGTCAAGCGAAGTGATCAAGTGGCGAAGTTATATGCTTTTTTTACACATCCGAAGTACTTATAAGAAAAAAAAGTAGAAAAGATAAATGTTGATTACTGCAGCACCCTAGAAGTCAAAATCTTCTACGTAGATTTGGCATCACACTATGGATCAGGGATGGGAACCACTCCTCTTCAGACATGAACAGATAAAGATGCTTGAATTTCTATAATGTCGCTATAAAATTTTTCTATATTGTTAAACTTTTGATGAATGTTATGTAGGTCCCGAATTAAAGATGTTTCAGTCCTTTTGTCAGAGTAGTGTAGGATAAGGTTTTGTTTAATGTCGTCCTGATTAAGCTGTGTCCCGTACATGTTTAACACCTCGTTAGCTTGTCCGGTGATTTTATTGCGTATGGCTCGCAATAATATTTGACCTTGAGGTGTTGCATCGTAGGCTCGCGGTTCGCGGTCGATTCTTGACTGAATCAACATGGTTCGCCATAAAAATTTTTGAGACCGAACCAACTTGATTCATTTTGAACCTAGTTGCGAACCATGAAGAAATTGCTATCATCGCTAGTTTTGATAACAAATTATCGCTAATTTATCTGAACTAGCTATCAAAACAAAATGAGTACATACAGTATGTCAAGAAAATGTTTTGACATAGTTAAAATCGTTATAAATTTTTATTTTATCATAAATATTTTTATTTTTCTTTGCATTATGAAATTTTTGGTTATGGATTTCATTTTATTTACATTTAAGTGAAAAAATAGTAGTAAGTTATACGCATAATTAAAAAGTGAGAGCATAAAAATTACATGAAAGCCAAAAAAACTCAAAAATTTCTCTGTCAAGAAAATGTTTTTACATCCTTGTATTATATAGTAAGAAAATAGGAAAGATTTTAAGTTGTACAAAAATAATTTTTTTTTGGCCCCATTGGTATTAAATCGGCTTGTAAGACGACTTCTCATGGAAAAAAAATTTCTTTTCCAAATATTCCGCTGAAATTTCTCATGTTCCCCTCGTATTACTGTTTTAAACTCCATTTAGTTCTTGAAATACCCTTTGGAAATACTATTTTTCAAATAAATCCATAAATTTTGAATAGGGCATAGATCTGGACCTTGAGATGGAGTATCCACAACTTTGCCGCAATTGAAAAGACAACATGTTCTTACCGAAAGTGCCTTGTGTTTGGTGTCATTAGATTGATAACAACTGGAAACTTGCATGTTTTCCAGCAATAAACCAAAATTTACTCGAGCTGTCATCCAAAAAAATGCTTCAATATATTAAGGCACTGCCCCGCATTCATGGTGTTCTCAATAAAGAAAATTTATCCCACGTTTTACACCATATATATACATATGTACATATGTATGTATATATACCTTCAATCCATCAACCAACCTTTTTTAAGTTTTACAGATGGGTTTACGGTTTCACTTTCCAATATTTTTAAAGATTTTTTTTCCTCCATACTTTGTTAGATCCATCATTCTAATAAATCAGAAGTTTGGTTTCGTCGCCGAAAATCACATTATCGTAGAAGCCATCAAGCTTGTAAGTATGCGTTATCACAAAAGACAATTGTTGCTGTTTGGGCTACACTCTAGAAAGCGGGGATTTCCGACCATTTATTGAAGTACAGTCGATTCTTTTGAGCAATTGCCTTTGTCTCATGGGAAACTGTGTGAGTGGTACATCCATACGTTGAAATGGTTTTTCGTTGGCAGCGCGAGTAAGGTTGGCTTTATAGCTGGTAAATATGGAAGTTTTAAATTTTTATTAATGTATTGACCTCAAACATGAGGCACTTTGGGTAAGAACATGGTGTCCTTTCAATTGCGGTAAGGTTGTGGATACTTCATCTCAAGGTCCAGATCTATGCCCTATTCAAAATTTATGGATTTATTTGAAAATAGTATTTACAAAGGGTATTTCAAGAACTAAATGGAGTTTAAAACAGTAATACGAGGGGAACATGAGAAATTTCAGCGGAATATTTGGAAAAGAAAATTTTTTTCCATGAGAAGTCGTCTTACAAGCCGATTTAATACCAATGGGGCCAAAAAAAAATTATTTTTGTACAACTTAAAATCTTTCCTATTTTCTTACTATATAATACAAGGATGTAAAAACATTTTCTTGACAGAGAAATTTTTGAGTTTTTTTTGGCTTTCATGTAATTTTTATGCTCTCACTTTTTAATTTTTTTTTTTTTTTTTTTTTTAAGAGAAGTAACGCTCAGGCAATTAATGCCTACTGCTAATACTAGGTGTTACCTTCTTTAGGAAAGGGATAGTGAGAGAGAAGACAGGTGGTGAAAGAAGAGATAGAGGAAAGCTTCATTCTTTTACAACTCTGCTTTTCGCACGTTTTTTTAATAATGCAGTGTTGCAGCGCCTTACTGATGTTAAATGGGGCGTATTCATTTTTTGAAGCTGTGTCTTGTAGCCATTTTATTGATTATTTTACTTCGCCGATGATTTTGCTACACAACGAAGAAGGGCGCTCTGATGTTACATTAGGATTAGTATCTGCTGAAGTCGGTATAGTTCAGTGACCAGTGACTATGCCTTCAACACTTGAACTTTCCTACAACAACTGACACAAAGGGATACTAATGCACATCAGAAAAATGCGTGGTGTTGTTATTTATGACTGTCGGATACAGGGATTGAACCCAGGACCTTCGGTTTTGTAGTCAACGTGCGAACTACTTCAGCCAACGCCACCCTTGCGTATAACTTACTACTATTTGTTCACTTAAATGTAAGTAAAATGAAATCCATAACCAAAAATTTCATAATGCAAAGAAAAATAAAAATATTTATGATAAAAATCAAAATTTATAACGATTTTAACTATGTCAAAACATTTTCTTGACATACTGTACATACAAAACAAAAAAAAACACACAAAAAATGATTGCTAGTATGAATTAATAATATTAGAACACATTTTATTAATTATTTTTGCTTAATTTGTTTATCTACTGTAAAAAAGCAAATAACACAGAATATAAAACGCGTATCAAGTACTATTCACGTATGTATATACATATGGATGCATGTATGTATGATGCCAACTTTTAATATTCAAAGCGCGTAAAAATTTTTTTAAAAAGCGCTAAATTGAAAAAATATACATTTAGCGCAAAATAAAGTAAAATTTTTTGAATAAGCGCGAAAAGGAGCTAGTTTTAAAATGATTCTGTTTTAAATCAAAACATCAAAAAATTTTGTTAAGTAATTTATTAAAAATTAATATGTACCTATCATAAGATCAATACATACATACATAAGTACATTAGCTCGAGATATTACATTTCATATTACATTTTAATAAGGTAGATATAAATAGTGTACCTACATTTATACATAATAGAAGTATATATGCATATGCATGTATCCATGTTTACATAAGTACATACATACAAAATTTCAATATTTTGCTCTTTCAAAAACATACATTATCCTGCTTTTAGGCTATACTAAATATCTATCGCATCACAAAAAATTCGAAGAAATAGAAGATTATTCTATATTATTCTTCTTGTTTAAATTGGTAAACTAACAATATAAAATGAGTTAAAAGTCGATATTGCTAAATTAAAGGAAGACAAAGTTCACAAAGGCTAAAATCTAGCCATATTGAACAAAAAGTAAAAAGGGGCTAAAGGGCTGAAACCAAATTCGATCGAAATAATTTCATTTACGTAATTAGGTTCTGCAGAAAACGAAATACTAAGAACTTGCTCGATGAATAATACTCGGAATTGTAATTTTCTCTATGTGAAAGTACAAAAATGTTTGAAACAACTTTATTTCAACAAAGAAAAACTTTTTTCAACCATTTATTTAAAATATGTTTGTTTTATTTAATTTTTTCTTACATATTTAAGATATTTTCTTAAGGAAAAAATGCATCATCATAAAAACTGAAATATTCTATTCCTTCAAATAAAATTAAATAAAACTTTAACACATACACTACGTTTGGATATGAAAGTGGATCTGAAGCAATTTTTCGGCAAAATCTTGACTGCTTTGGGCATCCAAAATTGCAGTTATTGCAATTACAGACAATGAATGTATAATTTTTTTAATTTGGTTCACTTCAATAAAAAAAATGTATCCTTTGGTATTTTGTTGATCTTCTAATACGAGCAACAATGTGTTTTTTGTTGCCAAATATTGCCACATTTAAATTGAAAACAATCGAATTGACGTTTTTTCGGAATGAACAAGTCGATCGAAATCTGAAAAAGGTAAAACAAAATCGATCGAAATGATAATTCGTAATCAAAACAATTTCGATGGATTTCTGTGACAGGCCTGATAATTATAAAAATTGCTAGATTTTCGTGTTTTTGACTGAAAACGGATTAAATCCAGCACGAAAAGTTCTAAGTTGGCATCACTGCATCAAAAATATTTGTCAAAATGAACCACGAATGTGTCGTCTGAACACCAGGGTTCGCAATTGTGGTTCAGAGAGCGAACCAAGTGGTTCATGTTGCCGTCTGAACATAGCATAATGGAAAATTTAGGACAGACTTTCCTGCAGAGTTTGGTTGCTCGTTTGGAGGAGTTGCCATATTGCTTGTTTCTAGTGGGAATGATATATCTTCCGAAAGGCAATCTTCGGGAATCGAATATTAAATAGTTTCCCTAATGCACTAGGATATGGTCTAAATAATATATTTTTAGTAGTTTTCCTTTTGTTCATTTACAAGCAGTACAGTAACTTCCTTTATTATATTTTTTTTCTTTATGGGAAATTAATCAATATCAAAATTTTCTTTATTTATAATAATTATTTGTGTATTTTATTTTTCGTATTCTTGTTTATTTGTATATTTACTTTTAAAATAAATTGATTAAAATTTAAATATAATTATGGGTACGTTCGTAAATGCTGCAAATTTATGTATCAATGCGGCAGTTCTGCCAGGTTTTACTGCGTATGCGTGATTATCTGCTGCACATGCTTTGCAACTGCTCAACATCTGTGCTCAGTTGACATTTTTGAACAAACTGCAAAAAATTTTAAAATTGGCAAGTAATTTTATTTAAGAAAATATTGACAATTTTCTTTTAAATTATAGTAAGCAAAAAAATTAAAAGAAAATCAAAGCGACAATTTCTTATGACAACAGCATTGGCCTTAAAAAGAATACAACTAAAATAAAAAAAAAACTACTTTGAACACCAAGATTATGTGTTTCAAAGTTATTTTCGAGTTTATCAATCTCATTTTTTGGTAAGATTCGAAACATGTTATTTAAACATCAAAATACATAGATATATTCAACTTATTGTTCCACTGCAACTTCTTGCATCTTAAAATAATTTACTGCGCCATTTGCACAGATTTGCGGCAGATATGCCGATTAAATGCATTAAAAAACGTTTGACGCTGAACAGTGCTGCCAAGTTATGCATTTTTGAACGTTAGATGTTCGTGATGCTGCAGACTTGCACTATAAATGCTTTTACGAACGTAGCCTATGCTTTAATGTATGTATATATGTATTTACATTTGTGTTTTATCTATCATATCACATTTAAAATAATATCTTTCATAAAAAAGTTCCACTTCTAGTTATTATTTTGTTATTTTATATTATTATTTTTAATATACTCTTCTAACCTGGAGAATCCGGCTTCTGGGCTACGGAATCGCAGATTTGAGTTTTTATTCTACGGGAGGGTCCTTCGATAGGAATCGCAGTTTATTATATTTTGTTACGGCCTTGCTGGCCAATTTATTATAGATTTTTATTATGTATTATTATTTTATATTTAGTTTTAGGCACACATCACTATTTTCGACTCACCAAATCAAAAGCAGGGTTCTTAACATAGTTATTCCTGGTGGTAAGGAGTTGATACTCGCCGATTTCATATCCAGCTTTCTTCGATATTCCCTCACAGTTTCTTAGGCCCTACTTTAACTTTTCTCCGATATGCCCTCGAAGGTAATTTTTGTACTCTGTTATATTCCCTCACAGTCCTATGAATAGCAGTTAAAGGATTTTTGGAATCGTCTACCAGGCCCAACACGACTGCGCCAGTTATAATTATTGTCGAGAACTCACTTAAAAAAAAACAATTTGACTTTCTTTCTTCACCACTGATTTACAACTGATTCATTTATTTTTAAAATTGCTTTTATACAAGTTAAACTAATTACAAAAATGCTTAATCTAGATAAAATTGATTGTTGCACAATTAAATGTTTCAATTTCTTGTTAATAACAATTGCTTAATTTTTAAATATGTATTATATACTTAAATATTTAATTTTTTATTAGTACAATTATTTAATGCTTAATTTGCAATTATACTTGGTGACAATTCTTAAGAAATTTATTAATCTATATATTTTGTTTTGGATGTTTAGTTGATGGCTGTGTTGTTGTTATTAATGTTATGGGGGTTTCCATAACTCACGTCTGTCTGCTTCGCTGCTCCCTTACTCTTCACTCGAGGGACTCCACAATAACCTCACGTCACGACAGACTTCAACTGTCACTATAGACTGTACTATAGTCTCTTCAATTTCCAACTCACGTATTGTAACGCACAGACTCAAATATAAACACTCTGCTGTATCACAATTCACTCACTGCGCACAACTTAATTAACGACTCGCTTAACAACTGAGCTTCTTCGCAACTAACTTATTCGCAACTGACTTTTGTTGGATGCGTCACTTTTTTTTATACTTCGCACAACAACCACTAGAATTTTCAAGCAGTCTAGACATTATTATCTTCAATGTTGTTTACAAAGCGCCTAATTAAGTTCATGTGGTAACTAAGTACATACGTGTGTATATGCATACATCATTAAGTGGTTGTTTACTTTATTTCTGCCTTTCGCTAGAATTGCTAGGCATGTATGTAGGTATGCATGTAGCTATGTCTATCTTCATAATAAGCAGAAGCTTGTAGTTGTTGTTGGTTGTTTACGTTTAATCATGTATGTATGTACTAGGCATGCGTATATATGTAACTATTATTCCAGATAATTCTTTTTTTATTGACCCTGTAGGAATATTTTCGCATAGCACTTACATTAACCCTGTTGGAATATATTTGCATAATGCTGCATTAACCTTGTCGATGGTCATTTCCGTAACACTGCCGCCCACTTAAGCCTATTCGTCCCGAATAGGCACATCATCGCCTTTCTTTTTTTCTTCAATTTCAATACGCATTGCAGTTACGCTGTAGACGACTACCTCTTCCATATTTGTTGGCTTTAGTTTTGGATCTGCCTCGTCTTTCAACTGGGACTTGTATTACCATGCCCTGGAGATTACTTTTTCGATATTTGCGGCCCTTGGTGGTACTGAATCTGCTTAGTATTTCCACTACAGCTTGCCTTGCCGTATGCTGGAGATGAAACCTTCTTTGACATTTGCAACCCTTGGTACTGAATCTGCTTCGTATTTCCTCTATAGCTTGCCTTCTTTTACGCTGGAGATGACAACTTCTTCCAAATTTGTTGTATATGGCTCTAACTCTATTCTCTCTCTCAACTAGAGCTTGCCTTGCCATACTTTGGAGATGACTAATCCTTTCACATTTATGGCCTTTGGCTTTGACTCTACCTTGTCCCTTGACTATAGCTTGCCTTACTATTCCACATTTATGGCCTTTGGCTCCGACTCTACCTTGTCCCTTGACTAGAGCTTGCCTTACCATACACTGAACATGACTACTAATTCCACATTTATAGCTTTTGGCTCTTACTCTAGATTGTCCCTCGACCAGAGTTTGCCCTACCATACGCTTGAGGCTCTGTATAGAAGTTGTCTTTTTCTTCCCGACTGCTTTTCTGCTGCGTACTTCGTATACTGGAGCAGTTCCTTTACCCTGAACAAATGAGACCATTTCACACATAGCTAGTTCCTTGTGTCACAAACGGCTTGACTATCATCTAGGTCACGGCTTCATTAACTTCGCTGGAAACTTCTAGCAAACTTCGCTCACGTTTAACTTGTTGACACTGACCACTGTTGATATCATCTTCTGCCTTCAGTTTTTCGCCAGCGTCTTCCACTGTGCCAAAAATGTCTTCGTTGACACTGTTTCCCAAGTCAGAAACCTCTTCGTCTGATTTACTGACTTGCATTTCTACACCATCTGCCCGTCTGTTTACGGCTTCAGCAATTTCTGCAAATCTCGCATCCATTTTATCTAGCAGTTTCTCATTGGTTGCTCGAGAAGTTTCTTGAAAATCAGCCTTCATTTCAGCTTTCAATTTGGCATTAGCTCTAGAAGACTCTTGAAACTTCTCATTCATTGGCCCTAGAATTTTCTGCGTTGTTTGCTGCTGAACGATTACATACCTCAATTTGTTCTTTTTCATCGAACTCATGGATGTTGCGCCACTGAAACTCTTGCAGTAATCTCTCCTGTAGTATTACCTTGTCATCAGTTGCCGACAGTTTCCGCTTACTCAACTCTTCTTTGAGTTGCTCCACATTAAGCTCTTGAAATTTCATTTTCCTCAAAACCAATTATTACGTTTAACCTTTTCAAACGTTTGTGGTTTTATTCACGTTTAACGTTTTGAAACCTGTAAGGTTCTCCTTTTCGTATCACTATTACTTTACGTTTACCCTTTTTTAAACGTGCCGCTTTTATTTGCAAATCCCACTTCTGACACCAAATGTTACGTTTTTATCCTCTTTAAAAAACGCTTTTCCGTAGATTCGAAGATCTGCAATAAATAAAAGACCCCAGTGTACTAATTAGGGTTAAGAATGATACAATTTTTATTCACCAATAAATACCACTTATACTAATCCATTTCAAGAGCTTAAATACAAACACATAGATTACTCAAATATTCACAACTGGTTACCACTACGCCTTCCTCGCTGTTGTATACGCACGTCTCAGACAACCGGCTCCGCTAGTATTGACGCAATTCTGCTTTCTCTGCTGCTCGTCACACACAAGACTAATCGTAGAATTAGTAGATTCGTATCGTGAGTTGACGGAGCAGCTGAGAAAATCTGTAGCATAAATATAACATGTTGCTGTTTATTTAATATGTATCGTAAGTGTATGTGAGGTAGAAATCTACAGAAAATAGATTTCTACGTCAACTTCTCTCTTACATACATGCACACACATGTATAAAGCAAAGAGAAATACAACAACAGCTGACAAGTTTGGTGGAACTCTCACGTTTTTACTAACTAACATCCAGAATTAAACGTTACCACCACTTCAAAAGTAACACGATACGAATCGACTAATTCTAACATCACTCTGCCGACACGCGCAGTTGATACACCAATAACCAGCGTTGTCAACTCGGTGCTTTTCGCACCGTTTTTAGTGCTTTTTGAAATTTTCGACGCGAAAAATTTTGAAGTTAGTGCTCAGTGCTTTTTTAAATTAATTTTCGGTGCTTTTTGTTTCGAGCGGTGGCACTAAACCAAAAATTCAAAGAGAAATTTCCTTATCTATTTCTTTTTCGAGGAAGTCTATCATTGAAAAAACATAAGCTCTGAAGTTCAATAGAGCTTTTAAAAAAATTCTAATAAGATTGTACAAGACTTGGTTGAAGAAATAAGCGTCATATTACCCTCAAACTTTAACATTTTAAGTATAATTATTGTAAGAAGTGCTTTGCCACATAACAAAGAAGACATAATACAAGTATTCAGTCCACTATCGAGTTTTGGGCAGAAGTAAAATCTAATAGCGTTTCAGGCATTATCAAAAATTGCATTAGCCTCAAACTTCTGTCAATTCCATATTTAAACGAAGAAGTTTAATGCGCTTTTACCTCTATGACTATAGTTCAGTCTAAACTACGTAACAGAATGTCCCTACACTTGGTTAACACTTTGCTTTATATAAAAATCGGCCTGAAACGAGACAATTTTGATGTGAATAGAGGTGCCGTTAATTATAACCAAAAATTTGTAAAAAATTTTTCCAATGTCCAATATTTTTTTTTTCATATCGGTTAAATTTTTGCTATGAATATTTTTGTATATAACTTGATAAACTTGCAAATCACTTTTTTATATTTAACTTTGTTATTTATATTGCGTTTGCTGCACAATACTTTTGACACCTTTTTTATTTCGATCAAAATTTATTGCCTTTGTCACATATTTCAGCTGCAGCCGAAAGAATGTTTTTACAGCATAATTTAATAACAACCAAATTTGGTAAGCCCATCGAGTTCAATATATAATCAGCTCTTAACCTCATAAATACTTGTCGATTACTGCCAACTTGACTAAGCCCGAGTGATTCGTTTGTTCCTTGACAAAAAAAAATTTTATAATAACTTCAAAAGTCTTCGTCAAATTGATTTTAGAATACACTTATTCCCAAGGCACATTCACATAGTAGTAGCAGAAATGCAGCTAAGCTATTTTTTTTAAACTAAAGTTCATCCGAAACTTCAAAAATTTTTTACGAAAGAGAAATTAAAAGACAATGTTAAAAAATTGCAATATGAAAAATATTTTATCAAAAAAAATTCTGTGAAAACAAATTTAAAAATATGAAAAAAACTATTCAAAAATTGTGAGAAGTGCTAAACGTTGCAAATTTTGTTAGTGGTAGCTGCCGTGGAGAAATATTTTTAAATTTATGTGAATAATATTTCAGTTAGACTTGTGCCATTTAGTTCATTTCAGTGACCGGTCATTTTAGTTCATTATTTATAAATGAACTAGTTCGTTCATTTAGTTCAATCGGTCTTTTTAGTTCAATGAATTAGTTAGGTCTTTTTAGTTCAATGATTTTACATCTACAATTCTACATGCATATGTATGTTTGTGTGGTCTTTGGAAAAATTTAAAACACAGACTCTGTGATTAAAAAACTACGAAAACTAATTAATTAATAATAAATTTGCTTTATAATGAGTTTATAAAACATATTTAGTGTGAAAACCTTTAAATATTTTAAAATTTAAAATATTTTTAAGTGTTTACTTGTGTTTTCTTGTTTATTGCATTTGTGGTAGTAGCCATCGATAAAAAGAACTAAATATACATGCATACATACATACATATGGATGAGTATAGAAGCAAAGCACACAAACAGTAAAAAAGTAAAGCAAAACTTTGAAAACATTTAGTTCATATCCTCTGTGTTAGTCCATTTTGTGTCTTAGTTCTTAGTTCAAAAATTGAACTAGATCAAAAATTGAACTAGATCAAAAATTGAACTAGTGATCGTAAAACAATTGAATTAGTTCACATAGTTCAAAGTACTGAATCGTTCATTTGAACTAGTTCGTTCATGAACTACACAAAACTAATTTCAGTTCTCGTGGTACCTTCATAGCGAACAGTCGAATAGCGGAATTTTACTTACTTACCAAACAAACAAAAATTATACAAAAAAAAATATTAGTAGTACATATTATTCGTAATAGGTACATACATACTGCCTTTAATAAATAAGCTTTATGCTTTGCTAATATTTTTACATAGTAAAAATAACAAAAACAAAAAAACCGAAAAAAACTTAAACAAAGTGATATTGAGGAATACCTCAAAGTCAAATAAACAACCATAAATAACAAAAACAAAAAATACCGAAATAAAAAAAAAACACAAACGAATAACCCTTGAGGAATTCTTTGTATGAATTCCTCAAATACAAAAGAATTTGAACTGTGAGTTCTGAAACTCTGAATGAAAAAAATATAAAAAATAAATCTGATGAAAATCTTTTGTTAACGGCAACGCCAATTTTTCGTCAGCGATCAACTTCGCTTTGTCCAATGCCAAATAGTAATGATGCATTAACATTACAGTTGCCCAGTACTTCTTCATATAAGTCAGTAATATCATCCCCTTCAGGCTCGTGTTCATCACTTAACAAAGTTATCACTACAGATAACAGCGGCTCGAAACTCAAGGTACAAGTTGGAATGGACAGATATATAACCATAGTAAAGCGTGGGCGAAGCCCGAATTCTTCAAAAATCTCATCTGCTCCAAAAGTGTCTAGGGATAACAGCGCAGCCTCAACTAATCGCCAAAACCGCTTTAAAATTTTTCAAGATGACAACGACAAACCCGAGGTATCCTCGAACAAAACATCCAAGCCGCCACCAATCTATTTGAGACAAAAAAATTCAAATGCCCTTATTAAAAAATTAATTTCGGTCATTGGTGAGAATAAATTTCACATTGTTCCAATAAAACGTGGCAACATCGATGAAACTAAAATCCAAATTTATGACGAAAAAGATTTCCGCAAAATGGTTGCTGAATTTGAAAAAAGTAAAACAAGCTTCTACACATACCAGCTTAAGAGCGCTAAAGGCATGCAGATCGTATTGAAGGGCATAGATTCTTATGTTGTCCCCGAAGAAATAAAAGATGCACTCGTCCTCCAGGGGTTCAAGGTAAAAAATGTGTCCAATATAATAAATAGAGAAAAGATTCCCCAACCCCTATTTCGTGTTGAACTTGAACCTAATGATATAAAATTGAAAAAAAATGAGACGCATCCAATTTATAATTTAAAATACCTCTTGTACCGAAAAATCACAGTTGAAGAGCCACATAAGCGTTCAGGTCCTGTACAGTGCCATAATTGTCAAGAATATGGACATACTAATACTTACTGCAAATTACCTACTGTTTGTGTTGTGTGCGGCGAATTACACGTCAATGCTAGTTGCAATAAACCAAAAGATCAAAGTGATAAAAAATGCAGTAATTGTGGAGGTAATCACACCGCTTTATTTTTTTTTTTTTTTTGTAAAGAAGACTATGGTGCAAAAACCTAAATTAGCTCCAGCTCAATCAGCAAACGCTTACTCTGCCACTTTTCCGCAAATGAGCCAACCAGTTACTTCCCGTGTATCGTATGCAGATGCTGCTAAGGCTAGTTCTATTCCGACACAAAATGTTTCACCGCAAAATAATTCAACAAATACAAACTCAAACTTTAATTTTAATCGCCTTGAAGCCACTATTGAAAATCTTGTGCAAACTATAAACAATTTTACAACAAATATGACTAGCATGTTGCAAGAAATGTTGCGAATGCAGAATACTCTGCTTCAAGCAATACTTAATAAGCCATGAACACGTTAACTGATGCTGATGAACTTGCCTCGTATTGCAATGAGAATCCTGTTATTCATATTTAATGCTATTTTACGACTGGAGTATTATCCACACAACTGGAAACTTGCCAAGGTTAAAAAGATTCCAAAGGCGGGCAAAGATATAACCAAGGCTGAGTCATATAGGCCAATAAGTTTACTATCTACAATGTCAAAGCTTTTCGAAAAACTGCTCAAAACAAAATTGTCCCCAATTCTAATTAGTAGTGGGTGCATACCAGACCATCAATTTGGTTTTAGAAGTCAGCATAGCACCATTGAACAAACTCACAGATTGGTTCAATTTATAAGAAGAACTTTTGAGGAAAAAAAGTATTGTTCTGCGCTGTTTATTGACGTTTCCCAGGCATTTGATAAAGTGTGGCATGAAGGCCTAATTTTAAAATTGAAGACTTACTTACCAATAAACATTTTAAATCTTTTGGAAAGTTACATTATTTCCCGTAAGTTCACTGTTGCGGAAGGGGACTTTATAAGTAGGCCTGAAACAATTTCTAATAAGATTGTACAAGACTTGGTTGAAGAAATAAGCGCCATATTACCCGCAAACTTTAACATTTTAAGTATAATTAATGTAAGCAGAGTTTTGCCACACAACAAGTATTGAGTCAACTATCGAGTTTTCTGGCTAAATTTAGCCATTTTTATCCCATTTAACCGGAATAAAAGTGAGGTTAGCTATTAGCGATTTTTTTAGCAATTTTTTATTTCAATCTAGCAATTTTTTAGCTATTTTTCCAAACATGTAATTTCTTTGTGATTTTTCAAAAAAAAAAATTTAACTAGCAACAAAGAAACACTTATTTACTACCTAAAAACAACAGAGTAATATGTTATTGTTTTTTTGTTGTATCAACTTTTTATTTTTGTGTGAAAAAGATATAGGGAGGAATAACAAATATAAGGTCTGTTCGTAAATGCGTCACTGCGCTGCAAATGGAAATTTAAATGTTCTAAACTGGTTCACTGAAGTAGATAACGCATAAATAAATATCAAATATGGTATACAAACATGAATGCTACTAAGCCATATTATCAGCAAACTTGTGTTGCATTTTAAATAAAAGTTTGCTCGTATGATGCAGAGCAGTGATGCATTTAAGAACACACCCATATGTACGAGTATGTATTTCTATTTCAATACTCTCCCAGATATCCAAGAATTGCTGCAACAAAAATTGCAAGTATAAAAAAGCTTATATGAAAGAGATGGCTAAATTGGTAACAATAAGATTTGCTTTGCTGATCCGTTCTTATAATCGTTGCAATGTTGTTATAAGTTGACGGGTCTAGTTGCTGGTTTATGATATCAATCAAACAAGTTTCATTTTCGTTTTACACTAGTGAAAATAAAATATAGATTAAAGTGAAAGTTTAAAAAATAGAAAATGAACAAAAAGTATAAAAAACTTTCGTAAGGAATGGATTAGTAACCCAAAAATTTAAAGAATGAATAGCATAATATACAAATGAATAGAAGACGTGCTGCAAGTATTGCACGTTTTCACTAAATGCGCTGTTTTTTGATTACCTGAAGAAAAATAATTTTATTTATCACTAGCGGCCCGCTCCGGCTTCGCACGGGTATAAAATATATAGCCTATGTCATTCAATGAAAAAATGATTAAAATGGATCCAGTAGTTTTGATTTATTCATTACTGCCCGTGGCTCGCACGCGTTAAATTTAGGGTAAAACAATTCTCCTTTCCCTAAACCATGAAGATTTCCTGCTATCTTTGGAATATCTAAATTCATACACTACATTTTTACTTATTTACTTTTTAAATTTTTACCTATTTATTTTATTTTTACAACAATTAACATATTACAGAATATATTTATATACAACGTTAACAGCTTTCTTGTCATTAGACAGTACAAATATGTTTTCTCTAGAGGTTACTCTTGAAAGAGCGACACACAGTTGGCCATGTGAAAAGCAGTCAACGCTTAAATCTAAGCCAACAACATTGAAGGTTTGACCCTGCGATATATTAATGGTCATTGCAAAAGATGTATTTACCGGAAAGTGTAAACGTTTAAAGTGGAAGGGTAAATCCGATGGTATCAGAGCGATTCGGGGAATCAATACATCTTCTCCGGTAACACATCCTGTGAGTATTCTGCACTCTATTATGAAAGTTTTGAGTGATTTTACCAAAAAAAACGCGTGCCATTGCATTCAGGTTTTTTAATAACAAATAACAGGACAACCTACTTTCAACAACATTTTGTGAGGACGGAGTCCAGAAGGGCTCAAAATGTTTAGAAAGTTTGTAGGAAAATGAACAGCTTCTTCCAAAACGAGAACAGTATCAACCGAGTAGTATATTTTCGCCGGCGCATCAATCTTTAAAAGAATCAAGTTATTTATTTACCTTATCTACTTGTTCATTAGTTGGTGACAGAATCGCTCATTCTTTAAACCAAGATATTGTCTTATAACTTATGTTATCAATGTCAAGATAGACATTGTTGACTAACTCTTGGACGTTGTCTATCAAAACACAAAGGTTTTCTAGGTTAATCCTTCCCTCACTTTGTGCTAACTCTCCATTGCCAACTTTTAGCAGCATCTCTGGAAATAGCCTGCTCTTACGCAAAGATAGCGAAACCCTCATATTAATTTAATTAAATTTAATTTATTGACATGTCGCGAAAGGTTGGATCTTTTTAAGGAAGCATTTATTGCATCAGCACGTGTTCCTCGAGTCACAACTGGTAGAGTTTGACGGAAATCTCCTGAGAACAGAATTGTACATCCACCCAGAGGTGAATTTTTTTGCGCAAATCGCACATTGTCCTATCCAGTGCTTCCACAGACGTCTTGTTTGACATGGTAGCTTCGTCCCAGACTATTAATGGGCAGTCACACATCAATTTTCCTGTATTGCTCTGCTTAGAAATACTACAGACGCTGTTATTGTCATCGGTGGCGATTTTGAGCGGGAGTTGAATGTAGAGTGGGCGGTTCGGCCTCCTTCTAAGAGAGTAGCGGCAATGCCAGATAACGCAACAGCTAACGCAATTTTTCCGGTAGATCTCACCTTTGTTTAAGGCTTAGCTGTGCAAAGGGTGTAGGTCCTTTTACAATATGCAGTAACATTCTATATGAAATCAACAATGTATTTAAGGTATTTAATTAGATAAGGCTTAATGCTGTACTGGCTCAAAATATCCCAACGAAATTTGTTCTAACCTTAAGCAAAATTCTTTCCAACCAAAAAAGAATTTTGAAAATCGATTCACAAATAGCAGAGTTATGGAATAGGGGAGGAAATTTTCCCTGCCGATTTTCAAAAAAAAAAATTATAAGACCTATTTAAAGGCAAACCCTTTCAAACAAAAATAGAATTTCGAAAATCGGTTTAAAAATGACCGAGTTAGGCGTGTACGAACATTAAAAAAAAGTAAACAAAAAATACACACGAATTGATAACCTCCTTCTTTATTGAAGTCGGTTAAAAATGTTATTGTGCGATATCCATAAGAGATAGACATATATCATAGGCGAGTTTTCTGTAGACCTTTACAATGTGTACAATAATTAGCACATTATTTGGATAAATCTCGTAGGTTTCAGCCTGTGTTTGCAATGCATTCGGAAAAAATTTAATTATTTACGACATCAGATTAGAAACCTCAAAAATAATAGTATTTCTCCACTATTTAATTGATGTTAGTATACATATAAACCTTCCTCTTCAATCATTCTATCTATTAAAAAAAAACCGCACCAAAATCCGTTACTTAGTTTTAAAGATTTAAGCATACATGGGGATATAGGGACAGAAAAAGCGACTTTGTTTTATACTATGTAGTGATTTCAATTTATTGTTTTTATTTACTTTAAAAAAACCCCCGATTCGGTTTAAAAAGTAATATGTGAAAGTCCTTCTTGTTTTTACTTAAAGTTCATGATTTTTGCATTCGATCGCGCCTAGCCATTTTTAAGCTAGTTTTTAGCCATTTTTTTGTCTACATTTAGCCATTATTGGTGAAGGAATTCTGGCATCACTGCTTCCATATTTAAACGAAGAAGTTGAACGCGCTTTTACCTCTATCACGGTAGTTTAGTTTAAACTACGTAACAGAATGTAAAGTGTAAAGCTTGAATTAGACGTGACATAGCCATAACGCCATAGCCATAACCAAACCAAAATTCAATTGATTTCTATGGTGAGAGTGAGAGTGAGAGAGACTCGCCATAACTCTCACCATAGAAACCAATTGAATTTTGGTTTGGTTATGGTTATGGCGTTATGGCTATGTCACGTCTAATTCAAGCTTAAGGCACTTGGTTAACACTTTGCTTTATATCAAAATCGGCCTGAAACGAGACAATTTTGATGTGAATAGAGCTGCCGTTTTTGGTTAATTATAACCAAAATTTCTAAAAATGTTTCCCCAGGTCCAATATTTTTTATTTTTGTATATAACTTGATAAACTTGCAAATTACTTTTTTTATATTTAACTTTGTTATTTATAATGCGTAAGCTGCACAATACTTTTGACACCTTTTTTATTTCGTTCAATAATTTATGCCTTTGTCACATAGTTCAGCTGCAGCCGAAAGAATGTTTTTACAGCATAGTTTAATAACAACCAAATTTGGTACGCCTTGATTTAAAATAAACTATTAAGCCCATCGAGTTCAAAATATAATCATGTCTTAACCTCATAAATACTTGTCGATTACTGCCAACTTGACTAAACTCGAGTGATTCGTTTGTTGCTTAGCGAAAAAAAATTAATTTTTTTTATAATAACTTCAAAAGTCTTCGTCAAATTGATTTTAGAATACATTGATTCCTATAGAATTAAAATTTGAGTCGGATGCCTCTAATTTGATGTTTTAGGAACGAAATGCAAAGTCAACCGATTCCTTTATTTTGTTATATACATAAACACTAAATCATAAGGAGTCACAACTCAAAATTATAAAAGTGCCTTTTCTTTTTTATAAGCCAGTTAATTGAAGAAATTTATAACAACCTCAACAATTTCTTTTGCAATACAGTTTTCTTGAAGAATATAAAATACCGTTATGCTTGTTTTATGTCACATACTTGCGTCATTTGTACAATATCAACAGTTGTTTGCAACTACTCAACATCTGAAATTTTTTGAGCTGTGACTCTTTAGTGTGCGATATGTATTTATGAATAAAATTTATTTTAATAAAATGAAAAAATTTGAAATTTAGTGCTTTTTTACGTAAATTACGCGCTTTTTTTCTGATTTCAGTGATTTTTAAATTATGAAAGTTGACAACGCTGGTGTTCACCACTTCTAAATACATTGTTGAACACAAGCAATTTGACGTCATCGCTCTGCCGACGTTATTGCTTGTGTTAAGATACATCAAATTGCTCGTGTGGTCGTAGTGTTACAAAATTATTTTATTATAGATGGTCAGCAAAAGTAAAGATATAAAGAAACACAAAAATAATAAGATGTAAAATAGTATATAAGTAGAGTTAAACATTCAATAAATCAGACTTTAATTTCTAACCGCAAACTGTCAATAACTTGCCTTGTTTTTTTAATTAACTTCACCAAATCTTTTGGCACCTCTTTTGAGCGCCTACTTACAAGCTGGTCTCCCTGACAGCTGTAAAAACTATACAAGGGACTATAGGGCCACACACTCACACTACTACATGCTATGACCACATCCTTTATTATTAACACATTACATGGTAATCCTGCCAACCAACCATTACATGGCGATCCTGCACACTAACTACTACTCGTTAGGGCTAACCTTTCAATCCTGCACCTTCACATACTACAATGTATGTATATATTTATTTACAGGTATTTCACTGCAGGAAGATAAAAGGAACTTTAATAAAATCCTTTAAAAAACAAGGTGCAGGATAGAAATATCGTTGCATAACTTTTTAATTTTAAATAATGACAAAAATTATTTCAATTGTGAGGCCAATGAAGAACTTGACCAGGGTAATTTGGTAAATATTGGTTTTTATAACAAAATTTCCCAACATGGCGACTGACGATATTGTTTCCAATATTCCTCATATTTTGACGATTTGTTGAAATAAGTATTAAGTAAAAAAAATTACTAATGAAAAACTTTTTTTACATATTTTTAATTTATTAAATTTTGTGTTTGTGATTCGTACCCTTTACACATACAAATCTGTGATATATTTGAAAATGTAAAATTGTTAATAAAAATATTGTTCATCCTGTGTAAGTTATCTATTATAAAAAAATAAGGTTGCAATATTACTTATATGTAATTTATTTTACTTTTATATGTTTGTGGTTGCCAGATTTTAATAAAGAATCCCTGAAGAAGTTGGAAAATACCAACGAAACGTAGGATTTAAAAATGAATAAATAATCTTTTTTTTATTTACATGGAAGAAGACCCAAATGGCCTTGAAAGCCCGAAAATTAAATAGGAAAAAGGAAAATAGGAATTTTACGAAAAACTCCTTGATTCAGCCAGGCGCATTTAATGATTTCAACAGTTTCCAATCATATTAGTTCATTTTAATTATTATTGTTCGAACTTTCATTTGTTTTTTTTTAATATTTAGATCAGGCTAAAGTTCGTACCGATTTTGTAAACCAAATTTCATGTGATAATTATTAATTAACGAATAACACCAAACTTAATTGTAAATATTCTGCCTAACACCTAGTCAAAAGGAACAACTAGCTGTTTTCGAAGGCCACTAAACCTTCATCATCACTGTTCTTTTGTGTTTGGTCCACTGTGGGTGGTTTCAGTTGATGTAGATTTCTGCTTTATATACTCACCCATCCATGATGAAATTTTGTGTGTTTCATCATGCAGCCATTATTAGAAAAGGAATATGTGAATTGTTTTGATTCATCTTATTTCAATTTGCTAAAAGCTTTTTTGTAATGAAAGCTTAATTTCACTATCTCTAAATTTACAACAGTCTTGCCATTTTCGTTTGTTCTTTTAGTCCCAATTTATATTTGAGACATTTCTTGCCGGACATTTTTTCAATTCTCTTTTGTTCTTGCCCGAAGCTTTTACATATTCGAAATCAATAGACAGACAGAAATTTTGTAGTTTGTTTACCTCTGCTTCGCGTTTGCTACTCACACACGTACACATTAATTCCATCAAGTATCCATACAGCCGTTGGAATGAGAAAAAGTAAGAGTGCTATATTCGGCTGTGCCGAATCTTATATACCCTTCACCAAAGTGCGTATATGTAGTATAGAGATACATATCTACATAAGCACATACATACATAAATATTTGTTTTGTGAAAAAATTTATAATTTTTTGCTCTAGTGCAATTTTTAGTAAGTGACCTCTCGGTATTTTTCGATTAAATATTTTCTTTTTTCGATATTAGCAATGAGTTGTATATTTTATTCTACGCTCTGTATTTAAGAAATATTTTACATTCACCTTTATTCCAGTTGTCAAAAACGACGTCACGTCAATATCAACAAAAATATTCCCAAAGAATTTTTCAAATTTGTTCAGCAAAATGGATCGGTTTCAGGGAAATGAAACGGAACATGTCCTTTAATTAATTTTTTAGTTAGAACTGTTCTTTAGCGATAAACTTTATATTGATCTCTATTTACTAAATATTAATAAGAACTCGTTGCAAGCTGTTAACGAAAGACCATCAATTTAAAACACCTTGCTGAGAGCATAACAAGCAATATGGCACAAACCTTCATTTATACTTAAATAGAAATTTAACATGTATAAAAAAAATTCTGTAAAGTGCGACTTTCACTCGCGCACGAAGGGTTTCGTACTTTCGGTATTGAGCTTTTTTATAATATGTTTGGCGTTTTTCAGATTTAACGATTTTTTTCGCTTTTTACTCGTTTTGGCGTTTTTTTTTTGTGTTTTGACGTTTGTTTTCATTTTGACGATTTTTTTTAATTTTGGCGATTTTGTTCATTTTGGCGATTTTTCCGCTTTTTTGCGATTTATTTAGTTTTAGAATTTTTTTTAATTTTGCACTTTTTTTCTTTTTGGCGATTTTTTTAATTTTGGGATTTTTAGTTTTATCTTTTTGTCAATTTCAAGAGTTTGGCTCTTGCGGTTTCCAAAATGCATCAAGTTGTCAAAATTACATGAACTGATTGAACACACTTTAACTATTATAGTTATAGTCGGTATAAAAATACGCTAATACACTACAAATTGAAAGTGTATAAACATACAATTGTATGTATGTATATTACATAGGATTTTAAAATTTTTCGTTGCTCGTTGTGGAACACACTTTAATTTTTAACTCTCATGTATTTCTTGTTGTAGTGGCTAAAGTTCTACATACTCTGTCCAAAATTCACGTCTTTAGCTCTTACGGTTTAACAAAACGAAAAAATAATTTGACCTAGTTACTATTATATACAAAAAAAATTAATTTTCCAACCCTAAAATCATAATTTAAAATTTTTTCTGATTCCTAGTAGTTCTTAAAAAATATATATAAAGGATGTTAAGTGAACAAAGAAAGCAGTAAATTAAAAAAATTGTTTTATTTAGTTACTTTAATATTCAGAAAGAAAAGTTAAAAGTTTCCAGCTCTGGATCTGTGGTTTTTATTTTTATAATTTTTTACACTAAAATTTTTCTCCAAAACGTAAAAAATTAAATTAGACCTAGTAACTTTTGTATATCACAAAAAGTGTAAGTTTCCCAATCCTGGAATCATCCTTTTTTATTTTTCTGATCTCTTATACCAATCTCTTTCTTTTAAGAATATCACATATGTTTAATTTATAGAAAAAAGGAAACATTAGTTTTAGTAAGTTACTTTTATGTAACAAAAAAAGTTAAAGTTTTCCAACCCTGGAAACGTCTTTTTAATTGTTTTATTTTTATTTTGTTTGAAATACCAATTTTATTAGTACTGAAGTATAAAAAAGGTTCATTTATTAAAAAATAAATAAAAATTAGTTTCTGGTAGTTACTTTTATATGGCAAAATAAAGTTTAAGTTTTCCAGCTCTGTAATCGTTTTCTCGATTTTGCTGATTTTCAATACCAATCTATTTTGGACTATTTCTGACACACCAGTCCAAAACGAAGTCTCTAGCTTTTCTGGGAGCTTCGGAAAACCGATTTCACGTACAGACATACGGACATCGTGTATTCGTCTTCCCTATGCATAAGGATCCAAAATATATATACTTTATGGTTCGCTTATTAATATTATGGAAATTACAAACGGAATGACAAACCTATACATATATACCCTTTTACCATTTTGTTGGTAAATTGTATAAAAATCATATGAAGCAACAAGAATAACTTTCGAAAAGTAGAAAAGAGAGAGTCTAAACACAATGTTTGCGGTGCGGTGCGATTTCTCGTTGCAGGAGAGAAAAATTAATATAACACAACGGATGGCAATACTTGTCATTGTGTGTTTATATTTTTATTAATTTATTTGTGCATACATTTTTATTAAATTTTCTAAAAAATTTGCTGTTTGTGTTAAATATTCTGTAATGGCAGTAAATAAAAAAATTTAAGCTATTAAAAAAATTGTTAAATTGATAGAAGCTACGTTTGATTTATGTGTGGATTTAGAGACCACGTCACATACTAACAGGAGATGGTGGGTAAGACCCGTTAATGTACAAAGGGATTCGGATGGATTTTTCAAAATATAATTGCAGCAAATTGAAAGCTAGGATAAGGAGCATTTCCATCTAGCAACAAGAATGAGTGTTTCTCAATATCAGCTGCTCCTTTCTCTACTTAAACCGAAACTGGAAAAACATTCCTTTAGAAACCCGCTTAGACCCGGGGGCCGATTATCACTTACCTTACTGTAAGTAGAAGTGATAATGTATAATGTTAAGTCTGCAATATGTTTAGGAATATGATTAAAAACTTTTTGGTTCACCATCCCCAAACCTAATTTTTTATATATTTTCATTAAGATACCTTGCTCACGGCTGTAGTATGCAAGTTTTGGCTTGGGCATATAAAATTGGAGTATCCACGGTAAGGAAAGTTATTTATGAAACATGCGAAGTAATATGGAATGAATTGCATGAAGTCTATGTCACTAATCCAAATATAGCTGATTGGTCCCAAATATCATCTTTTTATGAAAAAACTGGTCTTCCTCATTGTTTGATGGCAAAGACATCAGTATTACTTGCCCGAAAAGGAGTGGATCGCTTTACTATAATTATAAAAAACATTTCAGCACTGTCTTAATGGCGACATGCGATTCCAATTTCGCTTTTACGTATGTATGTCGGCGTAGGAGCATTTGGAAGTCAAAGCGACGGTGGGATTTTCAGAAGAAGCATATTTGGTAAAAATATAATAAATGTGCCACCGGATTCAATGCCTCACTCAAATCTGATATATCTATCTTACTTCGTCGGTGACAATGCTTTTCCGCGTTTGCCTAACCTAATGCGTCCGTATCCAGGTACTTATTATTAATTAATATTATTTTTTTTTTCATTTTCGTATTTATATTAAATCAATATAAACAGGATATATGTATGTACATATGTATGTATATATGTATGTATTTATTTATAGGTATTTCACTGCAGGAAGATAAAAGGAACTTTAATAAAATCCTTTAAAAAACAAGATGCAGGATAGAAATATCTTTTGGTATATTGGCAAATCGATGACGTGTGGTACATACAAAAATTAATGCCAGTCCAAAGAACGCTGACAAAATTGTCTTAGCGAAAGTTTTGTTGCATAACTTTTTAATTTTAAATAATGACAAAAATTATTTCAATTGTGAGGCCAATGAAGAACTTGACCAGGGTAATTTGGTAAATATTGGTCTGTTGCGGTCGAATCATCCAACTTCCGAAGCATTCAGTTTGCGTGAAAAACTTAAGGATAACTTGGTTACTTGGCTAATAAAAAAAAGTATTGTTAATACAGTGTAACCAGCGTGACCATATTAGCTTATTTTGAGCTAAAGTTAGCTTATTTATTTCAGATTTAGCTTTAAAATTTTCATTTAGCTCTTAGCTTATTTTTTAGCTTTTTTAAAAACCTCATTTAGCTTTTTTAGCCTTTTTTTTAGTCTAAATTGCGTGTTCTCTAAAAATATATTAAAGACATAAACACCTTATAAAAATTATAGTCTTTTAACATTGTAAAATAGTTTAGAAAAAATACAAAATGTAAATTGTACAACAGTTTTATAACAGAAATGGAAAGTTGAAAAGTAGTAGACAATGTCAGAATGGTTAGAATTACAATGGAAAAAGTTAAATTCATATTAGTGGTCAAAACACTTTTTGAGTTTTTTTGGTATAAAATTATTTGACTTGAGTTTAAAACAAAAACATAAAATATCCTTAAGCCTGGATAGCACTATGTACCGATTTTCATCGGGCCACCTCAATAAAGTCATAAATAATAAGCCAAAATGGCATTATTACTCAATTAATTCTGGAATAAGTCTATATGGGCATATTACCAATGCAGTGTGGCGCAATTATGTCCTTATCTTCCAATTAGTCGATAAATAAGAGCAAATTTAGCTCCTTACTTATGACTTTATTTCAATGATCTGACGAAACTCGGTACATTGTGCCGATAGTGTGATCCATGCTTTACCTTAAATAGCATTAATGGTCTTAAAAAAACTTTCGTATTTTAGTATGAATGTTTTTACATTTTTGAAAAGTTTTTAAGATTATTTTAGGGAAGTTTTTGTTTTGTTCTTCATTAAATCTAAATTTTAATAATTAATAAATAATTTCATTAAACAAATATTCAATGTGTATAATAAAAAAATATGTTTGTGTAATTGTTAATGCACGAGCATTATTTATGTTAAGTTCAATAAACCTTAACACACTTGGCCAATACATTTATTTACTTTTACTTTATTCTTGCCTACAATTGTAATTTAATATGGCACACTTTTCCTAAATTAATACATAATAATGCACAAGAATCATTTATTATTTTATTTAAGTTCAATAAACTGTTGCACACTTGACCTAAATTAATACATTTTTATTACAATTTATTTTTATTTTTACTTTTCCTACAATGTAATTTAATACCGCACAATTTAATACAAGTCATTATTGCAATTTAATTTGTTTATTATTGCTGCAAAATTTATGTAAACTATTCATATTTCTTTGATAAAACTAGTATATAAGACTAAGAAAATTCTAAATAAAATAATTCTTAATTTGAAACTGAAAGAAACGGTCTTTTTCAATTAAGATAGCATCACGGTTCAAGTGCTGTTGTTGCGCCAACTAAATAAATTTACCTCCAAGTTAAAGTGCTTGAGAGGTCATACAATAAACAAAAACTCTTCAGGTTTATGCGCCTGTAAGAAAATTATTATTCTAAAAACATTGAAGTAATCTTCCCATTTCTTTGAGCTACAAGTGCTTGGAAGAAAGCCCAAGGCGAAGATTCTCAACAGTAATATTTAATGTTAGTTAAGCAATAAGAAACTATTGAAAAGTGATCAAAGAAGTAGAAAAAAGTTTAGCTTTATTTTTTGGCCTAAAATTTAACTTTTAGCTTATTTTAGCTTTTTTTCAAACGTGATTTAGCTTAATGCTATTTTAAAATCTGGTCACACTGAGTGTAACAGCAATTTTAGGGCCTCAACCAAACCAACGCTATTTTAAATTACTTGTGTGTAGTTGTTGCGGCTGCAACTTAGTCGCAAAATAATGTTACGGCAGTAACGTTAGAGTTATAATAAAACTTTGGTAAAAATAGTTCGGAGGCTGATTTAGCTGTCAAGTATGTTTTATTATCTAAAAAATAATATTTTTTCTTTACAAAAACACTTAAAAATTATTACAATTTTCTCTGTACTTACTTAACTCTGTTCTCACGTGTCTATTCTGGCTTTTTCGTTAATTTCAAACATTGCCAAGGTAGATTACTTTATAAGCGGTTATCAACTACCTGAATACCAGCTACCATCTTCCAAAACCAGAGTAGACACAGAAATAAAATTCAAATGGGTTGCCACATACCCAAGGTGCTTACACCTCAAAAAATTCAAATATAAATAAAATACGTTAAATAAAATTACGTACTTAAATCTGCAATATCCCACCACCCGTGAGACGATCAGGGAGACTCACCATCGATGTCAAGAACCGCCAACTTTGATGCAGGACGCCGCAATTTGCCAACTGAAGTCTTCACCACTGCCGAACGAACCTGACCATCAGCCGCAGTAAAAACTTCTATAATGCCTTTCTTCCACTCGCCACGTGTCTCATTATCGTCACATATTATGACTACATCTCCAACTTGGATTGGCTTCACCGGCTGATACCACTTGGTGCGTCGTGTCAAGTCCGGAAGATATTCCAGTACCCACCTTTTCCAAAACGTTTGTTTAAGTTGTTGTAGTATATGCCATTGTTTTTTTAGAACTACACTTTCGCCAACGGCAGGAGTCCCAAAAAAATTAGGGCAGCCAATTAAAAAATTGTTAGGCGTTAGAGGCTCACTTTCTGTACTTTCCAAAGGAAGATGAGTCAGAGGACGGGAGTTCACCAAATTCTCCGCCTCTATCAATAGACTGTTTAGGGTTTCAATTTGCGGTGCTTTTTCTTTCAACGTAAACGATAAAATGTTTTTTACACTACGCACCATTCGTTCCCAGGCTCCACCAGCAGCGGGATTAGCTGGACTATTGAACACCTATTCAACCCCACGTCGAGTACACTCATCTGCCAACTTTGCATCGTTTATAACAAATTCTTCTTTACTAGCGCCTATAAAGTTCGTTCCTCTGTCGCTTCGTATACGCATTGGCACGCCACTACGATTTATAAAATTCCGCAGGCACAGTATAACGGCATCAGTTGACAGATCCTTTGCTAGTTAGTTCCACGTGTATAGCTCTGACAGTTACCCACCTCTTCTCAGTTCGGCGACCAATCGTCACTGTAAATGGTCCCATGTAGTCTACACCCGTGTATGTAAACGGCTTCACATACGGCGCGAGTCGGTCCACAGGATGTTGTCCCATTAGAGGTGGTTTTGGGGCAGCATTTATATTTTTACACTCCTGACAATTGTTCTTAGCGGATCTTACTAATTGTCGTAAGCAGGGGACCCAGAATTTTGTACGAATTACAGCGCAAATGGATTCATGGTTTTGGTGCCTATAGTCCTCGTGATATTGCTTTACGATTAACTTCGTAATAAGGTGTTTTTTGGGCATTATGATTGGCTCTTTTGTCATCTGAGGGACGCATTCCGCGTTATATATACGCCCAGATATACGTAGTAATCCGTCTTGTCCTAAAAATGGTGTTAATTTATATATAGGGCTTTTTTTCGAAATCGGTTTATTCATCCTTAAGGAGTTATATTCGCCAGAAAACTCTTCTTGTTGAGCGATTCGGCACCAAAACGTTTCTGCTTTTTCTATTTCTTTAACCGTCAAATATGAAGGCAAGTTTAAAACTGACCTTTTCCGATGGTAGGCGTAGCACTTAAAAAATTTAGCGGCGCGAGCAACCCAACATCTTATTCTTAGCAATTTGTAGTATCTTGATTTTTCGTGACATGGAATCAGTGGACTAACTTTTCTTATTGTTAACAAATATTTGGATCGCATTTCAGATTCAACTTTATGTTCGCCAACATCATTCGGTAGTTTTGGCCATTCGCAGGGATTAGATTTAAAAAAATTTGGTCCACTCAACCACTGGGAGCCTTTTACATTCCCCAAAAAATACTTTGGCCTCGTCGCTTCATCGGTAGGGTTGCTTGAACCCGGAACCCATCTCCACTGCTCAACACCTGATGTGTCGAGTATTTCAGAAATACGGTGCGATACAAACTGTTTGTAGACTCGACAGTCCGATTGAATCCAATTTATGTCTTCGAATCGGACCAAAACGTTGTTTCCCTCGGTTTTATGTCATGGCTGGATAGAATTTCGTCTTTCAATCTAACGCCCAGTACCGCGGCCTGCAGTTCGAGTCTGGGAATGGATAAGGGCTTTATTGGCGCACATCTTGACTTACCCGCAACAAATACAGTACAACAAATTCTCCAATAGCCCACCGCAGCGAATGCCATCTCACTTGCATCCACAAAAATATGCAAATCGACGCTTGCTGAAGAATCAGTAAAATACGGCCCATAACATCTAGGGATTTTGACATGTCGCACATTTTCCAGTTCTTTGTACCATTCATACCACTTTACGTATATTTCATCTGGAATTTGAGCATTCCATTCCATTCGGTATCTCCACAGCTCCTGCAACAGTATTTTTGACGTTATCACCATATTCGCTAAGAAGCCGAATGGATCGAATATCGACATTGTCAGGCTGAGTACTTCACTTTTAGTCGGTTTTCTTTCACCGCTCAAAACCTCATTAGGGACTCTTGAAAATTTCAGCACAAAGCAAAATGTGTCGTCAGTGGGTGACCAAAACAGTCCCAGAACCTTCTCAGTTATTGCCTCACTTCTGCATAAATTTGTCAAATTCAAATAATCAACACCAGATTTCTGAACACTAATGGAGCGAACAAATTCCTCAGAATTTGATACAAAACCGTGCAGCTCAAAATTAGCATACGAATGAACAGTTATCACCCTTTCTGTTACAGCCACTGCTTCAGCCACGGTGTCAAAGCTGTCCACGTAGTCATCCACATAATGTCGATCAATAATTGCCCTATAAGCCTTAGAGTCCATTCCCTCATGTATTTTCGCATTAAAATTCTTAACGAACTGGGCAGAGCAGGGTGAACTGGCTGAGCCAAAAATCATGGCTTGCATGACATAAATATCCGGGGGTCTAGAGCTATCACCCTCTCGCCAGAGAAATCTTTGTGCTGGCTGATTCTGATTTCTAATTCGAATGCGATGAAACATCTCTCGGATGTCTGCACATACCCCCACTCTACACTGACGAAATTTAAATAATATTGATAAAAGAGGCTTTGGTTGATATGTATCTGGACCCTTCATTAGTCTTGAATTGAAGGATTCACCCTCCACAGTCGCGGCGGCGTCAAAAACAAGACGTCGTTTACCACCCTTATTCCCATTAGTAACGACAAAATGAGGCAAATACCATGTGCGCTCGTCTTTAATTCTAGCCTCCTCTGGCGATAGTTTCCTTGCATAGCATTTTGATACATATTCGCATATTTTTTCTTTATACCAGGTGGATAAGTCCTGATCTCTTTCCATTTTCGACTCGACTCCCTGAAGACGCTTTAAGGCCATAGAAAAACTGTTTTTGTATTCGAAATCGTTCTGCTTCCATAGAAGTCCAGTTTCATATTGTGGACCCACTTTTACTGTTGTTCTTCTAAGTATCTCTTCGGCTCTTTTATCGTCTTCAGATTTCACTGGCTCAGTAATCTTCGTACCAAAACCTTCTAACGTAAAATATTCGGATACTTGCTGTTGTATATTGTCCAGAATGTAAGCATCTATCACACACACAGTGGCCTCTGTTACTTCTTCGTTTGAGCCGAATAAAATATTTCCCAGCTTCGTCTGGTGTACGGAAAAATTGTCATCTAAATTTATGATGTTGAAGGGTCGTACAAGGCTGGTATGTGATAAACCAATCAATCATCGCAATAATCGTCAACATCGATGTCATTCAAAACAGGGAATTTAATTTTAAATTTTTCAAACTATAGGTCTTGTGGCGGCAACTGTAAATTTTTTGTCGTTCTAACATTTTTCATTAAAAACCCACAGTTATCTTTACCTATGTTGTTTATTTCTAAATTTATTTTTGCCGATGTCTCATTTGAGGTTTTACCTCCAATCCAGCCAAGAGACAAATTACTCTTTGGTCCCTGTAATCCAATATGTTTTGCAACCTTTTCCTCCAAAAGCGATATTTTCGAACCATCATCGATTAATGCAATAACATTCATACAACCCTTTGGGCCTTTTAACTGTACCGGCAGAAATTTAAAAAGAGTTTTTGTATTAAACGATGTGCCAACAATTGTAGTTACAGGATTATGGCCATCAGTGCCATCAATGCCATTAGTGCCATCACTATCATATTGACATTTCACAACATTGTTTTCATTTTTATAAACTTTTTTATCTTCGTGTAATAAACGATTATGAAATTTTGGGCATTTCATTAAATTACATTGGCGACGTGTATTGCATTTTAAAGAGCCGTGACCGGAGTGCAAGCAACTAAAACAAAGATGCTTGGCCCTTACAAACTTCCATCGTTCTGGCGGAGAAATATTCCTAAACTGGGTGCATTTGTTCAAAGGATGAGTCTGCTTACACATTAAGCAATCCTGCTGACGACTGGGCTCTGCCGTTATGGCAAAGGAATACTTCACTTTTTCCCGTTTGTTGTTTACAGTCTCATTCCTAATATCCATTTCAGTCGCTAAAGATATGTACTTGGCAATTTCTCTCAGCCACACGCTGAATTCTCGCACACTTGGATATTGGCCCAAATTGTTAATAGAGTATTTCATCCACTCCTCACGTTTTGTTAGAGGCATCTTGTTTACCAACTCATCCAATAAAGTTGGATTACATAAATGCGGTACTGCGCCAGCATTCTCTAAGAATACTGTTAAGTTCGATACCATTGAACTAAAGTTCACAATTTCATGAATCCTGTTTCCAGTTATAGGTGGAATCGCACGTACTTTCGAGATTTGACTGAGTATCATGATATGAGGTCGTCCATAGTGAAACTCCAACGTGGCTATTACTTGGTTAACGTTTTCAGGATGAATCAAATATGCCTCAACTTTAAGTTTCGCATCGCCTTTTAATGCCTTTTGTAGGCGAGACAAATTCTCCAAATTTGTGTAGCTGTAATACTGTGTGGTTTCTTTATAGGCGACAGAAAACATTGGCCACTGTTCCGGGTGACCATTAAATTCCGGCAAATCGTGCAGCTTCCGTACGGGGCGAAATTCATAAGTGCGTTCTGGATCTACTGAATGAGTGGCGGTGGTATTAGCAGTGTTAACAAATATGGGTGATGTTCGTTGTGGAAATGTTGTGAGCGGTTGTGTCGAATGCGACACAAAATTTTGTACAAGCGGTGATTGTGTATAGTTTTGTATAGACGATGGCGGAATAAAATTATTACCCTGTACGGACTGTGTCGTGTATGTATTTAAATACGGCGATGGTATATATTTACTTGCGTGTATAGAAGACGATGGCAAAGGCAATTGCCCATACTGTGGCGGCATATATATATTTGAATAATAAGGCATACTTACATTAGAATAATCTGATGTCAGCTTTGATGTTTGTTGTTGTATTTGTGGCGTCGAATTAATACTACGGGCAGCTTCAGTTGCTTTTATTGTAGTGTGCAAATTAACTAGTTTTTCATCTAGCAGATGTGGTGAAGACTCAGTTATTGTTGATTATGATGACGGCAAATTGACTTTCTCCATCAACACACGCAATGCTTCTTTGAGACTACGGACTTCGACCTGCAAATCGGCAACTGTTGTTTGTTCGACTATGGTTGTTTCTTCTTCATTCTCGCTAGCAGAGTCGTGTTGATTTTCTTTATCAGACATTGTAGTGCTTTGAGAGCATCTGCTACGTGTCTCCATAGAATGACCACGGTGTTCCATACGATTCGAAATAAAAATAAGCAAGTTAAATAATAAAAATGTTGCGGCTGCAACTTAGTTGCAAAATAATGTTACGGCAGTAACGTTAGAGTTATAATAAAACTTTGGTAAAAATAGTTCGGAGGCTGATTTAGCTGTCAAGTATGTTTTATTATCTAAAAAATAATATTTTTTCTTTACAAAAACACTTAAAAATTATTACAATTTTCTTTGTACTTACTTAACTCTATTCTCACGTGTCTATTCTGGCTTTTTCGTTAATTTCAAACATTGCCAAGGTAGATTACTTTATAAGCGGTTATCAACTACCTGAATACCAGCTACCATCTTCCAAAACCAGAGTAGACACAGAAATAAAATTCAAATGGGTTGCCACATACCCTAGGTGCTTACACCTCAAAAAATTTAAATATAAATAAAATATGTACGTTAAATAAAATTACGTACTTAAATCTGCATTAGTAATAGTAAAATCCCCGATGGTTTTTGCTCTGTAACCAGTGTTATTAGATTTGACGATTTTACGTAATTTTGACGATTTTTTATAACAAATTTCCCAAAATGACGACTGACGATTTTGTTTCCAATATTCCCTATTTTGACGATTTGTTGAAATAAGTATTAAGTAACATAAATATGCCAAAAAGTCCTTGCAGAAAAGAGATTTGATTTCGATAACACAATTTTTAAAAATTTTAATTTAATGACAGCATCAGTTATTTTAAACATGGACTCTGAAATTCTTCCTATACTAAAAAGTTTTTCCAAATCTTGCGTCTAAGTCCCAGTTCACACTAGCCAAGTCTTATTGCTAAGCTTATTACTTTTTCTTTCATCGGCGTTCATTGTGTGGCAAGTCTTAATTTTCAGCTCATATTTTTTATGCATACTTTTGGGTATGCATGTGTGCTTTTTTTAACATTACGAATGACAAAGCAAAACCAAGATCTAAAATTTACTGGAAACAGAAACCATTATGTTTTCAAAAAATTATTACAAGTGTAACTTCGGAATATTACATGTCTTATTTTGAATCTAGTTTAGCTATGTACAGACGGTTGTCAGATCTTACAATATTGCCAGTAAAATGTGCTCAAAATTTCTTACAACCGTGTGAACTGGCAATTTTTGTCAGACGTCGTTGCCAGAAAAATCATTGTCAGTCCATTGCAAGACTAGCAGCTGACAACAAATTGTCAGACATCTTACAATCGTGTGAACACATTGTAAAATTATTGCCAGCTATTTGTCAGACATTTAAATATTGTCAGATGCGCGAAGTTCGTGCATCTGATAATGGCGTCATTGTAAGAGAATTATTTCTATGGGCAACACTGTACACGCTTGATTTTAAAGAAAATATATTTAATAAAATATATGCAGCCAAAATCATTGCAGTTGCTTCTTTATGGTCCATAATAATTAATATTTTCACTTTTTACATTTAACACCACCACAAACGATTGATATTTAACAATTTCTAACAAGCGCTTTGAGTCTGGCAACGCATAATAATGTCTGGCAATTTTTGCATATGACAACCGTGTGAACTTACAATTTTTTTGCTGACGATTTTGTCAGCTGATTTTATTGTCATACAATCATCTAGCAATAAATTGTAAGATTTCCTGACAAATTTGATACAACCGTGTGAACTGTCAATCTACCATACACTTGCAATTTTTGATTGTCAGTACAATGTCAGCACATTGCCAGATCTAACAATATTGTAAGATCTGACAACCGTGTGTACATAGCTTTTTATTTAGAAATTGTTACATATTATTATATGATCAGAATTTTTTGCTTTAATTTTACCCTATAGTTTTTATCTTTGACAATAAAGTCGATGAATTGTTTTTTGTTACATAAAATAGTCTTTGATTTCTAATATGGTGTATTGTTGTTCAATAAAACGGATAATTCTTTTATGACGATTTTTTGACGATTCTTTTTGAAAATTTTGACGATTTTATTTTTAAAATTTGATGATTTTTAGAAAAAATTGTCTAACAACACTCTGTAACGCCTGTTGTTTACAGCCTCTAGTACTTTCCAGTTCTGGGTATGACATTTTCTTCACCGTTACCCTACGTCTCGACATATGTTACAGCAGTTGTCAAAATTATATTATTGCTAGTGGAGACAGCTCATTGCAGGAACTTGCAATATATGTTGCAATAATTGTCAACGTATTTTCGTTAACAATTATTGCAAGCGTGAAACGTCAAACTCGGTGTTAATTTATGTTCGACTTTTCTGTACTACATTTGACATTTATATAATACTAGCTGCCTGCTCCGGGTTCGCACGGGTATAAAATATATAGCCTATGTTATTCAATGAAATAATTATTAAAATCGATCCAGTATTCTTGATTTATTCATTACTGCCTGTGGCCCGCACGCATTAAATTTAGGGTAAAACAATTCTTCTTTCGCTAAACCATGAAGATTTCCTGCTATCTTTGGAATATCTAAATTCATACACTACATTTTTACTCATTTACTTTTTACGTTTTTACCTATTTATTTTATTTTTACTACAATTAACATATTACAACGTTAATAGCTTTCTTGTCATTAGACAATACAAACATGTTTTCTCTAGAGGTTACTCTTGAAAGAGCGACACACAGTTGGCCATGTGAAAAGCAGTCAACGCTTAAATCTAAGCCTGCAACGTTGAAGGTTTGACCCTGCGATTTATTAATGGTCATTGCAAAAGATGTATTTACTGGAAAGTGTAAACGTTTAAATTGGAAGGGTAAATCCGATGGTATCAGAGCGATTCGGGGAATCAATACATCTTCTCCGGTAACACATCCTGTGAGTATTGTGCACTCTATTATGAAAGTTTTCAGTGATTTTACCAACAAACGCGTGCCATTGCAAAGTTTAAGTGGATTCAGGTTTCTTAATAAAATAACAGGACAACCTACTTTCAACACCATTTTGTGAGGAGGGAGTCCAGATGGATTCAGAGTTTAGAAATTCTGTAGGAAAATAAACAACTTCTTCGAAATCGAGAACAGTATTAACCGAGTAGTTTATTTTCGACGGCGCATCAATCTTTGAACGAATCAATTTATTTACCTTATGTACTTGTTCGTTAGTTGGTGACAGAATCTCTCATTCTTTAAACCAAGATATTGTCTTATAACTTGTGTTATCAATGCCAAGTTAGACATTGTTGACTAACTCTTGGATGTTGTCTATCAAAACACAAAGGTTTTCTAGATTAATCCTTCCCTCACTTTGTGTTAACTCTCCATTGCCAACTTTCACGGAAATCTCCTGAGAACAGAATTGTACATCCACCCAGAGGTGAATTTTTGTTGCGCAAATCGCGCATTGTCCTATCCAATGCTTTCATAGACGTCTTGTTTGACATGGTAGCTTCGTCCCAGACTATTAATGGGCAGTCACACATCAATTTTCCTGTATTGCTCTGCTTAGAAATACTACAAACGCTGTTATTGTCATCGGTGGCGATATTCAGCGGGAGTTGAATGTAGAGTGGGCGGTTCGGCCTCCTTCCAAAAGCGTAGAGGCAATGCCGGATAACGCAACTGTTAATGCAATTTTTCCGATAGATCTCACCTTTTTTAAAGCTTAGCTGTGCAAAGGATGTAGGGCCTTTTACAATATGCAGTAATATTCTATATGAAATCAACATTGTATTTAAGGTATTTAATTAGATAAGGATTAATGTACTGGTTAAAATCGCTTCGAAAATTAGCCATTATTTCTCGTAAAAAGTAAATGACAAAATAGTTCTGGCAAAAAAAACTGACTTCAATACTAAGAATCAATCCAAAAGATTAAGAAATGAATTTTAAAAATCAGTACATAAATAGAGAAGTTATGTAATCATCAATAAATTTTTTTTGGTGGGGGGCTCAAAATATCCCAACGAAATTTGTTCTAACTTTAAGCAAAATTCTTTCAAACCAAAAAAGAATTTTGAAATCGATTCACAAATAGCAGAGTTATGGAATAGGGGAGGAAAATTTACCTGCAGATTAAAAAAAAAATTATCGGACCTAACTGAAGGCAAACCCTTTCAAACAAAAAAAGAATTTCGAAAATCGGTTTAAAAATGACCGAGTTAGGCGTGTACGAACATTAAAAAAAAGTAAACAAAAAATACACACGAATTGATAACCTCCTTCTTTATTGAAGTCGGTTAAAAATGTTATTGTGCGATATCCATAAGAGATAGACATATACCATAGCGGAGTTTTCTGTAGACCTTTTCAATGTGTACAATACTTAGCACATTATTTGGATAAATCTCGTAGGGTTCAGCCTGTGTTTGCAATGTAAGCGGAAAACAAATGTAATTATTTACGACATCACATTAGAAACCTCAAAAATAACAGTATTTCCCCCTATTTAATGGATGTTATTGTACATATAAACCTTCCTCTTCAATCACTCTATCTATTAAAAAAACCGCATCAAAATCCGTTGCGTAGTTTTAAAAATTTAAGCATACATGGGGATATAGGGACAGAAAAAGCGACTTTGTTTTATACTATGTAATGATTAGTGAAATTGGGAAAATATACATATGAATGTATAATAAAATAGGAAAAAAGTCTCTTAAAACGTGTGTACTAAAATAATTTGTATTGTTATAAATTTATAAACATAAAAATTCGTTCGATTAACCAGATATTTACAAGTGAATTGTAGTTTTGTTCTGCACCTTTCCTGTTGACTTTTCCAATATTTTGAGCTACGATTTCCCATACCCTTAACATAAGTAAAGAAATAAGCAATATTGTTCTGTTATTCTGCCGGCGTTATTGCTATATTGCCAACATAGTTATTGCTAGTCGAGAAGGGGGGTTAAGCCTCAAGGAAAATTCCGGCCCGGCTGATTATCAGCTGGTGATGCCAAATTGAGCAATTTGAACCAAAATGTCCGAATTTGCTTAGAAATCTTCTGATAGATTGGTTTTGTTTGCGATGCGAAAGCTAAGTGCGATGAGATGCCAATTTGGTACTATCTATTACTTTCGCAAACCCTTTCGAAAATTGTTTGAAAAAGTGGCAACACGGATATTGCAAGAAAATATGGCAAAGGCTGGCAGTACTGAAATTTCAAAATATGTAAAAAAACGACATTAAAAAAAACAAAATTTAAGAAAAAGTGAAGTTTAACAGTTTTTAATTGAAAATAAAGTAAAGGATTCTGTAGCGTTATGCCTTTATGAAGATAACGACCATGTAGAACGAGTTGCAAGACGAGTCTTAAGAGATAGGTCCGATATACTTTCCTTAAATGGCCGCAGGTTAGAAAAATCTATAGCGGAATATGTTGTTAAATACATTTTGCTTTATTTTAGCTTTGTACAAAATTTGTGTTTGAGTAAGGAAGTGTTTCTGTATGTTCTAAACGCTATTCAATACGAGCTAAAAATTTCAAGGAGATCGACAGCAATTCCAACTATTGTAAAACTAGCCGCTGGCTTAAAATTAGAATTTAGGTCGTCTGTCAATTTGTCCACAAATTATTTGCAGCTTGTTTGCCATTTGCTGACTGCAACTGTCCCTTTACCAAGTTGTTATCAAGGCGAATACATACTAGGTGGTCGCAAGGGATCAGGTGACTATTTTCGCCGCTTGTAATTTGAATATACATACGTTGGATGTCAACACACATTTTTCAGTACATTTTTTTGACATTTAAAGTATGAATTTCTCAAAGCGAATTCAGCTGAGTATACCTTATATGTATTTGCCTTGGTCGTTATGTTTTACCATGAAATCCACTGAAATTTCAAACTGCTGTTGCTGTTGTTTGTAATTTTTTGGCCTTTTCCCTAAAAATTACGATTTAAAAATAAATATTGTTTTCAACATACTTACACGTTTTTCTCACTTTGCGTTTGGTATTTAGCTATCGCAAGATATTTGCGTTTATCGTGCGATTTTGAAAGACGCTTTCGCATTACAGATGCGAAAGGGAAAATAAGAGATGCGAGAGGTAAATGCACAAACGCATTAGAGAGTACCAATCGTTCGATTTCGTACCATTTTTCTTTCGCATCGTAATAGAGAGTAACCCCCCTGATACTGAATTCGTCTTGGCTAAACCTAAACTGCAATACGAAAGGTAATGGTTAAAAGTCAGAACTACGGATATTGTCGTTTTGGTTTAACATAGAGAAGAAAATCTCCTACTTAGAACTGGAAAGGACTTGAGGCTGTAGAAAAAATTATATATTCATTAAAAAAATATCATCATTGTGTAAAATTATACGAACTGTTCAATAAAATAATCAATTAATGAGAATTTTTCAATATTTTATTTATAGAAAACATAAGAACAATTAATTATAATCCATTAACTAAAAACAAAAAATGATTAACATTTTATGCATTCGCAGAATAAAATTCCACTTTTTGGTGTTTTTGTCACAAAAAAAATTAAAGAATTAATTAAGAGAAGATTTTTTAGGAACTATTTACTATTTTCAATTCAATTTAAAAAATAACAAATGAAATGGTGAAGGAGATCAATACACACAAATACACATAAATACCATGTAATAATTCTAATTTATATATTCGTTAATCATTGAATATACTAATGTTCAAACAGAGCTCTCAATTTGGGTTTTCTGCTGCATTGTCAAATTGGCTTCATTTACTCTGCTAGCTAGTAACTCAAAAACCTGTGATGTTGTATCAGTTTTTATTGAAGTTGCTAAAATTCCAATCGATGTTGATGCTGCATCTAGGAAGTCTCGCATCTTTTCTTGCATCTGCTGTACGCTTTTTTTAAGTGTCCAATATCCAATAGCTTATAATGGCGTATTTGACACTTAAGTTCTCACATGACGATATGTCTATTGTTGTGTCTAATGAATCTATGGAAACGTTTCATATAGTTCTGAAATAAAACCACATATGTAGTAATTTTTTAACTTTAGTAATTTCTAAATATATTTTTTATACATCTATCTCAAAATCTTAAAGTTCGAATCATTTTTCTGTAAGAAAAACACTAAGCTTCGCAACACTTTTTTCTACCAAAAAAGTGACAGCTTCTGACCTTTAATTTTAACAAAAGTCATACCATCGGTCTTCTTTTTGAACTATGGAAAATCCTATAATAGATCTTTAGTTTGATCTATAAAATGACCTGGGTAGGATTGGTCTTTCATTTGAACTAAAAATCACTTACGAATTGTCTTAAATTTTAAATAAAATGACATACAAATATAATTTAACTTTTAACAATAAAATGATTTCAGTTAAAGTAAATTATTTTAGATGACAGATAAAAATACCTACGGTTTTTCCTTAACTTAAACTATTTAAAGACTTAATTTGCGTTAAAAACACGATTTGGTTGGTATTTCACTTGTTGTAGTGCAGATATAATTTGAAGGATTGAAAGTCTTATGCTATGTTTAGACGACGAGTTGAATCACCTGCTTCGCTCTCTGAATCATGTTTATGAATCATGCTGTTTAGACTACTCATTCGTGCTTCGTGTGCAGCGTGCCAATTTAGTGCTTTTCGTACTATATTTAGAGTTTTTTAATTCATAACAGTGCGGAATTTTTCAAATTGTTGCTTTAAAAAGAAATTAGTGCCTTTTTTTGGTGCTTTTCACCTTTGATTTTAGTGCGTTTTACAAATCTACTAAATATTAATTTGTTAAAGTGTGGTGGCTTTATTTTCACTTTCAAAAACTATCTGCTTTCACCCCTTTTAGACATGCAAAGTTTCCTTTGCAGAATGTTAATTCAGCTTTGTGAAATATGAAGGAAGAAAAACTTTATCTTTCATAGTGAGAAAAAATAATATATTTCTAGCAATTACAGATGATACCATACACGTTATAAAATAACTTAATTACAATAATCTAATTACTAACCACTGAGGGAAGCAATGTATTGCTTTCTTGATAACGAAAGCTTTCAAAAATGCTTCTGAAAAGTACTAACGTAAGGCTCTCTAACAAAGTGGACAAAAGTAAAAAAAATTACATCAGTAACTTTTGCATCTGAGTACACAAAAACTACACATTATTGCTTCTGTAAAACGAATTAGTAAAGCAAAAAATGAACGGCTTTTTGGAAACTGAATGCATTGCTTCTAGCTGGCTTACAAAAACTCTTCTGGGAAGCGGTAATTTTTGCTGGGATGGTGAAATTGAAGAAATAGAACGAAGTATCAGAAATTTAAGGATACATAAATGGAAAAATTTGCTCAAAACTGATAAATTTTGGATTGAAGTTTATAATTATAGAAATTCAACTAATCATAATCCTAATCTAATACTGTCAATATTTTCTCTAAGACTATTAACATTACACTGTTCAAATGTTGTAGTAGAAATGACTTTTAGCGCTTATAAATATTTTAAAAGTAAGTTAGAAATATAATAATGATTTTATAAATCAAATTGTTTCATTCATATAAAATACGGTCTAAAAAGAAAAGGCTTATGTTGTTCAGAATGTAACATACTGAACCATGTTCATGTAAAAATTAATTCAGACGAAACACCTAAAAATCTAATTGATTTATTAAAATAGTTTTATGGCCAGAGGAAAAAGATGAAACTGCATTTCTTGAAACGAGGAGTATAATTCTCGTTGATCATCTTTTGTTAAAATAGTACACCATAATTGGAGTGTCTTCCCAAATGAACTTCAATTATTTTCCTACTCATATTCTACTTATAAGCAAAATCGAAATATGGCTCGATATAATTGAAATTATTACAAAAACCTATGAAATATAGTAAATTTAAAATTTCAGTTAACTTAAATTTCTAATTTTTACTAATTCAATATATTTCTATTTAGCCATATGGGCTTTCTCTGTATTGCAAATAAATAGATAAATATAAAAAAACAAATAAAAATATATTTATGTACATACATACATATGTACATATATACGAGTACTTATTTCATTTAGTGCTTTTTTATGAACACACAGTGGTTTTTGCTCTGAAAAAGTTGGCATCACTGTTCGCGTGGCATTTTTTTATATATATTCACACAAACATACGTATCATACGCACGTATATACATGCATACACATAAGCATACATACCATGATACAATTATAACAGGTACATGCACAAGCCCAGCCTGTTACTGTATACATTGCAGATAAATGTCAAACTTTGTTTACAAGCTGCAAAAATGTTAGTGTATGTGTGTGAATAAAATGTTTATAGTGTTGCCAATGAATTTACACAAGGCTGTGTCTGCAATTAAACATTGAAGAAAATTACACTACACATCTTTTGTGTAGGTTAAAATTAAAAGAAAAATAAATACAAATAGAACCCAAAGTAGAATTTCACAGACATTATACAAGAATTTAATTCCATGGCCTACACATGTGAGTAGAAATTACACACTATTTAACTACACACAGAATGGCAACACTGAATAACTATAATCATGCAGGAATGCCGCGTCTGCAATTGTACTTTAGTTGCCCTGTAATTGCAATTCTTTATAAACAAAAGACATTTGTTTCTGACAATTTATCGTTTGTTTATAACAACAAATACAACAAAATTCCAATTTTTGTAGTCGTGCATGTACCTAGTATAATTGTATCATGATACATACTTTACATAAATTCCACTCATGCGAAATCTTGTTTTTGAAGGCATCTCTATATTTTCTTCTTATTTTTCCTTTTTATGTTATTCATAACCAGGGAAACCACAAATATGCTCTAAAAAAAGTGTTTTATGCGCATTCAATATGCAGTAAAAACTTGTAAATATGCGCTTAAAAGTCAAAAAATATACTCTTAAAAATATAATAAATTGGTTTATTTGTAAATGAAAATATATTTTTTAATCAAAAATTCAACAACATTTGCATATAAAATAAAAAAAAAATAAATAACAAAAAAAACTGAAACATAATTAACAAAGAATAACTGGGTTTGAAGTTCAGGTTAAAACAAAATTACTATAAAAATTTTTACTAAAACAAATTAATTTTTATAGGATGCATAAGAATTTAACTTTAATTTCAAAGGATCACGATATCAGAATTAAGGCTTTGGAACTGTATTTTGGATAAATAAGACAAGATTTTAATTTATAATTTTTATTGCAATAAATAACAAAATATTGACCTAGAATTTCAAATAAAAATCTTTTCTGCCCGTCTTAATGAACTTTCATACATTTACAATGTTCCTTCAAGGTCTTTTCGGGGCAGAGTAAATCACACACAGCTAAATCACACATAGCTAAATTTGTATTGCAACTAACGTCCGTAAAACTGCGTTATATATAAAAAAAATTATACACTACATGGAAAATTGGAACAGAGATTTAGATGGCGAAAATTAAAAATAATTTGTAAGCATATTAACCCAGATAGCACCGGAAAAAAATTTTATTTAAAACTTAAATTTTTATTTGAAAAATGAAATTTTAATGCGTTGCTAAAAAAAAAATCATAAAATTTTTTTTTTCGGAATGGAGAGTTTTTTGTAAAGGATGGTGGTGCCAAGCGGGTTGAAATAAAATAAATTCTATAAAGTATGAAAATATGCCCTAAAAGCGTAAATTATGCTCTAAAAATTCGAAAATATGCTAAAAATATGCGTGTAAAACTGATATATGCATAAACATGCTTTAAAGGGTAAAATATGCAAAAATATGCACTAACAAATCGATGCCAAAATTCATTATAAGTTCTGAAACGGATAAATATCTTGTCCCCGCATTAATACGTGATACAAGAAAAAACATGCAATTGCATATTTGCGGTTTCCCTGTTCATAACTTAATTAAATTTATTTATATTAAACTCACATCTATGTTTTTTGGTTTGTTTTTATTTGTTTACAAACACACACATACACATATACCTATTTTGTTTTAATAGCTAGTTAGATAAAGTGGCGATTAACTGCGATAAAAGTTAGAGAAGATACCAATTTTACGTGCTTCGCAAGTAGATTCATATTGAATCTACTTGATTCGCTCCCATAATTTTGTATGGCGAAGCAAGTGGATTCGGTCATGATTGGGGCGTGAAGCATGAATAGAGAGCGAAGCACGTACCGTCTAAACATAGTATTAATATTGTGCTTAAGTTCTTTCTTAAAAGGTGTAAAATTTTAATTAAGTCCTAGGGATCCTATTTTAATTAATATTGTTACGGAAATGGCCGTCGGGTTAATATAAGTGTTACGCAAGAATATTCGAACAGGGCCAATATAAAGAAACATCCAGAAGTATTTAAATAGATAACTAAACGTACACTCGTATTCACATACAAGCACTATAGCAAACAACTATATACACATGCGTAGCACATACATACGTGATTAAACGTAAACAACCAACAACAACTACAAGCTTCTGCTTGTTATAAAGATAGACATAGCTTACATACATACATGCCTGGCAATTCTAGCGAAAGGCAAAAATAAAGTAAACAACCACTTAATGATGTATGCATATACACACGTATGTACATAGTTACCACATGAAATTAATTACGCGCTTTGTAAACAACATTGAAGATAATGATGATTCGGTCTAGACTTTGCATGAAAATGCTAGTGGTTGTTGTGCGAAGTATAAAAAGGGGTGACGTATCCAACAGCAGTTCAGTCGCGATCAAAAGTTAGTTGGGAATAAGTCAGTTGCGAAGAAGCTCAGTTGCGAATAAGTGCAGTTGCTAATAAGAAGTCTGTTGTTAATCAAGTGAGTCATTGACAATTAAGTTGTGCGCAGTCCGTGATTTGTGATACAACAGTGAGTTGATATTTGAGTCTGTGCTTTACAATACGTGAGTCGGAGATTGAAGAGACTATAGTACAGCATCTATAGTGGAGTTAAAGTCTGTCGTGACTTGAGTTTATTGTGGAGTCCCTTGAGTAAAGAGAAAAGGGAGCAGTAGAAGCTGATAAACGTATAAGTGAAGCCAGCGAGTCCTGATTAGTGTATCAACTGTGGGAGACTGCCATAGAGTTGTTATTGGTGTATCAACTGGAAGTGTCGGCAGAGTGAGTCTTGTGTGTGACGAGCAACAGAGAAAGCAGAATTGTGTCAACACTAGCGCAGCCAGAGGTCCACAATTACTGCATTTTTTATCACTTTGATCTTTTGGTTTATTGCAACTAGCAGTGCCGTGTAATTCGCCGCACACAACACAAACAGTAGGTAATTTGCAGTAAGTATTAGTATGTCCATATTCTTGACAATTATGGCACTGTACAGGACCTGAACGCTTATGTGGCTCTTCAACTGTGATTTTTCGGTACAAGAGGTATTTTAAATTATAAATTGGATGCGTCTAATTTTTTTTTTCAATTTTATATCATTAGGCTCAAGTTCAACACGAAATAGGGGTTGGGGAATCTTTTCTCTATTTATTATATTGGACACATTTTTTACCTTGAACCCCTGGAGGACGAGTGCATCTTTTATTTCTTCGGGGACAACATAAGAATCTATGCCCTTCAATACGATCTGCATGCCTTTAGCGCTCTTAAGCTGGTATGTGTAGAAGCTTGTTTTACTTTTTTCAAATTCAGCAACCATTTTGCGGAAATCTTTTTCGTCATAAATTTGGATTTTAGTTTCATCGATGTTGCCACGTTTTATTGGAACAATGTGAAATTTATTCTCACCAATGACCGAAATTAATTTTTTAATAAGGGCATTTGAATTTTTTTTGTCTCAAATAGATTGGTGGCGGCTTGGATGTTTTGTTCGAGGATACCTTGGGTTTGTCGTTGTCATCTTGAAAAATTTTAAAGCGGTTTTGGCGATTAGTTGAGGCTGCGCTGTTATCCCTAGACACTTTTGGAGCAGATGAGATTTTTGAAGAATTCGGGCTTCGCCCACGCTTTACTATGGTTATATATCTGTCCATTCCAACTTGTACCTTGAGTTTCGAGCCGGTGTTATCTGTAGTGATAACTTTGTTAAGTGATGAACACGAGCCTGAAGGGGATGATATTACTGACTTATATGAAGAAGTACTGGGCAACTGTAATGTTAATGCATCATTACTATTTGGCATTGGACAAAGCGAAGTTGATCGCTGACGAAAAATTGGCGTTGCCGTTAACAAAAGATTTTCATCAGATTTATTTTATATATTTTTTTCATTCAGAGTTTCAGAACTCACAGTAAAATAAGCATTTCTGCCGTTAGAACTCACTTCAAATTCTTTTGTATTTGAGGAATTCATACAAAGAATTCCTCAAGGGTTATTCGTTTGTGTTTTTTTTTTATTTCGGTATTTTTTGTTTTTGTTATTTATGATTGTTTATTTGACTTTGAGGTATTCCTCAATATCACTTTGTTTAAGTTTTTTTCGGATTTTTTGTTTTTGTTATTTCTACTATGTAAAAAATATTAGCAATGCATAAAGCTTATTTATTAAAGACAGTATGTATGTACCTATTACGAATAATATGTACTACTAATATTTTTTTTTATAATTTTTGTTTGTTTGGTAAGTAAGCAAAATTCCGCTATTCGACTGTTCGCTATGAAGGTACCACGAGAACTGAAATAACATAAATTTAAAAATATTTCTCCACGGCAGCTACCACTAACAAAATTTGCAACGTTTAGCACTTCTCACAATTTTTGAATAGTTTTTTTTCATATTTTTAAATTTGTTTTCACAGAATTTTTTTTGATAAAATATTTTTCATATTGCAATTTTTTAACATTGTCTTTTAATTTCTCTTTCGTAAAAAATTTTTGAAGTTTCGGATGAACTTTAGTTTAAAAAAAAATAGCTCAGCTGCATTTCTGCTACTACTATGTGAATGTGCCTTGGGAATAAGTGTATTCTAAAATCAATTTGACGAAGACTTTTGAAGTTATTATAAATTTTTTTTTTGTCAAGGAACAAACGAATCACTCGGGCTTAGTCAAGTTGGCAGTAATCGACAAGTATTTATGAGGTTAAGAGCTGATTATATTTTGAACTCGATGGGCTTACCAAATTTCGTTGTTATTAAATTATGCTGTAAAAACATTCTTTCGGCTGCAGCTGAAATATGTGACAAAGGCAATAAATTTTGAACGAAATAAAAAAGGTGTCAAAAGTATTGTGCAGCAAACGCAATATAAATAACAAAGTTAAATATAAAAAAGTGATTTGCAAGTTTATCAAGTTATATACAAAAATATTCATAGCAAAAATTTAACCGAAATGAAAAAAAAAATATTGGACATTGGAACAATTTTTTACAAATTTTTGGTTATAATTAACGGCACCTCTATTCACATCAGAATTGTCTCGTTTCAGGCCGATTTTTATATAAAGCAAAGTGTTAACCAAGTCTAGGGACATTCTGTTACGTAGTTTAGACTAAACTATAGTCATAGAGGTAAAAGCGCATTCAACTTCTTCGTTTAAATATGGAATTGACAGAAGTTTGAGGCTAATGCAATTTTTGATAATGCCTGAAACGCTATTAGATTTTACTTCTGCCCAAAACTCGATAGTGGACTGAATACTTGTATTATGTCTTCTTTGTTATATGGCAAAGCACTGCTTACAATAATTATACTTAAAATGTTAAAGTTTGAGAGTAATATGACGCTTATTTCTTCAACCAAGTCTTGTACAATCTTATTAGAATTTTTTTTAAAGCTCTATTGAACTTCAGAGCTTATGTTTTTTCAATGATAGACTTCCTCGAAAAAGAAATAGATAAGGAAATTTCTCTTTGAATTTTTGGTTTAGTGCCACCGCTCGAAACAAAAAGCACCGAAAATTAATTTAAAAAAGCACTGAGCACTAACTTCAAAATTTTTCGCGTCGAAAATTTCAAAAAGCACTAAAAACGGTGCGAAAAGCACCGAGTTGACAACGCTGGTTATTGGTGTATCAACTGCGAGTGTCAGCAGAGTGAGTCTTGTGTGTGACGAGCAGCAGAGAAAGCAGAATTGCGTCAATACTAGCGGAGCCGGTTGTCTGAGACGTGCGTATACAACAGCGAGGAAGGCGTAGTGGTAACCAGTTGAGAATATTTGAATAATCTTTGTGTTTGTATTTAAGCTCTTGAATTGGATTAGTATAAGTGGTATTTATAGTAAATAAAGATTGTATCATTCTTAACCCTAATTAGTACACTGGGGTCTTTTATTTATTGCAAATCTTCGAATCTACGGAAAAGCGTTTTTAAAGAGAATAAAAACGTAACAATATATTTGCATAAGAAAAGCTTAATTCTTATGCAAATATATTTCTCCTTATACAATTTTCCAATAAAGAATCTCTTGCAATTCTTACCTATTTTCCCACTACTTATATTTGAAGAACGACTAATGTAATACACTTTAGAAGTCTTGCCATGCTTTAATACGTCAGTACGTAAGGAGTATATGTATATATGTATATGTTTATTAGAAATTATTAAAATAAAACAATGTTCTTCAACTTACTGGCATGCCGATGGAACTTCGTCTAAAAACTTTAAGCTTTCCGCATACCTATATGGTTTGTGTAATAAAGCTGCTTCCACTTTTTATACGTATCCCGTAAATTACGGAATTTCTTTTTTGCTTCCTCAGCTAAAATTAAATAAAGTCGGACAAAAACGAAAAGAAAACTGAAATTCATTTACCTGGTATGCCAATATCTTTGCCAATTTTGCAACACTAATCTTCTTTATACTGGAAGTTTTTGCAACTTCCCGACTGCAAATTATAGAGACGGTCATACTTCCTTACTTCTTCGATGATTCTTTCGTTATTATCCATTTTTTCTTCTTCTGTTTGTACATTTTTTAAACTTTTATAGTTTATGACAACAATTTCAAAATTATGTTTTTTGCTTAATATAATGTTGTGAACACGTGGTTTTTTACTTTAAAATCATATGAAAACCCGCACCGCAATAATTTATCGTTACATTGTGTTCAGACTCAGAACCAACAAATTTCCGGTACAGAGGTTCGTGTACTACGCACTCTGCATCTTCGTCCCTGCTTCTATAAACTTCGTCTGTCTGTCTTTCAATTGCTCAAATGTAAAATGCACATGTCAGTTAATTTGCTTATTTTTTGTTCTACTTAATATGGTGTTCATACATGCGTTTTCAATTGAAACAATATTCAGTTAATTGACAATTTATTTTTAGTGTTCATACACACTCAATATTGCTACGACAATTAGCATTTGACAACTGAAAAAAAATATTGTTTACATTTTTACTTTGTATGTTTTGGTATTTATCACACAAAATGGAAAGACATTTTGTTTTAAAAAATCTTTTCTTTTATACAATAGAAAGATAGAACTTTTTTAAACAGTGCGTTCCAGTTTTGATTCCAAATTAAACATTCTTAAAAAAAAGAAGAAAAATTTTTAAATCCTGCAGAGTTTGAGGAAGCAGCAGCTCTTGCTTTTTTTAATATTAGAGGAATGTTCATGTCGAAGGACTTTATGGAAATTGGTAAGTAAAACTAGAGAATTTTGTTTAAATCCGTTATTGCAATTCCGGCTACAGAAATACCCCAGCTGGTTGAGCTCATCAGCCATTTCAGCATAAACGTGTGCGTTTTTCCTTTGCCCACGAAGACCATCCGATTTGCTGGGCCATATATCCAACAGTGCTGCTTCGCTGGCCTCATTCCACAGAATCCTCTTCTTCTTTGATTTCACACCTGTTGGAAAAAAGTTATTAACAATAAATAATTTGCTAATAAATTTTATATTAATAAATTTCTCACCCTCAATTTGTTTCTCCATTTTTTTGTTTGTTTTTTTTGACGTTTGATGAGTCAAATTTCAACAAAGTGTGTTCAAAAAGTACTGTTGTTGTAAAAGCATGTTCAGTTAGTATTGCTTTTTTTACTAAACACACTTTTGACAGTGTTGCATTATAAATTTTACTCATTATTAAAACAATTATCTCTTAATTGGCAATAAGTAAATTGTAATTTTTGTATGAAAATTTTGTCTCAATAAAGGACTTAATTGTTATAATTTGAATATTGCTACATGTATGAACACCATATAAGACAAACTGCTTTGGTTTGTTACTATTAATTATTTCTATATTTATTATTTGAATAGGCTAAAGTTTATATCGCTTTATATGCCACATTACATGTGATAATTATTAATTAACAAGTAACACCAAAGTTTGTTGTAAATATTCTGACAAACACATAGTCATGTTTGGATTCTACAAAATTGTTTATTAGTTATGTATGAAACTGTTTAACTTAATAAATACGTGTCTAAATAAAAGAGATTTTACATAGTAATTACTGGTTACACTTTTTTGGGCACAGATGTAAACTCAGCCTTTTAATAATATAAAATTTAATGTGCATGTACATATGCATGTATATATTCTATTGCATTCAAAAATTAAATCGATAAAATCGATTAATGTTAAGATACTTGCGAATGAATTCCATAAAGCATACCATATTTAAATATTTCTTAAATTTTTTTATTCTGTTTTGTTTTCAAATCCAACTGTTTTATATAAATTCGTTAATTCTTAATTGATGTAAGAAATATGTGTGTATATTTTTATATGCTTTGTAAAAAATTTTAATTTGTTATAATAAATATATTATTTAAAGTAGCAATATTTAAAATTTTTTTTTGTACCGCGAACCAAGGCGAATTGACACAAGGTGGTCTCAATTTGCAACTCTGTGTATTCGCCTTGTATATTTGTTAGTGTAAAATTTCCTCCTGTCAGGATATTTCCTAACGTTTTGGTTGATTAGACAGCAGATGAGCTATGTCAGCTGGTGAATTAAGACCACCTTATGTAGGCTCGCCTTGTGTTCTTCAATGTATCTTGAGGTGGCGAGCAGGGGAACAAGGCGAATTCAGTATCAGGTGACCTTATCGCTACAACAATTTTACAACACAAAAACCAACACGTAGTTTGCTATGCTACAAAACCAATCTGTCAGAAGATTTCTAAGCAAATTTTGACGTTTTGTTTCAAAATGCTCAATTTGGTAGCAACAGCTGATAATCAGCTGGGCTGATAAGGTCACCTGATACTGAATTCGCCTTGCAGGGGAACAAGTCGTGGCAAAACCAAGCCGAATTCAGTGATTTGTAATTTTAAGGAAAGTGCATAAAAAGAACACGAAAAAAACAATATTTTTCAATGACTAAAACTCTCATTACAAATTTTTTTGTGTTTAGGATAACATTGATTTGTAACTTAATAAAAGGTGCATAAAAACAACATCAACAACATTGTGCAGGCATTTTGGTAAAAATTTTGTTTTCATGAAAAGTTAAATAACTCAGTCAATTGCTTATCTATTTTTAACCCCAAATATGCATTGTAATCGTAACTAAATGTACTTTTTGAATAAATTCAATAGTATTATAGTTTCTTAATAAAATGTTATAATGTTAATAAAATAATGTATAAAAACGTCACCAGAGTTGAAAATATTTTGAAAAATCTACAAAATTTGTGTTTGCTGGACAATAACACCAAAATTTCTCAAGTTTTCTTAAATATATTATATATCATTCGAAAGATCTCAGTTTCTTCTTTCCAAATCTAGTAAGAAATTGAAAATCGGATCATTATCAACAAAGTTACAGCCACATATTTTCCATTCCATTTTATTCATTCGAAAGTGTCAAGGCGAATTCAGTATCAGGTGATCTTATCAGCCCGGCTGATTATCAGCTGTTGATACCAAATTGAGCATTTTGAACCAATATGTCAAAATTTGCTTAGAAGTCTTCTGACAGATTGGTTTTGTAGCATAACAAACTACGTGTTGTTTTTTGTGTTGTAAAATTGTTGTAGGAAAGAGTTCACCTGATACAAATTCGCCTTGGGCAAAACTATCTGCGGCGGCGGCGCAATAGTTTTGTGACCGGCGGTGGCGTGCCAAGAGAAATTTCGGCTGCTCAAATAAGCATATGAAATTTTAAAGAGAAAATAAAAATTGAAACTGAAAATCAATTTTCAAAATTGTCTCCGAAATTTGTCTTTTTGACGGCAGGTTTTGAGACGATACAGTCGGCGGCGGTTTGATGTACAGAAAAATAATCGGCGGCGGCTTGATGTACAGAAAAATAATCGGCGGCGGCGCGCCGTCGGCTTCGAGCCAGTCGACTTGTTTCTCTGGTACAGCCATCCCTAAACAAGGGCGGAAGGCGGAACGTTTTTTTCCGCCGAGCCTTAACGCTGAAATGCCATACCTAACCCAACGTCTCGACTAGCAATAAATATGTCGACATATATTGCAGCAGTTGTCAAAATTATATTATTGCTAGTGGAGACAGCTCATTGCAGGAACTTGCAATATATGTTGCAATAATTGTCAACGCATTTTCGTTAACAATTATTGCAAGCGTGAAACGTCAAACTCGGTGTTAATTTATGTTCGACTTTTCTGTATTACATTTGACATTTATATAATATTAGTGAAATTGGGAAAATATACATATGAATGCATAATAAAATAGGAAAATAGTCTCTTAAAAACGTGTGTAGTAAAATAATTTGTATTGTTATAAATTTATAAACATAAAAATTCGTTCGATTAAGCAGATGTTTACAAGTGAATTATTTTTGTTCTGCACCTTTCCTGTTGAGTTTTACCATATTGTGAGCTACAATTTCCCATAGCCTTAACATAAGTAAAGCAATCAGCAATATTGCTCTGTTATTCTGCCGGCGTTATTGCTATATTGCCAACATATTTATTGCTAGTCGAGAAGGGGGGTAAACAAAAGCGGCAACGTTATGTCAAAACGATAAAACAGGGTTATCAAACCAATAAATAAAACTATCCTGATTATTTTAACACCTGGACAGACGATATTGTTGTTTGTGATTTTGTTATTTAAATTAAAATAAAATAACTAAAGTTTGAAACAATTAGTTATTTAGAAAATTTGGAAAACTTGCTTGCGTTTTCTCAAAAACCTTCAAGTCAGACAAAAAGATCTTTTTTTCTCATTAATAATCTTTTTTTTGTGATTTTACTCAAAATATATTAATATGCATTGATTTTACTCAATTTAAATTCAGGAAAAATTTATTTTTTTTCAAATGAACTAACCCTACAAGAATAATATCAGCCAATTGACCGGTCATTTAACCGGAAGTCATGTAGGTTATATTCATCATTGCGTATAACAAAGTTTCTATCACATTATTAAAGACAAAATGAAAAGTGTGATGTAAACTTTTGTGTACGTGTGATATTGCATCTCTCTCTAACTAATGAATGTAACATATAGTCGAACTGCTCACTCCAGTGCTTTCTACTAATCAATTATAATATTAATATTAATTAGACTGATAATAATTGACTAATATATCCCCCATATACTGACAATAAATATAATTTTTATTATTTTAATTGATTTTTGTTTATTTTAAAAAGTCAATTCAAATTATTCAAGTAAATAAAATATTTTAAATTAAAGACAGAAATAAGCAAAAACAGAATAACCTAGGCGGTATCTAGCCCTCTTCACACCTTTTCATTGTCCACACATCTTTCTTTTAAAAGAAAATATAGATTAAATTAAATTTTGTACATATTTCTTTTATTCACTATTGTTTTTACTTATCTTTTTTAAAACTTATAAATTTTAATTTTTACAGACAGAATGATTTTTTTTTAATAAAATTCGAGTCATACAAGTTTTGGCATACATATGTATATAAGATGACCCACTCTAACATATATGCTAGAGGAGAGCAACTATAATTAATAAATAAATCCATCATCACTTCCGATCGAATGACTAGTCAATTGACTGTCACTATTGAATTCAATGTAAAATTGTTGCAAATGTGTTAGTGAAAAAATTTTGTTTGCGAAACTAGTCATTCATTTCTTGTAGGGAACAAACTTAAAGGTAAATAACACAAAATATTTACTGAATAGAACATGTATAAGATAAATATACATATCGCACCTTATCAACAAGAGGGTATTAACTCAAAATTTTTGAAATTTCACTTTTTGCAAGTAATCGACTAACAACATCAATATCTATCTACTGTAAAAATTTCAACGTATTCCTATTACTCTTTCACCTCGAAAACCACATTTGAGACCATTTTTGTGATAGCGTAGTGACAACCTTTATATAATCAAAAAGGTATTATTTTGAGTTAGTACAAAAGTGCACACAGAAATGTATCTTATATTTTCATTAAAAAGGTATTATTTTGATTTGAGCCTTTATTTAAGTTAAAAATAATCCAATTGTTTTATTTAAATTCTGTTGTATTTTGAGTTGATACTGTTTTGTTGAAAAATATATTTTGAAACTTTATTTAAATTTCAACTAAAGCGTCGTAACTCAAAATAATAAAAAAAAAATATCGAGAAAATTCAGAAAAATGGTATTAACTCAAAAAATAGAGTTTTTTCCCAAGAATTCCAACATTTTGAAATAAAAACAATGCAAATATATTTTCAAATGAAATTTAATTACTACTATGGATTCAGATTTTCAAATTCTCTTGTAATCTAACCACAAAAAGTTTTTCGTCTCTACTGAACATTTTAAAATTTTGAGTTAATACCCTCTTGTTGATAAGGTGCGATATGTATGCACATAATTCATACTTTTAATGAAGGAAAGAAGAAAATGTGTCAGTACTTTAGTCAAAGGACATTAAATAATAAACTAAAAGTATTAAATATCATATTCCTAAAAATCTTATTTTTAACAAAGAAATGTTTCAGTATTTTAACATCCCGAAAAACTTCAAAAATAAGATAAATATTCACATGTAGTAACTCTGATGATGGCAAACAGAAGGCAATTGTTTTCTTTTGCAACTAACTTCATTCTAAAACGCGCTGTCAAAATCGGATTTTCCAATAGCAAGGCTTGCCGTCGCGTTTCCGCCGCGTTATTTCGGTATGCTCCATACAAAATGTATGGACATGATAACTTTTGACAGCTAAAAAACGCTTGCCGCCCGTGTTTAGGGATGGCTGGTAGAGAGCTAGAGGTCCAAGTCGTGCTGCTCACAGCCGGCATCGCGAAGCCGCCGACCTTATTTACCCTCATACCTAAATAAAGGTAGAGGTCCATTGCTCGCTTTATGCGCGTTACGCTTTCTATGCAATTTTCCAAAAAGTAGAATCAATGCAATAGTATGTGACAAGTTACATTGCAAAAAACGCAGAACGCGTAGGCGCGTTCAAAGCGAAAAGTAGGTCTACTTTCTACTTTTGTACGCGTTACAAGCACCATGAAAGAAAGTCAGCTGTTCTTGAAAGCTAAAGACGTTAAATAATAATTTGTTTCTTACGTTATCGATAAATATTATTTTAATTTTAATTAAAATTAATTATCCACGGCAAAATTGATTAAAATTAATTAATTTTAATTAATTTTGCGTAAATAATAACTAATGCAAAACTGTTTTATTCACTCATGTATTTATTAAGTTAAATAGTTCCATACATAACTAATAGACAATTTTATAGAATCAAACATGATTGTAAACAGTTTAAATCAATAAATACATGTCTGAATCAAACAGTTTTTCATTAATAATTAGTTGGCTTTTTTGGGCAAATGCACAAAAGAAATGCCAGATGTAAACTCAGCCTTACATTAAAGTCAAGAACAGCCGACAATATGCTGGAACAGCCCTGGCCAAGTTCTTCTCAAGACTATCATTTAAAATGCTGAATAAATAGTCAAAGACGTCTGCAGACATTCTTGTCGCGGTTCGAAATAGCTCAGGGTCAGAAGTTTTAATTTTTTTAAATGTGGTTTCAAAAAAAAAAAAAACCTTTTCTTTTTTTGAAATTGTACATAGGCATTTTTTGCACATAAAATTAAATATACAAACTCAACTAACTCCATAAATTCTTTTAAAAACTTGATTTCACTCTCCATTTTTTCTTTATAAGTATTTATAAACAAACGCACACAGCTGATCAAAACAAAAATAAAATGGTGCATGAAAAGCAGTGCATGTAACTCAACGCGAACAAAGTATAGAATGAAACAGATGTGCAATGGCTTTGCGTGAGTACTTGCCTTACGGCCTACCTCACGGGTGCCGAAGCACCGAGTCCAGTTTGGGGACGCCAGACCAACGCCCCCGTGAACCCTCACAGTTCACACCTATGCAATACATAAGTGCGCCTTGAGGGACCACAGGTTGCAAACCTTATATATAGTTATCCCTGTACTATATTTAATTACCTTGCTTAGGTAATTGAGCTATCTAAACTCTGCTGCTATGAAAGTGAACATAGCAGCTCTGTTGAATGGCAACAGCACCTAGAATAGTGTCTGGCTGACCGCGTCACACCAATCACTAGCATTGATTTAACACTGGGAAGCCAAGACTATTCTCCCAGCGATTTTGGTAGCAACCACAGCCACTGCGATAATTCTCAGGCTTCCACGCTATGGTGTTGTGTATACACCATAGCGAGGTCCCCAAGAGAATTCCTCAACCATTGCCGGCACAGCTGAACCACCCTCGCGAGAAGAAAGCAAGCTGACGCCACCAAAATCCTGTGCCTATTACGATCAGACACCGCAGCATCTGTGCCCTGGGGTCATATCCAGGGCGTGCAACCTTTTGAGCACAGGATTTTGATAGCCGCAATGCTTTTATCTCTGAGCAGCACTGCTGTCGGGCAACCGGCACCCGTAGCACCAGAAGTAGCCTCTGGTCAGACCTCGCAGATCCACCTTTATAAATAAAGGCTTCACTACTACTATCTTTTGAACTCAGGGGCAGTTCTAGGTGATCATGCACCTAACTGACTGTTTGTTTTCCTTTTATAAATACATGCACATCATTTGCTCTGTTATTTCAGAGATCGGGTAGTAACACATAAGTTTTACGGGTAATAAGCCAAAGGTCCGCCAGCAGAAAAAACTTCATTACCCTTAGCTTGGGCCCCGGGATTGCCACACCCGTCGTCAATTTGACTCCCCTGGGGGGGTATAGAATGAAACAAGAGGATGAAACGCGTGTAAAGCATAACGCGCAAAAAGCGAGCTATGGACCTCTACCTTAAGAGCGCCAAGCGTTGCGTTAGCAGCAGGGTACGCATTTTCAATACAATTTAAATGTGAAAATACTGTTTGATTGTACTGAAAATACGTACCCTGCTGCTAACGCGACGCTTGCCGCTCTTATTTAGGGATGAGGGTTAGAGTCTAAAACAATGTTTGCGGTGCTGTGCGATTTCTCGTTGCGGGAGAGAAAAATAACATAATACAACGGAAGACGGCGACGGCAATACTTATCATTGTTTGTTCAAATTTTTATTAATTTTTTTTGAGAATACATTTTTATAAAAAAAAGTACTCTTTGTGTTAAATATTTTGTAATGGCAGTAACTAAAAACAAAAAATTATTAACATTTTATAGATTTCCAGATATATTTGATATATTTTTTCAACTTTTACATTTTATGACAAAAAAAAATCATGTTTTTTGTTACAACAATAATGTGAACACCGCCAATTATTCAAAAACTATGGCAACATCAGAAAGAGAAAGAGAATCAAAATTGAGAGAATAAAAAAGTCCGCAGAGAAAATAAAATAGATTTTAATTTTATACCGTTCCGCACTGCGGTTTTTTACTTCAAAATCGTATGAAAAACCGCACCGCAATAAATTATCGTTGCATTGTGTTCAGACTCTTAGACGGCTCACATCGGCTAATAATTGCAGTTTTATTTCCCATATAAAAATTTGGAATCTATGAATGTATGTACATATGTATATTTAGTATAAAATATTATGCAAGGTTGGAAGCCGAAACAAATAGCGGTATCGGTATTGATATGGGTACAATAATTTTTTAAATTTCGGTACCGGTAACGGTATTTTTTTATTTCGGTATCGGTATTACCGGTACATACCGTTATCGAGTTTATAATACTGGTATACCGATATTACTGATAAATTTATTATTTCAGGCAGTGGATATAAAAAAAATCTTATTTTGTTAAATTACTTCAAAAAGGTAGTATTATGTAAAAATACTACGTACATATGTACTCGTATAAAAGCATATAAACTTATTTATTTCTATATATGGTTTTATACTATTATTAAAAAATAATTTATTAAAATAGTGAAACAAGGAGACTGCAGTTCAAACTTTACATATATAAAGTATACATTTTGGTTCATTAAACAAAATAGTAAAAATAAAAGTTTTGTCTATACTGATAAATTACAGATTTTATTTGGAATTTTCCAGACACCTCCAAAATCTTGAGTTACGGGTAAAAACGGTTTTCGTACCCGTAGGCACTTATCAACCTGTAACTGAGTTAAATATATATAAGACCCTTTGAACCATATATATCTTGTTTCAGTAAATTTCCTTATTTTTTCACCAAACATATTTTTTTCGGTTTTTTCGACACTTTTATACTTTGGACATGTTCTTAGGAAATATTTTTGTACTGGACCTATATTGTTTATAACTTGGTTTATGAAACATAATTGAATAAGATTGTTTTAAAATTTTTTTCGGAGATTGACTGAATTATTAAATACTTTGTTAGAAGACTTTTTGTTAAGAAAAACTACTTGTATGATGTATTTCGCGTTCTATTTATACGCTTTAGGTGTATTTACTCAGACAGAAATTGTGACTTTGCTCAAAAAATATGTACCACCACAACACTGTAAATACAAAATTATGACTCTACCAAACTTTTTGTACCACCACAGTACTGTAAACACAAAAATATGACTTAACATTTACAAATACCGCGTTCTTAGTAATGCTATACCACTAGGGATGGGCAAATGAAAAAAATGTATCGATATATATCGTATCGATATTTTTGAACAGTATCGATATATATTTTTCGAAAACATCAATATTTCGATATATCGATATTTTATGCCAAAATATTCCAAACCTAAAATAAATACACATACTAACATATAGTGCAATAAACACAAAAAAAAAATTATAAATTTTGAACAACTATTGATACCTTATGGGTTTTTAAGGATTTTAATAAAAGATTTCCATAAAAATTGTTGCTTAAGCCTTTAGAAAAAAAGATTTCCATAAAAAATTTTGCTGATTATGCCTTTAGAAAGCCTTAAAAATTTTTATAAATAAGGATGTTAATAATTGATTAATGAATGCCGGTGTATACCACTTCAAAGTTCATCATTGCGGAATACAAGAAATATCCACTTTGCACCCAAACAATAATATTTAAAGAAATCGCGAACAACTACATATCTTAAAAGTTAATGAACTCCATGAGTGGAGAAAACCCAAATTGATACTGGTATCGAAAAAGGAAATAAATTTATCCATACATCTGTATGTTTAATTTGTATTATAAGATAATTTTTGAAAAACTACATTCATATCCAATGCACAATTAGTCACTTTAAGAAATTTAATACAAAGGAACTACGTATGTTAAGTTATACGTCACCTACTGTAGCTTCTTAAGGCTTCATTAGTTTTTACTTTATGTTTCTGTTCTGTGCTGTGCCGTTGTATTTCTAAAATTTAATATTTACTTTTTTCTGTAATAAATTAGCTGTTTTCGACCAGAACGGTCACAGTTTTTCACTGAATTGATGAGTTTGGTATCGTCCATTGTTATGTTTCAATATAGGGTTTATGTTTTTCTGGTAAAAATTAATTTTTTTGAATTCTAAAAGCACAATCACAATTATTTTAAAATGTTTTTATTTCATTTTTCTGTCACTTACAATTACTTAATTTTTTTGATTTTCTCGGCTGAACAGAAACAGAACAGAACGAAACAGAAAAGCTAAGGACTTGTATAAGATTTCTTTGACCAAAAGAGAGTCAGATGTTTCGTAACAGAACAGAAAACCAAAACTAATTCTGCCTTTTTTCAGAGGTTGAACCGAAACAGATCAGAACGAAACAGAAAACCTAAGGACTTGTATAAGATCTATATAAAACAAAAAGAGTCAGCTGATTCGTAACAGAAAAGAAAATAAAAACTACTTCTGCCTTTAGGCTTATACCCATACAATCCAAATTTGGCATTTAGCTTAGTTAACAAATAAAAGTCACCTGGCTTAGTGTGGTCACCTTATAGATGCGCCTGGGCTGTTATGAAATGTCTCTTTTTTTCTTCGCATCACTAATAGTGATGCCAATATCGTACAGTTAAAAACCGTCTATAGCTTTTAAAAGTATCGAAACCCGATACTCGTAAATAAGAATCGATGTATCGATATATCGGTTTTTGAAATATCGGCGATATATATCGATATTTATTTTCTCAAATATCGATATTTCGATATATCGATATTTTTTGCCCATCCCTATATACCACTACAACACTGTATATACAAAAATTCGACGTTAGTTTTCCAATACACCGCTTACAATAATTCTATACCGCTACAATACCGTAAATACAAATATTTTACTCTATATCCCCAAATACCTCGTTTACAATAATTGTTTACCGCTTCAACGCCGTAAATACAAAAATTTCACTTAAGTTGGGAAATTTCCATTGTGATGACCTTATAGGACGGTCATTCGGCGTTATCATTTTAATGTTATGAGTACATTAAAATGTTGGTAAACGAATGTTGTACTGATGTTAGTTGTACCCGCAGAAAATCGTAGCAACGTCGTGCTGATTGTCTTTTTCTGCCTGGGTAGTATAGAAATTGCAGAATTCTTGAATTTTTTTTTACAAAATCCCCACTGTGTATCGCGTACTCTAGGCACCAGAAGACACGGTCGGCTCGAGCTAAAAAATTAATCTTTTAAAGAAAAAAATACATACAATGTATATTAAATAAATTCAGTAAAGTGCGACTTTGACTCGCGCACGAAGGGTTCCGTACGTTGGGCTTTGAGCATTTTTTTTAATACAGTGTTTGTTACGTTTTTTCAGCTGAAATAATTTTTTTCATTGTTTTTCGCTTTTTTCTCGTTTTGGCGATTTTTTAAATTTTGGCGATTTTTTTTTAATTTTGGCGATTTTTTTCATTTTGGCTATTTTCTTTTTGCGATTTTTTTCATTTTGGCGATTTTTTTTTCATTTTGGCAATTTTTTTAATTTTGGCGATTTTTTTAATTTTGGCGATTTTTTCATTTTGGCGATTTTTTTTTCATTTGGACGATTTTTTCATTTTGGCGATTTTTCCGGTTTTCCGCGATTTATTTTCGATTTAGATTTTTTTTAATTTGGTGCTTTTTTTTCGTTTTGGCGATTTTTTTTTATTTTGGCGATTTTTTTTCGGTTTGGCGATTTTATAATTTTGAGATTTTTGTTTTTACCGTTTTTGAAAATTTCAAGAAGTTTTCTCTTACGGTTTCCAAGATACAGCAAGTTATCAAAATTACATAGTCAAAATTACATTAACTGATGGTACACCCTCTAATTAAAATTTTTTAAATTTTAGTGTTAATTGTTGTAGTCTGTATAAAAATACACTAACTTTACAAATTTCAAGTGCATATACATACAATTGTATGTATGTATATTACATGGGATTTTAAAATTTTTCTTTGCTCGTTTTGGCACACCCTTTAATTTCCAACTCTCATGTATTTGTTGTTGTAGCGGCCAAGGGTCTACACACTCTGTCCAAATTTCAGGTCCGTAGCTCTTACGGTTCTCGAGAAAATACCCTGTGACGGACAGACGGACAGCGTAGCGAAAACAATAGGGTTCCTTTTTCACCTTTGGTGTACGGAACCCTAAAGAGCACTCTTCAAAACTTTAAATCTTCGCATTAGCTTGTGTATCTGGAACAGCCAATATATCTTTCGTGATTTCATATACATAACTTAAGCTTACAATGGCTTTGCTCTTTCCACCAATTTAAAACATTTGTATGTCTGGGGATACGTTTTTCGTTCCTAAAGGCATTAAAAAGCTCACGAAGTTTGTTAGTTTAGCACTAATGATGATTGGCACTAATGATGATTATGATATTGTTGCACAATGCAGTTGATAAAAAAACAGCGATGCATAAGAATGTTCAAAGGAGAGCAAAAACGTGTTTATAAAAGAAGAAAGTTAATTGAAATATATTTTTAAAATTTTATTTTTGGTGGGAATCGGTATACCGATACCCTGCGTTACCGTTGAAATTTTTCAAAAAGGGGCACAAAAAGCGGATTTTCAAAAAAAATGTGGCACAAAAAGGGGATTTCAAAGAAAACAAGAGGCAACTTCAAAATCAATAAAAACTAAAGAAACAAGCATATTTATTAAGTTATTTTTATTTAAAACAAACAACAACAATTTCTCATGTATCAGAAGTACAAAAACATTAATTTTATGAGAACGCATATACTACGTTTATACGCACGTGTTATTTGCAAGTAAAAATTGTAACTTACTAATTCACGAGAACAATTACTTATTGCTGAGGATGAGATGAATGTATACAGAAAAATAAATTTTTAGTTTTATAATTGATTATTTGACTCCCAGTCTTCATACATACTTCTATTTGCAAATAAGATCAGTATAAACGTAGTATAGATAGCTTTATTATATAAAAAAAAATCATAAAATCTATGTTAATAATAAAACAGTAGTCAAATGGCTGCATTTGATATCAAGTAATTCCAACAGAAAATAAATGGAAATTTCGTTCGATATCGAATGCAGCAATTCGCCCCAGCTCTTAAGATAATATAATCATACGACCCGGTTCTGTAAACCCATCGATTTGAAACCGCACGATCTTAGAAAACTAACTCCGACAATAGAAATATTTTATTAGATTTTTAAAATTTTTTTATTATATAGATTCCCAAATATCATATTGGAAAGTAAATTATTGTGTATGATTTTAAACACGTCTGCAAGATTAATTTTTTGAAAACGAGAAATTTACTCGGATTCGGTTTACAGAACAGGGCCGATAATAAAAATATCGAAATTTGCAAAAATAAAAATCGATATATATCGCCGATATTTCAAAAACCGATATATCGATACATCGATTCTTATTTACGAGTATCGGGTTTCGATATTTTTAAAAGTTCTGCAAATTTTAGCCGGTTTTTAACTGTACGAAATCGGAATCACTGCTAGTGATGCGAAGAAAAAAAGAGAAATTTCATAACAAGGCGCATCTATCTATAAGTGTGGGTATAAGCCTGAAGACAGAATTAGTTTTTACTTTCTGTTCTGTTACGAATCAGCTAACTCTTTTTTGTTTATAGAAATCTCATACAAGCCGTTAGTTTTTCTCTTTCGTTATGGAGTCCGTTTCTGAAATCTATAAGTTACAAATCTAAGAATAAAATACACACAAAACAACGATAAAATTTGTAAGTGTTGTTGTTTTGTGTCTATTTTACTTGTAAATTTGTAACTTGTAGGTTTGAGAAACGGGGCCCCTGTTCTGTTTCGATTCAACCTCTGAATATAAAAAAAACTGTTAAGTAATTGGCAGCATAAATAAAATAAAAACATTTCGAAATAAACTGTGATTGTGCTTTAAGAATTTTAAAAATTTATTTTTTACCAGAAAAACATAAACACTATATTGATACAACAATGAATGATGCAAAAATCATCAATTAAGTGGAAAAGTGTGACCGTTCTGGTCAGAAACAGCTGATAATTTATTACGGAAAAAGTAAATATGTATTAGAATTTAGAAACAGAACGGCACAGCACAGAACAGCAACATAAAGTAAAGAGTAATGAAGCCTTAAGGAGCTACAGTAGGTTACGTATAACTTAACATACGTAGTTCCCTTGTATTAAATTTCTTAAAGTGACTGTTCATTCGAAGTGAATGCAGTTCTTCAGAAATTATCTTATAATACAAATTCAACATACAGATGTATGCATAAATTTATTGCCTTTTTCGATACCAAAACCAATTTGGGTTTTCTCCACTCATGGAGTTCATTAAGTTAGTTGATTGCGATTTCTTTAAATATTAAGGGCCCAATTTTGTAAAACGCAACGCTACGTGTTCTCAAATTTTATATGGAAAAAAATTAAATTACAAAAACAAAATACATATAAAAGTTGTCAACGCTTGGCGTTGCGTTTTACAAAATTAGGCCCGAAATCATTGTTTAATGGATGCTCAGTGGATATTTCTCGTATTCCGCAATGATGAACTTTGAAGTGTTAAACACGGGCATTCATTAATCAATGATTAACATCCTTATTTATAAAAATTATTAAGGCTTATTAATCAGCAACATTTTTTATGGATTTTTTTTTTTAAACCTTAAAAATCCATAAGGTATCATTGTTTGTTCAAAATTTATATCGCTTAAACTTTTTTAGCGTTTATGGCACGATATGTTAGTATGTGTATTTATTTTAGATTTGTAATATTTTGGCTACATTTGTAGGCAAAAAATATCGATGTATCGAAATATCGATGTTTTCAAAAAATATATATCGATACTGTTCAAAAATATCGATACAATATATATCGATACATTTTTTCATTTGCCCAGCCCTAAAATGGGTATGCATATTATTTATATGCAGACATGTGATGGAAATCCATTTAAAAAACGAATAAATGTTACAAAGTGTTTTAACTGACTTCAGAAAATGAGGAGGTTGTATGTTCGTCTCTTTATTTACATTTTATTATTAAAAACTATCACAAATATTAACATGGAGTTTTAAAATTGCTTTGCTGTAAAATCGATTTCTATCACATATGTACCTGATAATCCAGTGAAATAATAAAAAATGCCAGCCTTGCATTTCGTATAGGATGAAATTTTCTTTTTGTGTTAAGCTTTGCATGTTGATTGTAAGCGTGTAATCATTTTTTGTAGATTTTCTTTTAAATTATAAATAAGATTTTTCATATTCTTTTCTTAGCTAAAGACAAAAATAATATTGTATCCTATGTGAAACACAAAAAAGTATGCGGTAATGTTCATCCAATCATTTTTTTAAATATATCAACTTTTTCCCTTTCCAACTTCACCAAGTCCTCTTGCAATTTGAGAACTTTTTCGTCGATCTTTTTGTAGTACTATCTTTAATTTCTTCTAAAATTTTTTGCTGAAAGGATCTTTTTTATATGTACAAATCTCTCGTTTTTCTTTTACAGCTCCACAAGATGTTGATAATGTGGGCTCTTCAATGCTTTCATTAAGAATACTTTCCTCATTTTCACATAAAAAAGAAACTTCAGATTCGCAACCATCGAGTATTTCTATGCTGAAGTTTCTATCAACAAGATCTAAAAATGCGTGATTATTATATTTAAAACACCTTCAAAACAAAGTTTAATACCTACCTAAATTATCCTCCATGAGCTCTTCCACTTGGTTGCACTTATGGTGACCAATTATAGAGTGAATTCTGTTATAAAGTAGTCATGTTGATGGACTACCTCCCGAGGGACCAATTTTTTTTCTTTTCAATTCTAAATTAAGTTTCATATGCAGATAACCCTACAAGAAGACTACCAGTCAATTGACTGCTCATTTGATCGGAAGTCAGGCAGGATATATTCATCATTGCGTAGAACAAAGTTTCTATCACATTATTAAAGGCAAAATGAAAAATATTATGATGGAAACTTTTGTGTACGTGTGATGTTGCATTTCTCTCTATAGCACATATATTCGTACTGTTCACTCTTCTGTTTTTTTACTAATCAATGATAGCATAATAATAACTCAATTTTGACTGATCATTACTAATAAATATACCTTTCACAGTTGAGTACTCACCGTTGATGTATAAACCATGCAAAGGTGACTATTATTATTAGTTTTTCTACTTTTTCCATTTTTTTTTATTTTAATATTAAATATATTAACACATTATAATAAATAATATAACAGAATAATAAACATTTAACGAAATCACTCAAACAAATAAACATAAAGGAACATGAAAACTAGCAATAAAGATCTTATTATATTATGCGAGTAAAACAATAAAAAAACATAAAAATAATTCAAAACAAATAAAAAGGAACTTATAAAGATAAATCAACTAAAAATCGTTATTTTTTATTATTTTTAAGGTATTTCTTTTGGTTATTGCGGTGGTGGCTCCTTTCAACGGACTTTCTAACGCTTTTCTCAAATTGCAAAGCGCCTTGATTTTGAAAAACATCTGAAATTTTAAAGAAAAATATATTTAGATGTATAAATAGGAATAAATTTCATCCATTTATGTATATATGCACCTCTCAGAATTTTATTAACAATGCCTAGCTTAGCTAATGCATTTTTCTCCCACCTACCCTCCCAATTATACTTTTCTAGTAGGTCATCCGTAAATAGAGAGCGGATGATACTCCTAACATCCTCAGATGTCCCTTTCATTTTATGTAAATATGTCATCTGTGAAAAGGTAAGAAAAGTTAGTTTTAAAATATTACGATTAAGTTTGTTTTATTTCTTACCGTTACTTGTGCAAAATCTTCCGATTCGAGGTTCTGCTCTATCTCTTTTACACCTGCAATGGAACGCAAAGGCAGCATGCTTGCCACTTGGTCTATTGTTGAGTCATGCTTTTCCCCAGTCATGCGGCACACGGACTCCTCCACCTTTTTCAAACAAACTTTGGATTCTAATAAAAGCTTTGTCTGAGCAAACATTTCCGCCTTCGATACATTCTGGTAAAAAATTTTGTGTAGCTGTTAGAATAATAAAAAATAGTGAAAGTAAACATTTCAAAAACTTACGTTTGCCTCAACTGACTCCAAGTTAACAGCAATCTGCCCCATGTTGTTAATAATGATCTCCTCCCCGTTGCCCAGAACACCTTGATTATTGATTATTATTTTTTGCTACATCGAAAGAAAATTATGTGAATAAGTAATAACAAATTTAATATGTGCTCACATTTTCTTCCATTTTGTTCATTTTCTCGTCAATCTTCTGCATCCGAGCATTAATGTTCTTTTGGCGTTCCAAAATATTTTTTAGAATTGTCAAAACGTCTTAAATGAAAAATAATTATTATTAGTCCAATAATATATAAAAAGCTAAATTTTAGTTTACCTTCACTTTTTAAATCATTTTTGGTCATTGTGCCCTCTGTCCGCAATCCGAAGGTTTTCTTAGGTATGGTTTGTGCTTAAAAAATAATGAAATGCATAAAAATAATATATTTTCTAAATAATATACCATATTTTTCCTTACCATTAAAGTCTTGGGTAAAATCGTCATTTACCTCGTCAAATAAATTTTGGGAAAGATCCATGTATTTGTACAAAAAAAGTTATTATTTTAATTATAATTATTGTTATTATTATCATTATTATTATCATTATCATTATTATTATTATCATTATCATTATTATCCATGTATTTGTACAAAAAAAGTTATTATTTTAATTATAATTATTGTTATTATTATCATTATTATTATTATTATTATCATTATTATTATTATTATCATTATCATTATTATATAAAAAGGACATAAGAGTCGGATATAAAAGAATATAAGCAGAAATCGTGATAGAACATCTGATCAGTGTTATTGAAGTTACAATTTCTAATACAAACTCCTCCACATCTACGCGTGGTGTTACAGCTTCTGTAGGTTTTGTAGAAACTGATCCTGTAAATATGAACAATAAGATCCTGTGCTGTTAGGAATACAATTTTTAAAACATCTTTGGATAATTTGCTTAATACATTAATGTAATACAACAAGTAGTTAACATATCGAATATTTCCAATTGAGATTTCATATATTTAGGGAGTCAAAAATACTTTGTAAAGTAAGAAATTCAAAGTTCTAATAGACTTTTGTGGCATACTATTGGAGCAATTGTATGATTTCGTAATATTTGGCTATTTATAATCGATTGTTTCTCATAACACTTTGCGTATAATTGAAACTGTTTAACGTACCTTTTCACAATCTATGGTTAAAAGATAACAGAGACTTTAACGGTTTTGTAAGAAGAACTTGCAGTTAAAGTTCAAAGAAAGTATTTTTGAATTCCTAAATACAAGAACTCACCATCGGGAATGTTCGAAATATTAGCTTCTTGTTTTTTCACATTAAAAAGAGTTTTGGCCGATAATGGCAAATCTTCCATTCCTACCCTTTTTAATGTGTGAAGCAAATCATCCAAGGCTGTATGTGAAATTTTATTTCTCACAGCCCATGATTTTATTTCATCAACTTTATTCAAACATATACTCGTAGGATCGTTTCTTGTAGGACCTACATAACATTTGTCACTGAACTCACCTGAATTTGTAGATGTGGATGCTAATGGACAAGGAATTATATTTTCAATTACACTTTCCACATGTTCTGTTTGAATATTTTCCTCTGATGCTAACAGAATTTTATATTTTTTAACGTTGGACTCATATGTCCTTTTTTTCTTGGAAATTAAATTTTGATAATTTCTTTTATTCATTTAAATTTTTATTTATTATATACTTATCTTTATGTTTAGTTTTATATTTTTATTTATATTTTAATATATATGTATATGCACAAATACGTATATGTTTCACAAATTTTGAATTTGATTTTAAAAATTAAATTTTCCAACGTAAATTATTTTTCTTTTGCTTTTGTTGTTTGTTCCCCTCTTGATTAATGATTTTATATATGCATATTAAAATTTAATACGTTTGTATGTTTTTTTATTTTTATTTATATTTTGAGAAAACGGAAAACTTTGACATTTTTTTCTACTCAGGGTTGTAAAACTGTTTTAAAAACATACTTATCGGGTTTATATTGGTCTTCATCCTCATCCAATTGAAGTTTGCGCGTTACGCAGTTTGTAACCGCAATTGAAAAAAAGTTGATGTGGAAGAAACGACAGAGTTTGTTGATTTTTGTACATCCATGGAACAAAGTCGTAAGGGTAATTTTACCGCTGCCGGAATGCGACGAGAACCATGTTTTTCTCGGGCTGCGCCGAACACGTGAGTTCACAGAAGCGACGTCCATAATTAGTGACTTGGTGTTTCTGGCATTAATTGGATGTGCAATTGATGGTGTTTTGGGCATGGCAGCTCATGCTGCCGCGCAGCATGTGTAGGTAGAAATCGTTGCTTGCAAAATCGATTGAGAAACTTTCCTGCCAGTTGGCAGTTGTGCAGCTTCTCCCCAGGCGGGCAACCTTTTATGCATTTGTTGGTCCTAAGAAATATTAAAAGTATTTAAATTAATATGCATGTATTAGATAAAATTATAGTTTTTTTACTCACATATGTAGTTATTTTTCAGTTTTGCCAAAAATGTGCTTCTGAAAATATAAAGAAAAAACTAGTTATTATGACAATATACATACACAAATTATCAATTTCAGAAATTACTCACCTTTAATTTCATCCAAGATTGTGTTTTTCTCACAAAAATCTGCAAATAAATTAAATTTAAAACATATTTCTTCAAAAGTGAGGGAGACGTAAAGAAAACGCAATTTTATTCCGTCTCTTGTCTGCTCTGGTGTCCTTTGTGGCTCTGTGAAGAGCACGTACGTAGATTAAAATATATTTGTATTTTTATGCATATATGTACATCACAGATACATACCAAAATTATCCTTTATTAGATCTTTAGTAGTAAATTGAAATTCTATATATTTTATTTTCATACTGTTTTGTTAAAAAAAATTAATATTGTTACGTTTTTATTCCTTTAAAAACGCTTTTCCGTAGGTTCGAAGATTTGCAATAAATAAAAGACCCCAGTGTACTTATTAGGGTTAAGAATGATACAATCTTTATTTACCAATAAATACCATTTATACTAACCCAATTCAAGAGCTTAAATCATTGATGTCAGTTTTATGGCACAATTGTGCAAACTAAAATTACACACATTCTTATTCTCTTCCATTTAGTCGTCGATGAGACAGCGACGAGAACACATGCGTAGCGGGTGTATTAATTTATTTATAGATACAGTTAAAGAAAAGAAGTGGTATGCGAAAAATATTCTATGATCACCAATGCTTTTCGCGATATTTAATGTGTTTGATGTTGTAAAACGTTTAAGGAAAGAAATTAATATGTATGTTAATTCTTTTGATTCTTTTTATTTGGTATCAAAATAAAAAGAATCTCTATTAATTAGTTAATTTAATTATTATTTTTCGAACTGTATTTGTTTCTATATTCTTATGAATTGAATAGGCTAAAGTTCGTAACGCTTTTTAAGCCAAATTACATGTGATAATTATTAATGAACAAATAACATCAAAGTTAGTTGTAAATATTCTGACAACAACACATAGTTGAACGGAACAGCCAGCCGTTTTCGAAGGCCACTAAACCTTCCTCATCAGCGTTCTTCTGTGTTTTGGTCCACTGTGTGTGGTGTCAGTTGATGTAGATGTCTGCCTTATATACGTAACTTTATTGCAAATGGAATATGCGAATTGGTTTGATTCATTGCATTTCAATTTGCTAATGTGTTTCGTAATGTATACGCAAGTTACCATCTATATATATATACCATCTTCTATATATATTACCATCTTCTATATATATTACAACAGTCTTACCATTGTCGTTTTGTTCCTTACTAACTATACACATGTTTGTTAATTTGCTTATTTTTGTTCTACTTAAGACAAACTTTTTTGGTTTGTTACTATTAAGTATATTTTTATTTTTAATTTTTGCCACAAGCCAATGACTATTAATTAGTTAATTTAATTATTATTTTTCGAACTGTATTTGTTTCTATATTCTTATGAATTGAATAGGCTAAAGTTCGTAACGCTTTTTAAGCCAAATTACATGTGATAATTATTAATGAACAAATAACATCAAAGTTAGTTGTAAATATTCTGACAACAACACATAGTTGAACGGAACAGCCAGCCGTTTTCGAAGGCCACTAAACCTTCCTCATCAGCGTTCTTCTGTGTTTTGGTCCACTGTGTGTGGTGTCAGTTGATGTAGATGTCTGCCTTATATACGTAACTTTATTGCAAATGGAATATGCGAATTGGTTTGATTCATTGCATTTCAATTTGCTAATGTGTTTCGTAATGTATACGCAAGTTACCATCTATATATATATACCATCTTCTATATATATTACCATCTTCTATATATATTACAACAGTCTTACCATTGTCGTTTTGTTCCTTACTAACTATACACATGTTTGTTAATTTGCTTATTTTTGTTCTACTTAAGACAAACTTTTTTGGTTTGTTACTATTAAGTATATTTTTATTTTTAATTTTTGCCACAAGCCAATGACTATTAATTAGTTAATTTAATTATTATTTTTCGAACTGTATTTGTTTCTATATTCTTATGAATTGAATAGGCTAAAGTTCGTAACGCTTTTTAAGCCAAATTACATGTGATAATTATTAATGAACAAATAACATCAAAGTTAGTTGTAAATATTCTGACAACAACACATAGTTGAACGGAACAGCCAGCCGTTTTTGAAGGCCACTAAACCTTCCTCATCAGCGTTCTTCTGTGTTTTGGTCCACTGTGTGTGGTGTCAGTTGATGTAGATGTCTGCCTTATATACGTAACTTTATTGCAAATGGAATATGCGAATTGGTTTGATTCATTGCATTTCAATTTGCTAATGTGTTTCGTAATGTATACGCAAGTTACCATCTATATATATATACCATCTTCTATATATATTACCATCTTCTATATATATTACAACAGTCTTACCATTGTCGTTTTGTTCCTTACTAACTATACACATGTTTGTTAATTTGCTTATTTTTGTTCTACTTAAGACAAACTTTTTTGGTTTGTTACTATTAAGTATATTTTTATTTTTAATTTTTGCCACAAGCCAATGACTATTAATTAGTTAATTTAATTATTATTTTTCGAACTGTATTTGTTTCTATATTCTTATGAATTGAATAGGCTAAAGTTCGTAACGCTTTTTAAGCCAAATTACATGTGATAATTATTAATGAACAAATAACATCAAAGTTAGTTGTAAATATTCTGACAACAACACATAGTTGAACGGAACAGCCAGCCGTTTTCGAAGGCCACTAAACCTTCCTCACTAAGGCAGACATCTACATCCTCATATAAGGCAGACATCTACATCAACTGACACCACACACAGTGGACCAAAACACAGAAGAACGCTGATGAGGAAGGTTTAGTGGCCTTCGAAAACGGCTGGCTGTTCCGTTCAACTATGTGTTGTTGTCAGAATATTTACAACTAACTTTGATGTTATTTGTTCATTAATAATTATCACATGTAATTTGGCTTAAAAAGCGTTACGAACTTTAGCCTATTCAATTCATAAGAATATAGAAACAAATACAGTTCGAAAAATAATAATTAAATTAACTAATTAATAGTCATTGGCTTGTGGCAAAAATTAAAAATAAAAATATACTTAATAGTAACAAACCAAAAAAGTTTGTCTTAAGTAGAACAAAAATAAGCAAATTAACAAACATGTGTATAGTTAGTAAGGAACAAAACGACAATGGTAAGACTGTTGTAATATATATAGAAGATGGTAATATATATAGAAGATGGTATATATATATAGATGGTAACTTGCGTATACATTACGAAACACATTAGCAAATTGAAATGCAATGAATCAAACCAATTCGCATATTCCATTTGCAATAAAGTTACGTATATAAGGCAGACATCTACATCAACTGACACCACACACAGTGGACCAAAACACAGAAGAACGCTGATGAGGAAGGTTTAGTGGCCTTCGAAAACGGCTGGCTGTTCCGTTCAACTATGTGTTGTTGTCAGAATATTTACAACTAACTTTGATGTTATTTGTTCATTAATAATTATCACATGTAATTTGGCTTAAAAAGCGTTACGAACTTTAGCCTATTCAATTCATAAGAATATAGAAACAAATACAGTTCGAAAAATAATAATTAAATTAACTAATTAATAGTCATTGGCTTGTGGCAAAAATTAAAAATAAAAATATACTTAATAGTAACAAACCAAAAAAGTTTGTCTTAAGTAGAACAAAAATAAGCAAATTAACAAACATGTGTATAGTTAGTAAGGAACAAAACGACAATGGTAAGACTGTTGTAATATATATAGAAGATGGTAATATATATAGAAGATGGTATATATATATAGATGGTAACTTGCGTATACATTACGAAACACATTAGCAAATTGAAATGCAATGAATCAAACCAATTCGCATATTCCATTTGCAATAAAGTTACGTATATAAGGCAGACATCTACATCAACTGACACCACACACAGTGGACCAAAACACAGAAGAACGCTGATGAGGAAGGTTTAGTGGCCTTCGAAAACGGCTGGCTGTTCCGTTCAACTATGTGTTGTTGTCAGAATATTTACAACTAACTTTGATGTTATTTGTTCATTAATAATTATCACATGTAATTTGGCTTAAAAAGCGTTACGAACTTTAGCCTATTCAATTCATAAGAATATAGAAACAAATACAGTTCGAAAAATAATAATTAAATTAACTAATTAATAGTCATTGGCTTGTGGCAAAAATTAAAAATAAAAATATACTTAATAGTAACAAACCAAAAAAGTTTGTCTTAAGTAGAACAAAAATAAGCAAATTAACAAACATGTGTATAGTTAGTAAGGAACAAAACGACAATGGTAAGACTGTTGTAATATATATAGAAGATGGTAATATATATAGAAGATGGTATATATATATAGATGGTAACTTGCGTATACATTACGAAACACATTAGCAAATTGAAATGCAATGAATCAAACCAATTCGCATATTCCATTTGCAATAAAGTTACGTATATAAGGCAGACATCTACATCAACTGACACCACACACAGTGGACCAAAACACAGAAGAACGCTGATGAGGAAGGTTTAGTGGCCTTCGAAAACGGCTGGCTGTTCCGTTCAACTATGTGTTGTTGTCAGAATATTTACAACTAACTTTGATGTTATTTGTTCATTAATAATTATCACATGTAATTTGGCTTAAAAAGCGTTACGAACTTTAGCCTATTCAATTCATAAGAATATAAAAAGAATCTCTAGTTGAATTAAAATTTAAGCAAAACGCTTACTTCGTTTTTGTTTAACTTTTTTATTCATATTTTTGCCAAGTCTCAAGTAACACTTAAATTCTTTCCCACAATTTAATTAAAATAAAATTAATTTATTTCTCACACATTTGTCAAGCCAGGTATGAGAACCATCATGTCAGCATAATTGACGAAATAAATAAAACATTTTTTTTATTTTCCACGTGTGTTTCAAATTACCAGCCAGACAGTAGTGAAATTGAATATCTGTTTTGCACGATGGGAATGAATTTGGCAAGATAATAATGAACAGTTTCTGGCCGTTTTAAATTATGTTTGTACTCTTATTGATTTTTTTTTTTTATTATTTTATTTTTTTGTTATTGTATTAGTTTTAAGTTAATTTTTACATTTTGTATAAATATTAAAATTAGTGAATAAAATTTATGATTGCTACTTAAATCGTCATACACTTCACTTCTTGGAGTCAATTCGATTATCCTGGTGTACTACCTGAATAACTAATTGATTCCTCCACAACTTGAGTTATCCTTGTGTATCACTTGGGTAAAGAACATCAACATTCTTTAAATTGCTTATCCTTGTGTACCACTTGGATAAGCCCCAGCACTTATATCTCAGTTAAGCCAGGTAAACGAGTCTGGTATTAACATTTCTGGCGACCGTGACAGGACACGCAATCCTCGAAGTAACTTATAGTGCCATCACTTCCCTGCTTTCCACAACAACTAATCCACCATGGAAACAACTTCAACAAAACTGCTCCGCCAACTAAAGGAAACGGGAGAACATATTGCAACCATTATTCGAAATTTCACCAAGGATTCAGCCAGCCGGAAAACCGCAACCTATTACCAGGAACGACTATCTCGTCTAAAGACAGCTTGGACAGAGTTCGACACGGCTGATAATGACTTACGAGAGTTGAAGGACATAGACACATCTGATGAATACTTCACATCCGACTACTATATTCGAATTGAGGCCATGGCGACGAAATATATATCGATAATGGAACGTGAACTCGATAATCAAGGTAAAGAATCCGGGAAAAAAGAACTTCCTAATCTCAAACCTGCAAATACAGGTCAAACGCAAGCCGGAGCAACTGGGGGACATGATCCCAATCCCAAATCGGCAAATACAGGTCAAACGCAAGCCGGTGCAACTGGGGGACATGATCCCCATCCCACATCGGCAAACACAGGTCAATCGCAAGCCGGGGCAACTGGGGGACACGATGGATTAATCAGCCGGTCACTTGGAAAAATGGCGGCGCTTACTCGACAGCTAGAAGGCCTTCAGTTGCAACCAGGTCAAGATCAATCTTACTACGATGTAAAAAAGGCCACTATTTCTCAGCTGTGGCTTCAATTAGAAAGGCTTAATGATGAATTACTGAACAAATATCCCGACCCAGACATTGCTAGTTACGATACAAGCAGATATGTTCGCCTCGAACAAGCTGCACAATCAGCAATCATACAGCTCACCGCGGCCAATAGAAGCCTCCACCACATTAGGTGCTATTAAGCGATTACACGATACAACAAAGGAATGTTTGGCAGCTCTCTCCAACATGGGGCTTCAAATATTATCGTGGGATCCAATCCTTATCCACATCCTGGTTAAAAAGTTAGATAAAACAGTGCATGCTCAATATGAGCAATCAATTCCTCACCCAAAGGAACTACAAACAATCAACCAATTTCTGACATTCCTTGAGAACTATTTTCACACTCTGGAAGCAATGGGACACAAGGAAAGACCTTCGTTTTCCACTAACAAAATATGCGCGCTTACAGCACAACCTCGACACGAAAACCGGTTGTGCATAGTTTGCAAGCGAGATTCCCACCCATTGTATCGATGTAAGAAATTCATCGATGTAAGCTCAACAAACAGACTAAACATGATACAGAAACATAAATTATGTGTCAATTGCTTTAGTAGTACCCATAGTACCAAACAATGTGCAATTTCAGGCCGCTGCCAGAAATGTGGAAAAAAGCACCATACCTTGGTACATCTGGAACCAACCCCCACAAGGTTATTCGTCATCAAGAAAAATTACTCCTCCTAAGAAAGAAATTGACTCAGACAGAAAGGCAGCTACACTTAACAACCCCTCCACAACAAAAGTGACATCTCTCGTTAGCACATCACAGGACGAAGCTGAAAGCATGACGACAAGTTCCGTCAGCAGAAGACCATATGTCCTACTAGGAATAGCGTTGGTAAAGGTCAAGGCAAATGGACTAGAAACTGAATGTAAGGCAATTCTCGACTCGGGCTCACAAGTCAACCTCATTACAGAGAGATTAGTCACAACTCTAGGGCTCCCAGCAAGAACCACCTCAATTTCAATCAATGGAATTGGGAAAAACCGCACCAAGGTTCAACACGGTGTCAACATATCACTTCAATCAAGACTCAACAACTTTTCAACACGTCTTGAGGCATTTGTGTTGCCACAAATCATCTCTCCTCAACCTGCTCAACAACTTACCATCGATAAGTGGGCGATTCCCAACAATGTCACACTGGCGGACCCAACTTTTAACCGACCAGAAAAAATTGACATTTTGTTAGGCGCAGAATATTACCATCAAATCCTTGCCATAGGACAAATTAAACTCGGTGATGACCTCCCAATATTACAAAATACCACCTTTGGCTGGATAGTATCTGGAAAGGTATCTGGAGAACAACTCTCATCAGCAATATGTGGTACTTTAACTGAAGAGGATAAAATGAATACGGCTATTGAACGATTTTGGAAACTGGAAGAGATCGAGAGCACTGGGCATCAATTATCTCCCTATGACGCCCAATGTGAAGCACATTTCAATCAACACACTATTCGTAACAAAGAAGGACGGTTCGTAGTACGACTTCCATTCTGTACTGAAACATCTTCTTTAGGTGCCTCACATAATATTGCCTCAGCTTAGAACGTCGATTATCAAAATATTCTTCCCTAAAAACTCAATATATGCAGTTTATGAAGGATTACGAAACAATGGGACATATGTCGAAAATCAACATAGATGAAGTGGAAGGGTCTAAATACTTTATTCCTCACCACTGCATTTTACGACCTGATAGTAGCACCACTAAACTTCGGGTGGTATTTGATGCGTCAGCAAAAACCTCGTCAGGAAAATCTTTGAATGAGATTTTGCACATCGGGCCACCATTACAAAATGAGCTTTTTTCGGATTCCACGTTTCGTGTTCACAACAGACATAGAAAAAATGTACCGACAAATATTTGTCCATCCAAAAGACCAACAGTACCAGATAATTCTATGGAAAAGTAATGCTTCTGAACCCATCAGTTACTTCAAGTTGAATACAGTGACATATGGAACCAGACCTGCACCATACTTGGCAATCAAATGTCTAAAGGAAATAAGCCATGATAACAACATGCAGTTTCCGTTAGCAGCCAATTTCTTGGAAAAGAACTTTTATGTGGACAATGGTTTGGGGGGAGCCGATAGCTTCAACATAGCACTAGAAACTCAGCGTCAACTACAACACGTCATGTCAAAGTACGGATTTCATTTAAGAAAATGGTGCGCAAATCATACCCAATTGTTACGCAATATCCCCAATGATGATCAAGAAGTTAGTCTTGATTTTTCCACAGACGAAACCGACTATATAAAAACGCTGGGATTAGTATGGCTACCCAAGGATGAACTACTCAAGTTAAAGTAAACTTACAACCAATCAAGGCTGTGACAAAAAGGGCAGTCACCTCAAATTTAGCGCGCATATTTGACCCACTCGGACTGTCTGGAATTGTGGAATTTGAATCTTTCATGGGATGAGGCAAAGAGTAAACTCAAAACTTTTCAAGCACATCAACATATATATAAAGGATCAATTCCTCGTAATACGCAACTTCATGTTTTTACAGATGCCTCAGAAAAGGCATATGGTGCCGTAATATATATCAGAACATTCCTCCCAAATAAAACAATTATTGTATAGTTACTTTGTGCGAAATCCCGTATAACCCCTCTCAAGCAACAACCACTGCCCAGGCTGGAATAATGTGCAGCCCAGTTGGGTGCCAACTTGGCTACAAAAGTTAAACACGATCTGGACATGATTACAATGCCAACATTCTGCTGGTCCGATTCAAAAATAGTACTAGCATGGATAAATTCACGATCATCTTCGTTGCATACATTCGTATTCATTTAAGAAAGCTCGACACCTGATAAGTGGCGTCATGTGAGTTCCAAGGACAATCCAACAGTCATGGAGATGAGAAACATTAGCCTCCTATGTTCTGTCTAAATCCTGACACACCTTTACCTGAACAGAAGAAGAATGCGTAAAACTTGCTGGTTTTAGTACCAACTGAAATTTTTTTACATTGTATCAATCACAGAACTTCCTTTAAAACCTTGCAACGTATTTAAGATACATCTTCAGATTCATAAAAAAATGCTAGAACTCAAAGAGCTCTGACACCTTTCGAGCTTCACGATTCACTTCTTATAATTATTAGAGAAACTAAAAAATTGGCGTTCACAGAAGACATCAAGCAGTTGTCTGATCAAAAGTCCATCTCCATTTCTAGATGAAAATTGTATTATTAGAGTCGGAGGCAGACTAGACGAGTAAACGTTGAAATTGGATACAGGGCATCCAATGATCCTTCCTTATAATGAGATAATCAGCAAACTAATATTTGAGTCCATACACAAAGAAAATAAGCATTGCAGAGCTCAAGCTCTCCTTGCAACCATCCGACAACGTTTTTGGCCCATCAATTGAAAATACTTAGCACGAGAAACTATCCATAGGTGTGTAAGTTGCGCAGAATCTAAACCAAAACTCCTTCAGCAGGTCATGGAAAATTTGCTGCAACGAATGTTACCCCAGCAAGATCATTTATAAATGTCGGAGTTGACTATTGTGGTCCAATTTGGGCTCACTTTAAAACCCTAGGAAAACGACCTCAAAAGGCGTATAACGCAGCATTCTGTTGCTTCGCCACGAAAGCTGTGCATCTTGAACTAGTTACGAGCCTTATAACAGAAACATTCCTGGAAGCACTAAAACAATTCACCAGTAGCAGAGGTCACTGCCAACATCTTTACTGCGATAACGTAACAATCTTTGTGGGAGCACGAAACCAACTAGCGGAATTATCATCAGCTCTTTTTACCCCAACAGCTCATGAAAATATCCAACCTGATTGTGCGTATAAAAACATTGCTTTTCATTTCATTCCTCCTCGAGCACCTCATCTTGGAGGATTATGGGAGGTCACAGTTAAGTCACATAAATTGATGTTTTAAGCAGGAACATAATAGTTATAATGGAAATGGAAAAAATTGTTATAACCTTCATTGAATTTAAATAATGTCTATAATCGTAACCAATATATGTAAGTGAGAATATTTTTTTGTTATAAATAACTATTACAGCAACCAAGAAAGTTTTTTGGCTACCAATGACCATTGTTGAAAGTAGTTTTATTTTTTGGTTATCGCTACAAGAATACACATCGTATTTTAGATGTAATGGATGCATTTCTAGGGCAAGATATTAAAATGTCTTTGAAAAAGTTAACAAAACGGTCATAATATTATATGGATATCTCACGATAATGGTTAATAATAATCTAAAGTAGATAATGTTTATTTTCTAGTAATCTTTTCTTCAGAAAGAAAAAAATAAAAATTATTTTCAGACCCTGGTTTTAAAATAATTTATTGAAATCATAATTCCCTTTTTTTGTTTTAAATAAAATTAATTTTCATGGAAAACTCAATTGTATAGACGTTTTTTAAGAACAAATCTACTGATCTGTTTTGGATCTCAAACCTCGAGTATATTTTATTTTATGTTCATTTTTATTAACTATTTTATTATTACTTATGTATATTTGCAAGTTTACTTTTTTGATCTCATATATATATATATATAGTTTTTCGTGTTGGAAAAAACCTTTAAGGTATTTAAAAACTAAAAGTTAAAGTAAAATAAAGTTCTTGTTTTAAAACCCAATTTGAATTAACATAGGATTTATTTATGTATATAAGATGTGTTTTAGTTAGTGTTTTAAGCTTTCTAATCAAATTTCTGTTAATGCCTGACAAATGTAATATTTATTATTTGTATGGACCGGTATCCCGGGATATATAAAAAAGTTTCCCCGCTTTCCCGGGAAATGGAAAAGTCCGGGAAAAAAACTATACTCTCACGTCACAAGTCGCCATCACTCGTCAAACGATTGGAATTGGTATCAAAAATAAAACATCATTTCTGAAAACGATGGTCCCACGAGTACTTCACTGAACTTCAGTAGCGTAACAAATGGCAATCAAAGTCTGCCACTGGGAACTATAGTTGTAGTTAAAGACAACAGTCCTGTCATGACGTGGCGAATCGGAAAGATGATCGAAACACACCCTGGGACCGATGGTACCGTTAGCACAGCAACAGTCAAAACATCTACAGGTATCATTAAATGGGCAATTCACTTACTTGCTCCGCTTCCTTGGGATATATCCTCAACTACTACTACCAATGAAAGTATACTTGATGCCAACAAAAATAAAGGAAATAGCGCGGAACTTTAGAGAAACCAACCACCTACTGACAAATCCAAAAACTCCCGGACCCCAAAACACTGCACTTTATCTCCAGCAATCCTACTAATGATTCTCGCCTTATTCCTTCCGTTAATAGTATGCCAGCAAGGTACCTACATAAAAATCAATAGCTCCCGGGGGTTACACTTTGAACTCAGATCTCAATCACCAATGTTTCGCACTCGTTACGCATTTTAACTACGTTAGACAGAAAGTGGATGTTAGTTTCGAAAGCCTCTTTAGAAGAAAGAAACGAGGGGCAATTGATTTCGTTGGAAATGTAGCAAATTCATTATTTGGAGTTTTAGATTCACAGTATGCGGAAAAAATGATCAACACCATCAACATCATAAAAAATAACGAAGATCACCTGGCACACCTTCTACAAAATCAAACATCATTCCTCAAATCCACCGTTAATACTATGAAGCAAACCAAGTCTCATACTCAGAATAGCCTCGATAAATTAAACTTTAGGTTGAACAGGCTCGAGAACTTTACAGTTAATGGAACCCAGCAGTCTCAACTCATTTTATCACTTAGCTAATTATCATTTCAGATAATGATTATCATTTCAGATAATGTGCAAACGATTTTGAATGCCATAATGTATCTCCTAACCGATACGTATCATTGTAGAATAAGTTCCTCTCTACTAACACCGCAGCAATTTCCTTCGGAAGTGGACAATATAAAAGCAAATCTGCCATCGTATTTAAGCCTACCAGTCACGGGTATCATTCATATGTATGGTTTAGTGACAGTTAATATAGCCGTTTCAAACCAACACATTATTTGCACATTGGAAATTCCACTAGCCCATAAAGTGGAATTCGACCTCTTCTATCTCACACCGGTTCCACAATTAGTAAATGATTCGTTGGTTGCGAACTTTTATGTGGACGATGGTTTGGGGGGAGCCGATAGCTTGAACATAGCACTAGAAACTCAGCGTCAACTACAACACGTCATATCAAAGTACGGATTTCATTTAAGAAAATGGTGCGCAAATCATACCCAATTGCTACGCAATATCCCCAATGATGATCAAGAAGTTAGTCTTGATTTTTCCACAGACGAAACCGACTATATAAAAACGTTGGGATTAGTATGGCTACCCAAGGATGATCTACTGAAAATTAAGGTCAACATACAACCAATCAAGGCTGTGACGAAAAGGACAGTCACCTCAGATTTAGCACGTATATTTGACCCACTCGGACTACTGTCTCCAGTAGTCGTCAAGGCAAAAATCTCCATCCAGGAATTATGGAATTTGAATCTTTCATGGGTTGAGGCAGTGCCTTCAGAATTTGAATCACGCTGGCGAAGCTTTAGAAGTAATCTGAGTGAACTCAAAACCTTTCAAGCTCATCGACATATATATAAAGGATCGATTCCAAGCAATACGCAACTACATGTTTTTACAGATGCCTCAGAAAAGGCGTATGGTGCCGCAGTATATATCAGGACATTCTTGCCAAATAAAACAGTTATTGTGTACTTGCTTTGTGCGAAGTCCCGTATAGCCCCTCTCAAGCAACAAACGCTGCCCAGGCTGGAATTATGTGCTGCCCAGTTGGGTGCCAACTTGGCTGCAAAAGTTAAGCACGATCTGGATATGAATACAACGCCAACATTCTACTGGTCTGATTCAAAAATTGTATTAGCATGGATAAATTCACGATCATCTTCGTTGCATACATTCGTAGCAAATCGAATAGCTTCAATTCAAGAAAGCTCGACACCTGATCAATGGCGTCATGTGAGTTCCCAGGACAACCCAGCAGACATAATATCTAGAGGATTGGATGCACAGCAGTTGCAGCATTCACCCCAGTGGATGTATGGGCCATTCTTTCTTCATGGTGATGAGAAACATTGGCCTCCGATGTTCTCTCCACCTCCTGACACACCTTTACCTGAACAGAAGAAAATTCCCTATAACATGCTGGTTTCGGTAACGACTGAAAATTTTTTGCATTCTATCAACCATAGAAATTCTTTTAAAACCCTGCAACGTATTATAGGATACATCTTCAGATTCATAAAAAATGCTAGGCTCCCCAAGGCAGATCGACAAACTCAAAGAGCTCTGACACCTTTCGAGGTCCACGATTCACTTCTTATAATTATTAGAGAAACTCAAAAATTTGCATTCTCAGAAGAAATCAAGCAGTTGCATAAACGCAAAGAACTAAGGGTGTCAAGTCCGATCAAAAGTTTATCACCATTTTTAGATGAAAATTGCATTTTAAGAGTCGGAGGCAGACTAGAAGAGTCTACTTTGCCATTCGATACAAGACATCCAATGCTCCTCCCTTATAATGAGATATTCAGCAAACTAATATTTGAGTCAATACACAAAGAAAATAAACATTGTGGAGCTTAGGCTCTCCTTGCAAATGTCCGACAACGATTTTGGCCCATCAAGGGAAAATACTTAGCACGAGAAACCATCCATAAGTGCCTAAGTTGCGCAAAATCAAAACCAAAACTTCTCCAGCAGATCATGGGAAATTTGCCTGCAACAAGTGTTACACCAGCAAGACCATTTATAAATGCCGGGGTTGACTATTGTGGTCCAATTTGGGTTCACTTTAAAACTCGAGGAAAACGACCTCAAAAGGCGTACATTGCAGTATTCTGTTGCTTCGCCACAAAAGCAGTGCATCTCGAATTAGTTACAAACCTAACAACAGAAGCGTTCCTGGGAGCACTAAAACGATTTACCAGTCGCAGAGGTCACTGCCAACAACTTTACTGCGACAATGCAACAAACTTTGTCCGAGCACGAAATCAACTAGCGGAATTATCATCAGCCCTTTTTACCCCCACAGCCCAAGAAGCCATTCAGCGAGAATGTGCAAATAAAAACATTTCTTTTCATTTCATTCCTCCTCGAGCACCTCATTTTGGGGGATTGTGGGAGGCCGCAGTCAAGTAAGCCAAAAGGCTATTACTCAAAGAAATGACAAACGCATCCCTAACTTATGAAGAAATGGAAACTGTAGTCATAGAGGTAGATGCAATACTGAATTCCAGACCTATAACAGCATTATCAAATGATCCTAATGATGCAGCTGCCTTGACTCCTGGTCATTTCCTGATTGGGGAACCTCTCACGGCACAAGTCGATGCAACTGCTCAGTCGATGTCGCCATCACTCGTTAAACGATGGGAATTAGTATCAAAAATAAAACATCATTTCTGGCAACGATGGTCCCAAGAGTACCTCACTGAACTCCAGCAGCGTAACAAATGGCAATCAAAGTCTCAAAATCTGCCAGTGGGTACTATAGTTATAGTGAAAGACAACACTCCTGTCATGACGTGGCGAATCGGAAAGGTGATCGAAACATTCCCCGGGCCTGACGGTATTGTGAGGACGGCAACAGTCAAAACGTCTACAGGTATCATTAAACGGGCAATTCACTTACTTGCTCCGCTTCCTCTCGATAAATCCTACACCACTACTGGCAATGAAAGTATGCCTGATCTGCAGAACACACTCTCAACGTCTTTGGGCAGTGAAGGTGTAAAAAGCAGTTCCCTTCCCAAGGAAAACTACAAATCTCCGAACAAAACTAAAGGAAATAGCTCGGAACTCAAGAGAAACGAACCACCTACTGACAAATACAAAGGCTCACCACCCCCAAAACGCTGCAAATAATCTCCAACCAGCCTACTAATGCTTCTTGCTTTGTTCCTTCCGTTAGTGGTATGCCAGCTAGGTACCTACACAAAGATCACTAGCTCTCCTGGGTTACATTTTGAACAGATTGGTCAAGTTAAACCAATTATCTCAGAATGGAAGCTTTTTATCTACTGTGAACTATCACCATTTCTCAAGGAAGTACAACTTCTAGCAAACGGAACTAATACGTTGATGAAATGTTGCAACAGTTCAGATCTCAATCATCAATGTATCGCGCTCGTTGCGCATTTTAACAACGTTAAACTTAAAGTGGCTACCAGTCTCGAAAGCCTCTTAAGAAGAAAGAAACGAGGGGCAATTGATTTCGTTGGAAATGTAGCAAATTCATTATTTGGAGTTCTCGATTCACAGTATGACGAAAAAATGACAGACACCATCAACAGCATAAAAAATAACGTGGATCACTTGGCACACCTTCTACGGAATCAAACATCATTCCTCGATTCCACCCTTAATATTATGAAACAAACGGAGGCTCATACTCAGAATAGCCTCGATAAATTAAACTTTAGGCTAAAAAGACTCGAGAACTTTACTGTCAATGAAACCCAGCAATCTCAACTTATTTTCTCGCTTAGCATTCAGTTGATCATCATCTCAGACAATGTGCAAACAATGTTAAAGGCCATAATGGATCTGCTAACCGATACATATCATGGCAGAATAAGTCCCTCTCTACTAACACCGCAACAATTTTCTTTGGAAGTGGACAATATAAAGGCAAATCTGCCATCGGATTTAATATTACCAGTCACGGATATCATTCATCTGTATGGTTTAGTGACAGCTAATGCAGCCATTTCAAACCAACACATTATTTGCACATTGGAAATTCCACTAGCCCATAAAGAGGAATTCGACCTCTTTTATCTTACACCAGTTCCACAACTAGTAAATGACTCGTTGGTTGCGATCATTCCAACAACCAAAATGATGGCTCTCAACGCTCACCGAGACGAATATTTCCCGGTTGATGATACCAAACTCCGTGATTGCCACATCCATGATTTTTTTTTTTTTTTTCATATACATATTTATTTATTGTATCTTCAAAGATGAACTAACAATAAGTAATCAAATCTTAAATCTAAATATAATTATTAGGCCCGACCAATATCGGACATAAGCTTAGTGATAGTTATAAATAATACATAAGTAGTGATAATCAAAAAGAAGTATTTTTAAGCAGTCCCATCTGGAGTGTTGGGTATAAGAGCCCTTGTGTCCCTCTTTTTTAAGCGGATGTGTCCAGTAAAGCTCAAAATATTACGGGCAGGCGGATTAGGATGTGACTCGAGTTTAGTTAAATATTTGCCTGCGTATTTTGCAATTTTTTCACTCACTAGTGGCATATTTAAATCACGATGAATATTTGAGTTTTTAACGTACCATGGAGCAGATGTTATCAAACGTAAAATTTTGTTTTGCCTTCGTGGATTCTCTCGACATTGGAAGCAGAAGCAGTGCCCCATAGTTGATTTCCGTAGCACCATATAGGTTTCAAATAAACAAAATCGTTAAATTGAGCCATACATGTTTTATGCTTTTGAGTCTCCTAATGGCGTACTAAATCAAAATTTTGCTTTTATAATTGAATTGCAATATTTGCACAAACCTTTAGATGGACCTTTTGTTGTTTTAATCCATTTTTAAACGCGGGATTTGATTTCCAAGATTTATATATTTTTGGCAGTAATAATCCATTTTAATAATTTTTCAAACATTTTCTAATTATTCAGAAACACACAGTACATACATAAATACATCTTACATAGTTACAAAAACGTAAATGCCTCAAAGACGAAACAATAGCCTAAAAACGGGAAAACTTACTATAAAATGCGAAAAGTGCTAAAGGTGCCGTTTCCACAATTGAAAAGAGCTGTGTTAGCTCTTTTTTTAAAAAAAGAGCTAAAGAGAAAAATTTCGAATTAGAAGCAATTAAAAAGAGCTAAATCTAGCTCCAAAATAGCTAAGTTGGCAACGCTGATAGGGAAAGAGATGCTTGAACATCTATGGCAAAGACTATAAATATATAAAGATGTTCTACGTCCATACATTGTACTGCCAGTCAGGGCTGCCAGAAGCTTTGCAAAGAAAATCATCATTTGTCGGAAAGAAAATCATCATTTGAAGACAAAAATCATCACTAGTCCAATTTTTTTAATAAAAAATTTAACAACAATTCACATATTTACAGTGGACAAAAAAACTATTCGACATACACCAACGTTATTTTGTTTTCATCAATAAAAAACTATTTACTGTCTGATTTTACAAAAAGAGCTTAGAAAGCATTTTGTTGAAGAACTTTGTATTTAATAATAAAAAAAAATTAATGACCTTATTTTTTTATAAGTAACTAATATAAAAATTTCATTAAAAGAATTAGTTAAGAAATTCAAACATAAAAGTGTTCGACATTGCTAATATTCTTATCATATAAAATATGCTGTTTAGAGGCAAATTGCTTTTCCTTGGCGACGAATGACTTCTGTTAAACGATTTGGTATAGATTTGTCCAAGATTTGAGTATATTCCGGACCGATTTTTCGTTACTTCTCTGAGATGACTTTTTTCTTATTCTTGTTTTTTTTTTAAATGACCCCAGAGGAGGAGGGAGAGTTGTGCTCTCTCTCCCTTACTGACCTGTTTCCACGTAGAAGAATATTTTCGCTGGGACTAAAATGGTTTCTTTATAGGTATATAGCTATTGATATCCAATAAGCACTCAAAAAAATAAAATTCATGCACTTGAAATTTAACTGGAAACAAAGTTGAATTCAAGCATTTTTTCAAGTAATATTCAAGTTTGAAAATATTTTAAAATAAAAAATCAGGCATAATACATTTAAATTTAAATTGTGATGAAAAATATCAAAGATAAATAAAAAAGTGAATTATGTATTAGAAAACAATAGTGAAGGTAGCTATGCAGAAAATTATTATAAGAAAACTTGTCGATTGCATTTTCCTTTTTATTTTAAAAGTATTGTTCTTGAACATTAAAATATACTTGAATTCAATTGTAATACAAGGTTGAATTATAGTATAATTCAAGGCTTTAATTGAAATGAATTGTTCGAATTGAATTCAGGTTTACATTTCACTGGAAAATTTAAATAAGGTGTAAATCAAGCATAATTCAACCCTTGATAATTGAATATGTGACTTGAATAACAATTGTTTTACATTTGATTTCAAGCAAAATTGTTTATTGGGTAAAGATTGTTGAACAACAAAGAAAATTGTACATGTATTGAAAGTAAAAATCATAATTTTCAAAATTAAAAATCATCATTCGAGAAAAAAAATCTTGTAATCATATTTAGATCCGAAAATCATCAAAAATATGATAAAATCATCATTCTGGCAGCACTGCTGCCAGTGCTTAATTTGCTGGTGGATTTACTACTAAATCACCCTCTATTCAGCCTAAAACCACATGTCTCTATGTCAACACTCTTTTTTCTAGTGACAATTGCACTAGTTGAAATGTCGACAACTTTCCTTTTATGCGCAATAGAGATACGTTAGAGACAACAGTTCTAGTGTATTTCTGGTGACATTGCCAAGGAGCGCGTCAATAGTTTGTAATTCTTTTTTATTATGCTATGCAATAATGTTAAAAACTTACGTACATATGTATGTATTTAAGTTTGTTGCCCCAACCCTTATAAAATTGTAGACGAGGGTCAGTATAATGTACTAGTGAGTCTTTAGTTCAAATTTCTCCATATGGTCGTACAAGAAGAGTGCTAAAGTCTACTGGTAGATTTTCAATGACAACCCTATGTTATATGTCAATAGGCGATTACATTGGCTGCAGTACACCTATTCAGTTATACTATTGACAATGTCACTAGTAAATCATCACAATTTTACTATTGACATCAAGCGAGGATATATCGATATTGTAGACTAGAGACTAGTGAATCGTTGGTGCCAATGTCTCCATGTGGTCCCAAAAGAACTACTTAGTCAGTATTGCCACAGTCTAGTGGTTAATTTTCAATGACAAGCTAATGTTAAATGTCAATAGATGATTACATTGGCTGGGGTACACCTGGTCAGTACTACTACTGACAGTGTCACTAGTAAATCACTACTATTTCACTATTCGCATTTCCTGCAGGGCAATGATAAGCAAACACATACATATGTAATGTAAAAGAGAGCAAATTGCATGCTTGTACGAATGTACGTGTAAAAAAGAGCATAACAAAGTGCGGCCTTTTGATGATCAATGTACTAAATCCATTTGTTTCAAAGAGAGTAATTTATTTTCTCAGAGCACTTATTATTCTCATGTCTTCGCTATTCATCTGCATACGCATGCATGTGTGCGTGCCTTTGCATGCGTAAGTATGAATGGATGTGTGTATTTAACCTAAAGCAAAGAAAAAATTTACACAAACAAAAAGAACTTGTGTTTTCGCACATATGCATATGTGTATGGACATAAGCTACATAAAATTTAATGTTACCGATTGTCTATTTATATGGCAAAAATATGTATTTTATTGTTGTACTTTTGCAAATGCATGGATTCGCACCGAATATAAATTTACCGTTATTTGAATTTAATATATTTAGCGTTTACGTTGGAAACTATTTATTTAATTTTATTTCAGTATCGCTTTCGTTGTGAGTTACAAGTGCTTGAAATATAATCTATTGTGAAAAAGTGAAAATTTTTGAATAATAATATAAATAAATAATATCATAATGAGTGAACTAATTGAAATTATCTACTTCCGTAGTAAAACAAAAAAAGTTATCGCTTAAAGCAGGCAATAAGTGTTGTTTGCCTCATTGTGGCAGATCCAAAAGAAGTTTTCCAAACTTAAAAATCTTTCGTTTCCCATATTCCAATGACATATTACTTAAAGCGTGGATAGAAAAGTGCAACTTTGACGAAAGCTTTTTGGAAAAATCGCGGACTTTATATATATGTGAAAGACACTTTTCGTCAGAAAATATAGGAAAGAAATACTTGAAGCGCGACGCAGTACCAACCTTAAATTTGACTGATGACTCGGGTATAGAAAAGTGTTTATTAAGTGAGGATGTTGCCTTGCCCTTGTTAAGATGTCCGCCTCTTAAGCGAAAAAGATCGGAACACCATCGTTTTGCACAAATTGTTATAAAAGTTGTAGAAATGAAGAGTTTTATAGAAATAAATATTTTACAATGTTTAAAAAACTTAAGACTGTTTCGCAAGATAAACTTAAATTAAAGAAAAAATCCGAAAGTTTAAAAAGAAGGATAAAAACGTTAGAAAGCAAAATAATGATGAAGAAATCTATTGAAGCCGAAGTTGATAATTTAAATATAAATCCAAACGAAAAAACTTTTTGCAAAATGCTCCTAAAGATAAATAGAGGGACAAATGCGCGTTGGGAAAAGCATGAGATAAGCTTTTCTCAAAGTATATTTTAAAGATCAACCTCCACATACTTGTTCTTAAGAAATATATTGAAATTGAACCTTCAGAGTCCTTCATCCTTTAGTGGATGGAGTAGCATTAAAAATTTGCAGCCAGGTAACAATTCATGTATATACAATGCGCTCACAGAAACTGTTAAAAAGATGCAACCTTTTGAAAAAGAATGCATTTTAATTTTTGATGAAGTATCTATAAGAAAAAAATTTACTTATAATAAATGTGCAGATGTTATAGATGGAGTTGTCGATTTAGGATATGAACGAGTGAATCAAATGGGGTCCCAAGTTTGCGTTTTTATGATAAGAGGAGTTGTAAAAAGTTGTAAGTTCGTTTTAAACTATTTTGTTACTTCCAGTTCAATAAAAGGTGATGTACTAAAAAAACTTGTGGAGTCAAACTTTGACATTTTAAGAGAAATGGGACTAAATGTGCGTGGGCTTACGTGTGATCAAGGACCCAATAATAGAAAATGCTATGATATGCTAGGCGGATCTTGTGAAAAACCTTATTTTATTTATAAAAATGCAAAAATTTACCTGATGTACGACGTACCCCGTATTTTCAAATCCATAAGAAATGCTTTCATCAAAGCCGATTTTAAAACACCAAAATGACAAAATTAACAACGGTGCACATAAACCCAAATAATTTTCAGAAGATGCGTGTTGGCCTAGCTGTTCAAACTTTGAGCAATTCAGTTGCTGCTGCAATCCAATCTGTAAATGAAAATCGCCAGTTTACACGAAGTTCCGCAGCAATAGCCACTTCAACGTGCTCTTTTATAAAAAAAACTCGATAGCTATTTTGATTGCTTAAACAGCATGTATTTTAACGATGCAAAGCCCCTGAAGCGTGGCCTGAAGCCGAAAAGCACAACTTGGCAATTACTCGAAGAGCTAATTACCTATATGAAACAGGTTGAATACGCAGGAAATAAAATATTTTCAATCGATGGCCTAATTCAAACTACGAGAGCTATTTTATCGTTATCGTCAGAATTGTTTGCGGAAAACTCAAATTTGATATGCATTTTAACGAGACATTTTCATATATACATGCCAAGGGCGGACACTGCAAAAATCCTTCGGTCTATGAATTAAATGTCGCAGTAGCTAAACTGCTATCTCTTAAAATAACGCAATTTAGTACCTCTTCAAATTGTGCAAACGACGATGCGATACTTTTACCTATTGAGTTCCAAACAATTTTAGAAGATACTCAAAGAAGTGAAAGTACGGCAGAAAGTAGTCGCACACCTGACGTTAATGTAATAAACATATTCGATGAAAATGAAGATTATTTTAATGAAGATGCAGATTGTTTTAACTCTAATAATGTTCCAATAGAGTTAACATCAAGCCGATATTTTGTTGGTTATATAGCTCAACGAATTACTTGCGCTAAATGTCGAGTGGATATAATTAAACCAGCACAAGTTTTGTCATATCCTTCAGAAATGTTTGTTCACGCTAAAAATTATGATAAAGAAACAGATTTTGGAAGTTTGTGTGCTCCATCAGACTTATTTTTTGCACTGTGTAAGATTCACATAAAAGTTTTCGAAAATGTTTTTACTAATTCTAAGGAAATAAAAAACATAAAAAAAACTATTGTTGAGCAATGCGTAAATTGTACCAAAAATACAATATATTCCTTTTGGTTTCACGAGAGCTACGTATGCTTTAAGCACAGGATGCAGATGCTTAATTTATTAGTTCTTACACTGCTACGAAAACATTCGTCGTGGGAAACATATAAATTCAAATCAACAAGCACTGAAAAACTCAAAATTATAAAGCAATAAAGAAAACCTATTCTTTTGTAAACAAAAATAAATAATCATGGTTTGCAAACTTATGTAAGTAAGCTCACGTTTTATTTATTTTATACATATACATATGTATATATATACATAGACAGATGTATATATATACATATATATATATATATACATATATATATATATATACATATATATATATATACATATATATATATATATATACATATATATATATATACATATATATATATATATACATATATATATATGTATATATGTATATATATACCCAGTAAAAAAAATTGGAAGTCATTCTAAAGGAAGTACATTTTCATTGCTTCCAAAAAATCGATATTTTTAATTTGCCGATAGTTAGCAGAAAACCAAGTAGAAGTTTATTTTAGTCATACAAAACCTTGTAATTCCTCTCTAGTTTTAGAAATTACTCACCAGAATTTTTAAAAAATCGTTTTTTTTTAAGAAACTTATGAACTATTTTTGGTCTAAAATTTTAAAGTTATTTGCTTAAATTTACATTAAATTACTGTTTCGCGTTTAAATTCCTATAAAAAGAAACTAATTGTTAAAATAGGTAACTATTAGCAATTTTTCCTAGATGAAAATGTTATCATAGAACACAAAAAGGACATTTTTCTTAAAATCGCTTCCAATTCGGTGACCAGGCAGCGAAAAATAGAACTTCTTGCAATGACAACCCTATGTAAAAATCATTACATCGGATCGAAATTTGCACTACTTCCACTGAACTGCTTCAGAATGCTGGAAAGCTAAGTCAACTGTAGAAAGCAAAAACAAAGTAACATAAAGCCACTACAATAATACTTATATGTATGCACCGATGGTGCATCGAATAAGTAAAAATAATTAATGTGATGATCGTAAAAGATAAGTAAGAATAGTTAAACATACATAGGTAGAGTGATATAACTTCGGGCTAACCTAAATAGAAAATGGAAAAACAGAAAATGAATAGTGATACTTACAAATGTGTTTGCCAAAGGCAAATCAATGATTGTATACACAATCAATTCTCATATTCCATTTCATAGAAATTTAAGTTTAATAGCTGATGTTAATAATAATCTCTACCCCAGTAGATAGACATGGGTGCTGATGAAGTGCGTGGCTGCACAGAAAAATATCGGTATTTCCCCCAGCTAATAGTGTCTAGTTTAATTTTTCTTCTCTTCTTTAGATACTCACATTAATTAATAAAAATATTTCATTCATAAGAATTGAAATTACTGAACTCAAGCCTGATTAAGAAATTATTTCTGATTAAAATTCACTATAGTTCAATTAAATCTAATAATGTCTCATTTAATTCATCATGGGCACGTGACAAAAATATGTTCACTTGGCGATCACTGTTCACTTGGCCAGAACTGCTTCAGAATGCTGGAAAGCTAAGTCAACTGTAGAAAGCAAAAACAAAGTAACATAAAGCCACTACAATAATACTTATATGTATGCACCGATGGTGCATCGAATAAGTAAAAATAATTAATGTGATGATCGTAAAAGATAAGTAAGAATAGTTAAACATACATAGGTAGAGTGATATAACTTCGTGCTAACCTAAATAGAAAATGGAAAAACAGAAAATGAATAGTGATACTTACAAATGTGTTTGCCAAAGGCAAATCAATGATTGTATACACACTCAATTCTCATATTCCATTTCATAGAAATTTAAGTTTAATAGCTGATGTTAATAATAATCTCTACCCCAGTAGATAGACATGGGTGCTGATGAAGTGCGTGGCTGCACAGAAAAATATCGGTATTTCCCCCAGCTAATAGTGTCTAGTTTAATTTTTCTTCAATTCTTTAGATACTCACATTAATTAATAAAAATATTTCATTCATAAGAATTGAAATTACTGAACTCAAGCCTGATTAAGAAATTATTTCTGATTAAAAATTCACTATAGTTCAATTAAATCTAATAATATCTCATTTAATTCATCATAGGCACGTGACAAAAATATGTTCACTTGGCGATCACTGTTCACTTGGCCAGAACTGCTTCAGAATGCTGGAAAGCTAAGTCAACTGTAGAAAGCAAAAACAAAAGTAACATAAAGCCACTACAATAATACTTATATGTATGCACCGATGGTGCATCGAATAAGTAAAAATAATTAATGTGATGATCGTAAAAGATAAGTAAGAATAGTTAAACATACATAGGTAGAGTGATATAACTTCGTGCTAACCTAAATAGAAAATGGAAAAACAGAAAATGAATAGTGATACTTACAAATGTGTTTGCCAAAGGCAAATCAATGATTGTATACACAATCAATTCTCATATTCCATTTCATAGAAATTTAAGTTTAATAGCTGATGTTAATAATAATCTCTACCCCACTAGATAGACATGGGTGCTGATGAAGTGCGTGGCTGCACAGAAAAATATCGGTATTTCCCCCAGCTAATAGTGTCTAGTTTAATTTTTCTTCTCTTCTTTAGATACTCACATTAATTAATAAAAATATTTCATTCATAAGAATTGAAATTACTGAACTCAAGCCTGATTAAGAAATTATTTCTGATTAAAATTCACTATAGTTCAATTAAATCTAATAATGTCTCATTTAATTCATCATGGGCACGTGACAAAAATATGTTCACTTGGCGATCACTGTTCACTTGGCCAGAACTGCTTCAGAATGCTGGAAAGCTAAGTCAACTGTAGAAAGCAAAAACAAAGTAACATAAAGCCACTACAATAATACTTATATGTATGCACCGATGGTGCATCGAATAAGTAAAAATAATTAATGTGATGATGGTAAAAGATAAGTAAGAATAGTTAAACATACATAGGTAGAGTGATATAACTTCGTGCTAACCTAAATAGAAAATGGAAAAACAGAAAATGAATAGTGATACTTACAAATGTGTTTGCCAAAGGCAAATCAATGATTGTATACACACTCAATTCTCATATTCCATTTCATAGAAATTTAAGTTTAATAGCTGATGTTAATAATAATCTCTACCCCAGTAGATAGACATGGGTGCTGATGAAGTGCGTGGCTGCACAGAAAAATATCGGTTTTTCCCCCAGCTAATAGTGTCTAGTTTAATTTTTCTTCAATTCTTTAGATACTCACATTAATTAATAAAAATATTTCATTCATAAGAATTGAAATTACTGAACTCAAGCCTGATTAAGAAATTATTTCTGATTAAAAATTCACTATAGTTCAATTAAATCTAATAATATCTCATTTAATTCATCATAGGCACGTGACAAAAATATGTTCACTTGGCGATCACTGTTCACTTGGCCAGAACTGCTTCAGAATGCTGGAAAGCTAAGTCAACTGTAGAAAGCAAAAACAAAAGTAACATAAAGCCACTACAATAATACTTATATGTATGCACCGATGGTGCATCGAATAAGTAAAAATAATTAATGTGATGATCGTAAAAGATAAGTAAGAATAGTTAAACATACATAGGTAGAGTGATATAACTTCGTGCTAACCTAAATAGAAAATGGAAAAACAGAAAATGAATAGTGATACTTACAAATGTGTTTGCCAAAGGCAAATCAATAATTGTATACACAATCAATTCTCATATTCCATTTCATAGAAATTTAAGTTTAATAGCTGATGTTAATAATAATCTCTACCCCAGTAGATAGACATGGGTGCTGATGAAGTGCGTGGCTGCACAGAAAAATATCGGTATTTCCCCCAGCTAATAGTGTCTAGTTTAATTTTTCTTCTCTTCTTTAGATACTCACATTAATTAATAAAAATATTTCATTCATAAGAATTGAAATTACTGAACTCAAGCCTGATTAAGAAATTATTTCTGATTAAAATTCACTATAGTTCAATTAAATCTAATAATGTCTCATTTAATTCATCATGGGCACGTGACAAAAATATGTTCACTTGGCGATCACTGTTCACTTGGCCAGAACTGCTTCAGAATGCTGGAAAGCTAAGTCAACTGTAGAAAGCAAAAACAAAGTAACATAAAGCCACTACAATAATACTTATATGTATGCACCGATGGTGCATCGAATAAGTAAAAATAATTAATGTGATGATCGTAAAAGATAAGTAAGAATAGTTAAACATACATAGGTAGAGTGATATAACTTCGTGCTAACCTAAATAGAAAATGGAAAAACAGAAAATGAATAGTGATACTTACAAATGTGTTTGCCAAAGGCAAATCAATGATTGTATACACAATCAATTCTCATATTCCATTTCATAGAAATTTAAGTTTAATAGCTGATGTTAATAATAATCTCTACCCCAGTAGATAGACATGGGTGCTGATGAAGTGCGTGGCTGCACAGAAAAATATCGGTATTTCCCCCAGCTAATAGTGTCTAGTTTAATTTTTCTTCTCTTCTTTAGATACTCACATTAATTAATAAAAATATTTCATTCATAAGAATTGAAATTACTGAACTCAAGCCTGATTAAGAAATTATTTCTGATTAAAATTCACTATAGTTCAATTAAATCTAATAATGTCTCATTTAATTCATCATGGGCACGTGACAAAAATATGTTCACTTGGCGATCACTGTTCACTTGGCCAGAACTGCTTCAGAATGCTGGAAAGCTAAGTCAACTGTAGAAAGCAAAAACAAAGTAACATAAAGCCACTACAATAATACTTATATGTATGCACCGATGGTGCATCGAATAAGTAAAAATAATTAATGTGATGATCGTAAAAGATAAGTAAGAATAGTTAAACATACATAGGTAGAGTGATATAACTTCGTGCTAACCTAAATAGAAAATGGAAAAACAGAAAATGAATAGTGATACTTACAAATGTGTTTGCCAAAGGCAAATCAATAATTGTATACACACTCAATTCTCATATTCCATTTCATAGAAATTTAAGTTTAATAGCTGATGTTAATAATAATCTCTACCCCAGTAGATAGACATGGGTGCTGATGAAGTGCGTGGCTGCACAGAAAAATATCGGTATTTCCCCCAGCTAATAGTGTCTAGTTTAATTTTTCTTCAATTCTTTAGATACTCACATTAATTAATAAAAATATTTCATTCATAAGAATTGAAATTACTGAACTCAAGCCTGATTAAGAAATTATTTCTGATTAAAAATTCACTATAGTTCAATTAAATCTAATAATATCTCATTTAATTCATCATAGGCACGTGACAAAAATATGTTCACTTGGCGATCACTGTTCACTTGGCCAGAACTGCTTCAGAATGCTGGAAAGCTAAGTCAACTGTAGAAAGCAAAAACAAAAGTAACATAAAGCCACTACAATAATACTTATATGTATGCACCGATGGTGCATCGAATAAGTAAAAATAATTAATGTGATGATCGTAAAAGATAAGTAAGAATAGTTAAACATACATAGGTAGAGTGATATAACTTCGTGCTAACCTAAATAGAAAATGGAAAAACAGAAAATGAATAGTGATACTTACAAATGTGTTTGCCAAAGGCAAATCAATGATTGTATACACAATCAATTCTCATATTCCATTTCATAGAAATTTAAGTTTAATAGCTGATGTTAATAATAATCTCTACCCCAGTAGATAGACATGGGTGCTGATGAAGTGCGTGGCTGCACAGAAAAATATCGGTATTTCCCCCAGCTAATAGTGTCTAGTTTAATTTTTCTTCTCTTCTTTAGATACTCACATTAATTAATAAAAATATTTCATTCATAAGAATTGAAATTACTGAACTCAAGCCTGATTAAGAAATTATTTCTGATTAAAATTCACTATAGTTCAATTAAATCTAATAATGTCTCATTTAATTCATCATGGGCACGTGACAAAAATATGTTCACTTGGCGATCACTGTTCACTTGGCCAGAACTGCTTCAGAATGCTGGAAAGCTAAGTCAACTGTAGAAAGCAAAAACAAAGTAACATAAAGCCACTACAATAATACTTATATGTATGCACCGATGGTGCATCGAATAAGTAAAAATAATTAATGTGATGATCGTAAAAGATAAGTAAGAATAGTTAAACATACATAGGTAGAGTGATATAACTTCGGGCTAACCTAAATAGAAAATGGAAAAACAGAAAATGAATAGTGATACTTAAAAATGTGTTTGCCAAAGGCAAATCAATGATTGTATACACAATCAATTCTCATATTCCATTTCATAGAAATTTAAGTTTAATAGCTGATGTTAATAATAATCTCTACCCCAGTAGATAGACATGGGTGCTGATGAAGTGCGTGGCTGCACAGAAAAATATCGGTATTTCCCCCAGCTAATAGTGTCTAGTTTAATTTTTCTTCTCTTCTTTAGATACTCACATTAATTAATAAAAATATTTCATTCATAAGAATTGAAATTACTGAACTCAAGCCTGATTAAGAAATTATTTCTGATTAAAATTCACTATAGTTCAATTAAATCTAATAATGTCTCATTTAATTCATCATGGGCACGTGACAAAAATATGTTCACTTGGCGATCACTGTTCACTTGGCCAGAACTGCTTCAGAATGCTGGAAAGCTAAGTCAACTGTAGAAAGCAAAAACAAAGTAACATAAAGCCACTACAATAATACTTATATGTATGCACCGATGGTGCATCGAATAAGTAAAAATAATTAATGTGATGATCGTAAAAGATAAGTAAGAATAGTTAAACATACATAGGTAGAGTGATATAACTTCGTGCTAACCTAAATAGAAAATGGAAAAACAGAAAATGAATAGTGATACTTACAAATGTGTTTGCCAAAGGCAAATCAATGATTGTATACACAATCAATTCTCATATTCCATTTCATAGAAATTTAAGTTTAATAGCTGATGTTAATAATAATCTCTACCCCAGTAGATAGACATGGGTGCTGATGAAGTGCGTGGCTGCACAGAAAAATATCGGTATTTCCCCCAGCTAATAGTGTCTAGTTTAATTTTTCTTCTCTTCTTTAGATACTCACATTAATTAATAAAAATATTTCATTCATAAGAATTGAAATTACTGAACTCAAGCCTGATTAAGAAATTATTTCTGATTAAAATTCACTATAGTTCAATTAAATCTAATAATGTCTCATTTAATTCATCATGGGCACGTGACAAAAATATGTTCACTTGGTGATCACTGTTCACTTGGCCAGAACTGCTTCAGAATGCTGGAAAGCTAAGTCAACTGTAGAAAGCGAAAACAAAAGTAACATAAAGCCACTACAATAATACTTATATGTATGCACCGATGGTGCATCGAATAAGTAAAAATAATTAATGTGATGATCGTAAAAGATAAGTAAGAATAGTTAAACATACATAGGTAGAGTGATATAACTTCGTGCTAACCTAAATAGAAAATGGAAAAACAGAAAATGAATAGTGATACTTACAAATGTGTTTGCCAAAGGCAAATCAATGATTGTATACACAATCAATTCTCATATTCCATTTCATAGAAATTTAAGTTTAATAGCTGATGTTAATAATAATCTCTACCCCAGTAGATAGACATGGGTGCTGATGAAGTGCGTGGCTGCACAGAAAAATATCGGTATTTCCCCCAGCTAATAGTGTCTAGTTTAATTTTTCTTCTCTTCTTTAGATACTCACATTAATTAATAAAAATATTTCATTCATAAGAATTGAAATTACTGAACTCAAGCCTGATTAAAAAATTATTTCTGATTAAAATTCACTATAGTTCAATTAAATCTAATAATGTCTCATTTAATTCATCATGGGCACGTGACAAAAATATGTTCACTTGGCGATCACTGTTCACTTGGCCAGAACTGCTTCAGAATGCTGGAAAGCTAAGTCAACTGTAGAAAGCAAAAACAAAGTAACATAAAGCCACTACAATAATACTTATATGTATGCACCGATGGTGCATCGAATAAGTAAAAATAATTAATGTGATGATCGTAAAAGATAAGTAAGAATAGTTAAACATACATAGGTAGAGTGATATAACTTCGTGCTAACCTAAATAGAAAATGGAAAAACAGAAAATGAATAGTGATACTTACAAATGTGTTTGCCAAAGGCAAATCAATGATTGTATACACACTCAATTCTCATATTCCATTTCATAGAAATTTAAGTTTAATAGCTGATGTTAATAATAATCTCTACCCCAGTAGATAGACATGGGTGCTGATGAAGTGCGTGGCTGCACAGAAAAATATCGGTATTTCCCCCAGCTAATAGTGTCTAGTTTAATTTTTCTTCAATTCTTTAGATACTCACATTAATTAATAAAAATATTTCATTCATAAGAATTGAAATTACTGAACTCAAGCCTGATTAAGAAATTATTTCTGATTAAAAATTCACTATAGTTCAATTAAATCTAATAATATCTCATTTAATTCATCATAGGCACGTGACAAAAATATGTTCACTTGGCGATCACTGTTCACTTGGCCAGAACTGCTTCAGAATGCTGGAAAGCTAAGTCAACTGTAGAAAGCAAAAACAAAAGTAACATAAAGCCACTACAATAATACTTATATGTATGCACCGATGGTGCATCGAATAAGTAAAAATAATTAATGTGATGATCGTAAAAGATAAGTAAGAATAGTTAAACATACATAGGTAGAGTGATATAACTTCGTGCTAACCTAAATAGAAAATGGAAAAACAGAAAATGAATAGTGATACTTACAAATGTGTTTGCCAAAGGCAAATCAATGATTGTATACACAATCAATTCTCATATTCCATTTCATAGAAATTTAAGTTTAATAGCTGATGTTAATAATAATCTCTACCCCAGTAGATAGACATGGGTGCTGATGAAGTGCGTGGCTGCACAGAAAAATATCGGTATTTCCCCCAGCTAATAGTGTCTAGTTTAATTTTTCTTCAATTCTTTAGATACTCACATTAATTAATAAAAATATTTCATTCATAAGAATTGAAATTACTGAACTCAAGCCTGATTAAGAAATTATTTCTGATTAAAAATTCACTATAGTTCAATTAAATCTAATAATATCTCATTTAATTCATCATAGGCACGTGACAAAAATATGTTCACTTGGCGATCACTGTTCACTTGGCCAGAACTGCTTCAGAATGCTGGAAAGCTAAGTCAACTGTAGAAAGCAAAAACAAAAGTAACATAAAGCCACTACAATAATACTTATATGTATGCACCGATGGTGCATCGAATAAGTAAAAATAATTAATGTGATGATCGTAAAAGATAAGTAAGAATAGTTAAACATACATAGGTAGAGTGATATAACTTCGTGCTAACCTAAATAGAAAATGGAAAAACAGAAAATGAATAGTGATACTTACAAATGTGTTTGCCAAAGGCAAATCAATGATTGTATACACAATCAATTCTCATATTCCATTTCATAGAAATTTAAGTTTAATAGCTGATGTTAATAATAATCTCTACCCCAGTAGATAGACATGGGTGCTGATGAAGTGCGTGGCTGCACAGAAAAATATCGGTATTTCCCCCAGCTAATAGTGTCTAGTTTAATTTTTCTTCTCTTCTTTAGATACTCACATTAATTAATAAAAATATTTCATTCATAAGAATTGAAATTACTGAACTCAAGCCTGATTAAGAAATTAGTTCTGATTAAAATTCACTATAGTTCAATTAAATCTAATAATGTGTCATTTAATTCATCATGGGCACGTGACAAAAATATGTTCACTTGGCGATCACTGTTCACTTGGCCAGAACTGCTTCAGAATGCTGGAAAGCTAAGTCAACTGTAGAAAGCAAAAACAAAGTAACATAAAGCCACTACAATAATACTTATATGTATGCACCGATGGTGCATCGAATAAGTAAAAATAATTAATGTGATGATCGTAAAAGATAAGTAAGAATAGTTAAACATACATAGGTAGAGTGATATAACTTCGGGCTAACCTAAATAGAAAATGGAAAAACAGAAAATGAATAGTGATACTTACAAATGTGTTTGCCAAAGGCAAATTAATGATTGTATACACAATCAATTCTCATATTCCATTTCATAGAAATTTAAGTTTAATAGCTGATGTTAATAATAATCTCTACCCCAGTAGATAGACATGGGTGCTGATGAAGTGCGTGGCTGCACAGAAAAATATCGGTATTTCCCCCAGCTAATAGTGTCTAGTTTAATTTTTCTTCTCTTCTTTAGATACTCACATTAATTAATAAAAATATTTCATTCATAAGAATTGAAATTACTGAACTCAAGCCTGATTAAGAAATTATTTCTGATTAAAATTCACTATAGTTCAATTAAATCTAATAATGTCTCATTTAATTCATCATGGGCACGTAACAAAAATATGTTCACTTGGCGATCACTGTTCACTTGGCCAGAACTGCTTCAGAATGCTGGAAAGCTAAGTCAACTGTAGAAAGCAAAAACAAAGTAACACAAAGCCACTACAATAAAACTTATATGTATGCACCGATGGTGCATCGAATAAGTAAAAATAATTAATGTGATGATCGTAAAAGATAAGTAAGAATAGTTAAACATACATAGGTAGAGTGATATAACTTCGTGCTAACCTAAATAGAAAATGGAAAAACAGAAAATGAATAGTGATACTTACAAATGTGTTTGCCAAAGGCAAATCAATGATTGTATACACAATCAATTCTCATATTCCATTTCATAGAAATTTAAGTTTAATAGCTGATGTTAATAATAATCTCTACCCCAGTAGATAGACATGGGTGCTGATGAAGTGCGTGGCTGCACAGAAAAATATCGGTATTTCCCCCAGCTAATAGTGTCTAGTTTAATTTTTCTTCTCTTCTTTAGATACTCACATTAATTAATAAAAATATTTCATTCATAAGAATTGAAATTACTGAACTCAAGCCTGATTAAGAAATTATTTCTGATTAAAATTCACTATAGTTCAATTAAATCTAATAATGTCTTATTTGAGTAATCTTTGTATTTGTATTTAAGCCAGTGATGTCAAAAATAAAACTATAGTTGTATGTGTGAGAAACGTTTGTCTCGTTGCTCTCGAAAGTACACAGGAAAAATAATTATTTGGAATAAATGATGTTTATTGAAGTAGCTAAAAATAAATAAAAAGGAACCTATGTGATAGAAAATTAAAAAATAAGATGAAAAAATTAAATATAAAAGTTGGCGGCGACCCATATTTTTCAAGTTATCGGGCTCTGAACTTTTCATAGGAAACTCTGAAAAATCTCAAAAAAAGAATTTTTAAATAGCTTATCAGATAGTAATTTGAAAAATAAGAAAAAAAAAACTTAAAAAAAAATTTTTCTGCGGGCCATATTTCCCAAGTTATTGGTCTTTAAAGTTTAAATAGAAAGTGCAGTTTAGTGAAAATGCTCCAAAAAAAGTCAAAATGTCTTTTAAATACATTGTTAATACCAGACTCGTTTGCCTGGCTTAACTGAGATATAAGTGGTGGGGCTTATCCAAGTGGTACACAAGGATAAGCAATTTAAAGAATGTTGATGTTCTTTACCCAAGTGATACACAAGGATAACTCAAGTTGTGGAGGAATCAATTAGTTATTCAGGTAGTACACCAGGATAATCGAATTGACTCCAAGAAGTGAAGTGTATGACGATTTAAGTAGCAATCATTTTTATTCACTAATTTTAATATTTATACAAAATGTAAAAATTAACTTAAAACTAATACAATAACAAAAAAATAAAATAATAAAAAAAAATCAATAAGAGTACAAACATAATTTAAAACGGTTAGAAACTGTTCATTATTATCTTGCCAAATTCATTCCCATCGTAAGCTAAGCAAAACAGATATTCAATTTCACTACTGTCTGGCTGGTAATTTGAAACACACGTGGAAAATAAAAAAAATGTTTTATTTATTTCGTCAATTATGCTGACATGATGGTTCTCATACCTGGCTTGACAAATGTGTGAGAAATAAATTAATTTTATTTTAATTAAATTGTGGGAAAGAATTTAAGTGTTACTTGAGACTTGGCAAAAATATGAATAAAAAAGTTAAACAAAAACGAAGTAAGCGTTTTGCTTAAATTTTAATTCAACTAGAGATTCTTTTTATTTTGATACCAAATAAAAAGAATAAAAAGAATTAACATATTGCGCCCCCAGGGGGATTGTTAATAACAATAGGCAATTTAACTGAACACTTTCCGGCAATTTATGCTGAAGTAAATTAAGCGCCAGGGTCCAACGAAATGTTCCAGTTTGACCTGGGTGATGGCTGTGGTGCTATTGGACGCGTATTGAGTCTTCTCTTTAATAATATTTTGATTAACAGGATGGTTAGCAATGTTAAAATCAGAGCCAGTCCCACATAGCTGACTGCCAAGCTATGCACGCCATGATTCATGGTTGGGGTGGGTATATTCCGCATCTGTTCTCTTACATCCTCTTGTAGTCGGGTTAAGTTTCCCATGATTCTTAGGTCTTGTAAGGTTTCGGTTATATTGAAGACCTTTTGTTGTAAATGGGGCAATGAAACTCCAGAGCTTGTATAGGAGGGATACAAAGTCGAGGTAATTGTTTGGTGCCCATATACGGTAATCAACTCATTTTTCATTGAACATCCTGCTGGTAAGGTGAGCAATCCAGTTCCTTGTAAGACCTGAGAACCACTGATGCTGTTGCACACCATACTTAATTTGAGTGGATGTTGAGTTGCGACTAGCCATTGATTTTTTTTTATGAAGTTGGTACCACACATTACTATGGGCTAGTACGTCGGTATTGCAACTTAGGTCTGACTCGTTGTTAAATAAATGTATCTCACAACGACACATTGGTGAATTTTTGAAATACGTAGCTTGGATATTTGGGCATAAAAAAGTATCGTGATCATGGAATAAATGGAATATATGATGAAAAAGATTTCCGAAAAATTGTTAGTGAGTTTGAAAAAAATAAAACAAATTTTTATACATATCAACTTAAGAGTGCTAAAGGCCTACAAATAGTATTAAAGGGCATAGATTCATATGTTGAGCCTGAAGAAGTAAAATGTGCACTTATCGAACAAGGATTTAAGGTAAAAAATGTTACCAATATAATCAATAGAGAGAAGATTCCCCAGCCTCTATTTCGTGTTGAACTGGAGCCGAATGATATACAGTTAAAAAAAATGAGACGCACCCAATTTATAGTCTAAAATACCTTTTACACCGAAAAATCACAGTTGAAGAGCCACGTAAGCGTTCAGGTCCCGTACAGTGCCATAATTGCCAAGAATATGGCCACACAAAAACCTACTGCAAATTACCTACAGTTTGTGTTATCTGCGGTGAATTGCATGGTACTGCTAACTGTACCAAGCCAAAAGTACAAGCTGAAAAAAAATGCAGTAATTGTGGAGAAAATCACACCGCTAATTACAGAGGATGCCGTGTATATTCTTTCGTTAAACAGGCTATGGGTCAAAAATCTAAATTAGCTCCAGTTCAATCAGCAAATGCTTACCCCGCCACTCTTCCTCAAACTAGCCAACTAGTAACTTCACGTGTATCGTATGCCGATGCTGCTAAGACTAGTTCTATTCCCACACAAAATGTTCCACCGCCAAGTAATTCAACGAATGCAAACTCTAGCCTTAACTTTAGTCGTCTTGAAGCTACTATTGAGAATCTGGTGCTAACTATAAACAACTTTAAAACAAATATGACTAGCATGATGCAAGAAATGCTGAGAATGCAGAATACTCTGCTTCAAGCATTAGTCAACAAACCATGAACACGTTAAAATTATGTTTCTGGAACGCAAACGGCATTCGCCAACATAAAAATGAACTTGAGCACTTCCTCACGGAAAAAAATATTGATATAATGATGGTCTCTGAGACTCACTTGACTTCGAGAAGCTGCTTTAAGATAAATGGTTACACTCTATATGATTCAAAGGACCCGAGAGGGAGAGCTTGCGGTGGATCAGCAATTCTAATTAAGTCAAGACTCAAGCACTATATCCTTGAGAACGTTAGTGAAGAATATATGCAAGCTACGAATGTTTTCGTAGAAAATTTTTGTTCGAATTTCGTGATATCATCAATTTACTCACCTCCCAGATTTTCAGTTACCGAAGATCAGTATGAGAAGTTCTACAAATCGCTTGGATCTTGTTTCGTGGCAGCTGGTGACTACAATGCAAAACATACGTACTGGGGCTCGCGTCTTGTTACACCTAGAGGTAGAGCGTTGTTTAATACAATTTCAAAAATGGGCTTAGATGTTATTTCGAGTGGGGAGCCTACTTACTGGCCTACTGACGTAAGAAAAATTCCAGATGTTATAGATTTTGGCGTCACGAAAAATATCCATAGGGACTTAATTCACGTAGAGGGCTCTGTAGATCTGTCCTCCGATCACTCTCCCACAATAGTTACAATTTTCAACCCACTAAGGAGTGATTTAACTAACTCATATGCGAAAACGATTAATAGGGTCAACTGGCTAGGATTCAAAAAATATATTAGTAGTCACTGCGTAGAAAACATTCAGCTAAGATCACCTGATGATATTGAATTTAATATTGCCAATCTTACCGAATATATTAAACAGGCTGCTGAACATGCCACTACTTCCTATCCGCAGACTGGCTTTAATAGAATTTATTCTACGGATATTGAACGTCTCGTATGTGAAAAAAGGAGAGCTAGAAGAGAATGGCAACAACACCGATCACCCCTAAATAAAATCAGACTTAAAGAATGTACTAAACGACTCAAAGAGCTGCTATCGTCGGAAAAGACTGCATTACTGGAAAAGTACTTAGAAGGTCTTGATGTAACGTCAACATCTAATTACTCTTTATGGCGCGCTACTAGAAATCTTAAAAGACCCGTTGATCTCAAATCACCATTGCGTACTTCGACTGGAGGCTGGGCAAGAAGCGATAGTGAGAAAGGTAACTTATTTTCTGAGCATTTAAAATCTGTATTCACTCCCAATTCATGTACGGGTGCTGCCGAATTACCGAGTGTAGTCTCTCTACCCCCTCGTCCCTTAAGGTTTAAGATGCATGAACTACAAAAAATAGTTGCTGAACTCGACCCTAAGAAAGCTCCAGGTATTGATGGCATTAGTAACAAGATGCTGATGAACTTGCCTCATATTGCAATAAGAATTTTGCTATTTATTTTTAATGCCATTTTACGAATGCAGTATTTTCCACATAACTGGAAACTTGCCAAGATTAAAATGATTCCAAAGCCAGGCAAAGATCTTACCAAGGCTGAGTCATATAGGCCTATAAGCTTACTTTCAACAATTTCAAAGCTTTTCGAAAAGCTGCTCATGACTAAATTGTCCACAATTTTAGCTGATACTGGGTGCATCCCGGACCATCAATTTGGCTTTAGAAGTCAGCATAGCACTATTGAGCAAACGCATAGATTGGTTCAAATTATAAGGAGGACTTTTGAAGAAAAGAAGTATTGTTCTGCCCTTTTTATTGATGTTTCTCAGGCATTTGACAAAGTATGGCACAAAGGCCTAGTTTTAAAATTGAAGACATACCTACCAATAAATATACAAAAGCTTTTGGAAAGTTATATTCTCGATAGAAAGTTTACTGTTGTGGAAGGAGACTTCATGAGTGTACCCGAATCTATATCTTCTGGTGTGCCACAGGGTAGTATTCTGGGGCCAGTCTTGTATCTAATATATACTTGTGATATGCCTGTGAGCAATAACATCCACACTTCTACATTTGCCGATGATACAGCCTGTTTGAGTATTCACAAAAATCCTGATGAGGCATCCCGCAATCTCCAAGCACACATTACCCAGCTTGAAATATGGTTGAACTTATGGAGAATTAGAGTCAATGAACAAAAGTGTGTTCATATAACGTTTACCCTAAGAAAAGATACCTGTTCCCCCATTCGAATCAACAATCAAAATATTCCTCAACATTCTCAAGTCAAATACCTTGGCATACACCTTGATCGAAGGCTTACATGGAAATATCATATTGACTCTAAGTTAACCCAAATGAAACTTAAATTGACTCAAATATATTGGTTAATTGGCAGAAATTCAACACTCAGCCTAGACTGCAAACTCTTGATATACAAGTCGCTTTTGAAGCCAATATGGTGCTATGGAATTCAGCTGTGGGGCACTGCTTCAGCTTCAAATGTCGAGAGAATCCAACGAAGGCAAAACAAAATTTTACGTTTGATAACATCTGCTCCATGGTACGTTAAAAACTCAAATATTCATCGTGATTTAAATATGCCACTAGTGAGTGAAAAAATTGCAAAATACGCAGGCAAATATTTAACTAAACTCGAGTCACATCCTAATCCGCCTGCCCGTAATATTTTGAGCTTTACTGGACACATCCGCTTAAAAAAGAGGGACACAAGGGCTCTTATACCCAACACTCCAGATGGGACTGCTTAAAAATACTTCTTTTTGATTATCACTACTTATGTATTATTTATAACTATCACTAAGCTTATGTCCGATATTGGTCGGGCCTAATAATTATATTTAGATTTAAGATTTGATTACTTATTGTTAGTTCATTTTTGAAGATACAATAAATAAATATGTATATGAAAAAAAAAAAAAAAAAAAATCATGGATGTGGCAATCACGGAGTTTGGTATCATCAACCGGGAAATATTCGTCTCGGTGAGCGTTGAGAGCCATCATTTTGGTTGTTGGAATGATCGCAACCAACGAGTCATTTACTAGTTGTGGAACTGGTGTAAGATAAAAGAGGTCGAATTCCTCTTTATGGGCTAGTGGAATTTCCAATGTGCAAATAATGTGTTGGTTTGAAATGGCTGCATTAGCTGTCACTAAACCATACAGATGAATGATATCCGTGACTGGTAATATTAAATCCGATGGCAGATTTGCCTTTATATTGTCCACTTCCAAAGAAAATTGTTGCGGTGTTAGTAGAGAGGGACTTATTCTGCCATGATATGTATCGGTTAGCAGATCCATTATGGCCTTTAACATTGTTTGCACATTGTCTGAGATGATGATCAACTGAATGCTAAGCGAGAAAATAAGTTGAGATTGCTGGGTTTCATTGACAGTAAAGTTCTCGAGTCTTTTTAGCCTAAAGTTTAATTTATCGAGGCTATTCTGAGTATGAGCCTCCGTTTGTTTCATAATATTAAGGGTGGAATCGAGGAATGATGTTTGATTCCGTAGAAGGTGTGCCAAGTGATCCACGTTATTTTTTATGCTGTTGATGGTGTCTGTCATTTTTTCGTCATACTGTGAATCGAGAACTCCAAATAATGAATTTGCTACATTTCCAACGAAATCAATTGCCCCTCGTTTCTTTCTTCTTAAGAGGCTTTCGAGACTGGTAGCCACTTTAAGTTTAACGTTGTTAAAATGCGCAACGAGCGCGATACATTGATGATTGAGATCTGAACTGTTGCAACATTTCATCAACGTATTAGTTCCGTTTGCTAGAAGTTGTACTTCCTTGAGAAATGGTGATAGTTCACAGTAGATAAAAAGCTTCCATTCTGAGATAATTGGTTTAACTTGACCAATCTGTTCAAAATGTAAGCCAGGAGAGCTAGTGATCTTTGTGTAGGTACCTAGCTGGCATACCACTAACGGAAGGAACAAAGCAAGAAGCATTAGTAGGCTGGTTGGAGATAATTTGCAGCGTTTTGGGGGTGGTGAGCCTTTGTATTTGTCAGTAGGTGGTTCGTTTCTCTTGAGTTCCGAGCTATTTCCTTTAGTTTTGTTCGGAGATTTGTAGTTTTCCTTGGGAAGGGAACTGCTTTTTACACCTTCACTGCCCAAAGACGTTGAGAGTGTGTTCTGCAGATCAGGCATACTTTCATTGCCAGTAGTGGTGTAGGATTTATCGAGAGGAAGCGGAGCAAGTAAGTGAATTGCCCGTTTAATGATACCTGTAGACGTTTTGACTGTTGCCGTCCTCACAATACCGTCAGGCCCGGGGAATGTTTCGATCACCTTTCCGATTCGCCACGTCATGACAGGAGTGTTGTCTTTCACTATAACTATAGTACCCACTGGCAGATTTTGAGACTTTGATTGCCATTTGTTACGCTGCTGGAGTTCAGTGAGGTACTCTTGGGACCATCGTTGCCAGAAATGATGTTTTATTTTTGATACTAATTCCCATCGTTTAACGAGTGATGGCGACATCGACTGAGCAGTTGCATCGACTTGTGCCGTGAGAGGTTCCCCAATCAGGAAATGACCAGGAGTCAAGGCAGCTGCATCATTAGGATCATTTGATAATGCTGTTATAGGTCTGGAATTCAGTATTGCATCTACCTCTATGACTACAGTTTCCATTTCTTCATAAGTTAGGGATGCGTTTGTCATTTCTTTGAGTAATAGCCTTTTGGCTTACTTGACTGCGGCCTCCCACAATCCCCCAAAATGAGGTGCTCGAGGAGGAATGAAATGAAAAGAAATGTTTTTATTTGCACATTCTCGCTGAATGGCTTCTTGGGCTGTGGGGGTAAAAAGGGCTGATGATAATTCCGCTAGTTGATTTCGTGCTCGGACAAAGTTTGTTGCATTGTCGCAGTAAAGTTGTTGGCAGTGACCTCTGCGACTGGTAAATCGTTTTAGTGCTCCCAGGAACGCTTCTGTTGTTAGGTTTGTAACTAATTCGAGATGCACTGCTTTTGTGGCGAAGCAACAGAATACTGCAATGTACGCCTTTTGAGGTCGTTTTCCTCGAGTTTTAAAGTGAACCCAAATTGGACCACAATAGTCAACTCCGGCATTTATAAATGGTCTTGCTGGTGTAACACTTGTTGCAGGCAAATTTCCCATGATCTGCTGGAGAAGTTTTGGTTTTGATTTTGCGCAACTTAGGCACTTATGGATGGTTTCTCGTGCTAAGTATTTTCCCTTGATGGGCCAAAATCGTTGTCGGACATTTGCAAGGAGAGCCTAAGCTCCACAATGTTTATTTTCTTTGTGTATTGACTCAAATATTAGTTTGCTGAATATCTCATTATAAGGGAGGAGCATTGGATGTCTTGTATCGAATGGCAAAGTAGACTCTTCTAGTCTGCCTCCGACTCTTAAAATGCAATTTTCATCTAAAAATGGTGATAAACTTTTGATCGGACTTGACACCCTTAGTTCTTTGCGTTTATGCAACTGCTTGATTTCTTCTGAGAATGCAAATTTTTGAGTTTCTCTAATAATTATAAGAAGTGAATCGTGGAGCTCGAAAGGTGTCAGAGCTCTTTGAGTTTGTCGATCTGCCTTGGGGAGCCTAGCATTTTTTATGAATCTGAAGATGTATCCTATAATACGTTGCAGGGTTTTAAAAGAATTTCTATGGTTGATAGAATGCAAAAAATTTTCAGTCGTTACCGAAACCAGCATGTTATAGGGAATTTTCTTCTGTTCAGGTAAAGGTGTGTCAGGAGGTGGAGAGAACATCGGAGGCCAATGTTTCTCATCACCATGAAGAAAGAATGGCCCATACATCCACTGGGGTGAATGCTGCAACTGCTGTGCATCCAATCCTCTAGATATTATGTCTGCTGGGTTGTCCTGGGAACTCACATGACGCCATTGATCAGGTGTCGAGCTTTCTTGAATTGAAGCTATTCGATTTGCTACGAATGTATGCAACGAAGATGATCGTGAATTTATCCATGCTAATACAATTTTTGAATCAGACCAGTAGAATGTTGGCGTTGTATTCATATCCAGATCGTGCTTAACTTTTGCAGCCAAGTTGGCACCCAACTGGGCAGCACATAATTCCAGCCTGGGCAGCGTTTGTTGCTTGAGAGGGGCTATACGGGACTTCGCACAAAGCAAGTACACAATAACTGTTTTATTTGGCAAGAATGTCCTGATATATACTGCGGCACCATACGCCTTTTCTGAGGCATCTGTAAAAACATGTAGTTGCGTATTGCTTGGAATCGATCCTTTATATATATGTCGATGAGCTTGAAAGGTTTTGAGTTCACTCAGATTACTTCTAAAGCTTCGCCAGCGTGATTCAAATTCTGAAGGCACTGCCTCAACCCATGAAAGATTCAAATTCCATAATTCCTGGATGGAGATTTTTGCCTTGACGACTACTGGAGACAGTAGTCCGAGTGGGTCAAATATACGTGCTAAATCTGAGGTGACTGTCCTTTTCGTCACAGCCTTGATTGGTTGTATGTTGACCTTAATTTTCAGTAGATCATCCTTGGGTAGCCATACTAATCCCAACGTTTTTATATAGTCGGTTTCGTCTGTGGAAAAATCAAGACTAACTTCTTGATCATCATTGGGGATATTGCGTAGCAATTGGGTATGATTTGCGCACCATTTTCTTAAATGAAATCCGTACTTTGATATGACGTGTTGTAGTTGACGCTGAGTTTCTAGTGCTATGTTCAAGCTATCGGCTCCCCCCAAACCATCGTCCACATAAAAGTTCGCAACCAACGAATCATTTACTAATTGTGGAACCGGTGTGATATAGAAGAGGTCGAATTCCACTTTATGGGCTAGTGGAATTTCCAATGTGCAAATAATGTGTTGGTTTGAAACGGCTATATTAACTGTCACTAAACCATACATATGAATGATACCCGTGACTGGTAGGCTTAAATACGATGGCAGATTTGCTTTTATATTGTCCACTTCCGAAGGAAATTGCTGCGGTGTTAGTAGAGAGGAACTTATTCTACAATGATACGTATCGGTTAGGAGATACATTATGGCATTCAAAATCGTTTGCACATTATCTGAAATGATAATCATTATCTGAAATGATAATTAGCTAAGTGATAAAATGAGTTGAGACTGCTGGGTTCCATTAACTGTAAAGTTCTCGAGCCTGTTCAACCTAAAGTTTAATTTATCGAGGCTATTCTGAGTATGAGACTTGGTTTGCTTCATAGTATTAACGGTGGATTTGAGGAATGATGTTTGATTTTGTAGAAGGTGTGCCAGGTGATCTTCGTTATTTTTTATGATGTTGATGGTGTTGATCATTTTTTCCGCATACTGTGAATCTAAAACTCCAAATAATGAATTTGCTACATTTCCAACGAAATCAATTGCCCCTCGTTTCTTTCTTCTAAAGAGGCTTTCGAAACTAACATCCACTTTCTGTCTAACGTAGTTAAAATGCGTAACGAGTGCGAAACATTGGTGATTGAGATCTGAGTTCAAAGTGTAACCCCCGGGAGCTATTGATTTTTATGTAGGTACCTTGCTGGCATACTATTAACGGAAGGAATAAGGCGAGAATCATTAGTAGGATTGCTGGAGATAAAGTGCAGTGTTTTGGGGTCCGGGAGTTTTTGGATTTGTCAGTAGGTGGTTGGTTTCTCTAAAGGTCCGCGCTATTTCCTTTATTTTTGTTGGCATCAAGTATACTTTCATTGGTAGTAGTAGTTGAGGATATATCCCAAGGAAGCGGAGCAAGTAAGTGAATTGCCCATTTAATGATACCTGTAGATGTTTTGACTGTTGCTGTGCTAACGGTACCATCGGTCCCAGGGTGTGTTTCGATCATCTTTCCGATTCGCCACGTCATGACAGGACTGTTGTCTTTAACTACAACTATAGTTCCCAGTGGCAGACTTTGATTGCCATTTGTTACGCTACTGAAGTTCAGTGAAGTACTCGTGGGACCATCGTTTTCAGAAATGATGTTTTATTTTTGATACCAATTCCAATCGTTTGACGAGTGATGGCGACTTGTGACGTGAGAGTATAGTTTTTTTCCCGGACTTTTCCATTTCCCGGGAAAGCGGGGAAACTTTTTTATATATCCCGGGATACCGGTCCATACAAATAATAAATATTACATTTGTCAGGCATTAACAGAAATTTGATTAGAAAGCTTAAAACACTAACTAAAACACATCTTATATACATAAATAAATCCTATGTTAATTCAAATTGGGTTTTAAAACAAGAACTTTATTTTACTTTAACTTTTAGTTTTTAAATACCTTAAAGGTTTTTTCCAACACGAAAAACTATATATATATATATATATGAGATCAAAAAAGTAAACTTGCAAATATACATAAGTAATAATAAAATAGTTAATAAAAATGAACATAAAATAAAATATACTCGAGGTTTGAGATCCAAAACAGATCAGTAGATTTGTTCTTAAAAAACGTCTATACAATTGAGTTTTCCATGAAAATTAATTTTATTTAAAACAAAAAAAGGGAATTATGATTTCAATAAATTATTTTAAAACCAGGGTCTGAAAATAATTTTTATTTTTTTCTTTCTGAAGAAAAGATTACTAGAAAATAAACATTATCTACTTTAGATTATTATTAACCATTATCGTGAGATATCCATATAATATTATGACCGTTTTGTTAACTTTTTCAAAGACATTTTAATATCTTGCCCTAGAAATGCATCCATTACATCTAAAATACGATGTGTATTCTTGTAGCGATAACCAAAAAATAAAACTACTTTCAACAATGGTCATTGGTAGCCAAAAAACTTTCTTGGTTGCTGTAATAGTTATTTATAACAAAAAAATATTCTCACTTACATATATTGGTTACGATTATAGACATTATTTAAATTCAATGAAGGTTATAAAAATTTTTTCCATTTCCATTATAACTATTATGTTCCTGCTTAAAACATCAATTTATGTGACTTAACTGTGACCTCCCATAATCCTCCAAGATGAGGTGCTCGAGGAGGAATGAAATGAAAAGCAATGTTTTTATACGCACAATCAGGTTGGATATTTTCATGAGCTGTTGGGGTAAAAAGAGCTGATGATAATTCCGCTAGTTGGTTTCGTGCTCCCACAAAGATTGTTACGTTATCGCAGTAAAGATGTTGGCAGTGACCTCTGCTACTGGTGAATTGTTTTAGTGCTTCCAGGAATGTTTCTGTTATAAGGCTCGTAACTAGTTCAAGATGCACAGTTTTCGTGGCGAAGCAACAGAATGCTGCGTTATACGCCTTTTGAGGTCGTTTTACTAGGGTTTTAAAGTGAGCCCAAATTGGACCACAATAGTCAACTCCGACATTTATAAATGATCTTGCTGGGGTAACATTCGTTGCAGCAAATTTTCCATGACCTGCTGAAGGAGTTTTGGTTTAGATTCTGCGCAACTTACACACCTATGGATAGTTTCTCGTGCTAAGTATTTTCAATTGATGGGCCAAAAACGTTGTCGGATGGTTGCAAGGAGAGCTTGAGCTCTGCAATGCTTATTTTCTTTGTGTATGGACTCAAATATTAGTTTGCTGATTATCTCATTATAAGGAAGGATCATTGGATGCCCTGTATCCAATTTCAACGTTTACTCGTCTAGTCTGCCTCCGACTCTAATAATACAATTTTCATCTAGAAATGGAGATGGACTTTTGATCAGACAACTGCTTGATGTCTTCTGTGAACGCCAATTTTTTAGTTTCTCTAATTATTATAAGAAGTGAATCGTGAAGCTCGAAAGGTGTCAGAGTTCTTTGAGTTCTAGCATTTTTTTATGAATCTGAAGATGTATCTTAAATACGTTGCAAGGTTTTAAAGGAAGTTCTGTGATTGATACAATGTAAAAAAATTTCAGTTGGTACTAAAACCAGCAAGTTTTACGCATTCTTCTTCTGTTCAGGTAAAGGTGTGTCAGGATTTAGACAGAACATAGGAGGCTAATGTTTCTCATCTCCATGACTGTTGGATTGTCCTTGGAACTCACATGACGCCACTGATCAGGTGTCGAGCTTTCTTAAATGAATACGAATGTATGCAACGAAGATGATCGTGAATTTATCCATGCTAGTACTATTTTTGAATCGGACCAGCAGAATGTTGGCATTGTAATCATGTCCAGATCGTGTTTAACTTTTGTAGCCAAGTTGGCACCCAACTGGGCTGCACATTATTCCAGCCTGGGCAGTGGTTGTTGCTTGAGAGGGGTTATACGGGATTTCGCACAAAGTAACTATACAATAATTGTTTTATTTGGGAGGAATGTTCTGATATATATTACGGCACCATATGCCTTTTCTGAGGCATCTGTAAAAACATGAAGTTGCGTATTACGAGGAATTGATCCTTTATATATATGTTGATGTGCTTGAAAAGTTTTGAGTTTACTCTTTGCCTCATCCCATGAAAGATTCAAATTCCACAATTCCAGACAGTCCGAGTGGGTCAAATATGCGCGCTAAATTTGAGGTGACTGCCCTTTTTGTCACAGCCTTGATTGGTTGTAAGTTTACTTTAACTTGAGTAGTTCATCCTTGGGTAGCCATACTAATCCCAGCGTTTTTATATAGTCGGTTTCGTCTGTGGAAAAATCAAGACTAACTTCTTGATCATCATTGGGGATATTGCGTAACAATTGGGTATGATTTGCGCACCATTTTCTTAAATGAAATCCGTACTTTGACATGACGTGTTGTAGTTGACGCTGAGTTTCTAGTGCTATGTTGAAGCTATCGGCTCCCCCCAAACCATTGTCCACATAAAAGATCTTTTCCAAGAAATTGGCTGCTAACGGAAACTGCATGTTGTTATCATGGCTTATTTCCTTTAGACATTTGATTGCCAAGTATGGTGCAGGTCTGGTTCCATATGTCACTGTATTCAACTTGAAGTAACTGATGGGTTCAGAAGCATTACTTTTCCATAGAATTATCTGGTACTGTTGGTCTTTTGGATGGACAAATATTTGTCGGTACATTTTTTCTATGTCTGTTGTGAACACGAAACGTGGAATCCGAAAAAAGCTCATTTTGTAGTGGTGGCCCGATGTGCAAAATCTCATTCAAAGATTTTCCTGACGAGGTTTTTGCTGACGCATCAAATACCACCCGAAGTTTAGTGGTGCTACTATCAGGTCGTAAAATGCAGTGGTGAGGAATAAAGTATTTAGACCCTTCCACTTCATCTATGTTGATTTTCGACATATGTCCCATTGTTTCGTAATCCTTCATAAACTGCATATATTGAGTTTTTAGGGAAGAATATTTTGATAATCGACGTTCTAAGCTGAGGCAATATTATGTGAGGCACCTAAAGAAGATGTTTCAGTACAGAATGGAAGTCGTACTACGAACCGTCCTTCTTTGTTACGAATAGTGTGTTGATTGAAATGTGCTTCACATTGGGCGTCATAGGGAGATAATTGATGCCCAGTGCTCTCGATCTCTTCCAGTTTCCAAAATCGTTCAATAGCCGTATTCATTTTATCCTCTTCAGTTAAAGTACCACATATTGCTGATGAGAGTTGTTCTCCAGATACCTTTCCAGATACTATCCAGCCAAAGGTGGTATTTTGTAATATTGGGAGGTCATCACCGAGTTTAATTTGTCCTATGGCAAGGATTTGATGGTAATATTCTGCGCCTAACAAAATGTCAATTTTTTCTGGTCGGTTAAAAGTTGGGTCCGCCAGTGTGACATTGTTGGGAATCGCCCACTTATCGATGGTAAGTTGTTGAGCAGGTTGAGGAGAGATGATTTGTGGCAACACAAATGCCTCAAGACGTGTTGAAAAGTTGTTGAGTCTTGATTGAAGTGATATGTTGACACCGTGTTGAACCTTGGTGCGGTTTTTCCCAATTCCATTGATTGAAATTGAGGTGGTTCTTGCTGGGAGCCCTAGAGTTGTGACTAATCTCTCTGTAATGAGGTTGACTTGTGAGCCCGAGTCGAGAATTGCCTTACATTCAGTTTCTAGTCCATTTGCCTTGACCTTTACCAACGCTATTCCTAGTAGGACATATGGTCTTCTGCTGACGGAACTTGTCGTCATGCTTTCAGCTTCGTCCTGTGATGTGCTAACGAGAGATGTCACGTTTGTTGTGGAGGGGTTGTTAAGTGTAGCTGCCTTTCTGTCTGAGTCAATTTCTTTCTTAGGAGGAGTAATTTTTCTTGATGACGAATAACCTTGTGGGGGTTGGTTCCAGATGTACCAAGGTATGGTGCTTTTTTCCACATTTCTGGCAGCGGCCTGAAATTGCACATTGTTTGGTACTATGGGTACTACTAAAGCAATTGACACATAATTTATGTTTCTGTATCATGTTTAGTCTGTTTGTTGAGCTTACATCGATGAATTTCTTACATCGATACAATGGGTGGGAATCTCGCTTGCAAACTATGCACAACCGGTTTTCGTGTCGAGGTTGTGCTGTAAGCGCGCATATTTTGTTAGTGGAAAACGAAGGTCTTTCCTTGTGTCCCATTGCTTCCAGAGTGTGAAAATAGTTCTCAAGGAATGTCAGAAATTGGTTGATTGTTTGTAGTTCCTTTGGGTGAGGAATTGATTGCTCATATTGAGCATGCACTGTTTTATCTAACTTTTTAACCAGGATGTGGATAAGGATTGGATCCCACGATAATATTTGAAGCCCCATGTTGGAGAGAGCTGCCAAACATTCCTTTGTTGTATCGTGTAATCGCTTAATAGCACCTAATGTGGTGGAGGCTTCTATTGGCCGCGGTGAGCTGTATGATTGCTGATTGTGCAGCTTGTTCGAGGCGAACATATCTGCTTGTATCGTAACTAGCAATGTCTGGGTCGGGATATTTGTCCAGTAATTCATCATTAAGCCTTTCTAATTGAAGCCACAGCTGAGAAATAGTGGCCTTTTTTACATCGTAGTAAGATTGATCTTGACCTGGTTGCAACTGAAGGCCTTCTAGCTGTCGAGTAAGCGCCGCCATTTTTCCAAGTGACCGGCTGATTAATCCATCGTGTCCCCCAGTTGCCCCGGCTTGCGATTGACCTGTGTTTGCCGATGTGGGATGGGGATCATGTCCCCCAGTTGCACCGGCTTGCGTTTGACCTGTATTTGCCGATTTGGGATTGGGATCATGTCCCCCAGTTGCTCCGGCTTGCGTTTGACCTGTATTTGCAGGTTTGAGATTAGGAAGTTCTTTTTTCCCGGATTCTTTACCTTGATTATCGAGTTCACGTTCCATTATCGATATATATTTCGTCGCCATGGCCTCAATTCGAATATAGTAGTCGGATGTGAAGTATTCATCAGATGTGTCTATGTCCTTCAACTCTCGTAAGTCATTATCAGCCGTGTCGAACTCTGTCCAAGCTGTCTTTAGACGAGATAGTCGTTCCTGGTAATAGGTTGCGGTTTTCCGGCTGGCTGAATCCTTGGTGAAATTTCGAATAATGGTTGCAATATGTTCTCCCGTTTCCTTTAGTTGGCGGAGCAGTTTTGTTGAAGTTGTTTCCATGGTGGATTAGTTGTTGTGGAAAGCAGGGAAGTGATGGCACTATAAGTTACTTCGAGGATTGCGTGTCCTGTCACGGTCGCCAGAAATGTTAATACCAGACTCGTTTACCTGGCTTAACTGAGATATAAGTGCTGGGGCTTATCCAAGTGGTACACAAGGATAAGCAATTTAAAGAATGTTGATGTTCTTTACCCAAGTGATACACAAGGATAACTCAAGTTGTGGAGGAATCAATTAGTTATTCAGGTAGTACACCAGGATAATCGAATTGACTCCAAGAAGTGAAGTGTATGACGATTTAAGTAGCAATCATAAATTTTATTCACTAATTTTAATATTTATACAAAATGTAAAAATTAACTTAAAACTAATACAATAACAAAAAAATAAAATAATAAAAAAAAAAATCAATAAGAGTACAAACATAATTTAAAACGGCCAGAAACTGTTCATTATTATCTTGCCAAATTCATTCCCATCGTAAGCTAAGCAAAACAGATATTCAATTTCACTACTGTCTGGCTGGTAATTTGAAACACACGTGGAAAATAAAAAAAATGTTTTATTTATTTCGTCAATTATGCTGACATGATGGTTCTCATACCTGGCTTGACAAATGTGTGAGAAATAAATTAATTTTATTTTAATTAAATTGTGGGAAAGAATTTAAGTGTTACTTGAGACTTGGCAAAAATATGAATAAAAAAGTTAAACAAAAACGAAGTAAGCGTTTTGCTTAAATTTTAATTCAACTAGAGATTCTTTTTATTTTGATACCAAATAAAAAGAATCAAAAGAATTAACATACATATTAATTTCTTTCCTTAAACGTTTTACAACATCAAACACATTAAATATCGCGAAAAGCATTGGTGATCATAGAATATTTTTCGCATACCACTTCTTTTCTTTAACTGTATCTATAAATAAATTAATACACCCGCTACGCATGTGTTCTCGTCGCTGTCTCATCGACGACTAAATGGAAGAGAATAAGAATGTGTGTAATTTTAGTTTGCACAATTGTGCCATAAAACTGACATCAATGATTTAAGCTCTTGAATTGGGTTAGTATAAATGGTATTTATTGGTAAATAAAGATTGTATCATTCTTAACCCTAATAAGTACACTGGGGTCTTTTATTTATTGCAAATCTTCGAACCTACGGAAAAGCGTTTTTAAAGGAATAAAAACGTAACAATATTAATTTTTTTTAACAAAACAGTATGAAAATAAAATATATAGAATTTCAATTTACTACTAAAGATCTAATAAAGGATAATTTTGGTATGTATCTGTGATGTACATATATGCATAAAAATACAAATATATTTTAATCTACGTACGTGCTCTTCACAGAGCCACAAAGGACACCAGAGCAGACAAGAGACGGAATAAAATTGCGTTTTCTTTACGTCTCCCTCACTTTTGAAGAAATATGTTTTAAATTTAATTTATTTGCAGATTTTTGTGAGAAAAACACAATCTTGGATGAAATTAAAGGTGAGTAATTTCTGAAATTGATAATTTGTGTATGTATATTGTCATAATAACTAGTTTTTTCTTTATATTTTCAGAAGCACATTTTTGGCAAAACTGAAAAATAACTACATATGTGAGTAAAAAAACTATAATTTTATCTAATACATGCATATTAATTTAAATACTTTTAATATTTCTTAGGACCAACAAATGCATAAAAGGTTGCCCGCCTGGGGAGAAGCTGCACAACTGCCAACTGGCAGGAAAGTTTCTCAATCGATTTTGCAAGCAACGATTTCTACCTACACATGCTGCGCGGCAGCATGAGCTGCCATGCCCAAAACACCATCAATTGCACATCCAATTAATGCCAGAAACACCAAGTCACTAATTATGGACGTCGCTTCTGTGAACTCACGTGTTCGGCGCAGCCCGAGAAAAACATGGTTCTCGTCGCATTCCGGCAGCGGTAAAATTACCCTTACGACTTTGTTCCATGGATGTACAAAAATCAACAAACTCTGCCGTTTCTTCCACATCAACTTTTACTTCAATTGCGGTTACAAACTGTTTAACGCGCAAACGTCAATTGGATGAGTATGAAGACGAATATAAACCCGATAAGTATGTTTTTAAAACAAAAGCTAAGCCACCATCAGAGAACGGTGACGATGATAGTATGTAGTGCAATGAGTGATGACTAAACGCATAGACGACAATTTCAGCTATAATGAAGATGATGTCTTAGCTGAATATGAAATTAACGATTAGGCCGATAAAAATTGGCCCAAACGAAATATAACGCAAAATCGAACAAAAAAGTTTGGAAGCCCAACAGCAGAGGCAGCAACAAGTCAAATCGTTTGAAACTGCATTTATACAGGCTTTCGCCATAATTAGAGATGCACCTACTGCATCATCAAAGACAACTAAAAAATTGTAAGTATATTGGAACCATGATATAAATATAGAAGGTACTTCCATTCTCTCATTTTTTCTTGACATTTACCTTCTGACAAGGATAGGTATTCTAAAGTTTCCAGTAAAAATGTGCTACCGTATTAATTTAATATTTCCCCTCTGTTTCCTGTTTGTTTGAAAATTTTATTAAAAAATTATTTCAGAAGTTTTTTTATAAATTCAAACAATTTAAAAGAAATTGTGATTATAAATGTTTTATTATCTTGAAAAGCAATGAAATGAATTGTAAATGTATTGTTGTGTTAAGGAAAGCGAAAATTAGCTGCATATTACAAACTGTGGATGTACAAAATATCATTGTAAATATATAAATGTAGCATTCTTTGATTTCTGTACATTATCTGGTGTCCGCCAAGAGTATCTAAAAGCCTGCAAAATCTGTGAAATAGACTTGCCAAAATTATCTGAGCGGGTATTTAAGCCATTTCTTAGAAAAAAATTTTACAATCAACAAGAAGCGAATTATATAGATTAAACAAGATGTAATATCAATCAATATTTGCTAAACTTAATGAAAATTCATTGTCAACTAATCAAAATCATCAATCAATTTGGGTGAAAATATAGTTAAAATAAAATAAAGGTTATTACATAACCACTTTTTAAACTTCACAGATGTATAGTCATGCATATTACTTAATATATTTTAAAATTTTTGTTAAGATAATTACACATTTTTGTAAAAAATTTATAAGGGAAGACTTATATTTTTTACGATATGGGAACATTTTTTTATTTCTCTCAAAAAACAAACTTCAAAAATACTTATTTTTTAAAAACAAAGAGAGAATGGAAGTACCTTCTATATTTATATCATGATTGGAACTACATACTTAGGATTATGTGGAAATAATTTTAGTTTAATTGCAGCAAGAGTATTATTCACCCTCACCAACTTTGACCATCAAATACACTGTGAATTCCACCAGTACCAGACCCGCTCGCAAAGCTTCAAAGCGAATTAAAAATCAGGAAGAAATAATTACAGGCGATGAATGATTTTAATGAAAACAATTACTATGTAGACCATTACGAAAATGTTGATACAAGTCAATTTCCCAAAAATATCGAACCACAAATGCACGTCAGTGGCAAATCTAAATATAGATTAAAGAGTTGCACAGTTGGAACTGTTCACAACAGTTTTGCGTGTGTATTGGTTCTGATATGTTTAGCTATGTTAATTAGCGTTTCTGTCTCTAGTAGGTATGGTTGTTTTTCAAAACTGTTGTTGTGTGGTTGTATAATGAGCAAATGAGAATAACATGTTTGTTTGGATCTGTTTTTTTGAAACCAATCAAATACGTAAAACTGCTTTTAACATAAGTAACACATGGTGTGTTGAAAAAAAATTACCATTGTTGATGAATGAAAGACTGCTTTATGCTACTTTGATTTTTTTTCATAACGTTTATTTAATATAATTTGTTTAAAAAAACTAATTGAGTGCTTTGAAGTTAAACACAAATATCTTAAATAAAAATAATGTGTTTTTTTTTTAATTTAAGTAAAAAGCAAATGCTTTTGTTATTCAATTTACCCATTAAATAAAAAGCTCATAAATCATTCATGAGTTTCACAAAAAAATTAAAATAATTTAATAAAATAAGGTAACAAAAGTAATTCTTTTTTGTACTTACATACATACATACGAATTGAAAAAAAACTCAGGTAACAATAATTATTGTCTTTTGAATTTTAACATGCTTTATGTAGTAAAAAATCAATTATTCAATAATAATATAACAAAAATTAATGTGATATAATTAAAAAATTAAGCAACAAAAGCTATTAATTTTTTTAATTTAGGCATAGGTACATCATTAAATTAAAAAATCAATTATTCAAGATAAGCATATAATATAAAGTAGATTAATTACGCAATACAAAATTATATGTACATACATATATCTTCATATGCATATCCATACATATATATGTATGTATATGCCCATCAAACAAAATGCCCCGAATTCGTAAGGACTGGTCGACAAAATCTTCCGATTTCGGAACCGAAATATTACCGAAATCGTAACAATTTTTGTATGAAATGGTTGACACGACTTCGTAAGGACATGTAGGTACGATTTCTTTTTGCTTTTATAGCAGAGTACCGGTTCACCGTTATGTTGATGCTATTGTCGAAATAATTTGCACATACTCACACTTTTTAATATTTGCTACAATCCTGTTTTTATCAACATATACACATATTAATTTAAAAAAAATTTTCACAGACTTTTACTTATGTACTCAAAAATCAAAGTTTTAATGTTTAAAAAAAATTGTTCAGAAAAACTACCGAAATTTCTTAACGAGTTCGGTACGAAAAGTCTGAGTTCAGACAAACTACCGAAATGTCTTAACGAATTCGGTACGACAAGTCTGACTTCAGAAAAAGTCGAAACATTTTGTTTGGGCGGTGCATATACATACATATATATTATATCGAGTTTCTTGTATGCATATTTCATAGAAGAACATCTAATGAATCGCAAAATTCAAGTCTCGTTTGCAAAAATGAGTTGTGATCGTTTACCTGTTATTAGTGCCCGAGCTACAGAAAATATCCTTTCGGAAGGAGCACTAGATGCTGGTATAGAGAATATTCGGCAGCTTAGCTTATATAACAGCGGTAATTCATTTTTTCAATCATCCCACCATTTCAAAATATTTAAATCACACTGTAGGTGTATAATAGTATTTTTATATTTATTAACTTCCTTTTCAATTAAATTTTTTGTTAGAATCAGTATTATCTTGTTGCGGTGGGCACACGCAGATAAGGTCAAAACAAACAAAATGTGCCAAAATGATGGTCCACCTTGAGTGTGCGGGAGGCCTACCGCAGTGGTACCATGTAGTGGCCAAGTTGGTGGCTATGCAATAGGAACATGGGTAGTTAGGAAACGCTGCACTCTTCTTAATTGTGTATGAGGGTACGTCCAACAACTGTTGTTCTAAGGAGCAAAAAAATCTGAAATAAATAAAGAAAATTAAAATATAAATTAATAATATAATTCCACAAATAAATACAAACTGATTGAAGGTTACAAAATAAGCAAACGCATGGGGTACGTTCAAAAGAGGTACGAAAACACATGTTCTAGTATAATGTGTTCAGTAGGCAAATTGGTGAATGGGCTATCAATTATGAATGAAAAATATGAGAGGAGAATAATTTTGGCAACGCAAAAAAGTTGCGTAAAGTAACGTTTCTATTTTTTTGACTTGAATTTTGTTATTGTCCCAAAAGTTAGATTCAATTACAATAGCCAAGAAATAGGATACTGACTATATTTATGATATCCTGGTTATGGATGTACGAGGGCAAGGTTTTATAGAGGAACATGGACACAGTAGAAGCAGGAGGCCATGGCAACAGAAATTTCTGGAACCTTCTAAAATATTTTTTAGAAGAAAATACAGTTTGGAGGCAAACATCCATGTAAATATCATATATACAGATATACATATATATATATATATATATATATATCTATATATATATATATATATATATATATCTATATATATATATAGATAGAAAGAAAGGACCGGTAGTTAAGCATATAGAAGGAACGGTTTCTTTATATATATGGAAGAAATTCCAGTAAATGGAAAAGAACCATATAAAAGGCCAAGTTTTATAAATGGAAAGGACTCTTAGATACAGAGGGTGAAACAGTGAGTAGCTCGAGGCAAATGAAAAAGTGCGAATCGACTTGCTAAAAAGTGCGAAAAAAAAAGAAAAGAAAAACGAAGAACGATTTCTAAAAATATGAAAGTTTTTTTTTTACAAAAAAAAAAAAATAAAAAAATAAAATAAGAAACCGAAATGATACCAATCCAAAAAAAAATAACTATATAAATCCATACCAACATACAGAACTAAAATAAAACTATCGTATGCAAGTTATTGAAGAAAAATAAAAACAAGCGTAAACATATGCAAAAGGCACGTCGAGAACTCCATTGAATCACCAATTTCGAAACCGTGTCACAAATAACTAAAAAAAGTACAAATACAATAAGCTACTCACTGTGCGCGAAATTAAATTTTTAAAGAAAAGAAAACTAATTTAATATATACCGCAAAGACAGAACGCCTCAAAAATAAAGCCACCACAACTAGAAGGAAAAGGGGAGCCTATTATTGAAATCCTGTGGTCAAATGGAGGAGCAAAAAAATAAAACAGAAGGACTAGCAAAGAGGGAAGGAGATATTTAAGAATGCCGCAAGTTAACAAGTAACGAACATATCCTCATTACTAATAATTTTTTTTTATGAATATTTAGATATAGTTAAATTTTTTTTTACTAACCTAAATTAAGTCATTTTATTTAAGTATGTATGTTAGTAAATAGATAAAGCAAAAAGTGTAAAATCCAAAGAAAAAAGTACCTGTTAGAACGAAGTAACGAATCCGTATAAGTCAAGTAAGAAGTGATTTACGTATGTTGATATTTCCCTAATATAAAGGGGTCTTTAAAGGGATTTCGGGAAATTTTAGAGAAGAAAAAAGAGACAAGATATGGCATATAAAATTGAAAGCCTTAGGGAGCTCCTTCAGGTAGATTAGTTTAGCAAAACTCCGCACCCAACAAAAAGGAGAATACTATAACATTTACCCTTTAAAAATTTCCACAGAGTAGAGAGAAAAGAAATATACGTTTTCGAGCGCGAATTAACGAAAAGGAAAATTTTAAAATCCAAAAGGGGTTCTAACAAGTATTTCTATAGAGTTTAATTAGTTAAGTCAGAAGAAAATTTAACTTATTTCAATTTTTTTTTTTTATTTTTATACAATTCTTTTGCCAAAATTAATTTCAATTATAGTTCAGTAAGTCAAAATATATTTACAAGTATAAGAATCATGTTATGTTTTCTTTAATGTTAGTGTATTAAGTCTGAGATTTTTTTTTTATATATATAAATGTTTAAAATTTGTAAGAAATTTAAATCCAATATGAGTGGCTGAATTTTTTATAAAGGGGTTTTGATGTGAAGGTAAGTGTGAATATATGTGTGTGTGAAACCAAAAAGGGGTCAAAATTAAATATATACAAGGAAACGGAAATGACCATGGTAGGGCTAGGGCAGCTGGAAGTGTCATCTTACTTCCCTAACAATAAATGTCACGAGATAGGTAAATTAGAGATTGAAGAAAATAGTTCAAATTGTACGTGTTCTCGGGCTCAGGTGAGGGTCTAGAACTCGCCCTTAAATTGCCTCCACGAACGAGCTGGCTGGTGGAAGCCACCTGAGTGCCTATTGGGCACGTAACAAAAATGGCGCCCAATCGGAAATTTAAAAGCATCTACAGAATAGTAGAGAAATGAAAGTGTGTAAAAGATCTAAGTACATACCAATAGAACCACTAACTTGCAATAGCCTAAAGTATATATTTCGGTGAATCTAATTTTTTTTGTTGAAATCGTCTCACGTAGCCGTTTCAAGAGTTTAAATTGAAAGTCCGTTGTACGTGCAGCGAGCAATAAAAGTTTGTTTTCCGGAAGGAGTAATACTACTCGAAAAGGAGGAGAGAAAGTCCTTAGGCATTGAAGCGAATGACCTAATCGTACGAATTCCTGCCTTTGCAACAAAGTTTTTGTATACACATTTGAGAATTTTTTTTATTGAGTTTTTTTTTTATACCGTGTGTGGGACACATCATACTAAACCGAAACCGTGTAGGCTGGTAGCCTATATAGAGAATATCGGGGAAGATGACAAATGAGTCTCTAGTAGAAGTTTTAGTTAATGTATAAAACAATACTATAGTCACATACGAACAAATCCATCGTTTTTCACCATTGAATAAGGCATAATGTGTTAGCTCTGTAAAGAGAGCAAGAGAATTTTTTTTAATAAAAATAGAAAGCAAAGTGAACACACACACATACACTAACAAAAGCATCAAAATCCCTGTAAGCAAAATTTGATTTCGTTAACCAGTAAGAATATTGTGATACGTTCACGAAGAGTTGCAATTTTATGTATTATTTGTTTATTATTGTAGAGTATTGTAGATTTTTTTATAATTATATAGTTTGATTATTTAAGTTTGCTTATATTTTTTTTATATTTACTTATATATCCCTATAATAACTAAAGTAGTCAATTAATTATTAGCTATCAACCGGTCTGGGGGTAGTTCATGAAGAGTATGCAGAAAGAAAATAGGTCCAAATTAACTGATAGAAAAAGACCCAAAAATACCGAATTAAATAGTTCACATATAGTAGAGCCAAAAAGAAGCAAAACAAACCCGTCAAAAATGGCTACAAACCCTTCTAACCAAAACAATATAATCGATATGTCCGCTACGATTACATATAAGCCTCAACACCCTACAGAAATATCTGCCAATAGTTCACAAAGCGTACAAGCATCAGGTAACCCAACAGTAAGCCCTGATGTTGGAGAAATAGCGTCTGGCACAAACTCGAATTCACAGAATATTATAGAAGATAGAGTTAAAAGTGTTGTACAAAATGAAATGGCTGATATAAGAAAACAAATAGGGGAATTGACAGCTGCAATAAGCCTTATGGCCAATACAAGGCCACAAAACAACCATAATTTACCTCAGGTACCCATTGGGAACTCAAACTATAGTGGGGAAATGAACAATGACTTGCCATCGAGTAGCCGATCTTTAAATGGGAATATGGTAGGGTTACAAGGCAGTAATGTGAACCATGGAAATGTCAGTCCATTCATAATTGAAAGTGTACAAAACTTACCTAGTCTCGCGAATAATAATAGCGCTCCGGACTCCTCAGAGCCAAATTCTGTTAGATCGGGTACGTCAACCGCACAAATTGTAGACTCATCGAGGGCAACAAATATACAGGAAGTGAGATTCGCCGATAACCTGAGAAATATAGAAAAAATCGTTATTAGAATAGATAAATGGGGGTTAAGTTTTAACGGAAATAATAATCATATGAGTGTGGAAGACTTTATTTTCCGTTTAGAACATCTTCAAGCACAATATGATGTGTTATGGGAAGAAATATTAAGAGACTTCCATTTACTATTAAATGGAACGGCAAAGGATTGGTACTGGCTGTTAATTCGCACCCATGGCATGATGCAGTGGCCTACACTTAAGAGTGAATTAATAAACCAATACCAAACCAAAGTGTCAAATTTTGAAATCATGCGTGATGTAGTTGAAAGGAAACAGCAGATTAATGAGTCTCTAGATAATTATTTTTATGCCATGAACAAATTGCGCTCGCGCCTAATACAGCCTATACCCGAGTACGACATGATAAAGATTATAAAAAGAAACATCAAAGAAAGTCTAGCAAGGATAATTTACCCAATAAATGTGTCGTCAGTCGAACAACTTCGGCTCGAGTGTATAGAAGCAGAAAAGAATTTCTTAAGGAGAGAGAATAAAAATAACATGTTGCCTCAAAGACAAGTAAGAGCGGTGAGCGAAGTCTATTTTACAAGTAATGAGACGCCCGACATGGAAGAAGATGAATCACTCTTAGAGGAGTTGGATGCCATTTCGGAAGTGAAATGCTGGAATTGTCAAATGCAAGGACATACTTTTAGAGACTGTGAGTCGTTGGAAAGGAAATTGTTCTGCTATAGATGTGGTACACCAAACGTGGTCGCACCAAAATGTCCAAAATGTTGTCAGGAAAACCGCCGGCGAGGCGTGGGTTCGACGGGGGGCTCACGTCAGGCTCAAAACCCCAAAACATAAATAATTTTAAATTTAATACAATTGATTCAAATAAAAATAAAATCAATTTCTCACAAATAAGGCATCACCTACCAATTGAAATCAGGAAACAAAATTACGTAATAGTCAAGTCACAGATTTTTGAGTATAATAATAACAATAAATCGAAACAACCAACAAAACACATACTGAAAATTAGAAAGAAATTTGCTGAACGACGGAAAAATAGAAAATTAATTATAGAAGCCATTAATAGAGCGAGCTCGAGTAACAATGATCCTAGAATTTTTATAGATATAATCATACAAGGCAGTAAAATTAATGGACTATTAGATACAGGTGCTACAGTCAGTATTTTGGGTAAGAATTGTAGAGAGTTTGTACTCCAAATGGAAATAAATATCATTCCAATGTGGTCATTTGTCAGAACAGCTGGGGGAAAACAGTATAGAATTCTAGGAAAAATAAATGCTTTAGTTCAATTCAAAAATCAGGAAAAACACATGTGTTTGTATTTATGTCCAGATCTAGAACAGGAGCTGTATTTAGGGGTCGATTTCTTTAAATTTTTTTCTTTGGCACCGGATATCATAGAACTATCATCGATGAATGTGGAGAAAGTTCAGGAAGATTTTATATGCAAAGGAAAGGATCATAGATTAAAGCCTCACGTTTTGAATGAAAGTCAACAAAAAGAACTGGATGAAGTGGTCAAATATTTCGATACGTTTGAGGAAAAAGGACTAGGGTGTACAAAACTTGAAAAGCATTCAATTAAATTAATCGAAGGGGCAGTACCTGTCAAAGATAGGCACTATCCCATATCACCAGCCGTACAAGAAATAACGTATAAAGAAATAGACAACATGTTGGAATTGAAAGTTATAGAAGAAAGTAATAGCCCATGGAGCAACCGTACAACGATCGTCAGAAAACCGGAAAAGAATAGGTTTTGTTTAGACGCTCGAAAGCTCAATAGCGTAACCATAAAAGATGCGTACCCATTGCAAAACATTGAAGGTATTCTTAGTCGCATTGATGAGACGCACTACATTAGCAGTGTTGATCTCAAATACGCCTTTTGGCAAATTGAACTCGATGAAGATAGTAAGCCTTACACCGCCTTTACGGTCGCCGGACGCCCGTTATACCAATTTCGTGTTATGCCCTTCGGCCTGTGTAACGCGGCTCAAAGATTATGTAGGCTAATGGACAAAGTTGTACCAAACAAGTTGAAAACAAATGTCTTCGTGTATTTAGACGATTTGCTAGTTATATCGAGCACCTTTGATGAACACCTGAGATTACTACGCGAAGTTGCTAAATGTCTAAAAGATGCCAATTTGACGATAGGGCTAAAGAAATCACAATTCTGCTTTCAAGAGTTAAAGTACCTGGGATTTATAGTAGGAGGTGGGGCACTGAAAACTGATCCAGAGAAAATACTAGCAATACGAGAAATAAAAGTCCCAACGACCACCAGAGAGATGCGAAGTTTCCTGGGGACAGCTGGTTGGTACAGAAGATTTATTAAAAATTTTGCAACCATTGCCGCCCCACTAACCGATACATTAAAGAAATCAAAGAAATTTAATATAACACCAGAAGCTATAGAGGCATTCGAAGAACTTAAGAAAGCTCTAACAACTTCACCAGTTTTGAAACATGTGGATTTTAAAAAACATTTTTACATCCAATGTGACGCCTCAGATTATGGCATTGGTGCCGTTCTATTTCAGTATGATGACGAAAAACATGAAAACCCCATAGCATTTTTTTCACAAAAATTAAATTCATGCCAAAGGCACTATAGTGTAACCGAAAAGGAATGTCTGGCTGCAGTTATGGCAATAAAAAAATTTAGGCCGTATATAGAACTGATGCCATTTACGGTAATAACCGATCATGCCAGTTTAAAATGGCTGATGGGATTGAAAGATCTCAGCGGTCGGTTAGCGCGCTGGTCTTTAATGCTGCAGCCATACAATTTCAAAATAGAACATCGTAAAGGAGCGGAGAATATTGTAGCAGACATGTTATCCAGGTGCCCGGTATAAAAGGCTTTAAACGAAATGGATTTGGAGAAATTAATTAATGTCGAATCAATAGAATTCCAAAGCGACGAATATGAAGAACTCAAAAAGCAAATAATAGAAAATTCTGTTAATTTACCAGATTTAAAAATAGAAGACGGGTTAGTTTTAAAAAAATCAAATTCGATTTCAGATATAGACGATAATTTAGGATGGAAGTTGTGGGTACCATCTGAAATAACATCAGATTTAATTGAAAAGGCACATGCTGACAAGACATCGGGACATTGTGGCATGACAAAAACAATAGAAAAAATAAAGCGGTTCTTTTATTGGCCCAAGATGACAATCCAGATTAGAGAATATATAAAAGGGTGTAAAACATGCAAGGAAAGCAAGCCATCAAATCAAAATCTTAAACCTGGGTTAGGTCAAGAAGTAGTAACAGAAAGACCCTTTCAGAAACTATACATAGATTTTTTGGGAAAATATCCCAGGTCTAAAAGTGGGAATTCCTATTTATTTATAGTTGTAGATCACTTCACAAAATTTACGTTTTTGAAAGCTATGCGTGAAGCAACAACAAATAACGTCTTGCAATTTCTAATTCAGGAAATATTTCATAAATTCGGCGTGCCGGAAATTATCCACAGTGATAATGGTACTCAATTTACAGCCAAAGGTTTCGAACAAATGATTGAGACATACAAAATTCAGCACATAAAAACTGCTGTTTACTCTCCGCAAGCTAATGCTGCGGAAAGAGTTAATCAATCCATTTTAGCTGCAATTAGAGCCTATCTAGGGGAAGATCACCGTGAGTGGGACTTATATATATCCGAAATAGAGTGTGCCCTTAGAAACTCGGTGCATTCAGCCACAGGTGTAACCCCGTTTTTCGCCCTATTCGGCTATCACATGTTTACCAACGGCACTGATTACAAAATTGCTAGAAAATTAATGTCGATAAGTGATCATGAAATTAATACTCTGCACAATAGTGACAAAATGGCAATACTAAGGGAAAAGATCAAAACGAATATGCATGAAGCGTATATACGTTCCGCGGAACGGTATAATAAGCGAGCAAGAAATGTGAAATTCATACCAGGGCAAGAAGTTTTTCGTAGAAACATGATCTTAAGTGATTTCAAGAAATGCCGAAATGCTAAATTTTGTAAAAAATTCCTAAAGTGTCGAATTCTAAAGCCTGTTGGTAATAACATGTATGAATTGGAGGATATGCGAGGCAAATCTATAGGAATCTTTCATGCAAAAGACATTAAAATATAACCCAACTGTGATAAAATCAAAGATGTGCAATATTAGGATAAGGTATATGTATGTATCGTCCCCAATATTGCCGTAAACAAAACAATGATTTTATTACGGATGAAAGAACTCACCTGTTTTCCTGTGCAAATCCCAATTCTGTGATGCATCCTTCTAGCTTTAAGTATTAAATTATGTGAACCATAACACCAATATGTACCTGATAGAATAAGCATGAACGTAAGTTCATATAATACAGCACAAGACCATATAACTATAGCATACCAGTAAACCGAGCGAAGCTAAGAGCCCGGCATTATCTCAGGGTGTGGGAGTTCCCCACGTTGAGCCACGTACTTATGTACATAGATGGCCAATTACGTGCCACGCACACCAACGTTTCCTTCAATCCCTACAACGTTGGTGTTTTATTGCGGTGGGCACACGCAGATAAGGCCAAAACAAACAAATGTGCCAAAATGATGGTCCACCTTGAGTTTGCGGGAGGCCTACCGCAGTGGTACCATGTAGTGGCCAAGTTGGTGGCTATGCAATAGGAACATGGGTAGTTAGGAAACGCTGCACTCTTCTTAATTGTGTATGAGGGTACGTCCAACAACTGTTGTTCTAAGGAGCAAAAAAATCTGAAATAAATAAAGAAAATTAAAATATAAATTAATAATATAATTCCACAAATAAATACAAACTGATTGAAGGTTACAAAATAAGCAAACGCATGGGGTACGTTCAAAAGAGGTACGAAAACACATGTTCTAGTATAATGTGTTCAGTAGGCAAATTGGTGAATGGGCTATCAATTATGAATGAAAAATATGAGAGGAGAATAATTTTGGCAACGCAAAAAAGTTGCGTAAAGTAACGTTTCTATTTTTTTGACTTGAATTTTGTTATTGTCCCAAAAGTTAGATTCAATTACAATAGCCAAGAAATAGGATACTGACTATATTTATGATATCCTGGTTATGGATGTACGAGGGCAAGGTTTTATAGAGGAACATGGACACAGTAGAAGCAGGAGGCCATGGCAACAGAAATTTCTGGAACCTTCTAAAATATTTTTTAGAAGAAAATACAGTTTGGAGGCAAACATCCATGTAAATATCATATATACAGATATACATATATATATATATATATATATATATATATATATATATCTATATATATATATAGATAGAAAGAAAGGACCGGTAGTTAAGAAGTAGTTAGAAGGAACGATTTCTTTATATATATGGAAGAAATTCCAGTAAATGGAAAAGAACCATATAAAAGGCCAAGTTTTATAAATGGAAAGGACTCTTAGATACAGAGGGTGAAACAGTGAGTAGCTCGAGGCAAATGAAAAAGTGCGAATCGACTTGCTAAAAAGTGCGAAAAAAAAAGAAAAGAAAAACGAAGAACGATTTCTAAAAATATGAAAGTTTTTTTTTACAAAAAAAAAAAATATAAAAATAAAATAAGAAACCGAAATGATACCAATCCAAAAAAAAAATAACTATATAAATCCATACCAACATACAGAACTAAAATAAAACTATCGTATGCAAGTTATTGAAGAAAAATAAAAACAAGCGTAAACATATGCAAAAGGCACGTCGAGAACTCCATTGAATCACCAATTTCGAAACCGTGTCACAAATAACTAAAAAAAGTACAAATACAATAAGCTACTCACTGTGCGCGAAATTAAATTTTTAAAGAAAAGAAAACTAATTTAATATATACCGCAAAGACAGAACGCCTCAAAAATAAAGCCACCACAACTAGAAGGAAAAGGGGAGCCTATTATTGAAATCCTGTGGTCAAATGGAGGAGCAAAAAAATAAAACAGAAGGACTAGCAAAGAGGGAAGGAGATATTTAAGAATGCCGCAAGTTAACAAGTAACGAACATATCCTCATTACTAATAAATTTTTTTTATGAATATTTAGATATAGTTAAATTTTTTTTTACTAACCTAAATTAAGTCATTTTATTTAAGTATGTATGTTAGTAAATAGATAAAGCAAAAAGTGTAAAATCCAAAGAAAAAAGTACCTGTTAGAACGAAGTAACGAATCCGTATAAGTCAAGTAAGAAGTGATTTACGTATGTTGATATTTCCCTAATATAAAGGGGTCTTTAAAGGGATTTCGGGAAATTTTAGAGAAGAAAAAAAGAGACAAGATATGGCATATAAAATTGAAAGCCTTAGGGAGCTCCTTCAGGTAGATTAGTTTAGCAAAACTCCGCACCCAACAAAAAGGAGAATACTATAACATTTACCCTTTAAAAATTTCCACAGAGTAGAGAGAAAAGAAATATACGTTTTCGAGCGCGAATTAACGAAAAGGAAAATTTTAAAATCCAAAAGGGGTTCTAACAAGTATTTCTATAGAGTTTAATTAGTTAAGTCAGAAGAAAATTTAACTTATTTCAATTTTTTTTTTTTATTTTTATACAATTCTTTTGCCAAAATTAATTTCAATTATAGTTCAGTAAGTCAAAATATATTTACAAGTATAAGAATCATGTTATGTTTTCTTTAATGTTAGTGTATTAAGTCTGAGATTTTTCTTAAATATATAAATGTTTAAAATTTGTAAGAAATTTAAATCCAATATGAGTGGCTGAATTTTTTATAAAGGGGTTTTGATGTAAAGGTAAGTGTGAATATATGTGTGTGTGAAACCAAAAAGGGGTCAAAATTAAATATATACAAGGAAACGGAAATGACCATGGTAGGGCTAGGGCAGCTGGAAGTGTCATCTTACTTCCCTAACAATAAATGTCACGAGATAGGTAAATTAGAGATTGAAGAAAATAGTTCAAATTGTACGTGTTCTCGGGCTCAGGTGAGGGTCTAGAACTCGCCCTTAAATTGCCTCCACGAACGAGCTGGCTGGTGGAAGCCACCTGAGTGCCTATTGGGCACGTAACAAAAATGGCGCCCAATCGGAAATTTAAAAGCATCTACAGAATAGTAGAGAAATGAAAGTGTGTAAAAGATCTAAGTACATACCAATAGAACCACTAACTTGCAATAGCCTAAAGTATATATTTCGGTGAATCTAATTTTTTTTGTTGAAATCGTCTCACGTAGCCGTTTCAAGAGTTTAAATTGAAAGTCCGTTGTACGTGCAGCGAGCAATAAAAGTTTGTTTTCCGGAAGGAGTAATACTACTCGAAAAGGAGGAGAGAAAGTCCTTAGGCATTGAAGCGAATGACCTAATCGTACGAATTCCTGCCTTTGCAACAAAGTTTTTGTATACACATTTGAGAATTTTTTTTATTGAGTTTTTTTTTTTATACCGTGTGTGGGACACATCATACTAAACCGAAACCGTGTAGGCTGGTAGCCTATATAGAGAATATCGGGGAAGATGACAAATGAGTCTCTAGTAGAAGTTTTAGTTAATGTATAAAACAATACTATAGTCACATACGAACAAATCCATCGTTTTTCACCATTGAATAAGGCATAATGTGTTAGCTCTGTAAAGAGAGCAAGAGAATTTTTTTTAATAAAAATAGAAAGCAAAGTGAACACACACACATACACTAACAAAAGCATCAAAATCCCTGTAAGCAAAATTTGATTTCGTTAACCAGTAAGAATATTGTGATACGTTCACGAAGAGTTGCAATTTTATGTATTATTTGTTTATTATTGTAGAGTATTGTAGATTTTTTTTATAATTATATAGTTTGATTATTTAAGTTTGCTTATATTTTTTTTATATTTACTTATATATCCCTATAATAACTAAAGTAGTCAATTAATTATTAGCTATCAACCGGTCTGGGGGTAGTTCATGAAGAGTATGCAGAAAGAAAATAGGTCCAAATTAACTGATAGAAAAAGACCCAAAAATACCGAATTAAATAGTTCACATATAGTAGAGCCAAAAAGAAGCAAAACAAACCCGTCAAAAATGGCTACAAACCCTTCTAACCAAAACAATATAATCGATATGTCCGCTACGATTACATATAAGCCTCAACACCCTACAGAAATATCTGCCAATAGTTCACAAAGCGTACAAGCATCAGGTAACCCAACAGTAAGCCCTGATGTTGGAGAAATAGCGTCTGGCACAAACTCGAATTCACAGAATATTATAGAAGATAGAGTTAAAAGTGTTGTACAAAATGAAATGGCTGATATAAGAAAACAAATAGGGGAATTGACAGCTGCAATAAGCCTTATGGCCAATACAAGGCCACAAAACAACCATAATTTACCTCAGGTACCCATTGGGAACTCAAACTATAGTGGGGAAATGAACAATGACTTGCCATCGAGTAGCCGATCTTTAAATGGGAATATGGTAGGGTTACAAGGCAGTAATGTGAACCATGGAAATGTCAGTCCATTCATAATTGAAAGTGTACAAAACTTACCTAGTCTCGCGAATAATAATAGCGCTCCGGACTCCTCAGAGCCAAATTCTGTTAGATCGGGTACGTCAACCGCACAAATTGTAGACTCATCGAGGGCAACAAATATACAGGAAGTGAGATTCGCCGATAACCTGAGAAATATAGAAAAAATCGTTATTAGAATAGATAAATGGGGGTTAAGTTTTAACGGAAATAATAATCATATGAGTGTGGAAGACTTTATTTTCCGTTTAGAACATCTTCAAGCACAATATGATGTGTTATGGGAAGAAATATTAAGAGACTTCCATTTACTATTAAATGGAACGGCAAAGGATTGGTACTGGCTGCTAATTCGCACCCATGGCATGATGCAGTGGCCTACACTTAAGAGTGAATTAATAAACCAATACCAAACCAAAGTGTCAAATTTTGAAATCATGCGTGATGTAGTTGAAAGGAAACAGCAGATTAATGAGTCTCTAGATAATTATTTTTATGCCATGAACAAATTGCGCTCGCGCCTAATACAGCCTATACCCGAGTACGACATGATAAAGATTATAAAAAGAAACATCAAAGAAAGTCTAGCAAGGATAATTTACCCAATAAATGTGTCGTCAGTCGAACAACTTCGGCTCGAGTGTATAGAAGCAGAAAAGAATTTCTTAAGGAGAGAGAATAAAAATAACATGTTGCCTCAAAGACAAGTAAGAGCGGTGAGCGAAGTCTATTTTACAAGTAATGAGACGCCCGACATGGAAGAAGATGAATCACTCTTAGAGGAGTTGGATGCCATTTCGGAAGTGAAATGCTGGAATTGTCAAATGCAAGGACATACTTTTAGAGACTGTGAGTCGTTGGAAAGGAAATTGTTCTGCTATAGATGTGGTACACCAAACGTGGTCGCACCAAAATGTCCAAAATGCTGTCAGGAAAACCGCCGGCGAGGCGTGGGTTCGACGGGGGGCTCACGTCAGGCTCAAAACCCCAAAACATAAATAATTTTAAATTTAATACAATTGATTCAAATAAAAATAAAATCAATTTCTCACAAATAAGGCATCACCTACCAATTGAAATCAGGAAACAAAATTACGTAATAGTCAAGTCACAGATTTTTGAGTATAATAATAACAATAATTCGAAACAACCAACAAAACACATACTGAAAATTAGAAAGAAATTTGCTGAACGACGGAAAAATAGAAAATTAATTATAGAAGCCATTAATAGAGCGAGCTCGAGTAACAATGATCCTAGAATTTTTATAGATATAATCATACAAGGCAGTAAAATTAATGGACTATTAGATACAGGTGCTACAGTCAGTATTTTGGGTAAGAATTGTAGAGAGTTTGTACTCCAAATGGAAATAAATATCATTCCAATGTGGTCATTTGTCAGAACAGCTGGGGGAAAACAGTATAGAATTCTAGGAAAAATAAATGCTTTAGTTCAATTCAAAAATCAGGAAAAACACATGTGTTTGTATTTATGTCCAGATCTAGAACAGGAGCTGTATTTAGGGGTCGATTTCTTTAAATTTTTTTCTTTGGCACCGGATATCATAGAACTATCATCGATGAATGTGGAGAAAGTTCAGGAAGATTTTATATGCAAAGGAAAGGATCATAGATTAAAGCCTCACGTTTTGAATGAAAGTCAACAAAAAGAACTGGATGAAGTGGTCAAATATTTCGATACGTTTGAGGAAAAAGGACTAGGGTGTACAAAACTTGAAAAGCATTCAATTAAATTAATCGAAGGGGCAGTACCTGTCAAAGATAGGCACTATCCCATATCACCAGCCGTACAAGAAATAACGTATAAAGAAATAGACAACATGTTGGAATTGAAAGTTATAGAAGAAAGTAATAGCCCATGGAGCAACCGTACAACGATCGTCAGAAAACCGGAAAAGAATAGGTTTTGTTTAGACGCTCGAAAGCTCAATAGCGTAACCATAAAAGATGCGTACCCATTGCAAAACATTGAAGGTATTCTTAGTCGCATTGATGAGACGCACTACATTAGCAGTGTTGATCTCAAATACGCCTTTTGGCAAATTGAACTCGATGAAGATAGTAAGCCTTACACCGCCTTTACGGTCGCCGGACGCCCGTTATACCAATTTCGTGTTATGCCCTTCGGCCTGTGTAACGCGGCTCAAAGATTATGTAGGCTAATGGACAAAGTTGTACCAAACAAGTTGAAAACAAATGTCTTCGTGTATTTAGACGATTTGCTAGTTATATCGAGCACCTTTGATGAACACCTGAGATTACTACGCGAAGTTGCTAAATGTCTAAAAGATGCCAATTTGACGATAGGGCTAAAGAAATCACAATTCTGCTTTCAAGAGTTAAAGTACCTGGGATTTATAGTAGGAGGTGGGGCACTGAAAACTGATCCAGAGAAAATACTAGCAATACGAGAAATAAAAGTCCCAACGACCACCAGAGAGATGCGAAGTTTCCTGGGGACAGCTGGTTGGTACAGAAGATTTATTAAAAATTTTGCAACCATTGCCGCCCCACTAACCGATACATTAAAGAAATCAAAGAAATTTAATATAACACCAGAAGCTATAGAGGCATTCGAAGAACTTAAGAAAGCTCTAACAACTTCACCAGTTTTGAAACATGTGGATTTTAAAAAACATTTTTACATCCAATGTGACGCCTCAGATTATGGCATTGGTGCCGTTCTATTTCAGTATGATGACGAAAAACATGAAAACCCCATAGCATTTTTTTCACAAAAATTAAATTCATGCCAAAGGCACTATAGTGTAACCGAAAAGGAATGTCTGGCTGCAGTTATGGCAATAAAAAAATTTAGGCCGTATATAGAACTGATGCCATTTACGGTAATAACCGATCATGCCAGTTTAAAATGGCTGATGGGATTGAAAGATCTCAGCGGTCGGCTAGCGCGCTGGTCTTTAATGCTGCAGCCATACAATTTCAAAATAGAACATCGTAAAGGAGCGGAGAATATTGTAGCAGACATGTTATCCAGGTGCCCGGTACAAAAGGCTTTAAACGAAATGGATTTGGAGAAATTAATTAATGTCGAATCAATAGAATTCCAAAGCGACGAATATGAAGAACTCAAAAAGCAAATAATAGAAAATTCTGTTAATTTACCAGATTTAAAAATAGAAGACGGGTTAGTTTTAAAAAAATCAAATTCGATTTCAGATATAGACGATAATTAAGGATGGAAGTTGTGGGTACCATCTGAAATAACATCAGATTTAATTGAAAAGGCACATGCTGACAAGACATCGGGACATTGTGGCATGACAAAAACAATAGAAAAAATAAAGCGGTTCTTTTATTGGCCCAAGATGACAATCCAGATTAGAGAATATATAAAAGGGTGTAAAACATGCAAGGAAAGCAAGCCATCAAATCAAAATCTTAAACCTGGGTTAGGTCAAGAAGTAGTAACAGAAAGACCCTTTCAGAAACTATACATAGATTTTTTGGGAAAATATCCCAGGTCTAAAAGTGGGAATTCCTATTTATTTATAGTTGTAGATCACTTCACAAAATTTACGTTTTTGAAAGCTATGCGTGAAGCAACAACAAATAACGTCTTGCAATTTCTAATTCAGGAAATATTTCATAAATTCGGCGTGCCGGAAATTATCCACAGTGATAATGGTACTCAATTTACAGCCAAAGGTTTCGAACAAATGATTGAGACATACAAAATTCAGCACATAAAAACTGCTGTTTACTCTCCGCAAGCTAATGCTGCGGAAAGAGTTAATCAATCCGTTTTAGCTGCAATTAGAGCCTATCTAGGGGAAGATCACCGTGAGTGGGACTTATATATATCCGAAATAGAGTGTGCCCTTAGAAACTCGGTGCATTCAGCCACAGGTGTAACCCCGTTTTTCGCCCTATTCGGCTATCACATGTTTACCAACGGCACTGATTACAAAATTGCTAGAAAATTAATGTCGATAAGTGATCATGAAATTAATACTCTGCACAATAGTGACAAAATGGCAATACTAAGGGAAAAGATCAAAACGAATATGCATGAAGCGTATATACGTTCCGCGGAACGGTATAATAAGCGAGCAAGAAATGTGAAATTCATACCAGGGCAAGAAGTTTTTCGTAGAAACATGATCTTAAGTGATTTCAAGAAATGCCGAAATGCTAAATTTTGTAAAAAATTCCTAAAGTGTCGAATTCTAAAGCCTGTTGGTAATAACATGTATGAATTGGAGGATATGCGAGGCAAATCTATAGGAATCTTTCATGCAAAAGACATTAAAATATAACCCAACTGTGATAAAATCAAAGATGTGCAATATTAGGATAAGGTATATGTATGTATCGTCCCCAATATTGCCGTAAACAAAACAATGATTTTATTACGGATGAAAGAACTCACCTGTTTTCCTGTGCAAATCCCAATTCTGTGATGCATCCTTCTAGCTTTAAGTATTAAATTATGTGAACCATAACACCAATATGTACCTGATAGAATAAGCATGAACGTAAGTTCATATAATACAGCACAAGACCATATAACTATAGCATACCAGTAAACCGAGCGAAGCTAAGAGCCCGGCATTATCTCAGGGTGTGGGAGTTCCCCACGTTGAGCCACGTACTTATGTACATAGATGGCCAATTACGTGCCACGCACACCAACGTTTCCTTCAATCCCTACAACGTTGGTGTTTTATTGCGGTGGGCACACGCAGATAAGGCCAAAACAAACAAATGTGCCAAAATGATGGTCCACCTTGAGTTTGCGGGAGGCCTACCGCAGTGGTACCATGTAGTGGCCAAGTTGGTGGCTATGCAATAGGAACATGGGTAGTTAGGAAACGCTGCACTCTTCTTAATTGTGTATGAGGGTACGTCCAACAACTGTTGTTCTAAGGAGCAAAAAAATCTGAAATAAATAAAGAAAATTAAAATATAAATTAATAATATAATTCCACAAATAAATACAAACTGATTGAAGGTTACAAAATAAGCAAACGCATGGGGTACGTTCAAAAGAGGTACGAAAACACATGATCTAGTATAATGTGTTGAGTAGGCAAATTGGTGAATGGGCTATCAATTATGAATGAAAAATATGAGAGGAGAATAATTTTTGCAACGCAAAAAAGTTGCGTAAAGTAACGTTTCTATTTTTTTGACTTGAATTTTGTTATTGTCCCAAAAGTTAGATTCAATTACAATAGCCAAGAAATAGGATACTGACTATATTTATGATATCCTGGTTATGGATGTACGAGGGCAAGGTTTTATAGAGGAACATGGACACAGTAGAAGCAGGAGGCCATGGCAACAGAAATTTCTGGAACCTTCTAAAATATTTTTTAGAAGAAAATACAGTTTGGAGGCAAACATCCATGTAAATATCATATATACAGATATACATATATATATATATATATATATATATATATATATATATATATATATATATCTATATATATATATAGATAGAAAGAAAGGACCGGTAGTTAAGAAGTAGTTAGAAGGAACGATTTCTTTATATATATGGAAGAAATTCCAGTAAATGGAAAAGAACCATATAAAAGGCCAAGTTTTATAAATGGAAAGGACTCTTAGATACAGAGGGTGAAACAGTGAGTAGCTCGAGGCAAATGAAAAAGTGCGAATCGACTTGCTAAAAAGTGCGAAAAAAAAAGAAAAGAAAAACGAAGAACGATTTCTAAAAATATGAAAGTTTTTTTTTTACAAAAAAAAAAAATAAAAAAATAAAATAAGAAACCGAAATGATACCAATCCAAAAAAAAATAACTATATAAATCCATACCAACATACAGAACTAAAATAAAACTATCGTATGCAAGTTATTGAAGAAAAATAAAAACAAGCGTAAACATATGCAAAAGGCACGTCGAGAACTCCATTGAATCACCAATTTCGAAACCGTGTCACAAATAACTAAAAAAAGTACAAATACAATAAGCTACTCACTGTGCGCGAAATTAAATTTTTAAAGAAAAGAAAAATAATTTAATATATACCGCAAAGACAGAACGCCTCAAAAATAAAGCCACCACAACTAGAAGGAAAAGGGGAGCCTATTATTGAAATCCTGTGGTCAAATGGAGGAGCAAAAAAATAAAACAGATGGACTAGCAAAGAGGGAAGGAGATATTTAAGAATGCCGCAAGTTAACAAGTAACGAACATATCCTCATTACTAATAAATTTTTTTTATGAATATTTAGATATAGTTAAATTTTTTTTTACTAACCTAAATTAAGTCATTTTATTTAAGTATGTATGTTAGTAAATAGATAAAGCAAAAAGTGTAAAATCCAAAGAAAAAAGTACCTGTTAGAACGAAGTAACGAATCCGTATAAGTCAAGTAAGAAGTGATTTACGTATGTTGATATTTCCCTAATATAAAGGGGTCTTTAAAGGGATTTCGGGAAATTTTAGAGAAGAAAAAAAGAGACAAGATATGGCATATAAAATTGAAAGCCTTAGGGAGCTCCTTCAGGTAGATTAGTTTAGCAAAACTCCGCACCCAACAAAAAGGAGAATACTATAACATTTACCCTTTAAAAATTTCCACAGAGTAGAGAGAAAAGAAATATACGTTTTCGAGCGCGAATTAACGAAAAGGAAAATTTTAAAATCCAAAAGGGGTTCTAACAAGTATTTCTATAGAGTTTAATTAGTTAAGTCAGAAGAAAATTTAACTTATTTCAATTTCTTTTTTTTTTATTTTTATACAATTCTTTTGCCAAAATTAATTTCAATTATAGTTCAGTAAGTCAAAATATATTTACAAGTATAAGAATCATGTTATGTTTTCTTTAATGTTAGTGTATTAAGTCTGAGATTTTTCTTATATATATAAATGTTTAAAATTTGTAAGAAATTTAAATCCAATATGAGTGGCTGAATTTTTTATAAAGGGGTTTTGATGTGAAGGTAAGTGTGAATATATGTGTGTGTGAAACCAAAAAGGGGTCAAAATTAAATATATACAAGGAAACGGAAATGACCATGGTAGGGCTAGGGCAGCTGGAAGTGTCATCTTACTTCCCTAACAATAAATGTCACGAGATAGGTAAATTAGAGATTGAAGAAAATAGTTCAAATTGTACGTGTTCTCGGGCTCAGGTGAGGGTCTAGAACTCGCCCTTAAATTGCCTCCACGAACGAGCTGGCTGGTGGAAGCCACCTGAGTGCCTATTGGGCACGTAACAATCTATAGGTTGTATATAAAATATCTATAGGTTGTAAAAATAAAATTCTCTTTTCGCAATTTTTTAAACTTTAAACTTGCAATTGATTACAAAATTGCCTAGACACGTTCAGGTTATATTGATATATTTACAAAACTAGTTCAGGACTAACTTAGTTACAACTTTGTCAAATATTGTTAGCAATACGTTAAAAGTCCGTGTTTGTTATTCTAAAAAAAAGGCAAATAGAAATTATTTTTTTTCGTAAAATATTAACATTTAGGGCCTGACCCACGATATCGACAACGTTCGACTTGTCGTACTCTTACATTTGAAACAACAACAAAAAATTTACATTTGTTTTTGTTTTGAATGTAAATGTGTGACAAGTCGAACGTTGTCGACATCGTGGGTTTGGCCTTTAGTGAACTCTTAGCTACATTATGTTATGTATAGTCACATATGTATATATGTAAGTACTACCACCAAGCCTGAATTAGCTGTTGGGCAAAAACTTGAGCGTGTACTGTTTTTCTAAGTCTATGGAGGCCCATAAAGTTGGTCACCAAAATCACTAATTGAGTATATAGTTTTATTAACCTTTGATAGTATAATAGAACCTATACTGTCAAGTAGGTTCTATTGTGTTCAGTGTTCCTTTCACTGTTGTACATCTTAATTAATCAAGAAAAGCTTCATATATCTGCGTAAAAAAACAAACCAAAATACCTATAATTGTAATAATTATTTATTTGGCAAGTGTTAATAGCATGCACAAATTACACAAATTATTAAAAATACTGACTAAATCCAATTAACTTGAATTTTCTATGCATATTTTGTAAAATTAGAACCATTTTTTGCATATACAATATAAAATATTATGTGTACAAAAAAGTGTCATTTTACATAGTAAATGTGTATGTTAATAATGTGAACAAAGCGTAAGAAATATTTCCTATGGCTTTCTGCTGCTCATCATTTATTTATTGTACCAGTGTTTTTTTTCATATACCTGTGTTACAATATGTTTTTGTGAGCAAAAACATATACAAACAGTTCCTAAGCAGCAATACAACAAGCAATTGTTATCTGTTTTAATTGTATTGCCATTTCGAAATGCAAACACACACAAGAACTGTTATACAAGTTCTCTCGCTCTCACCACAATTACATGGTACATACCATGGTGTATGTGGTTTGTCTATACTTATAAGTATACAAATGCAACCCTTTGTGTTATTTGCGGTCTAAACTGTAAATTACGCAAATGAACATCGCGGCTGTGAAGTGTACAATTCTCGTCTCTCATCAAAACAAATAACACGGCTTATGCAAGGCGCAAGTCAGTCTGTATAAAAACGGTCAGTATCAATATGAAGCCTTCTGCATATTTTGTCAGAAGAAGTCACTTTTTATATTTCCCTATTGGTATCAACATTTTATTATGCATACCGGTGAGTATTCGTACCGCTGTTTGTGTTGTGGCCATCGCAAGCCAACACAATCCCTAATCACACAACATCAAATGCAAATGTGGGCGGCATAGCACAAGATTATTCCTACGACTCAAAATCGTTGCATAATTGCATTGAAGCCAAGATCAGTTCCATATGCAACTACGTGCAATTGCATCGCAGTAATATAGTCAGACATTTGATAATACAGCACGAAGTGATTTTAATTATTATTTTTATAACTTTTTATTTGTGTTTAATGCAATAATCAACTCTTTTTTGTGCATTTATATAACTGTATTGTACACTATACTACTAGTTTTAAATTTTTTTAAATAAACATTTTGACAACACAATAATAAATTCAATTAAGTTTTAATATAAATTGAATTCAATACACTTTACAATCTTATAATTAAAATTTAAAAACAAGAACAAAAGAAAAAGAAAAACAAAATGCATAAATTTATTTGCAAAATAAAATAAGTTGTTTTGAATTAGCTAAATGGAGAAAAATCCAAACGAACTTAATCTATTCACAAATAATCTTCCTTATTGGGAATAAAAGGCGAACAATTTGTTCACCTGAAATATTTTTCATGAACAAGAAATGGACAAAATGGAAAATGGCATAATGACACAACAACAACGCAAACATTGGCGATCACAGTTTTAGGAAAAGGGAACACATTCCATGTGAACTTTCATTCCCGATAAGGATGAATAATAACTCCAACTTTCCATAAATCAATTTCATTATTTTTCCGAAGTTGAAAAGTTAGATCAAGTAATATATGACCACAGTGGACATAGCATAACATCCGGATGTTTAGAATACCATGTTTCAAGCGCACTGAATGATGAAAAGAAACCAAATTATTATTTTCTTTAAATAAATAAAATACTGGTTCATTACCTTTGCAATAGGCACAGGGTACACCAGAGATGACACGAGACGGAAGAAAATTTGAGTTTTCGGATTTCTCGCTCACTCTGTCACTGCGTCTTCTTTAACCTTCCTATACCCGCGCTAATTTTTATAACACATGTACCCGCGCACGGTCTCACAGACCGAAAGTTTGTACGAGATGAAATACTAGTTTTTTGAAACAAAACTTAAAAACAAAAGATTCTTTTTTAATCTCAATGATATAATAAAAAAATAAAATCACGCATTAAATATGTATTCACTTATTTTATTGATTTTTAGTCCTTAAGAAATAATCCATCAAAATCGATAGTTTTAAAAAATCGTTTTGTAGGTCTCACAGACCAACGCGCGGGTATAGGAAGGTTAACCTTCTTTCGTGGTGGAACTTTGTAGCTTTATTTCAATTTATACTTTGTAACCTCATTCGCTTGACGATTCTTGTAAATAAATGATAAAAATTAATATTTTTTAATGAAAATGTTTCAAATGAAATATGCAATCATCTTAAAACAATTTTTAATTGCCTTTTTAATAGTTATAAGCTATTTCGCACTTTGTTTCTTAATTCAACACAACAAATTCTTTAATCTAATTTTGTAAAGTTGTTTACTTGTTGAAATGTTTTTCGTTTAACACTTTGTGGTCTTATTCGCTGAGTGATTTTTGTAAATAAAAGGTAAAAATTATAATTCTTCAATGAAAATGCTTAAAATTAAATCAGGAATCATTTGCAAACAAATGTTAATTACTTTTCAATACAAATAATCTTTTTCACATTCGGTTTTTTTTAATTAAATGCAACTAAATCTTCAATCTAATTTTGTAAATGTGTATGTACGTATGTATGTATGTACACGTGTTTATTTCACAAAGTACACATTTTCTCTTGTTTGTTTTGATTTTTTTTGGTAACATTTTTATAATATATATACTGCAGTTGTCCCTTTTTCGCAGAATCACTTTCTTCAACTTTGGTCTACTTTGTGGCAATAGGTATCGTATTATCATCATCAGATGAATGTCTGGCAGCCATCAACCCTAATCCCAAATAAGACACATGACGTACGCCGGAGCAAGTACATATTTGGCTTTCAACAACAACACCATGACTGTACAGTGTTTATTTTTTCTGCTGCTCCAATTTTTGTGAAAAAGATTAAGAAATAACTTAAATTGAATTAAATTAGATTGTTGGAGTTGATTTTTGCTTTAATCAAATGCAATATTAAATTGAATACTGGCACTTTGTTGAATTTTTATCACCAACTTGAAGATTTTGTTTACATCTGCATTTGCTGCTGCTAAATTGTTTTCTCTGCTACCTCTGCTGCTGCTGTTTTTATTTTTGCCGTACCGCCATCTTAACTACTGCAATAATTTTTGTACATTTGATTTACCTATTGAGATGACTGGAAAGAAGTTCCCGTGTCACAAATGCAAGAAGGACATTGGTAAAGGAGGCAGTGTTCAGTGTGAGTCTTGTTTGCTTTGGTTCCATATACAATTTGTGGGAATTTCAGAGCAATTGTGCAGTATGATGGCTAAGCAGAACGCAGTCTCTTACAGATGTGAGTCGCGTAAAAATAACGCGCAGTCTCCATCTGACCTAGCTGATGAAATTCATCTCATCAATAAAAAGTTAGATAGCATTACTAAAGAGATGTCTGCTCATCGTGAACATCTCAACAACCAGATGCATGAACTGAGATCTGATATCCGTGCAGAATTTCTATCAAAGTTTTAAAAAATGGATGATGACATTGTCAGTTGTACTACACATATAAAAAGCTTGGAAAAATGTGTTGAGAACAAAGTCAAGAAACTTGAGAGCACTAACAATACTCTTTATCACAGAATGAATAGAGCTGATGTTATGATTTTTGGTCTGCTGCCCAACATTGATGACCTTGAAAAGATTGTTATTGATCTGTGTGCTTTTTATAATATTATTATTGATGCTCTGGATATTCACCATGCGTGATACAGGGTTTTTTTAGAGGTATAGAACTTCGAATTGAAATAAAACACAAGAAAATCGTTTTAATGTCCATCAATTTGGCTTTATTGGAAGGATAATTTTATGCCATTAATGTTTAAATATGATTTCGGGCATGTGGCCGCCGCGGCTGGCTCGAATAAAGCCAATTCTACAGGTCCAATTTTCAACCACTTTTTCGAGCATATGGGGCGGTATGTTGGCAATAACGCCACGAATGTTGGCTTCCAAGTCCCCTAACGTTTCTGGTTTGTTGGCGTAGACGAGCGACTTCAAATATCCCCAAAGAAAATAATCCAATGGTGTCAAATCACACGATCTTGGTGTCCAATTGACAGGTCCATTCCGCGAAATTATGCGCTCATCGAATGTTTCCTTCAATAAATCGATTGTGACGTGCGCTGTGTGGCATGTAGCGCCGTCTTGTTGGAACCACAACTCATCCACATTCATGCCATCCAATTCGGGAACAAAATAGTCGGTTATCATGGCTCTATACCGGTCTCCATTAACGGTAACTGACTCTCCAGCATTATTTCGGAAGAAGTATGGCCCAATGACTCCACCAGCCCATAGAGCACACCAAACAGTCAGTTTTTGTGGATGTAATGGCGTCTCAAGGGTCTCACGTGGATTCTCTTCACTCCAAATGCGGCAATTTTGCTTGTTGACGTAGCCATTCAACCAAAAATGAGCCTCATCACTGAACAAAATTTTGCGATGAAAATCAGCATCGAGATCAATCTCATTTTCGGCCCATACACCAAAATCACGACGCATTGCATGGTCTCGCGGCTTTAATTCTTGCACAAGCTGGATCTTGTAAGGTCGCAAGCCAAGATCTTTGCGCAAAATCTTCCATAAAGTTGATGGACAAAGCTCCAATTGCTGTGCACGGTGGCGAATCGATTCATTCGGGTCCTCTTCAACACTTTGCTCTACAGCGGCAATTGTTTCTTCGGTGCGCACTGTTCGACGTCTCTGCGGATGCGTATTATCACATAGAGTAAACGTAGTGCGAAAACGATCCATGGTTAACCGAATTAATTGCTCTGATGGACGATTATGTCGACCATAAAATGGACGGAGCTTGCGGTAAACTTCGCGAACTGAACCATTATTTTCGAAATAAATTTGCACGATTTGCAAGCGTTGTTCTTTTGTCAACCTGTTCATTATGAAATGGCAAACCAAACTAAATATTAATCACTTGACAGCTGACAAAATGGCCGCCAGTTAAAAAACTGATGCCAACTTAAAGTTCTATACCTCAATAAAAAACACCCATTACATGAACAACAATAAATCTATACTTGTGAGGTTCTGTAATGTTCATATCAGAGACCGCTTGATGGCTGAATACAATAAAGGCCGATCACTAAAGTTGAGTGACATACTTAGCAATGATATTAACTCTAGAGTTTACTTGAATGGTCATTTTTCTCCTATGGCTGCTAGAATTAATTTCATTTGCAAACGGCTCCTGATTAAGAAAAAAATAAAAAAATTTCAAATTTTTAACGCGGACAAGCCGAAAGTATCTATTATTTATGCTAATGGATCCCAAGCTGTAAGGAATTACGACGAGTGTGAAATACTTCTCTCTGGCCTTGAAGAATAATTTTTTTTAATTTTTGTTTTTAATCTAATTTTTTTCCATTTATTTGATTAGCTGATTGATTAGCTTTATCTAGATATGAAATTTTAAGCTGTGAATTTTTTAAATTAAATTTAAATTTTTATAATATTAATTTTCTTTGCAGATTATTCTTTATGGTTCCCCACTATGTTTTTTTTGGTGATGTCACATAATAATAATAATCTTGATCCCGTTGGTTGTGGTTCATTTATTAAGAATGTGTTGCATCCTTTTAGCCATCAGCTGAAGGTGGCACATCTTAATTGCTAGAGTATTAGAACTTTCTGCTGGTTTTTCAAAAATTGATGAGTTAAAATGCATTTTAAATGAGTCTAAACTTGACCTTTTTGCAATTTCAGAAACGTGGTTAAAGCCGCATGTTTCTACTAGATCAGTTAATATCCCATGCTATAAATTTCGCCGAAATGATCGTACGGGTTCAAGGGGAGGTGGTGTAGGGTTTTATGTGTCCAACAGGATTAAACATAGGCTTGTCTTCAAAATGGATGAGGCTGGCGTCTGTGAGACTCTTTTTGTTGAACTTTGTTTTGGTAGGTCAAAAGTTTTGTTTGGTGTTGTGCACCTTCCCCATGGTGACATTGTTACTTTTGAGGATAGACACTACCAGCTGTTTTTAAATTATTCTAATATAATTATTGTTGGAGATTTCAATTATAATTTATTTGAAGCCTCTAAGGCATACAATTTTCGTTCAATGTGTACTAGAAACAATAACAGACCATCTCATTTTGATATAGCCCATAACTCAACATCTCTGATTGATTATTGGTTGCTAAGTGACCGTGCAATTATGAACTTCTCTGATCAAATCCAATGTCCCACCTTTTCACATCATGTTTTGATATTTGCGTCTTTCTCTATTGAAATTAATAATATTGTAGGGTACATAGAATTTCTTGATTATAATTCTGTCGATTGGAATGCCTTTTTTTGTTTTTTGTCTGACTTTGACCTTTCATCATTTAAATCTTGCAGTGTTGATGATCAATGCTCTACACTAAATTATATTTTTCAACAGCTTTTGTTATTTGTACCCCTTAGGAGGAAGGAAATTAAATATGAGGTTGATGCGTGGATGAAATCTAACGAAGTGACCTCTACTCGTATTTCAAGGGACTTGGCTTTTTCTGCCTTTTATCAGATCCTTCTGATTATAATAGAAGAACATTTTGTAAATATCGAAACCGTCTGAAAAGGATTATTCGTAGAGAAAAAAGACGATTTTTGTCTAATTTGTCTTGATTTTTCGGGTGTGTGTGAACCTAAAGTCTTCCAAGCATTGTGTAGGGTAAAGTCTAATGTTGATAATATTTCCATTAAATTTATTAAACTCGTTTACCCTTACTTATCGGATTACTTCCTCTCATTTATTAATAATATTTTAAGCACTTCTGTTTTTTCCCGCAGCTTGGAAGACTGCACGGGTTGTAGCTATTCCTAAGTCGAAGGTGGTGCATGGACCTGAAGATCTTAGGCCCATATCAATCCTTCCCGCCTTGTCCAAGGTCGTGGAACATCTGTTGAAGTTGCAGTTATCTGATAAGGTTCTACCATCTCTGTATGAATACCAATTTGCTTTTCGTTCTGGATACAATACAACTTCCTTGATTTTATGTATGACCGACCTTATTAGGGAGGGCCTTAACGTTGACGAGCTTTGTGTGGTAGTTTCTCTTGATATTTCAAAGGCCTTTGGTTCAATTGACCATTACAAAATGGTTACTAAACTTAGAAACGAATTTAATTTTTCTATATCTGCTTGTAAACTTATTTGGTCTTATCTGAATGGTAGATCCCAATTTGTTTCTGTAAATGGAACTAGCTCGAATAATAAATCGCTAAGTGCAGGTGTTCCCCAGGGATCAGTTTTAGGCCCACTATTATTCATCATGTATATAAATAGTCTTAGTGATTGTATCAACTCCCATATTTGTAGAGCTTTCATATATGCAGATGACGTTTTTCTATTATTTAAATGTGAACGTGTTTTTCTGATGTGCTGGAAAGCAACATCAATTTCGGTTTACAACGTGTTCTTCAATGGACTCAATCTAATTCACTTCGTTTAAATATTGCTAAAACAAAGGCAATTGGTTTTAGTAAATCGTCACGTTTTGTCTTTGATTTTGTTATAAGTTTAAATGGAATCACTATAGATTTTGTTGGTAGCCTTTTGATGCTGGGTGTTATTGTTGATAACAAGCTTTCTTTCGTTCCTCATTTTCACACATTGCATGATAAAGTCTTTGGCATTTTGCGTAGGTTATTCTCGACAAATTTATATCTACCGCTCTACATTAGAAATAGACTATCTCACGCCTTACTAATGCCTCTTGTTCTATATGGGCTCGAGGCTGCATCGAGTGCTAATGCATCCAACGTGTCAAAACTTAAACGGATTGTCAACATGATAGTCCGTTTTATATACAACATTGGTTTTCGTGACCATATTTCTGAATTAGTATGTCAGTTTCTTGGCTGTTCATTTCAAAACTTTCTTGTTTTTAGGAGTCTAATTTTTTTGTACGGTGTCATTAGAAGTGGAAATCCAATCACTCTTCGTAATAGATTTGTATTCTCTCGGTCAGTAAGGAACCCACAGGTTATTATTCCTAGAATATCTTGTTATGCTTTTGAAAAATCATTTTTAATTCGTGTTGCTCGATCTTTTAACAATTTACCAAGCACCTCAGAAACTTCCAGTTAACGACTTATACTTATCTCAAAAACTACTAGAACAACTTTTGAATCTGTCAAGCATGCAGACCACCGCTTAGTTGGACCTGGTTATTATTATTTTAACCATTCTTTTTTTCTAACTTTAATTATTATGTAAACGGCTGGGGAGCCATGAAATGTAACGGAATCGTATATTATTTTACATATTTATGTACATAGTATTTTCATATATTAGTTTTTTAATATTCTTGGAACTTATGAAATTGAAGTTCTACTCTTTATTCTTTTTTGTTTTATTTTTTCTCTGGTATTCATATTAAATATTATACTGGTATATCATTCCTACTAATTCTAATAAGATATAGTTTTTCTGTGTGCCACCCTAATGTAATAAATTGTTCGGCCTTATAGGCTTTATTATTATTGAATTGAAAATAAATGACCTGAAATGAAATGAAATGAAATGAAAAATGAAATGAAATGGATAACATATTTCACTCAATGATATTTTATGTGGCAGAGAAGGTTATCCATTGAAATAACTGTTTTAAATCAGTTTAAAGAAAATTTAAAAAAATTTATATTAAGTTCTAAGGGCAAAAGTGGACTTTGACAATGAAATGTTAGTTTGGTTTAGTAAGTTTCCCCCTGAAAATATTTTATCTGGTAAAATCAACATCATTATACTACTTTTAATTAAAATGTTCCCAGGGAAAAGAAAAAATTTTAAAATATGGACAATCAATAGGTATAGAGCATTGACTGATATGCAAGAACTGAAACCATTACCAACAGAGAATATATGCAGTTTCTGGGGGGTTATTATGTAATCAGAATCGAACAGAAATGTATTCGAATTCCAATGTTAATACCATACAAATTCGAACAGTTTTCGTTTCGAATCGAATTACATAATAACCCCCCTGGTCTACATTGGCTGAAAATAAAAACGCATTACATGAATACATGTTTCCTTATAAATCGAGAGTAGCTTACGGAATTTTGTCCATACCTCACTCCTCTGTAAATGTCGAAAGGATTTTCTCTTACCAAAATCTCATGAAAACAAAATAAAGGAAGAGCCATCGTAATCTGTAACTCGCTAAACCTAAATCTCTATAGCTAAAAATCTATAAAATCAATTTTTCGATTTTCGGCTACGAATGCAATTTCCAAACGTATATTGATAAATCAGGTAATGGCTTAAAAACTTAATGCTAGGAACACAATTGGGACGAACGACGAATTTCGTTCACGTCGACGAATTCGTCGATATGAGTTCCTCTCTTATATTTGATAATGTTGATTGTTTTGCAGCGATGCCAACTTAGCTATTTTGGAGCTAGATTTAGCTCTTTTTGATTGCTTCTAACTCGAAATTTTTCCCTTTAGCTCTTTTTTTAAAAAAAGAGCTAACACAACTCTTTTCAATTGTAAAAACAGCACGTTTAGCACTTTTCGCATCTTGTAGTAAGTTTTCTCGTTTTTACCCTATTGTTTCGTGTTTGAGGCATTTACATTTTTGGTAAATATGTTTTATGCAAATGCAGATACTTTTTTGCAACTATGTAAGATATATATATATATTTAGTGTGTTCGTTTCTAAATAATTAAAAAAATTTTGACAAATTATTGTAATGGATTCTTACTGCCAAAAATATAGGAAAGCTTAGAAATCAAATTCCTCGTTTAACAATTGGATTAAATTAACAAAAGATCCTTCTAAAGCTTTGTGCAAATGTTGCAATTCAACTATAATATCGAAATATTTTGATTTAGTACGGCGTTCGAAAGCATAAAAAATGTATGGCTCCATTTAACGATATTGTGCTATCCTAGCCATATAAGTATATCATTTTCACCAGAAGTTCTCACACAAACGCAAATTGCGCAAGCGAATCTTGCATTATATGCTTCAGTACATACACCGTTTTTAGCAATGGATCTTTTATTTTTTCTTACTATTATTTTTATTAATGTTAAAAAATCTTGAAGTACAAATTGAATAATAAATACATTCATAGATTTAAAACGGAAAAATCTAAAATTTTTAGATTTAGCTCTTTTTAGCTCTTTTTGACTACTCCGTTGGCTCGTTTTGCCTCTGAATTGTTGGCATCACTGTTGTTTTGTGTACAAAGACAGAGAGTGGGAGAGAGAAAATTGTTTTTTCGTCGTTCGTCGGCGTACAAATTAGAAATAAACCTATCTCAGAATTCGTCACGCACGACGAATTTCGTTGTACGGTGGTGTTGTGTTCATTTTCATATGCACACATGAGTTTTATTTTTTATGACGAAAGTTCGCACCGAAAAATTCGTCGTTCGTCCCAGTTGTGTTCCTAGCATAATTCGCCGAAATTGTATTGTTTTATGTCATCGCCAACGATTTTAAATTTTCTATTTGCTCAGCATTTTAGCTTTAGCGAGCTACGGAACGCGGGGGCAAGCTTTATGTTCCAAAAGTATTAAGTCTAATCCAGGCTATACCTATTTGTATATTTGTACTTATATTTTCCCATTTTATTTCTTTGTAAATGAATTTTGTATACATTTTTGTTAATAAAATTAAAAAAATATATAATTTATGGTATTCTCAGGATCAAAAGAGTACTCAAAATTTTTTATTTGATACCGAAATGCAAATCTCATTTTCCATCACTGGCTGTGAGTATTGAAACCAGCGTTACCATTTGTCAAGTTTTCCAATTTTTTTTTTTGGAAGTTTTTTCAGATACCAAAAAGTTTTTGAAAACATAAAGTTTTTTTTATAAATATGTACATATCTTAACTTTTGCAGTATATTGAATGAAAATATTAAGTGATGTTTGTATGCAATAAAACGATCTTATATTTTCTCACTCCCTTATTGTTGCAACAGTGTTTAAAGGTTCAGTTAGCCGACAGTAGTGGAATGTAACTGCAACGTAGGAAATAGCTGATCGATATTTTTATATAAAAAGTAGGTTACGTTACATTACATCTCTATAATCATTTTCATTACTTTTCACATAACAATATCGATCAACTGTTTACTACTGTTGCAGTAACATTACATTACAGTCGGCTAACAGCCTTAATTGTGTTTACTGCCTCATGTATGACTATGCCATTTAAATGGCTTTAAATCAAGGTTGGAAACCGAAAAAAATAACGGTATCGGTATTGATACCGGTACAATTATTTTTTAAATTTCGGTATCGGTAGCGGTATCGGTATTTTTTTTATTTCGGTATCGGTACTACCGGTATACCGATATTACTGATAAATTTATTATTTCAGGCATTGGACATAACAAAAAATCTTTTTTTTATTAAATTACTTCAAAAAGGGAGTATTTTTACATTAACATACATACATAAGTATGTATGTATGTACTCGTATAAAAGCGTATAAACTTATTTGTTTCTATATGTTTTTATACTATTATTAGAAAATAATTTATTAAAAAAGTGAAACAAGGAGACTGCAGTTCAAACTTTACATATAAAATGTATACATTTTGATTAATTAAACAAAATAGTAAAAATAAAAGTTTTGTCTATACTGTTGTATTACACTGTGTGACAAATTTTGATGAAATCGAAATATCTGGGACGTGTTACTATTTTTCTGCTAGGTATTGTCGAGTATAACAATACAAATTGTATTTGAAATATTCCAGACACCTCCAAAATCTTCAGTTACAGCTAAAAACCCGGTTTTTCGTACCCGTAGACACTTATCAACCTCTAACTAAGTTAAATATCAACCGATTTTAAATTTATAAACGGATACAGAAAGAAGAGACTAAGACCTTTTAAAGCATATATATATTGTTTAAGCAAATTTCAAATATATGTCTTTATTTTTTCACCAAATATAATTTTTTCGGTTTTCTTCGACTCTTTTCTACTTTGGACACGTTCTTAGGCAATATTTTTGAACTGGACCTATATTGTTTACAACTTTGTTTATAAAACATAATTGAATAAGAGTAATTCGCAGGACTGTTTTAAATATTTTTTTAGGAGACTTTTTGTTAAAGAACTACCTGTATGATGTATTTCGCGTTCTATTTATACTAGACTTGGGTCGAACTCATTCACTTAATTCAGTTTTGTCACAAACCAATGATCAAACCCATGTAATTTAAATGGGTTTGATCATTGGTTTGTGGCAAAACTGAATTAAGTGAATGAGTTCGACCCAAGTCTAATTTATACGTTTTCGGTGTATTTAAAATACTATTTAAGCTTCCAGGATGATGAAAGTATAATTTAATAGATGTATATTAATACAGTAGCTTGTTTCTCTATTTCTCGCATAGCAAAATTTCTCACATGAAGTGTGAAACACAAAATTAAATATCTTCTCGATTTGTGAGAAAAAAGTGTTTCTGTATTTGTATTTGAAAACAGACAACACTGAATCTGTTTTCACTGGAATATTTCCAGTAATCAAGTGTCAAATGAAAACAAAATGTAACAAAAATATTATTTAATAACAAAAAAATTAAGTAATTTTCTTGTAAATAAAGATGAAAATAATATAATGGAAATGAATATAAAGTGAATGTAAAATTCTTGAAATAAATAAGTTGTTTCTATCAATTGTCTCTACATAATAATATAATACAAAATAAATTCTAAATAAACATTATCATATCGACTCGTTAACAATTATGTTAGTTCAACAATTCTTTGCATATCTTTTCGACTAAATTATTTTTCATATTTTTACACACAAATTCAAAAATTCATATGTTTTTGTTCACATTTTGTTGTTCTCGCACCAATTCAAAATGCGAGTTGTTTTGACAGTTCTTGCGAGAAAGTTTTCACAAAATATTACAGAAACACTTTTTCACATCCTTCCAATAATTGCTGGAAATTTATTCAAATGACAGATAGTTCTCGCAAAGTAAATATACAGAAACACTTATGTGAGAAAAGCCATTTTTTTCAATTTACAATGTTTTTGTTACGATTCCCTCGTTTCATACGGGAAATTTTACGATGCAAAAAATGCAGAAACGAGCTACAGAGTACAAAATTGGTACAAAAAAGTACTTTTCTTCACCTCAAAAGGGGAATCCTTAACTTCAAATATAAAAGTTTAGAAGTTTCTTCTCTACCAACCTTATACATATATTACGGTGAAGTGTATAAACAAGACCAACACCAAAGAATTAAAGTTAATTGAAATATATTTTTGCCCATATTATGGTTTACAGCTCAACTAAGTTGGATTGAAACTGCTAATTTTAGTTAACTTCAAAACAATGCACGAAAAACAAAGGTTCTTATCTATGCTATATTTTTTGAAACCATAGTATCCATTACAAAACAATTTAAATATTTTTAGTTTTGGCCTTGCTATTTTTTCTTCAGATTCTATGTTTTATGAACATGGTAATAATATTGGTTGACAAATGGGATTGGTTGGCGTCTGGAATAGTAAAGCAAAACCAACACAATGGTCGAAATAAAAACCAAAATACAACTGATAAAAAGCATTTGTCTCATGGTGAAAAAAGTTGTAACACATAATAAAAATTTGGCAACTATCATTTATTTTTTGGCCGGAATCGGTATTCCGGTACGTACCGGTATAGACATAAAAGGTAGTCTGGATACCGGTATTTTCTAACCGAAATGGATTTCGGTATCGGTAACGATACCGGTATCTACTTTTAGCGGTATTTGAATCGGTATCGGTGTTTTTACGATACCGTTTGCCAACCTTGCTTTAAATTTTAATAAAACCATGTACAAATAAGATATATATTTATTAGAGCGACTCAAAAAAAAGCTTTTGCTACCCCTCTGAAAATAAATCTTTTCGGACTAGATTTAGCCCGTTTTCAGTCACACAAAACGCGAAAAAAATTGTTTGGCCCGAAACTATAAAACTCGTTTATCTAGCACTTTTTACAATTATCTTTCAGCCCTTCATTAAACGTATATTTTTTCAGTTTAGCCCTTTTAAGCCCTTTTTCAAAAATTTTTACGCGTTTTTAGTCTAAAAAGTTGACATCACTGGTTCCCACGCTTACCATCCGTGAGCTGGACCATTTTTAAAAAAGGTATTTTTCCAGTTTTTCGAATTTTTTGTACTTTGCTCCAAGACGACATAAAGAAAATTTGGTATCATCGAAAAGAGTTTTTGAAGCAGCAGCCAATGGTATACATATAAAACTTACCACTTGCGACCTACTAGTTGAGATATTTAACTAACTACATATTTTCGTGTCGGGTTTTCATACAAATTCTACGTCTTTAGAAATAACGTTTTGCTTTTCAAATTGAATCTGTTTTAAAATAATGTTAATTTAGATTTATAGCTTAGTTAACTAATTTAATTTGCTCTGTTAGTAACTTTCATAGATGTATTCAACTAAAAAATTAATATTTGAAAAATAAAAAATTTGATACCCATATTGCCTATATTAAAAAGAGATAAAATATATCGCGATTTTCGCGTTTTATGTGAATAATTACAAAACAAAATAATTAAGATTATTTTAAAACAGATTCCATTTCAAAACATTGCTTCCAAATACGTAGAATTTGTATGAAAACCCGAAACAAAAATATGTATTTAGTTAAATATCTCAATTAGTAGGTCGCAAGTAGTCAAGTTTTATATACCATTGGATGCTGCTTCAAAAACTCTTCGATTATACCAAATTTTATTTATGTCGTCTTGGAGCAAAGTACAAAAATATTCGAAAAACTGAAAAAATACCTTATTTAAAAATGGTCCAGCTCACGGATGGTCAATGCTAGAACCAAAATATTTTGGGAATCATCATAAAACATACCAAGCTTTATTTTCAGAGGGGTAACAAAAGCACTTTTTTCTCTTCCATACAAGTTGAGTCGCTCTAATACTTATTAATGTATGTGATATTTTTTTAAGATCTCTAAATCTAAATATGAATTTTATTTTATGTTTTTTTTATTATATGTTATGGTTTTGATTTTAATCGGTTTTATATTTTTAAATAAAATGAATTCCAAATACAATTTTATGTCTTCTTTTAAAATTTTGGTATTTTTAGAAAAAAAGTTTTTGTATAGGAAATTTTTTTTTTTTATATGTAAGAAGTTTTTTAAAAAATATTTATGGTAGCGCTGATCAGGGAAGGAAAATGACTTCTTCGATTTTGTACCAACTGTGAAAACAAAATGTACTTTTTGGACCATGACGGTACAATTCAAGGCAGATTCATTTCCAGGTAGTATCAGGATTACAAAAACAATGAAAAAATACAACAATGAAAAAAACAACATGGGTTGTAGTTCATCAAAAACTTCAAAAATAGAATTTGTTTAACATAACAATAATAAAACTTATTCACATAACTTTGAAAATATTTCTCCGCGGCAGCTACCACTAACAACATTCGCAACGTTTAGCACTTCTCACAATTTTTTAATAGTTTTTTCATATTTATAAATTTGTTTTCACAGAATTTTTTTTAATAAAATATTTTTCATATTGAATTTTTTTAACATTTTCTTTTAATTTCTCTTTCGTAAAAAATTTTTGAAGTTTCCGATGAACTTTAATTTGAAAAAAAATAGCTCAGCTGAATTTCCGCTACTACCTTGTGAATGTGCCTTGGTACAATTTTTTCAAATATTTATTAATAAGAACGGAAACGTAAAAAAAATTTAAAAATTCAGAAGTAAACAATAAAAAACAGAAACTGAACAAAAATGTGTATAAAAATTAAGTATAAAAAATAACATAAAATAATATTAAATATTACATTCATAAGGGTACATTCGCAGATTAGACTTGTTAGACGCAATTTTCACTGTGCCTTTTCTGCTTGCATGTGTAGGCAGGCTTTTTCAGTTCGTGGGTGAGAGGTGTTGAGAGGCATGAGGAGTAAAACAAAAGGCACGAAATGAAAATTCGAGGGGATTTTTGACATTTCTCTTTGTTTTTTCGTACTCTCAGCACTAAGAGTGTATACAAACGTCAAAAAGTCATGAAGAAAAAAATTTTAATGTAAATGTGCTTCACTTTTCGTAGGGGGTTTAAAATAAAATTGTCGAAAGAAGGCAGGCTAAAAAGGCAAAATGTGCGTTTCAAGTTTTGATTTTTAATACTTGTGCCACAGAGCATATATTTAGTGCTTCTGCTTGATTCCGACTTCAAAAAAAGGAGGAGGTTAACAATTCGTCACTATTTTTTTTTTTTTTTTTTTTTTAGGAGTGTAGGTCCATAACTCGGTGCATTTTAGACCGATTGTAAAAATTTTTTTGTTGTCTGAGAGGGTATAGCTTCCCATTGGTCCCATTTAAAAAGTGGGCGGGGTCACGCCCACAATTTTTTAAATTTGATTTATTGATCTTCTACTTATTTGATTGCTGCGAAACCTAGCAAACATCTTTGGTTTTTGTAATTAGAAAATTCTTGAGTTGAAAAAATGGGCGGGGCTACGCCCATTCAAATGTATTATAACATTACACGTGGTTCTACTTAACCGATTTTTACAAAACTTAGCACACAATTTGAACTCTAAAATAAACAAAATTTTCTTTAAAAAAAATGGGCGGGGTTACGCCCATTAAAATTTTATATTATATTTCACAGGGTTCTATTTCACCGATTTTTACGAAACTTGGCACACACCCTAAGCTTTAATCAAGGCACAAAATTGCGTTAAAAAAGTGGGCGGGGCACGCCTATTAAACTTTAGTATAATATTTCATGTGCTTGTATTTAACCAATATTGACGAAACTTGGCACACCCTAAGCTTTAATAAAGCCAAAAAATTGCGTTAAAAAAAGTGGGAGGGGTCACGCCTACAATATTTTAAATTTGATTTTGTAATCTTCTACTCATTTGATTGCTGGGAAACCTAGCAAACATCTTTGGTTTTTGTAATTACAAAATTTTTAAGTTGAAAAAATGGGTGGGGCTACGCCCATTAAAATGTATTATAACATTACACGTGGTTCTACTTAACCGATTTTTACGAAACTTAGCACACACCTTGAACTCTTAAAAATACACAATCTTGTTTTAAAAAAAGGGGCGTAGCCACGCCCCATAAAATTTAACACTTAATTTCACGTGCTTTTACTTCATCGATTTTTACGAAACTGGACCATATTTCCAAATAAAGAAAGATACTTACAAATAATTTTTTTTTGAATTGACCAGAGTTTAAAAGTATTCACTAAAAAGGTAAAAATAAAACTTTTTAAAAAAAAATTAAACCGACTTCAAAAATAAGCACTAAAAAGCAACAAATAATATAGATCTAGTTAAATAAAAGATTTTTATATATGTTACCTACAGTGCCGTTTGAAGTTGGTGCCAGTAATACTGGTACTAAGCACATAGGAACATGCCCGGTAAAAAAACTGCAAGTAATTTTTATGTACATATGTATCTGCTTAGTTACCAATGTTGCTGGCACCAACTTCAAACGGCACTGTAGGTAACATATATAAAAATCTTTTATTTAACTAGATCTATATTATTTGTTGCTTTTTAGTGCTTATTTTTGAAGTCGGTTTAATTTTTTTTTAAAAAGTTTTATTTTGTAATAAACTTATTATTTCTAGCTTCCCGCAATTATTAATCGGAAATAATTTCTTAATCAGGCTTGAGTTCAGTAATTTCAATTCTTATGAATGAAATATTTTTATTAATTAATGTGAGTATCTAAAGAATAGAAGAAAAATTAAACTAGACACTATTAGCTGGGGGAAATACCGATATTTTTCTGTGCAGCCACGCACTTCATCAGCACCCATGTCTATCTACTGGGGTAGAGATTATTATTAACATCAGCTATTAAACTTAAATTTCTATGAAATGGAATATGAGAATTGATTGTGTATACAATTATTGATTTGCCTTTGGCAAACACATTTGTAAGTATCACTATTCATTTTCTGTTTTTCCATTTTCTATTTAGGTTAGCACGAAGTTATATCACTCTACCTATGTATGTTTAACTATTCTTACTTATCTTTTACGATCATCACATTAATTATTTTTACTTATTCGATGCACCATCGGTACATACATATAAGTATTATTGTAGTGGCTTTATGTTACTTTTGTTTTTGCTTTCTACAGTTGACTTAGCTTTCCAGCATTCTGAAGCAGTTCTGGCCAAGTGAACAGTGATCGCCAAGTGAACATATTTTTGTCACGTGCCTATGATGAATTAAATGAGATATTATTAGATTTAATTGAACTATAGTGAATTTTTAATCAGAAATAATTTCTTAATCAGGCTTGAGTTCAGTAATTTCAATTCTTATGAATGAAATATTTTTATTAATTAATGTGAGTATCTAAAGAAGAGAAGAAAAATTAAACTAGACACTATTAGCTGGGGGAAATACCGATATTTTTCTGTGCAGCCACGCACTTCATCAGCACCCATGTCTATCTACTGGGGTAGAGATTATTATTAACATCAGCTATTAAACTTAAATTTCTATGAAATGGAATATGAGAATTGATTGTGTATACAATTATTGATTTGCCTTTGGCAAACACATTTGTAAGTATCACTATTCATTTTCTGTTTTTCCATTTTCTATTTAGGTTAGCACGAAGTTATATCACTCTACCTATGTATGTTTAACTATTCTTACTTATCTTTTACGATCATCACATTAATTATTTTTACTTATTCGATGCACCATCGGTACATACATATAAGTATTATTGTAGTGGCTTTATGTTACTTTTGTTTTTGCTTTCTACAGTTGACTTAGCTTTCCAGCATTCTGAAGCAGTTCTGGCCAAGTGAACAGTGATCGCCAAGTGAACATATTTTTGTCACGTGCCTATGATGAATTAAATGAGATATTATTAGATTTAATTGAACTATAGTGAATTTTTAATCAGAAATAATTTCTTAATCAGGCTTGAGTTCAGTAATTTCAATTCTTATGAATGAAATATTTTTATTAATTAATGTGAGTATCTAAAGAATAGAAGAAAAATTAAACTAGACACTATTAGCTGGGGGAAATACCGATATTTTTCTGTGCAGCCACGCACTTCATCAGCACCCATGTCTATCTACTGGGGTAGAGATTATTATTAACATCAGCTATTAAACTTAAATTTCTATGAAATGGAATATGAGAATTGATTGTGTATACAATTATTGATTTGCCTTTGGCAAACACATTTGTAAGTATCACTATTCATTTTCTGTTTTTCCATTTTCTATTTAGGTTAGCACGAAGTTATATCACTCTACCTATGTATGTTTAACTATTCTTACTTATCTTTTACGATCATCACATTAATTATTTTTACTTATTCGATGCACCATCGGTACATACATATAAGTATTATTGTAGTGGCTTTATGTTACTTTGTTTTTGCTTTCTACAGTTGACTTAGCTTTCCAGCATTCTGAAGCAGTTCTGGCCAAGTGAACAGTGATCGCCAAGTGAACATATTTTTGTCACGTGCCCATGATGAATTAAATGAGACATTATTAGATTTAATTGAACTATAGTGAATTTTTAATCAGAAATAATTTCTTAATCAGGCTTGAGTTCAGTAATTTCAATTCTTATGAATAAAATATTTTTATTAATTAATGTGAGTATCTAAAGAATAGAAGAAAAATTAAACTAGACACTATTAGCTGGGGACACGTTCTTAGGCAATATTTTTGAACTGGACCTATATTGTTTACAACTTTGTTTATAAAACATAATTGAATAAGAGTAATTCGCAGGACTGTTTTAAATATTTTTTTAGGAGACTTTTTGTTAAAGAACTACCTGTATGATGTATTTCGCGTTCTATTTATACTAGACTTGGGTCGAACTCATTCACTTAATTCAGTTTTGTCACAAACCAATGATCAAACCCATGTAATTTAAATGGGTTTGATCATTGGTTTGTGGCAAAACTGAATTAAGTGAATGAGTTCGACCCAAGTCTAATTTATACGTTTTCGGTGTATTTAAAATACTATTTAAGCTTCCAGGATGATGAAAGTATAATTTAATAGATGTATATTAATACAGTAGCTTGTTTCTCTATTTCTCGCATAGCAAAATTTCTCACATGAAGTGTGAAACACAAAATTAAATATCTTCTCGATTTGTGAGAAAAAAGTGTTTCTGTATTTGTATTTGAAAACAGACAACACTGAATCTGTTTTCACTGGAATATTTCCAGTAATCAAGTGTCAAATGAAAACAAAATGTAACAAAAATATTATTTAATAACAAAAAAATTAAGTAATTTTCTTGTAAATAAAGATGAAAATAATATAATGGAAATGAATATAAAGTGAATGTAAAATTCTTGAAATAAATAAGTTTTTTCTATCAATTGTCTCTACATAATAATATAATACAAAATAAATTCTAAATAAACATTATCATATCGACTCGTTAACAATTATGTTAGTTCAACAATTCTTTGCATATCTTTTCGACTAAATTATTTTTCATATTTTTACACACAAATTCAAAAATTCATATGTTTTTGTTCACATTTTGTTGTTCTCGCACCAATTCAAAATGCGAGTTGTTTTGACAGTTCTTGCGAGAAAGTTTTCACAAAATATTACAGAAACACTTTTTCACATCCTTCCAATAATTGCTGGAAATTTATTCAAATGACAGATAGTTCTCGCAAAGTAAATATACAGAAACACTTATGTGAGAAAAGCCATTTTTTTCAATTTACAATGTTTTTGTTACGATTCCCTCGTTTCATACGGGAAATTTTACGATGCAAAAAATGCAGAAACGAGCTACAGAGTACAAAATTGGTACAAAAAAGTACTTTTCTTCACCTCAAAAGGGGAATCCTTAACTTCAAATATAAAAGTTTAGAAGTTTCTTCTCTACCAACCTTATACATATATTACGGTGAAGTGTATAAACAAGACCAACACCAAAGAATTAAAGTTAATTGAAATATATTTTTGCCCATATTATGGTTTACAGCTCAACTAAGTTGGATTGAAACTGCTAATTTTAGTTAACTTCAAAACAATGCACGAAAAACAAAGGTTCTTATCTATGCTATATTTTTTGAAACCATAGTATCCATTACAAAACAATTTAAATATTTTTAGTTTTGGCCTTGCTATTTTTTCTTCAGATTCTATGTTTTATGAACATGGTAATAATATTGGTTGACAAATGGGATTGGTTGGCGTCTGGAATAGTAAAGCAAAACCAACACAATGGTCGAAATAAAAACCAAAATACAACTGATAAAAAGCATTTGTCTCATGGTGAAAAAAGTTGTAACACATAATAAAAATTTGGCAACTATCATTTATTTTTTGGCCGGAATCGGTATTCCGGTACGTACCGGTATAGACATAAAAGGTAGTCTGGATACCGGTATTTTCTAACCGAAATGGATTTCGGTATCGGTAACGATACCGGTATCTACTTTTAGCGGTATTTGAATCGGTATCGGTGTTTTTACGATACCGTTTGCCAACCTTGCTTTAAATTTTAATAAAACCATGTACAAATAAGATATATATTTATTAGAGCGACTCAAAAAAAAGCTTTTGCTACCCCTCTGAAAATAAATCTTTTCGGACTAGATTTAGCCCGTTTTCAGTCACACAAAACGCGAAAAAAATTGTTTGGCCCGAAACTATAAAACACGTTTATCTAGCACTTTTTACAATTATCTTTCAGCCCTTCATTAAACGTATATTTTTTCAGTTTAGCCCTTTTAAGCCCTTTTTCAAAAATTTTTACGCGTTTTTAGTCTAAAAAGTTGACATCACTGGTTCCCACGCTTACCATCCGTGAGCTGGACCATTTTTAAAAAAGGTATTTTTCCAGTTTTTCGAATTTTTTGTACTTTGCTCCAAGACGACATAAAGAAAATTTGGTATCATCGAAAAGAGTTTTTGAAGCAGCAGCCAATGGTATACATATAAAACTTACCACTTGCGACCTACTAGTTGAGATATTTAACTAACTACATATTTTCGTGTCGGGTTTTCATACAAATTCTACGTCTTTAGAAATAACGTTTTGCTTTTCAAATTGAATCTGTTTTAAAATAATGTTAATTTAGATTTATAGCTTAGTTAACTAATTTAATTTGCTCTGTTAGTAACTTTCATAGATGTATTCAACTAAAAAATTAATATTTGAAAAATAAAAAATTTGATACCCATATTGCCTATATTAAAAAGAGATAAAATATATCGCGATTTTCGCGTTTTATGTGAATAATTACAAAACAAAATAATTAAGATTATTTTAAAACAGATTCCATTTCAAAACATTGCTTCCAAATACGTAGAATTTGTATGAAAACCCGAAACAAAAATATGTATTTAGTTAAATATCTCAATTAGTAGGTCGCAAGTAGTCAAGTTTTATATACCATTGGATGCTGCTTCAAAAACTCTTCGATTATACCAAATTTTATTTATGTCGTCTTGGAGCAAAGTACAAAAATATTCGAAAAACTGAAAAAATACCTTATTTAAAAATGGTCCAGCTCACGGATGGTCAATGCTAGAACCAAAATATTTTGGGAATCATCATAAAACATACCAAGCTTTATTTTCAGAGGGGTAACAAAAGCACTTTTTTCTCTTCCATACAAGTTGAGTCGCTCTAATACTTATTAATGTATGTGATATTTTTTTAAGATCTCTAAATCTAAATATGAATTTTATTTTATGTTTTTTTTATTATATGTTATGGTTTTGATTTTAATCGGTTTTATATTTTTAAATAAAATGAATTCCAAATACAATTTTATGTCTTCTTTTAAAATTTTGGTATTTTTAGAAAAAAAGTTTTTGTATAGGAAATTTTTTTTTTTTTATATGTAAGAAGTTTTTTAAAAAATATTTATGGTAGCGCTGATCAGGGAAGGAAAATGACTTCTTCGATTTTGTACCAACTGTGAAAACAAAATGTACTTTTTGGACCATGACGGTACAATTCAAGGCAGATTCATTTCCAGGTAGTATCAGGATTACAAAAACAATGAAAAAATACAACAATGAAAAAAACAACATGGGTTGTAGTTCATCAAAAACTTCAAAAATAGAATTTGTTTAACATAACAATAATAAAACTTATTCACATAACTTTGAAAATATTTCTCCGCGGCAGCTACCACTAACAACATTCGCAACGTTTAGCACTTCTCACAATTTTTTAATAGTTTTTTCATATTTATAAATTTGTTTTCACAGAATTTTTTTTAATAAAATATTTTTCATATTGAATTTTTTTAACATTTTCTTTTAATTTCTCTTTCGTAAAAAATTTTTGAAGTTTCCGATGAACTTTAATTTGAAAAAAAAATAGCTCAGCTGAATTTCCGCTACTACCTTGTGAATGTGCCTTGGTACAATTTTTTCAAATATTTATTAATAAGAACGGAAACGTAAAAAAAATTTAAAAATTCAGAAGTAAACAATAAAAAACAGAAACTGAACAAAAATGTGTATAAAAATTAAGTATAAAAAATAACATAAAATAATATTAAATATTACATTCATAAGGGTACATTCGCAGATTAGACTTGTTAGACGCAATTTTCACTGTGCCTTTTCTGCTTGCATGTGTAGGCAGGCTTTTTCAGTTCGTGGGTGAGAGGTGTTGAGAGGCATGAGGAGTAAAACAAAAGGCACGAAATGAAAATTCGAGGGGATTTTTGACATTTCTCTTTGTTTTTTCGTACTCTCAGCACTAAGAGTGTATACAAACGTCAAAAAGTCATGAAAAAAAAAATTTTAATGTAAATCTGCTTCACTTTTCGTAGGGGGTTTAAAATAAAATTGTCGAAAGAAGGCAGGCTAAAAAGGCAAAATGTGCGTTTCAAGTTTTGATTTTTAATACTTGTGCCACAGAGCATATATTTAGTGCTTCTGCTTGATTTTTTAACCGACTTCAAAAAAAGAAGGAGGTTAACAATTCGTCACTATTTTTTTTTTTTTTTTTTTTAGGTGTGTAGGTCCATAACTCGGTGCATTTTAGACCGATTGTAAAAATTTTTTTGTTGTCTGAGAGGGTATAGCTTCCTATTGGTCCCATTTAAAAAGTGGGCGGGGTCACGCCCACAATTTTTTAAATTTGATTTATTGATCTTCTACTTATTTGATTGCTGCGAAACCTAGCAAACATCTTTGGTTTTTGTAATTAGAAAATTCTTGAGTTGAAAAAATGGGCGGGGCTACGCCCATTCAAATGTATTATAACATTACACGTGGTTCTACTTAACCGATTTTTACAAAACTTAGCACACAATTTGAACTCTAAAATAAACAAAATTTTCTTTAAAAAAAATGGGCGGGGTTACGCCCATTAAAATTTTATATTATATTTCACAGGGTTTTATTTCACCGATTTTTACGAAACTTGGCACACACCCTAAGCTTTAATCAAGGCACAAAATTGCGTTAAAAAAGTGGGCGGGGCACGCCTATTAAACTTTAGTATAATATTTCATGTGCTTGTATTTAACCAATATTGACGAAACTTGGCACACCCTAAGCTTTAATAAAGCCAAAAAATTGCGTTAAAAAAAGTGGGAGGGGTCACGCCTACAATATTTTAAATTTGATTTTGTAATCTTCTACTCATTTGATTGCTGGGAAACCTAGCAAACATCTTTGGTTTTTGTAATTACAAAATTTTTAAGTTGAAAAAATGGGTGGGGCTACGCCCATTAAAATGTATTATAACATTACACGTGGTTCTACTTAACCGATTTTTACGAAACTTAGCACACACCTTGAACTCTTAAAAATACACAATCTTGTTTTAAAAAAAGGGGCGTAGCCACGCCCCATAAAATTTAACACTTAATTTCACGTGCTTTTACTTCATCGATTTTTACGAAACTGGACCATATTTCCAAATAAAGAAAGATACTTACAAATAATTTTTTTTTGAATTGACCAGAGTTTAAAAGTATTCACTAAAAAGGTAAAAATAAAACTTTTTAAAAAAAAATTAAACCGACTTCAAAAATAAGCACTAAAAAGCAACAAATAATATAGATCTAGTTAAATAAAAGATTTTTATATATGTTACCTACAGTGCCGTTTGAAGTTGGTGCCAGTAATACTGGTACTAAGCACATAGGAACATGCCCGGTAAAAAAACTGCAAGTAATTTTTATGTACATATGTATCTGCTTAGTTACCAATGTTGCTGGCACCAACTTCAAACGGCACTGTAGGTAACATATATAAAAATCTTTTATTTAACTAGATCTATATTATTTGTTGCTTTTTAGTGCTTATTTTTGAAGTCGGTTTAATTTTTTTTTAAAAAGTTTTATTTTGTAATAAACTTATTATTTCTAGCTTCCCGCAATTATTAATCAGAAATAATTTCTTAATCAGGCTTGAGTTCAGTAATTTCAATTCTTATGAATGAAATATTTTTATTAATTAATGTGAGTATCTAAAGAATAGAAGAAAAATTAAACTAGACACTATTAGCTGGGGGAAATACCGATATTTTTCTGTGCAGCCACGCACTTCATCAGCACCCATGTCTATCTACTGGGGTAGAGATTATTATTAACATCAGCTATTAAACTTAAATTTCTATGAAATGGAATATGAGAATTGATTGTGTATACAATTATTGATTTGCCTTTGGCAAACACATTTGTAAGTATCACTATTCATTTTCTGTTTTTCCATTTTCTATTTAGGTTAGCACGAAGTTATATCACTCTACCTATGTATGTTTAACTATTCTTACTTATCTTTTACGATCATCACATTAATTATTTTTACTTATTCGATGCACCATCGGTACATACATATAAGTATTATTGTAGTGGCTTTATGTTACTTTTGTTTTTGCTTTCTACAGTTGACTTAGCTTTCCAGCATTCTGAAGCAGTTCTGGCCAAGTGAACAGTGATCGCCAAGTGAACATATTTTTGTCACGTGCCTATGATGAATTAAATGAGATATTATTAGATTTAATTGAACTATAGTGAATTTTTAATCAGAAATAATTTCTTAATCAGGCTTGAGTTCAGTAATTTCAATTCTTATGAATGAAATATTTTTATTAATTAATGTGAGTATCTAAAGAATTGAAGAAAAATTAAACTAGACACTATTAGCTGGGGGAAATACCGATATTTTTCTGTGCAGCCACGCACTTCATCAGCACCCATGTCTATCTACTGGGGTAGAGATTATTATTAACATCAGCTATTAAACTTAAATTTCTATGAAATGGAATATGAGAATTGATTGTGTATACAATTATTGATTTGCCTTTGGCAAACACATTTGTAAGTATCACTATTCATTTTCTGTTTTTCCATTTTCTATTTAGGTTAGCACGAAGTTATATCACTCTACCTATGTATGTTTAACTATTCTTACTTATCTTTTACGATCATCACATTAATTATTTTTACTTATTCGATGCACCATCGGTACATACATATAAGTATTATTGTAGTGGCTTTATGTTACTTTGTTTTTGCTTTCTACAGTTGACTTAGCTTTCCAGCATTCTGAAGCAGTTCTGGCCAAGTGAACAGTGATCGCCAAGTGAACATATTTTTGTCACGTGCCCATGATGAATTAAATGAGACATTATTAGATTTAATTGAACTATAGTGAATTTTTAATCAGAAATAATTTCTTAATCAGGCTTGAGTTCAGTAATTTCAATTCTTATGAATAAAATATTTTTATTAATTAATGTGAGTATCTAAAGAATAGAAGAAAAATTAAACTAGACACTATTAGCTGGGGTGTCTAGTTTAATTTTTCTTCTATTCTTTAGATACTCACATTAATTAATAAAAATATTTCATTCATAAGAATTGAAATTACTGAACTCAAGCCTGATTAAGAAATTATTTCAGATTAAAAATTCACTATAGTTCAATTAAATCTAATAATGTCTCATTTAATTCATCAAGGGCACGTGACAAAAATATGTTCACTTGGCGATCACTGTTCACTTGGCGAGAACTGCTTCAGAATGCTGGAAAGCTAAGTCAACTGTAGAAAGCAAAAACAAAGGTAACATAAAGCCACTACAATAATACTTATATGTATGTACCGATGGTGCATCGAATAAGTAAAAATAATTAATGTGATGATCGTAAAAGATAAGTAAGAATAGTTAAACATACATAGGTAGAGTGATATAACTTCGTGCTAACCTAAATAGAAAATGGAAAAACAGAAAATGAATAGTGATACTTACAAATGTGTTTGCCAAAGGCAAATCAATAATTGTATACACAATCAATTCTCATATTCCATTTCATAGAAATTTAAGTTTAATAGCTGATGTTAATAATAATCTCTACCCCAATAGATAGACATGGGTGCTGATGAAGTGCGTGGCTGCACAGAAAAATATCGGTATTTCCCCCAGCTAATAGTGTCTAGTTTAATTTTTCTTCTATTCTTTAGATACTCACATTAATTAATAAAAATATTTCATTCATAAGAATTGAAATTACTGAACTCAAGCCTGATTAAGAAATTATTTCTGATTAAAAATTCACTATAGTTCAATTAAATCTAATAATGTCCCGCAATTATTTTCAACGAAAAAGGTGAATTTGACAGCTTGTGTCCTAACATAATTGCTCAGACTTGTGTTTGAGCAATTATTTCCAAACATGTGTTCGAACACTAATAATGCTATGTTCAGACGGTAACATGAACCACTTGGTTCGCTCTCTGAACCACGATTGCGAACCCTGGTGTTCAGACGACACAGTCGTGGTTCATTTTGACAAATATTTTTGATACAGTGATGCCAACTTATAACTTTTCGTGCTGGATTTAATCCGTTTTCAGTCACTCAAAACGCGGAGAAAATACGAAAATCTAGCAATTTTTATATTTATCAGGCCTGTCACAGAAATCAATCGAAATTGTTTTGATTACGAATTTTCATTTCGATCGATTTTGTTTTACCTTCTTCAGATTTCGATCGACTTGTTCATTCCGAAAAAACGTCAATTCGATTGTTTTCAATTTAAATGTGGCAATATTTGGCAACAAAAAACACATTGTTGCTCGTATTAGAAGATCAACAAAATACCAAAGGATCAATTTTTTTTATTGAAGTGAACCAAATTAAAAAATTATACATTCATTGTCTGCAATTGCAATAACTGCAATTTTGGATGCCCGAGCGGTCAAGATTTTGCCGAAAAATTCTTCAGATCCACTTTCATATCCAAACGTAGTGTATGTGTTAAAGTTTTATTTAATTTTATTTGCAGGAATAGAATATTTCAGTTTTTATGATGATGCATTTTTTCCTTAAGACTTGAGAAAATATCTTAAATATGTAAAAAAAATTAAATAAAACAAACATATTTTAAATAAATGGTTGAAAAAAATTTTTCTTTGTTGAAATAAAGTTGTTTAAAACAGATTTTTGTACTTTCACATAGAGAAAATTACAATTCCGAGTATTATTCATCGAGCAAATTCTTCGTTTTTCGTTTTCTGCGGAACCTAATTACGGAAATGAAACTATTTCGATCGAATTTCGTTTCAGCCCTTTAGCCCCTTTTTACTTTTTGTTCCCTATGGCTACATTTTAGCCTTTGTGAACTTTGTCTTCCTTTAATTTAGCAATATCGACTTTTAACTCATTTTATTTTGCTAGTTTACCAATTTAAACAAGATAAATAATATAGAATAATCTTCTATTTCTTCGAACTTTTTGTGCTTTGAAAGATATTCAGTATAGCCTAAAAACAGGATAATGTATGTTTTTGAAAGAGCAAAATATTGAAATTTTGTATGTATGTACTTATGTAAACATGGATACATGCATATGCATATATACTTCTATTATGTATATATGTAGGTACACTATTTATATCTACCTTATTAAAATGTAATATGAAATGTAATATCTCGAGCTAATGTACTTATGTATGTATGTATTGATCTTATGATAGGTACATATTAATTTTTAATAAATTACTTAACACAATTTTTTGATGTTTTGATTTAAAACAGAAACATTTTAAAACTAGCTCCTTTTCGCGCTTATTCAAAAAATTTTACTTTATTTTGCGCTAAATGTATATTTTTCCATTTAGCGCTTTTTCAAAAAATTTTTACGCGCTTTGAATATTAAAAGTTGGCATCACTGTTTTCATGTATATACATACATGCATCCATATGTATATACGTGAATAGTAAGTAGTTGATACGCGTGTTCTAATATTATTAATTCATACTCGCAATCATTTTTTGTGTGTTTTTTTTGTTTTGTATGTATGTACTCATTTTGTTTTGATAGCTAGTTCAGATAAATTAGCGATAATTTGTTATCAAAACTAGCGATGATAGCAATTTCTTCATGGTTCGCAACTAGGTTCAAAATGAACCAAGTTGGTTCGGTCTCAAAAATTTGTATGGCGAACCATGTTGATTCAATCAAGATTCGACCGCGAACCGTGAATGGGAGAGCGAACCTCGATAATTGCTGTCCGTGTGAACATACTATTAAGACCCTCCTTTGAATCTCTTCGCATCACAGATGCAATAAAGGATCTGCCAACATATGAAGGCAATCCTCGACTTTTAAATGAATTCATTAACAACGTGGATGAAATTTTGCTTCACAAAAGAGCCTACGATGCAACACCTCAAGGTCAAATATTATTACGAGCCATACGCAATAAAATCACCGGACAAGCTAACGAGGTGTTAAACATGTACGGGACACAGCTTAATCAGGACGACATTAAACAAAACCTTATCCTACATTACTCTGACAAAAGGACTGAAACATCTTTAATTCGGGACCTACATAACATTCGTCAAAAGTTTAACAATATAGAAAAATTTTATAGCGAGATTATAGAAATTCAAGCATCTTTATCTGTTCATGTCTGAAGAGGAGTGGTTCCCATCCCTGATCCATAGTGTGATGCCAAATCTACGTAGAAGATTTTGACTTCTAGGGTGCTGCAGTAATCAACATTTATCTTTTCTACTTTTTTTTTCTTATAAGTACTTCGGATTTGTAAAAAAAGCATATAACTTCGGCACTTGATCACTTCGCTTGACACAAGTCATTTTTGGTAGCTTTCGCGCTTTGAAGTTATAATAACTGGATTTTTTTCTTATTAATAAAGCTGTAAATTTAAAGCAAAAATATACGACATTGGATTTTTCCATTCGATTCAACACATTTGAACGTTCATTTCTCCCTCCCTCCTTGATTCGTTTGCGACTCGCTCTACGGGCACTTGAGGTTCCATTTTCGGTGAAGTCAAGCATTTGGAAACAGACTATACTGAGTCTACACATTCACATTTTGGTCCAATCGAACCGGATTTTTTGTTGTTCGTTTCTTTGGGAACCCCAAGTCAAGGTAAAGGTGACCTGTACATTATTTATTAATTTTTTGTTGTTTTTTCTTTTACCATTGAGTTCATAAACAACAACTTCGCAAGAAGTTGTATATATATATATATATATATATATATATATATATATATATACATATATATACATATATATATATATATATATACATATATATATGCATATTGTAATTATTGGGGACTCAAAAAACCTTTACTTTTTTAAACGTCATCATGTAAATTAAAATTAAATAAGCATACAAATTCGATATTTTTGATTTATTTTAAGTTTTGACGGAGAAGGAGCGTTTCATAAGGCGATTGTAATTATAGAGGACTCAGTCTTATGTTCTATAAATAACGCGGACTTGTCCACAATAATTACTATATATCATTACTGCCAGACTGTAAGCTTTTTTCCCCGGTTTTTACTGACGGCGTAATGTTTTCTAATGGCCAACGGAGTTTGCATTCTTGTTTCTACCAGTGATGCTAATATTGATTTGTACCAAAATCGTTCAGTAAGAAAAATAAATTAATAACCAATAATTGTATGATGCATCTACATCGAAAATTGGAGAAATCAGAAGTGCGTGAAGAATGGTGCTAATAATACTAACGTACGAGTTGATTTGCTCTTTTAATCTTAAATTTTATAGTTAAGATGTGCTTTACTATATTCACATACTTTAGTTTTCATATTTTTTAGAAACCAATATTAAAAAATTATCCATTAGAATGATCTAATTAAATAAGAATTATTTAATAAACTTTTGTGGCCAGTTTCTTTCAGCAATTTGTTTTGCTAAGTATGTAATTTATACTACTGTCTAAATTTATTATATTTTGCAATATTTTAATTTGTGTGATAACATCTATAATTTAATGATGTAAATAAAAAACTAAAATTCGAATTTATGCTAAAACAAAACCAACATAATTTGACGTGTCCATTTATATTGTTAATGAAAAATACAATGTAGAACAAAATCTTATTATCAAACTTTGTATATGAAATAAATTAACGACAAATAATTTTTGTGTGTGAAGTTTGACGTTTAACTTTTAAACAAGTACGTGTGTTGCCAATTTGCCAATTTATACGCCGAAAAACATAGTTGTATCATAAAACTTTGCCAAAATGATTATTACTTTAAACTGGATTTTTATTTTTATAAGAAATCTAGTCAAAACCAATTCGATTTTGCTCGACATCTCGTATGTAGTAGATTTCCCTCAGATTTAAATGTACTATTAGTTTATATATTACAAATTAATTTAAAATAAAATTTAATTATACGAAAATAGCATAATTTGATAGTTTGTGTCTTAACATTGTGGATCAGTAGAATTATTTTATAAATAGTGTCTTAAGGACTGAAAACGAGAAATAGAAAGAAATCGAAATTTTATGTAATAACTACCAATTTTAAATATAGGTAATTATGTATGTATACATACACATCGTTATTTTAATACAGAAATGCCCTAACTCATTATGTTTTTGAAATCGAGATTTTTGAATTTTTCGACACTTACGATGTTTTTCTATCATAATATACAAAAAACTCGACATCAAAAAAATAATGAGTTATTACCTTTCTATATTAATGTAACGATATGTATGTATACTACTACATACATATATACTGTTACCTTATTGAAATATAATATGAAATGTATGTACCTTAGATATGTAATATATCAATCTATGTGTTGATGTCATGGTAGTTATTTATTTTCTAATAAATCAACGGAATTTTTTTTTTTTTTGCATGAATTTTTATTTATTGTATCTTCATATATGAACTAACAATAAGTATTCAAATCTTAAATCTAAAAAATATAATTAGGCCCGACCAATGCCGGACATAAGCTTAGTAGTAGTTATATATAATACATATGTAAGTAGTGATAATCAAAAGGAAAAAAAAAATAAAATAAAAGTATTTTCAAGAAGTCCCATCTGGAGTGCTGTGAATAAGAGCCATTGTGTCCCTCTTTTTTAGGCGGATGTGTCCAGTAAAGTTCAAGATATTACGGGCAAGCGGATTAGGATGTGACTCGAGTTTTGTTAAATATTTGCCAGCGTATTTTGCAATTTCTTCAGTCACTAGTGGCATATTCAAATCACGATGTATATTTGAATTTTTGATGTACCATGGAGCCGATGTTATCATGCGTAAAATTTTATTTTGCCTGCGTTGAATTTTCTCTACATTTGAAGCTGAAGCAGTGCCCCATAGTTGAATTCCGTAGCACCATATTGGCTTTAAAAGCGATTTGTATATTAAAAGTTTACAGTCTAGGCTAAGTGTTGAATTTCGACCAATCAGCCAATGTACCTGAGTTAGTTTAAGTTTCATTTGAGTTAACTTAGAATCAATGTGGTGTTTCCATGTAAGTCGTCGATCAAGGTGTATACCAAGATATTTCACATGTGAATGTTGAGAAACAACTTGATTGTTAATCCGAATGGGGGAACAAGTATCTCTTCGTAAAGTAAATGTTACTTGAACACACTTTTGTTCATTTACCTTGATTCTCCATAAGTTTAACCAAAGCTCCATCTGGCTAATGTGTTCCTGGAGTTTGCGGGATGCCTCATCAGGGTTTTCATGCATACTAAGGCAGGCTGTATCGTCGGCAAATGTGGAAGTATGGATACTACTGCTCACAGGCATATCACAAGTATAAATTAAATATAAAACTGGTCCCAGTATACTCCCCTGTGGCACACCAGATGAAATTGTTTCAGGCCTACTTGTAAAGTCTCCTTCCGCAACAGTGAACTTACGGGAAATAATGTAACTTTCCAAAAGATTTAAAATGTTTATTGGTAAGTAAGTCTTCAATTTTAAAATAAGGCCTTCATGCCACACTTTATCAAATGCCTGGGAAACGTCAATAAACAGCGCAGAACAATACTTTTTTCCCTCAAAAGTTCTTCTTATAAATTGAACTAATCTGTGAGTTTGTTCAATGGTGCTATGCTGACTTCTAAAACCAAATTGATGGTCTGGTATGCACCCACTACTAATTAGAATTGGGGACAATTTTGTTTTGAGCAGTTTTTCGAAAAGCTTTGACATTGTAGATAGTAGACTTATTGGCCTATATGACTCAGCCTTTGTTATATCTTTGCCCGGCTTTGGAATCATTTTAACCTTGGCAAGTTTCCAGTTGTGTGGATAATACTCCAGTCGTAAAATAGCATTAAATATGAATAACAGGATTCTCATTGCAATACGAGGCAAGTTCATCAGCATCTGATTACTAATTCCATCAATACCCGGAGCTTTCTTCGGGTTGAGTTCGGCAATTAATTTTTGTAAATCACGCGTCTTAAACTTTATGTGTTGAGGGAGTAGAGCGACTATATTCGGCAAATCAGCAACACCAGTACATATATTTGGCGTAAAAACAGATTTTAAGTGGATTTTACCTTTTTCAGTATCGCTTCTTGCCCAACCTCCGGTAGATGTGCGTAGAGGTGGCTTATACTCAACGGGTGTTTTAAGCTTTCTGGCAGCGCGCCACAAGGAGTAATTAGACGCCGGTGTAACATCAAGACCCTCCAGATAATTTTTAAGAGATGCAATTTTTTCAGATGCAAGTAACTCTTGGAGTCGTTTAGTGCACTCTTTAAATCTGATTTTATTTTGTGGTGATCTGTGCTGTTGCCATTCCCTTCTAGCCCTTCTTTTTTCACGTACGAGACGTTCAATGTCTGTAGAATAAATTTTATTAAACCCAATCTGCGGATGGGAGATAGTGGCATGTTCAGCAGCCTGTTTAATATTCTCGCTGAGATTGGCAATGTTCGATTCAATATCATCGGGTGTTCTAAGCGTAATGTTTTCCGTACAATGACTGCTGAGATATTTTTTGAACCCCAGCCAATTTACACGATTGATCATCTTCACATATGGGTCAGGTAAGTTACTTCTTAATGGGCTACAAATTGTGATGATCGTCGGGGAGTGATCGGACGAGAGATCAAGAGAAGCTTGAACTTGAATTAAATCCCTAGAGATATTTTTTATGACGCCAAAATCTATAACGTCCGGAATTTTTTGTATGTCAGTAGGCCAATAAGTGGGCTCCCCACTCGAAATGACATCCAAGCCCATTTTTGAAATAGTGTTGAACAATGCTCGACCTCTGGGTGTAACAAGGCGCGAACCCCAGAACGTATGTTTCGCATTGTAGTCTCCAGCTGCTACAAAACAAGGTCCAAGAGATTTGTAGAAATCCTCATATTGATTCTCAGTGATTGAAAATCTGGGAGGGGAGTAAATTGATGATATAACGAAATTTGAACAAAAACTTTCAATGCCAATATTTGTTGCTTGTAGGTATTCTTCACAAATGTTATCAAGAACATAGTGCTTGAGTCTTGACTTTATTAGAATTGCTGATCCACCGCAAGCCCTTCCTCTAGGGTCCCTTGTATCATATATAGTGTAGCCATAAATTTTAAAAAGACTTCTCGAAGTCAAATGAGTCTCAGAGACCAACATTATATCAATATTTTTTTCCGTGAGGAAGTGCTCAAGTTCATTTTTATGTTGGCGAATGCCGTTTGCGTTCCAGAAACATATTGTTAACGTGTTCATGGCTTATTAAGTATTGCTTGAAGCAGAGTATTCTGCATTCGCAACATTTCTTGCATCATGGTAGTCATATTTGTTGTAAAATTGTTTATAGTTTGCACAAGATTTTCAATAGTGGCTTCAAGGCGATTATAATTAAAGTTTGAGTTTGTATTTGTAGAATTATTTTGCGGTGAAACATTTTGTGTCGGAATAGAACTAGCCTTAGCAGCATCTGCATACGATACACAGGAAGTAACTGGTTGGCTCATTTGCTGAAAAGTGGCAGAGTAAACGTTTGCTGATTGTGCTGGAGCTAATTTAGGTTTTTGCACCATAGTCTTCTTTACCAAAGAGTACACACGACAACCTCTGTAGTTAGCGGTGTGATTACCTCCACAATTACTGCATTTTTTATCACTTTGATCTTTTGGTTTATTGCAACTAGCAGTGCCGTGTAATTCGCCGCATACAACACAAACAGTAGGTAATTTGCAGTAAGTCTTAGTATGTCCATATTCTTGACAATTATGGCACTGTACAGGACCTGAACGCTTATGTGGCTCTTCAACTGTGATTTTTCGGTGTAAAAGGTATTTTAAACTATAAATTGGGTGCGTCTCATTTTTTCTCAATTTTATATCATTCGGCTCAAGTTCAACGCGAAATAGAGGCTGGGGAATCTTCTCCCTATTTATTATATTGGACACATTTTTTACCTTGAACCCCTGGAGGACGAGTGCATCTTTTATTTCTTCGGGGACAACATAAGAATCTATGCCCTTCAATACGATCTGCATGCCCTTTACGCTCTTAAGCTGGTATGTGTAGAAGCTTGTTTTACTTTTTTCAAATTCAGCAACCATTTTGCGGAAATCTTTTTCGTCATAAATTTGGATTTTAGTTTCATCGATGTTGCCACGTTTTATTGGAACAATGTGAAATTTATTCTCACCAATGGCCGAAATTAATTTTTTAATAAGGGCATTTGAATTTTTTTGTCTCAAATAGATTAATGGCGGCTTGGATGTTTTGTTCGAGGATACCTCGGGTTTGTCGTTGTCATCTTGAAAAATTTTAAAGCGGTTTTGGCGATTAGTTGAGGCTGCGCTGTTATCCCTAGACACTTTTGGAGCAGATGAGATTTTTGAAGAATTCGGGCTTCGCCCACGCTTTACTATGGTTATATATCTGTCCATTCCAACTTGTACCTTGAGTTTCGAGCCGCTGTTATCTGTAGTGATAACTTTGTTAAGTGATAAACACGAGCCTGAAGGGGATGATATTACTGACTTAAATGAAGAAGTACTGGGTAACTGTAATGTTAATGCATCATTACTATTTGGCATTGGACAAAGCGAAGTTGATCGCTGACGAAAAATTGGCGTTGCCGTTAACAAAAGATTTTCATCAGATTTATTTTTTATATTTTTTTCATTCAGAGTTTCAGAACTCACAGTAAAATAAGCATTTCTGCCGTTAGAACTCACTTCAAGTTTTTCTGTATTTGAGGAATTCATACAAAGAATTCCTCAAGGGTTATTCGTTTATGTTTTTTTTTAATTTCGGTATTTTTTGTTTTTGTTATTTATGATTGTTTGTTTGACTTTGAGGTATTCCTCAATATCACTTGTTTAAGTTTTTTTTTTGCGGTTTTTTTGTTTTTGTTATTTTTACTATGTAAAAAATATTAGCAAAGCAGAAAGCTTATTTATTAAAGACAGTATGTATGTACCTATTACGAATAATATGTACTACTAATATTTTTTTTTGTATATGTAATTTTTGTTTGTTTGCTAAGTAAGTAAAATTCCGCTATTCGACTGTTCGCTATGAAGGTACCACGAGAACTGAAAAAATCAATGGAATATCAAAATATTTTGATATTTTTGAAACCATAAATGGTACGCGAAATAAAACCATAAACAAGACTACACACCATGATATAAATATAGAAGGTACTTACCCCCTTTTCGACTAGCAATATATATGTTGGCAATATAACACTGGCAGAATAACAGAACAATATTTTTGATTGCTTTCCTTATGTTAAGGCTATGGGAAATCGTATCTTATAATATAGTCGGTTGGTTTCTGGTTTGCTGCAAACACAATGTATTTTGAATATACTGTGCCGCAAACCAGAAACCAACCGACAATATGAGCCTATTCACATTATGCCTTTTTAGCCTGCCTTCTTTCGACAATTTTCTTTTAAACCCCCTACGAAAATTCAAGCACATTTACATTAAGACTTTTTTCTTCATGACTTTTTGACGTTTGTATACACTCTTAGTGCTGAGAGTACGAAAAAACAAAGAGAAATGTCAAAAATCCCCTCGAATTTTCATTTCGTGCCTTTTGTTTTACTCCTCATGCCTCTCAACACCTCTCACCAACGAACTGACAAAGCCTGCCTACACATGCAAGCAGAAAAGGCACAGTGTAAATTGCGTCTATGGAAAAATCCAACAGCAATGGTGCAGAGCAAAACTATAATTCACTTGTCAATATCTTGTTAATCGAATGAATTTTTATGTTTATAAACTTATAACAATACAAATTATTTCACTACGCACGTTTTTAAGAGAATATTTTCCTATTTTAATATACATACATATGTATATTTTCCCAATTCCACAAATATTATATAAATGTCAAAAGCAATATAGAAAAGTCAAACATAAATTAACACCGAGTTTGACGTTTCATGCCTGCAATTATTGCTAACAAAAATGCGTTGACAATTATTGCAACATATATTGCATGTACCTGCAATTAGCTGTCTCCACTAGCAATATTATAATTTTGACAACTGCTGCAATACATGTCTACATATATATTGCTAGTCAACACGTAGGGTAAAAATTATGTTATGTATTGCTTATGGTAGGTACACACTTGGCAGATTTCATTGTTGGTCGCATATTGTCTACACACTTGTTTAATCGTCGGTTGGTTTCTGGTTTGCTGCAGACATAGAGTATTTTGAATATACTGTGCCGTAAGCCAGAAACCAACCTACGTAATATCAAAATTTTTTGAGATTTTCGGATTGCATTTATTTTGTGCTGCTTTAACATTAATTACACTGAATCTCAAAATTATGTTACTGCTTTTGGTAAGTACACTTTGCTACATGTTTATGCAACGAGGGAGACTTTATTGCTGGTAGCATTGTGTGTAGCATAGAATAAATATATGTATTGCTAATAGAGATGCTAATCGGGACAGGTTTTTTGAAATCCCGGGCTTCGGGATTTAGTGATGGAGTCTCGAAATCCCGAACTGGAACCCCGGGATTTTCGGGACTTACAAAATCCCGAAAACATTGTGCACAAAAGTGCGTCTTTATATTAAAAATAAATTTTTAGTTTGAAATTTATTTGCTGGTGGTTCAGCGATGTCTATATATGCATTTCATTGTTGCTGTAACAAATCGTCAGTAGACTTCAACCACATATTTCGAACAGTCACAAACCTCTTATCTTATGTACAGACTTTCAAAAATTAGAATAGAATAGATTCATTTCGAATATAAATTATTTGCTGGGTTTTGTATAAGTTTCTAAGCCTACTATGCTTATTTTTCTTTTGTGATTTTCAAAAATATTATTATTTGATGATCAAACAGAATAAGTCCGCAACTTCAGGAAAAATCGCTGTCAAATTAACAAAGCCCATAATAAAATCTGAGGCAGTAACTTCAAATGCTCTCTAATTTTTGTCTTATTTTCTTTTGTGCTTATTTTTCTTTGTAGTTTTGTTTACAAAATGTATGAAATTTATTGAAACTATGGTAACATGTTTGAGAGAATATTTATTTATATGTGAGAGCATAAGAAAAAACGTTCTCAAAATAAAATAGATTCTATCTATCGACTGCTTTCTGAGGCTAGTTTTTGTGTCATTTTGTATGGAAAGTGTTTTTATGTCCCAATTCTGTTTGATCATTTGTGAATTCTCAAATAGTTTTTGAAAGTCTGTACATAAGATAAGAGGTTTGTGACTGTTCGAAATGTGTGGTTGAAGTCTACTGACGATTTCTTACAGCAACAATGAAATGCATATAGACATCACTGAACCACCAGCATATAAATTTCAAATTAAAATGAACTTATGACAATAAGTTGAATAATAAATTTCATAATTTTTTAGTTTTACAATTATTTTTTTTTTCATATTTAAAAGGTACATACGGACATTTCATTGTAAATTTTCATTGAAAAGTGCAAGGTATGTATAATTTTTTCCCAGAAAGTAAAACCCCATAAGATACATTATGTACATATCGATGGCTTAATATAAAAAAGGCCTAACTCGAATTTTCGATATTTTACAGGAGAAGCAAAAAACTGAAGAAAAAATAAAGCATTTACATGCAGAAATAGTTTTTTAAGTTGCCATAAGTCCTTGATTTTTAACTGTAACGTACTAAGATCTTCAAGGAGGATGCAATTATACGTTTTCTATTTTAACTTTTTATAAAAGGGAGTTTCTAATAATTTTTAATATAGAAGATGACAGTCAAAAACATTATTTATGCAAAAAAACCGGGATTCAGATAATCCCGAAAATCCCGGGCTTTAAAATTAAAAATCCCGGGCTCCGGGATTTGCATAGTCCCGAAAATCCCGGGATTTCCGGGCTCGGGATTTCCCGTTTAGCATCTCTAATTGCTATGTATGTTATGTATTGCTTATGGAAGTTACACACTTGGCAGATTTCATTCTTGGTCGCATAGTGTCTACACACTTGTTTAATCGTCGGTTGGTTCGTGGTTTGCTCTACAGATAAAGTATTTTGAATATACTGTGGCTCAAACCATAAAGCAACCTACGTAATAACAAAACAAACATTTACGGTTTACCAGTGATGGTATTTTGGTGCTTTTTGCCTCTTCATAAACGCGAAATTTTGTTTAATACCCTTTTTTAAAAAGCGGGTATTTACCAATTTCTCACAGTGCTTTTGGTGCTTTTTTGTAAAATAAAAATATTTTTAATTTACAAACCTATTGTACTTTTAAGAGCTAATAGCAGCATCTTTTGACTGAGCCTTCTTAAATTGTTTTTAATGACAATAACGAAAACTATGTTAAAAACAATTTAGAAAACGTTTCATAATTGGGATTAAAAAATTAAATACTTCTTGCAAAATAGACATCGGAAGTAATTGGAAAGTACCACATAATTCTCTGCATAATAATTTATTGATAGTATTACGCAATAAGCATTTATTAAAGTTTACACAAATATTTAATCATCCTAGAACAATTGACAGCATGAGGTTGTCAGTTGTTTTAGACAACAGGTAGCCAAGTCCCAATATTTTGGTATCGTATTGACGTGCTGTCAATGTTGGCAACTGGAACAAGTGTGAATATCGCAAAAACAAAAACTTTTAAGTTACTTAAGGAAGAAAGTGATGCTTTTAATGCTTTTGTATGTTTAAAATATTTTTCAGTAACATACATATGTATCTTAATCTAAGCCTAAGCTTCACCTACTAAATAACCAACACCGATCATATAACTACTAACATTTTAAAAATCAATAAGGGTTTTCATGAGAACTCTTAAAATTGTCATTTGTGCAATTGGGGAAATATGCGAGACATGTTTCATGAAGCCACTTTGACTTTTTAAGGCAATTTGAAAGAAATGTCAAAAAAATTAATTTAATAAAAATAACAAGAAAATTTCAAGCAGTTTTTAATTTCATATATTAAATATTTTGAGGCAAAAACTTGAAATTATATTATGATGTTTACACTCCAAACTCTCCTTTTTTTAAGTGGCTTAATGTATTAAAATTAAAAAAAATTTTGGTGCTTTTTTATCCTCTTTTTCGTATTTTTTTGCGCTTTTTACCCTTTTCGCAACAGCTTAATGTGCGTTTGCTCTTCGTAGAGATACCAACACTGCGGTTTACACTGTCATTTTTTATGTTAGCATCAGATTTTGACAATCCAACACAAAAATTTCCAAACTTATGTCTCGTGTAATCTCACTGTTAATAAATCCACCACATTATTAAGACGCAATTTACACTGTGCCTTTTCTGCTTGCATGTGTAGGCAGGCTTTTTCAGTTCGGAGGTGAGCCGTCCCATCTGAAGTGCTCTGAATAAGAGCCCTTGTATCCCTCTTTTTTAGGCGGATGTGTCCAGTAAAGTTCAAAATATTACGAGCAAGCGGATTAGGATGTGATTCGAGTTTTGTTAGATATTTGCCTGCGTATTTTGCAATTTCTTCAGTCACTAGTGGCATATTCAAATCACAATGTATATTTGAATTTTTGATGTACCATGGAGCCGATGTTATCATGCGTAAAATTTTGTTTTGCTTGCGTTGAATTTTCTCTACATTTGAAGCTGAACCAGTGCCCCATACTTGAATTCCGTAGCACCATGTTGGCTTTAAGAGCGACTTGTATATTAAAAGTTTACAGTCTAGGCTAAGTGTAGAATTTCGACCAATCAGCCAATGTACCTGAGTTAATTTAAGTTTCATTTGAGTTAACTTAGAGTCAATGTGGTGTTTCCATGTAAGTCGTCGATCAAGGTGTATACCAAGATATTTCACATGTGAATGTTGAGAAACAACTTGATTGTTAATCCGAATGGGGGAACAAGTATCTCTTCGTAAAGTAAATGTTACTTGAACACACTTTTGTTCATTTACCTTGATTCTCCATAAGTTTAACCAAAGCTCCATCTGGCTAATGTGTTCCTGGAGTTTTCGGGATGCCTCATCAGGGTTTTCATGCATACTAAGGCAGGCTGTATCGTCGGCAAATGTGGAAGTATGGATACTACTGCTCACAGGCATATCACAAGTATAAATTAAATATAAAACTGGTCCCAGTATACTCCCCTGTGGCACACCAGATGAAATTGTTTCAGGCCTACTTGTAAAGTCTCCTTCCGCAACAGTGAACTTACGGGAAATAATGTAACTTTCCAAAAGATTTAAAATGTTTATTGGTAAGTAAGTCTTCAATTTTAAAATTAGGCCACCCTTTATCAAATGCCTGGGAAACGTCAATAAACAGCGCAGAACAATACTTTTTTTCTTCAAAAGTTCTTCTTATAAATTGAACCAATCTGTGGGTTTGTTCAATGGTGCTATGCTGATTTCTAAAACCAAATTGATGGTCTGGTATGCACCCACCACTAATTAGAATTGGGGACAATTTTGTTTTGAGCAGTTTTTCGAAAAGCTTTGACATTGTAGATAGTAGACTTATTGGCCTATATGACTCAGCCTTGGTTATATCTTTGCCCGGCTTTGGAATCATTTTAACCTTGGCAAGTTTCCAGTTGTGTGGATAATACTCCAGTCGTAAAATAGCATTAAATATGAATAACAGGATTCTCATTGCAATACGAGGCAAGTTCATCAGCATCTGATTACTAATTCCATCAACACCCGGAGCTTTCTTCGGGTTGAGTTCGGCATTTATTTTTGTAAATCACGCGTCTTAAACTTTATGTGTTGAGGGGGTAGAGCGACTATATTCGGCAAATCAGCAACACCAGTACATATATTTGGCGTAAAAACGGATTTTAAGTGCTCAGCAAATATTTTACCTTTTTCAGTATCGCTTCTTGCCCAACCTCCGGTAGATTTGCGTAGAGGTGGCTTATACTCAACGGGTGTTTTAAGCTTTCTGGCAGCGCGCCACAAGGAGTAATTAGACGCCGGTGTAACATCAAGACCCTCCAGATAATTTTTAAGAGATGCAATTTTTTTAGATGCAAGCAACTCTTGGAGTCGTTTAGTGCCCTCTTTAAATCTGATTTTATTTTGTGGTGATCTGTGCTGTTGCCATTCCCTTCTAGCCCTTCTTTTTTCACGTACGAGACGTTCAATGTCTGTAGAATAAATTTTATTAAACCCAATCTGCGGATGGGAGATAGTGGCATGTTCAGCAGCCTGTTTAGTATTCTCGCTGAGATTGGCAATGTTCGATTCAATATCATCGGGTGTTCTAAGCGTAATGTTTTCCGTACAATGACTGCTGAGATATTTTTTGAACCCCAGCCAATTAACACGATTGATCATCTTCACATATGGGTCAGGTAAGTTACTTCTTAATGGGCTACAAATTGTAATGATCGTCGGGGAGTGATCGGACGAGAGATCAAGAGAAGCTTGAACTTGAATTAAATCCCTAGAGATATTTTTTATGACGCCAAAATCTATAACATCCGGAATTTTTTGTATGTCAGTAGGCCAATAAGTGGGCTCCCCACTCGAAATGACATCCAAGCCCATTTTTGAAATAGTGTTGAACAATGCTCGACCTCTGGGTGTAACAAGGCGCGAACCCCAGAACGTATGTTTCGCATTGTAGTCTCCAGCTGCTACAAAACAAGGTCCAAGAGATTTGTAGAAATCCTCATATTGATTCTCAGTGATTGAAAATCTGGGAGGGGAGTAAATTGATGATATAACGAAATTTGAACAAAAACTTTCAATGCCAATATTTGTTGCTTGTAGGTATTCTTCACAAATGTTATCAAGAACATAGTGCTTGAGTCTTGACTTAATTAGAATTGCTGATCCACAGCAAGCCCTTCCTCTAGGGTCCTTTGAATCATATAAGGTGTAGCCATAAATTTTAAACAGGCTTCTCGAAGTCAAATGAGTCTCAGATACTAACATTATATCAATATTTTTCTCCGTGAGGAAGTGCTCAAGTTCATTTTTATGTTGGCGAATGCCGTTTGCGTTCCAGAAACATATTGTTAACGTGTTCATGGCTTATTAAGTATTGCTTGAAGCAGGGTATTCTGCATTCGCAACATTTCTTGCAACATGCTAGTCATATTTGTGTTAAAATTGTTTATAGTTTGCACAAGATTTTCAATAGTGGCTTCAAGGCGATTAAAATTAAAGTTTGAGTTTGTATTTGTTGAATTATTATGCCTTAGCAGCATCTGCATACGATACACGGGAAGTAACTGGTTGGCTCATTTGCGGAAAAGTGGCAGAATAAGCGTTTGCTGATTGAGCTGGAGCTAATTTAGGTTTTTGCACCATAGTCTTCTTTACAAAAGAGTACACAGGACAACCTCTGTAGTTAGCGGTGTGATTACCTCCACAATTACTGCATTTTTTATCATTTTGATCTTTTGGTTTATTGCAACTAGCAGTGCCGTGTAATTCGCCGCATACAACACAAACAGTAGGTAATTTGCAGTAAGTCTTAGTATGTCCATATTCTTGACAATTATGGCACTGTACAGGACCTGAACGCTTATGTGGCTCTTCAACTGTGATTTTTCGGTGTAAAAGGTATTTTAAACTATAAATTGGGTGCGTCTCATTTTTTCTCAATTTTATATCATTCGGCTCAAGTTCAACGCGAAATAGAGGCTGGGGAATCTTCTCCCTATTTATTATATTGGAAACATTTTTACCTTGAATCCCTGGAGGACGAGTGCATCTTTTATTTCTTCGGGAACAACATAAGAATCTTTGCCCTTCAATACGATCTGCCGGCCTTTAGCGCTCTTAAGCTGGTATGTGTAGAAGCTTGTTTTACTTTTTTCAAATTCAGCAACCATTTTGCGGAAATCTTTTTCGTCATAAATTTGGATTTTAGTTTCATCGATGTTGCCACGTTTTATTGGATCAATGTGAAATGTATTCTCACCAATGACCGAAATTAATTTTTTAATAAGGGCATTTGAATTTTTTTGTCTCAAATAGATTGGTGGCGGCTTGGATGTTTTGTTCGAGGATACCTCGGGTTTGTCGTTGTCATCCTGAAAAATTTTAAAGTGGTTTTGGCGATTAGTTGAGGCTGCGCTGTTATCCCTAGACACTTTTGGAGCAGATGAAATTTTTGAAGAATTCGGGCTTCGCCCACGCTTTACTATGGTTATATATCTGTCCATTCCAACTTGTACCTTGAGTTTCGAGCCGCTGTTATCTGTAGTGATAACTTTGTTAAGTGATGAACACGAGCCTGAAGGGGATGATATTACTGACTTATATGAAGAAGCACTGGGCAACTGTAATGTTAATGCATCATTACTATTTGGCATTGGACAAAGCGAAGCTGATCGCTGACGGAAAATTGGCGTTGCCGTTAACAAAAGATTTTCATCAGATTTATTTTTTATATTTTTTTCATTCAGAGTTTCAAAACTCACAGTAAAATAAGCATTTCTGCCGTTAGAACTCACTTCAAATTCTTTTGTATTTGAGGAATTCATACAAAGAATTCCTCAAGGGTTATTCGTTTGTGTTTTTTTTTATTTCGGTATTTTTTGTTATTTATGATTGTTTATTTGACTTTGAGGTATTCCTCAATATCACTTTGTTTAAGTTTTTTTTCGGTTTTTTGTTTTTGTTATTTTTACTATGTAAAAAATATTAGCAAAGCATAAAGCTTATTTATTAAAGACAGTATGTATATACCTATTACGAATAATATGTACTACTAAAAATTTTTTTTTGTATAATTTTTGTTTGTTTGGTAAGTAAGTAAAATTCCGCTATTCGACTGTTCGCTATGAAGGTACCACGAGAACTGATGTAAAAGTGCTTGACTTTTTTTTAAGAAAATTGTCGAAAGAAGGCAGGCTAAAAAGGTATAATGTGAATATGCACTAATTAATCCGCGCGTGTATTGCCTTAAAAATTTCCTTTCAAATGAATTAGTATGATTTGTAGTAATGTGTATCTGAAAACCCGTACTACAACCAGTGTTGCCGAATCGCGGGTAATTACCGGAATCAGGTGTAATTTTTATGTGCAAGTGTAGCGCGTGGGTAATTGCTCTCAGGTGTAATTTACGGGTAATTTGAAATTCGTTTGTTTTATATAATAAAGCGTGTGTGTTCTGGCTTTCACATCGTTTTCACACGTTTTCTTGTGAGTTCGGATGTTAAAACACATGGTACGCCTGCTTAAGTTGAAATTTAGAAAATACAAATTAATAGTATGTGTTCTAGCATCCGAATTTAGAAGAATACTATTTGGATATTGACGATTTCAAACTTTTAGATTTTTTCGTTTTCGATTTCGTTTTCGATTTTCTTTTCACTTGTTAACAGTGTTGTGAAAAAAATACGAATTTCACTTGTTAACAGCAGGGACCGTAACTGTTATAACTTTTATCGTAAAAGTCAGAAAATAAAAGTTATTTTTTTACTTTTATTTTTTCGAGCAGAAATAAAAGTTATTTTTTGACTTTTATTTTTTTGAGCAAAAATAACAGTTATTTTTGACTTTTATTTTTTCGAGCAGAAATAAAAGTTATTTTTTGACTTTTATTTTTTTGAGCAAAAATAACAGTTATTTTTGACTTTTATTTTTTCGAGCAGAAATAAAAGTTATTTTTTGACTTTTATTTTTTCGAGTAGAAATAAAAGTTATTTTTTGACTTTTATTTTTTTGAGCAGAAATAAAAGTTATTTTGTGATAAATTCATTATATTTATTATAAATTTTGGCGCTTTTGCAATAGTGAATCGTTAAATTTACTTATTTAGAAAAGAATATTTGGAATATTAAATAATAATTTCTTTGTCAAAGGGGTTGAAAACACAAAAATAACTTTTATTTCTGCTCAAAAAAATAAAAGTCAAAAAATAACTTTTATTTCTACTCGAAAAAATAAAAGTCAAAAAATAACTTTTATTTCTGCTCGAAAAAATAAAAGTCAAAAATAACTGTTATTTTTGCTAGAAAAAATAAAAGTCAAAAAATAACTTTTATTTCTGCTCGAAAAAATAAAAGTCAAAAATAACTGTTATTTTTGCTCAAAAAAATAAAAGTCAAAAAATAACTTTTATTTTTGCTTGAAAAAATAAAAGTCAGATTTTTAAAAAGCATCGTATTTTCTGACAATTTGGCCCAATACTTGCAAAATGGTATACTTGGTTTCATTCTCCGACATTTCCTTGAGGTTGCTTTTTTTAATCAAAAATTCAAAAATAACAGTTATTTTCGGTCCCTGGTTAACAGTGAAAAATACGATTTTTTACTCAAAATCGAAAACCAGAAAATCTAAACGTTTGAAATCGCCAATTTCCAAATTGTGTTCTTCTAAATTCGGATGCTAGAACACATACTATTAATTTGTATTTTCTAAATTTCAACTTAAGCAGGCGTACCATGTGTTTTAACATCCGAACTCCGAAGAAAACATGTGAAAACGATGTGAAAGACAGAACACACACGAATACATACATATGTAATATAATAAATAAACAAAATAAAATATAATAAATTATAGTCTGATACCGTTGATGCTATTTTATTATTTAAAGAAGGTATAAAAAAAAATAAGAATAATAAGCAATAATATATGAGGTAGATTTATATTGAACTACTTATTTTTACATGAAAGTTAGCATTTATTTTCACCAAAAAAATTATACTTTCACCTTCTTCACGCTAACACAGTTTTCAGACGATGAAATTTATGACGTCTATTTTTCTTGATTCCCTTTTGAAGTTTCTACCAAAAATTATTTGTGTTCATACGATGATTATTTTTACATGTCTAATTTTTTTTTTATTGATTTTGATTTTTATTGATTTTATTGTTTATACATGGATTTACATACTCTGTCGGAGAATGTAAATCCATGTAACTGTAAATCCAGTTAACTTTTCTTAGACTGACTAAAAGCTAACTGCAATGTCATCCAGAACAAACCTAAAACTAATTCTTAAGTTGAGTACGTAATTAAATTCGATGAGAGCCAACAAATTTATTCTAAGCTATTTTGAAACTCATTTCAGTTTTATATTAACATTTTGCTGTTGTTATTTTAGATGGTACCTTAGCCGAGTGATAGCGCGTTGAGTACACAACGTGTGATGATACATTTTCGAACCCCACAAAATTTTTTTAATTTACTGACTACCAGGTGATTTAAAAAAATCAACTTTAAGTTAGTTGAAAGTAGTGCAGAGTGAGACAATTGTCTACCGCCTAGGACATCGCAAAGTTAAAATATTCAGTTGATTACATTGAAAGTAATCCAAGTGTCAGTCAGTACTATTTGCGAAATAGTGAGCTTAAAGTTAACCAAATTACCGACAGGGTACTTTTTAAATAAAATTTTGCTTCGAAGAACACACCAATATGAGAATATTAATAATAAAACGTAAAAACAATGGCAAGAGCCATTTAATTTATTTGGTAGCATCAAAATCTTGTTTAAAATTGCCCATTAACTTGGGGTCTTATTTTAATTTTTATTCGCAAAAAAATCTTCAAGAGTTTCAAGAGTACTTCAAAACTGATGTGCATAAAATATTATCCCCAGCGATTACCAGATGGCTCTCAATTCATTCATGTGTTACTCGTGTTTTAGAACAATATGAACCTTTAAGAAGTTTTTTCAGGCTTGAGGTTTTTGAAGATCCTTCAAAAATTACTAGTTCAATGCTAGACGCATTAGATAATCCAGCAACTAAAATCTATTTAGAATTTTTATCATATGCCTTAGGTATTTTTGTTTCTTTTAACGCACGTTTTCAATCTGAAAAACCTGTTTTGTATAAAATGAAAGATGAAGTTATAAATATATTGCAGACTTATTATTCAAATTATATTAAAATATCTGAATTAAAAAGTCAATGGGAAATTGATGAGCGTGAAGATTATTTTTTTCTAAGTTTAGAAGAAATCTATATTGGAATAGCTGCATATGAATCTTTGTCTAACTGCAGTAGTACCGAAAAGAAGTTATACTTTAAAACTGTAGAGAGTTTTATATAGAAGCTATTTATCAAATAAAATTAAAATTTGATTTTTTAGATGAAATATATACAATTGTCGACATCGTTCGTCCAAAATTTTTGCTCAAAACGTTCAATTAAAAAAATTCAGGCCAGTTATGTAAAAAATTCCGCAGGAAATTTCTTCCAGGGAACAATTAAAACTAATAGCAAATGATAGGGAAAACAAAAAGTTCTAATTGGAAAAGGGAGAAATTTCCAGCGGAATTTTTTACATAATTGCCCTGCATCTTTGTTCTCAAAAAGATTTCCTACTTTTGATGTTGATCTGCAATTACTTGATAATGAATGGCGACAGCATGTATTTTTAGATCATGAAAAATTTGAACTTAGTGTAAGTTTAGAACCAGAAGTATACTGGCCAAAAGTTTTTAAATTAAAAAATTCTGTAGGTGAAAGTTTGTTTCCAAATTTACCAAAAGTAATTAAATTTCTATTAATATTACCATTTTCAAATGCATCCGCAGAAAAAATATTTAGTAATTTAAAAAATTGTAAAACAGATTTAAGAAATAAGTTATCTTCAGAAGCAATTGCGGCAATTTTTTATACCAAAGAAGGAATTCGGAGAAGTGGAATATGTATAAGCCAAATTGGAAAAATTGATTTTATAAAAATTAAACATTCTAAAACATTATGGGCATAATTTTGCACAACGCAACGAAAAACAATAACAAATTTGAAATTATTTGAATAATTTTCTTTGTTAAAAATTTTAGACTTTTCAATCCCAAAAACAATAGAGCATTTTATATGAAGTTTAAATTTTAAATTTACATCCATATGTTTGTATGTACAAACCAACAACTATTTAAAATGTGTTCAAATTTGTTATTTTCTGTCACAAAAATTCTGACTGCTGCGTTGTGTTTTACAAAATTATGACTTACATATATTTTATAGAAAAAATATAATTAATTGATATAAAATTGTTGTATATACCAAATACTTACATATGTATGTATACATAAAGTATTATTTTTATAATTCCATATGTACCTATATCTCTAAATGTAATGTTCAAGTTTGAATTACTATTATTTTTGTTTGTTTTATTTTTTGGTTGAATATAGTACATACATAAAATAAAACTTTTTAAAAAAAAAATTAAACCGACTTCAAAAATAAGCACTAAAAAGCAACAAATAATATAGATCTAGTTAAATAAAAGATTTTTATATATGTTACCTACAGTGCCGTTTGAAGTTGGTGCCAGCAACATTGGTAACTAAGCAGATACATACATATGTACATAAAAATTACTTGCAGTTTTTTTACCGGGCATGTTCCTATGTGCTTAGTACCAGTATTACTGGCACCAACTTCAAACGGCACTGTAGGTAACATATATAAAAATCTTTTATTTAACTAGATCTATATTATTTGTTGCTTTTTAGTGCTTATTTTTGAAGTCGGTTTAATTTTTTTTTTTAAGTTTTATTTTTACCTTTTTAGTGAATACTTTTAAACTCTGGTCAATTCAAAAAAAATTTATTTGTAAGTATCTTTCTTTATTTGGAAATATGGTCCAGTTTCGTAAAAATCGATGAAGTAAAAGCACGTGAAATTAAGTGTTAAATTTTATGGGGCGTGGCTACGCCCCTTTTTTTAAAACAAGATTGTGTATTTTTAAGAGTTCAAGGTGTGTGCTAAGTTTCGTAAAAATCGGTTAAGTAGAACCACGTGTAATGTTATAATACATTTTAATGGGCGTAGCCCCACCCATTTTTTCAACTTAAAAATTTTGTAATTACAAAAACCAAAGATGTTTGCTAGGTTTCCCAGCAATCAAATGAGTAGAAGATTACAAAATCAAATTTAAAATATTGTAGGCGTGACCCCTCCCACTTTTTTTAACGCAATTTTTTGGCTTTATTAAAGCTTAGGGTGTGCCAAGTTTCGTCAATATTGGTTAAATACAAGCACATGAAATATTATACTAAAGTTTAATAGGCGTGCCCCGCCCACTTTTTTAACGCAATTTTGTGCCTTGATTAAAGCTTAGGGTGTGTGCCAAGTTTCGTAAAAATCGGTGAAATAGAACCCTGTGAAATATAATATAAAATTTTAATGGGCGTAACCCCGCCCATTTTTTTTTAAGAAAATTTTGTCTATTTTAGAGTTCAAATTGTGTGCTAAGTTTTGTAAAAATCGCATACTACGCTAAGTACGGAATTAAGTATCGTGTATACCCTGCATTAGATGTTCGTGATGCTGCAGATGTGCACTATACATGCTTTTACGAACGTACCCAAATTCCGATATGTGTTATTCGAAATCGAATGAGAAAATCCCAAAAGTTAAAAAACTCGCAAGTTCGAGTAATAACTCGCTCGCAATCGAATGCGGGAATTAGGCCCCTGTATTATTGTATCATGCTCCCAGAGTTGGTTGATTGTTTTATTTTTCCTGACGACAACTGTTGGACAAAACATTATTCGCCAAATCAGTGTGATTTTGTTATATTTAAAGTCAACTAGAACTTCTTTATATTTGTATTTTTTATACGTACATATGTGCATACATTCATATATAAATAAATAAGTAAAATATTGGACATACATTTTCTTTTCCTTCGCTTTTCAACGTTACTTCGAATGCCTTTTTGCTTGCGAGTAAAAACACGAACGGTTGTACTCGAACGGTTGCACGTGATCCAATGCTGTCATTAAAAATTTCGTTATGTGTTATTGGAAATCGAATGAGAAAATTCCAAAAGTTAAAAAAACTCGCACGTTTGAGTAATAACTCCCTCGCATTTGAATGAGGCCCCAGGAGGCGCTGCAACACTGCATTATCAAAAAGCGTGCAAAAAAGCAGAGTTGTAAAGGAATGACGCTATCCTCTATCTCTTCTTTGACCACCGTCTGCCCTTCCCTATATCCATCTCTCACTATCTTCTCTTCAACTAAGAGAAGATAGTGATCACAAACAGATCATTGAATTGTCACAGAATACACAGAAGTGAAGAAAGTGAGAGGTAAAAAATCTCCAATCAAGTTTTTTAAAATTCGTGGAAAAACGAGAAAAGTATAGTGTATTTTATGCTGTAGTGTATTACTACCAAGCGGAATTGACACAAGGTCACAGAGGATAATAAAAACAAATAAAAATACATATGTACTTTGAACTAAAATTTTTTTTCGTATAATTAAGTGAAAAATATTACAATTTTTTAACAGTGAGATTACACGAGACATAAGTTTGGAAATTTTTGTGTTGGCAATTGTCAAAATCTGTTGTTAACACAAAAAATGACAGTGTAAACCGTAAATGTTAGTGTTCGAACACATGTTTGGAAATAATTGCTCAAACACAAGTCTGAGCAATTATGTTGGGAAACAAGCTGTCAAATTCACCTTTTTCGTTGAAAATAATTGTGGGAAACTGGAAATAATAAGTTTATTACAAAAAAAATCAAGCAGAAGCACTAAATATATGCTCTGTGGCATAAGTATTAAAAAATCAAATCTTAAAACGCACACTTTGTATGCAAACGAGAACTTAAATTTTGATTTTTAACATTATACGTCTAGCCACCCCTTAAAATAATTTTGAACACAAAGTTTTTTGTGACGTCATATTGCCGACTTTATTTCTTATGTTCAGAAATAAAATTTGCTCGTCTATTCGTACTGTAAGATTGTGGTACAATTTTAAATTCACAATGTCATCTCTGTTGTAAAGTAATTGTCACCTGGTAATTGTTATACCAGTGATGGGAAAGTTGGTAAGATCGTACTTTCATGATACTATTAGACATGAAAAAGTACCGTAGTACTCACCCAACATATTTGATACTCTCGCGGTTAACTTACAACAAATGCATTTATTTTTGCCAGGAATTAAATTTCTTTTTCGACAAATGGCACAAAACTTAATTAGCAAAGATATTTTAAAAGATTGTAATTTTAATTGTGAAAAATACAAACGAAAACCATATTTCACTCAATGATATTTTCTGTGGCACAGAAGTTGATCTACATATAAAATACAACTCATGTTTTCAATCAGTTTAAAGAAAATTGTAAAAAGTTCTAAGGGCAAAAATGTACTTTTGCAATGAAATGTTAGTTTGGTTTAGTAAGTTTTCCCTAAAAAATGTTTTATCAGTTAAAAGCAACAGATTTGCACTACTTTTAATTAAAATGTTTCCCATAGCTAATATGGCAGAACTGAAACCATTAACAGCAGAAAATATATGCAGCTTCTCATCTACTGTGCACAGTGGGGACTTTTGCAAAATAAACGGCAATAGATCTGGAACTTCTGGCTTAAGCCAAAAAGCTGTTATTAAGTCTAAGTCCTCCTCTAAAGATGTCGAAGTTTCAGAAAAAATTAAATGGCCTATACATCGTTAATTTTTCATTACAAAACAATAATGGACTAAACATCGTTCAATCAGTAGTTTAGAAGTTCCAAATTTATTACAATTCATTTAGCCAAAGTTCCCCCTGTGCAATGGCTAAAAATAAAACCACATGAGATGAAAGCATCTTTCCCGATATATCTAGAGTAGCTTACGAAATTATGTCCATACCTCACTCCTCTGCAAATGTCGAAAGGATTTTGTCTTACCAAAATGTCATGAAAATAAAACAAAGTAACAAGCTTTATGTTTCAACAGTATCAAGTTTTATCCAGTTCAAAGATTTATTGAAGTCTAAAAACTTTAATATTTGCATCTACATATCGTTACCTTAATATAGAAATTCATTAATTTTTTAATCGAGCTTTTTTAATTTTTTTATACATCGAAATTTATAAAAAATAATGAGTTTGTGCATTTCTATATTAAGAAAACGATAAGGTACATATCGATAAGTTAATATAAGAAAACTGAAGACAAACTAAAGCACTCACATACAGAAATAATAAAGCCGCCATAAGGCCTTGATTTTGAACACTAACGTACTAAGATCTTCAAGGAGGATGCACTTATACGTTGTTTCCCAGAAAAAGTTAAAAATACGATTTGGAAAGAAAAATTCAGATTCTCCCTTTTTATATTAAGCCATCGATATGTAAGTTATGCCTTGTGTTCCTATTTTTATTTCCTTGTAAATGTATTATATATAAGTTTTTGTTAATTAAATTTGAATAAAATATAATGATAGTTTTGAGTCGTTAAGCAGCTCTGGGACGAATAACATCATTTCGCGTCATCGTAATTATTTCTTAAGTGCGGTCAGTCTTGTGCAAGTTGTTTGGCCTTCGAGTGTTTTTCGTCTCGCTCTGGTTGACTGATCTGCCGCGGATAACCGTATAATCTTGCGGTTTTTTGTGGAATTTCTTTAACAACCACGTTGCTACTTCCTATGTGAAAGCATAGGTCGTACAGTCAGTCACGAAATTTTTTTTTAAATACTGTTAATAACATCTTGGGCATATGGTCTAGATACTCCGTCCATATTCGTGCAACACCATACCAAGGCCTATTTATCAGGTCAACGCAACTCTACAAAAACACAGCAATACAAAAAACAAGTTTATGTTTAAGTTGTCAGAAACACACACAAACATGAACTAAAGTATATGGTGCAAATAACTTTTGACAGCTCAAACAAGAAAACAAACCATAAAAACAAAAATCATCGTGAGAGTTGCGTTGACCTGATAAATAGGCCTTGCACCATACTATGCAAATTATCTTTGTATAGTATGTTTCAATAAATAAATAAAAGGTTTGATCCCGTACTTTTTGGGCAAAGTTCGGTAAAATGAGAACAAGCTATAGTTTCTCTCAATAATACAAAAAATTTACAAAAGTACGGGAACAAGAAAAACCAAAAATGTTTACCAAAAGCCAAAGCACAAGTAAATACATACTTACACACATACACATGCATGCGTTTACTTACATGTTGTGGCATATCTAGAACGTTTGGTTTCTTAATTTTACATAAAAACTGATAAAACTTAGTTCACCACTTGTTTATAAACCTTTTTGATAAAAATTTCCAATGTTTTTAGTGTTTAGGACAATTTAATTTTACTTTGTAATTGGTTATTTTTCAAACAGCTGATCGTTTATCGGCTTGCCCAAACTAGCCCAAAGAAAAATTACGGGCTATTTCGGTCAAGAAGAAGAAGAACATTACTCTCTCAAAAGCTCCCTTACTTGCCCAAACTTTGAGTACGGGAACAGTTTTCGTTCAAATTGGGATCCCGCGGGCGCCCAATGTGGAGTACGGGATCAAACCTAAAATAATAATATTTTTTGGTACTCTCGTCATTAAAAAGTACTTAAAAAAATTTTATTTTGTACCGAAATGCAAATCTAATTTCCCATCACTGTGTTATACCTTTCAACAAACTCAATTTGTAGTTACTACGTAATTCGTGTTTTCAACAATAAACATTGCAATTAAGATAAAATAAAAATGTCAAAAGTAATGACAATTAAATAGTAAATTAAATCGAAAAGAGGTATTATTTCCCCGAAATTTTATTATTCTTAATTTAAAAGTGATGTGAAGAGCAATGAAAATGTTCTGTATGGATTCATAGTACATCTTGTAAACAGACACACATACATACGTCCATATATAAGTATTTATTTATGCACATATCTCCTTTTTTATAACGCAAATGTGTATTTTAAGGACGAAATCATAACATGTTGAAAAAGCTTAATTATATTACCATCTTTATGTGTATGAACATGTAATGCAAAAATGTTGGAGCACAGTTAATTTTCAGACAATATTTCTAAACATTCACAACGGAAGTTTTATAAAACATTAAACATCCGAATATTTGGAAAAATGGGGTTTTTGCTTTAAAGGAAAAAAGACTAGTTTCATATAAACTTCAAAAATTTCCTGCTTTTGATTGTTAACATGATTGATCGTGCCAAGTAAACAGTGTAGCAAATATGTATAAAAAATCAGGACGGTGTCACTGGCATTCAAACCTTAAATTTAAACAAAAGGACCGTATTGATTTGACCTAAGTGAACTGAACACTCTTATTTCCTCGGAGACCTTTTAGCCTAAACCATGAATTACTCGCCTTTTTAAATGACTACAAGAGTTCCACAAACTTTTTAAAGCTAACTTTATAAATTGAAAACTTTATTGGCCAACATACCATACCATTGCCAAAATTTTCTCAAACTGAATTTGTAAAAACAAGGCGTCACAACATGAATGTGAAAAAAGTCCCAAGTTCCTGGCATCTGAATGCTGGTCTAGAGCATATTTTTTAACTTAGCTGCGAATTCTAGTACTTGCTTATTTTTCCGTTCTGCTGAAGTTGCTTCATGAGAGATGATCCGTTGATGCAGTTTTAATGTCTACATTGTTAGTACCTGCATTAAACATCGCGTTCGGTACATGTGTCTCATTACAGGTATTGAATAGTTCTCACAACCCACACAAATCATTTTGTTCGACAAATGAACTCTCAACAATCGGTAAATTAGTACAGGTTTTCGTTTGCGGCGGTATCGAAAATCTTTGCTGAACGTTACTGCACTTTATTAAATTGCCTTCGTTTGCCCAATATACAGTAAAGGTGTTCACGACAACTCTTGCAACAGGAAAATGCAAAATTGCACTTTTCGACGCGACCAACCCATTTTGTTTAGTTGTATATAAAGTTATACACAATATGATCATACATACATATCGTTAGCTGAAGATCCAAAAAGGGGAAACTAAATAAAAAATATAAAATCAATTTTTTGATTGATTAATACCATTAAACTACATGTCTTTACAAAATGTTGCACTTCTGCGACCAAAATTTACGCTTTTATTGACAAAAAATAAGAGGATTTAAAACAAGTTTGTTTAGATTTTTGCTTCTGTAAAATTATGTTTTTGTTAGTTTACGCCTTTTTGCATTTTAGATAACGATATATTCTACTTGTATGTTTCTTAATTATTACAATTTTTGTTCTGTAACTAATTCGATATCAATACTAATAATATTGGCATTCTTTAACAAAATAATTTTTACAATATTATGAATTTTTTAAAGAAAGCATCTGCAAGCACTTGTTTTTTCATCTAAAAGAAAAACATTTACCTAAAACGTATTTCTACGTTGTTATTTGGTGTATAGTAGATATGGGCTCATGACGAATTTTTCCAACAGGACGCAATCCGAACACGAATACCAAGATGTTCAACACGTACAAAATATTAAATTTTTTTTACTAGAAATTAATGCATACATATAAAGGCTCAGTTCCCCGACTGTAATGTAAAGTAACTGCAAAGTAGGAAACAGCTGATCGATATTTTTATATGAAAAGTAGGTTACGTTACATTACATATCTATAACCATTTGCACTACTTTTCACATAACAATATCGATCAGCTGTTTTCTACTGCTGCTGTTACTTTACATTACAGTCGGGTAAGTGAGCCTTTAGGGTATTCAATTAATCGGTGTTTTGCTTTAATCGGTTAATCGCTCGATTAATTAACCGAGGTTTTGGCTTAATCGGTTAATAATCGGTTAATCTCGGTATTAACCGGTTAACCGATTAATAAAGTTTTTCCATAAATAAAGTGTTATCTTTCAGAAAATAATTTGGTTTAAATGTTTAGGACTTAAGCGATTCTCCTCTTCAGTTTTGGTAAAAATTGGGAAAATTCTTTTACTTATCTTAGATGTTGAGGAAATCGAGAGCAATGCATAATAGTTTCTCACTCCTCTTGCTGGATTTCTCAAAACATATAAAATCAATCATTATGCCACTAGAGTCTTGTTTTATTGATTTTTGCAACTTTTTCTTGACCTGTTATTATTGTGAATCAACTATTTTTATTCAGCTTGAGGTCTTTTTTTGTAGAAATAAATATTGTTAACTTGTTTATAAAAAGACCTCAAATTTAATAAAATAGTTGATTCGTCCTGTTTTATTTGTTTTTTAAAATTCTTAACACTTCTAATTTTTTCAGTTAATTTTGTTAGAACATTTCTTGTATTACTATCTATAGTTCCTTCTATTGGCAGGTCATCATCTGACTCATACTGGCAGAGCTCAGCGACGAATGTTCTGCAAACAAATTCATTTCTAAATTTCTTAGCTTCGATTTGTGTACTGTATTTTTTGCTACAAGAAAATATTTCAGAGTGTAGGTATAAAATAGTTGAATTCGTCTCTCATTAAATCTAATCCTTATTGGCTTTTATTAAATTATTAAACAAAAACTTATAAATTCCCCCTAGTTAGACTACCAGAGTCTTTACTACCCTCTTTTATAGCCATGTCCAAAGATTTTGCAGTTTTACTATAATTAGGATCACTGAACATACTTGTTTGTTTGTATGAAAAATAATTTATAAACATTCACCTAAATGAGACTAAACAAATAATTATTCACACAAAAAATAAGTTTTAATAATACTACAAATTATGAAAAAATTTGTTACGTCGGTTAATCGCTTAATCGACTAAAATTAACCGGTTTAACCGTTAATCGAAAAAAGCCAATTTTAAATTAACCGATCAGTTAAGTAGCAATTGCTATAACCGGGTGTCCTAAGACACCTCTCTTCTTTTTTCTTCTTATTAGATTTTTGACGTTTAAAATACAAAATACGTTTATTCAACATACACTGGGTGTTCACAAACATACCCAGCAAAAAAGAATGCAAAAAATAGGTTCTACTGCAAATGAATTGGTCCCATTTAGATGCAGAACGCATGATTTTAACAAACGCGTGTCATTGACGAGCATGGGTTCACATTTAGCAAAACTGTTCATCATTAAAATGAGTGCTTAGAGCCCATGCACGAACCCATGATTCGATGACGTTTTTTCACGTAAATACAAAACGAAGAAAAAATTTTTTTCGCATCCTGTAGCTCGTTTCTGCATTTCTCGCATCGTAAAATTTCTCACATGAAATGTGAAACACAAAACTCCATTGTTTCTCGATATGTGGGGAAAAAAGTGTTTCTGTAGTTTAATGCGAGAACAGACAACACTGATTCTGTTTTTACTGGAATATTTCCAGTAGTTGAGTGTCAAATGAAAACAAAATGTCACAAAAATATTAGATCTGTTCATTTACTTTCCTAGCAGAAACTAGCAACGAGAGAGTAAAGCAGAAATTTACAAAATTACTCTCCTAAATATGAAAAAGTAAATGAACGCTTTACTTGTAAAAACTTGCAAGAAAATTTTATTCATATCAGAACCATGGGTAGAAATCATGATACAATTGTACTTTATCTGATGTATTTTGATTGATAATATTTTAAAAAGCAATTTTTTTAGAAATTGACATTTAATATGAAATTCTTTACACAGTTTCATGTATTTTTACAATTTTTATGAATTTTTCATAGTTTTTTAATTTTATTCATTACCTAACACAAAAATGTCACTTTCCATCTCTGATCAGATATGAGAATCCTTTGTTATTCTTAATTTTTATCAACGATATTGGACATTTTATAGTTTTTGTTGTATGCTGATGATCTGCAAATTTTTAAAGAAATTCATTCCGAAAGTGATGTTTTTATTCTACAAAATTGCATCAATGAAATGTATAATTGGTGTTATATTAATAATTTAGTTAAACTTAAGTAAATGTTATCAGATGACATTTAGTAGATTAAATTTGCGTAATTCTATGGTTTTCCAATACAAGTTAGTTGATGAAAATTTGAAGATTGTTAGTCAAATGTTAGATCTTGGCATTGTGCTTGATTGTGCATTAAATTTTAATTCACATATTGATTATTTAATCCCTAAACCGTATTCTGGGTGTGCATTTATTAGAAGGAACTGTAATGAATTTTTGGACTATGACTATGAAAATATTATATACTGCTTTTGTTCGCTCAAAATTAGAATACTGCTCCTTTGTATGGAACCCTTTTTATGCTATCCATGTCAATAGGATTGAGAGAATTCAGAAAAAATTTGTGAAATTCGCTCTTCGTAGAAATCAAGAAATCCTTTTACCACATTCTTATTATGCTCGTTGCCTTCTGTTAGTTTTAAACCCGCTTTACCTGAGAAGAACCATTCATTCCTTCATGTTTGTTTTCAATTTGATTAATGCTAACACTGATTGTGAATATTTGTTTAACTTAATTTCTTTTTGTATACCTTTTAGATCTCTCAGATCTCATAACTTATTCCTTGTAACTGCACATAGTACTAATTATGCTACGAATGAGCCTATGTTACGAGCTTTAAATAATTTTAATAAAGCAAATAATATTGTTAATTTAGATATTTCCTCATCTCATGATGATTTAAAACTGTATTTAGAGAATAAGGATTTAGTGAATGTATTATTAAACGAATGTATTATTAAACTGCTTTATAATTTAAATGATTTATATTGCTAGCCTGTAAGGATATTGTAATACATTGGCTGAATTATTATTAAATAAATAAATAAACAAAATTCTTTCACAATAAATTTTAATTTACACCTAATTCACACGAAGACTTTTATGAAGTCTATTTTTCGACGTCATTTTTGGTTTGATAGCGAACGGGGTAGAGAAGAAAGAGGGGTAGAAAAAATGACTCGATTTCTGTTTTCTATGGTTTTTTCATATTTTTCTTTACACAAATTTGTGTTCCTGTTGTTACGTTTTATTATTAATATTCTCATATTGGTGTGTTCTTCGAAGGAAAATTTTATTAATAAAGTACCCTGTTGGAAATTCGGTTAACTTTAAACAAACAAAATTTCACAAATAGTACTGACTGACACTTGGATTACTTTCAATGTAATCAAATAACTGTTTTAACATTGCGATGTCCTAGGCGCTAGTCAATTGTCTCATCATGCTATGTTTAGACGACAAGTTGAATCACCTGCTTCGCTCTCTGAATCATGTTTATGAATCATGCTGTTTAGACTACGCTTTCGTGCTTCGTGTGCAGCGTGCCAATTTAGTGATTTTCGTACTAGATTTAGTGTTTTTTAATTCATAACAGTGCGGAATTTTACAACTTGTTGCTTTTTAAAAAAAGACGATAAATTGGTGCTTTTCACCTTTGATTTTTTCAAATCTACTAAATATTAATTTATGAAAGTGTGGTGGTTATAAATAAACACCAAATAAGAATTTTTCACTTTTCACCCCTTTTAGACAGCAAAGTTTTCTTTGCAGAATGTTAATTCTGAAATACAAAGGAATAAAAACTTTATTTTTCACAGTGAGAAAAAATAACATATTTCTAGAAATTACAGAGGATACCATACACGTTATAAAATAACTTAATTACAATAATCCAATCTAATAACCACTGAGGGAAGCAATATAGTGCTTTCTTGATAACGAAAGCTTCGAAAAATGCTTCTGAAAAGTAAGAAAAAAAATTTAAACCAGTAAAGTTACATCTGAGTACACAAAAACTATACATTGTTACTTCTGTGTAACGAATTAGTAAGGCAAAAAACTAATGGCTTTTTGGAAACTGAATGCATTGCTGGAAAAATTTGCTCAAAACTGATCAATTTTGGGTTGAAGTTTATAATTATAGAAATACAATAATGATTTTTATACATCAAATTGTGTCATTCATATAAAATAAGGTCTAGAAAGAAAAGACTTACATACATATGTTGTTCAGAATGCAACATACTGAACCATGTTCATGTAAAAATTAATTCAGATGAAACGCCTAAGAATCTAATTGTTTTATTAAAACATTTTTATGGCCAGAGGAAAAAGATGAAACGAAATTTCCTGAAACGAGGATTATAATCCTCGTGTGGTTAAAATAATACACCATAATTGGAGTGTCTTGCCAAATGAACTTCAATTACACTGTGATACAAAAAAAAAAAAAAAATATTCAGGGATTCTAATGTACCAATTCGATTTTGTTGGAGTCCATGGATGACGAAAATACCGTTGGTTTTTTTAGGTCACTTCATAAAGTGATTTTATAACGGTAAATGTAGTGAAAAACGGGGTTTCAGTTTTAAACAGGTGTAACTTCTTTGTTTCCTAACGGATTTCTTTTAACTTTCCGTTGGTGTAAAGGACCGAATATTATCTTTCAACCAAGATATATTTTTTTAAAATCGACTCACAAATGGCTAAGTTACAGTCGTTGAAGTGTAGAAAAAACCCATTAAAAAAGTATTCTTTTGTAACTCATAAGCAACTTATGGCCTGAGGAAAACAAAAGAATACTTTTTCAATGGGTTTTTTCTACACTTCAACGACTGTAACTTAGCCATTTGTGAGTCGATTTTAAAAAAATATATCTTGGTTGAAAGATAATATTCGGTCCTTTACACCAACGGAAAGTTAAAAGAAATCCGTTGGGAAACAAAGAAGTTACACCTGTTTAAAACTGAAACCCCGTTTTTCACTACATTTACCGTTATAAAATCACTTTATGAAGTGACCTAAAAAAACCAACGGTATTTTCGTCATCCATGGACTCCAACAAAATCGAATTGGTACATTAGAATCCCTGAATATTTTTTTTTTTTTTTTTGTATCATAGTGTTATTTTCCTACTCATATTCTACTTATAAGCAAAATCGAAATATAGCTCGATATAATTGAAATTATTACAAAAACCTGTGAAATGTAGTAAATTTAAAATTTTAGTTAACTTAAATTTCTAAATTATACTCATTCAATACATTATAATTAGCCATGTGGGCTTTCTCTGTATCATTACATAGTATAAAACAAAGTCGCTTTTTCTGTCCCTATATCCCCATGTATGCTTAAATCTTTAAAACTACGCAACGGATTTTGATGCGGTTTTTTAAATAGATAGAGTGATTGAAGAGGAAGGTTTATATGTACAATAACATCCATTAAATAGTGGGGAAATACTGTTATTTTTGAGGTTTCTAATGTGATGTCGTAAATAATTACATTTTTTTCCGCTTAAATTGCAAACACAGGCTGAACTCTACGAGATTTATCCAAATAATGTGCTAAGTATTGTACACATTGAAAAGGTCTACAGAAAACTCCGCTATGGTATATGTCTATCTCTTATGGATATCGCACAATAATATTTTTAACCGACTTCAAAAAAGAAGGAGAAGGAGAATGTTCGTACACGCCTAACTCGGTCATTTTTAAACTGATTTTTGAAATCATTTTTTTGTTTGAAAGGGTTTGCCTGCAATTAGGTCCTATATTTTTTTTTGAAAATCGGCAGGGAAAATTTCTTCCCCTATTCCATAACTCTGCTATTTGTGACCCGATTTTCAAAATTCTTTTTTGGTTTGAATGAATTTTGCTTAAAGTTAGAACAAATTTCGTTGGGATATTTTGAGCCCCCCCTTCCCCCACAAAAAAAATTTTATTGATGATTACATAACTTCTCTATTTATGGACTGATTTCTAAAATTCTTTTCTTTTTGTTTCAATATTATTTTCATACTTGCGTCCGTTTTGTAATTTTTTTATTGATTCTTAGTATTGGAGTCAGTTTTTTTTCAGAATTATTTTGTCATTTACTTTTTACGACAAATAATGGCTAATTTTCGAAGCGATTTTAACCAGTACAGCATTAATCCTTATCTAATTAAATACCTTAAATACATTGTTGATTTCATATAGAATATTACTGCATATTGTAAAGGGACCTACACCCTTTGCACAGATAAGCTTTAAAAAAAGAGTGAGATCTACCGTAAAAATTGCGTTAGCTGTTGCGTTATCCGGCATTGTCGCTACGCTTTTGGAAGGAAGCCGAACCGCCCACTCTACATTCAACTCCCGCTGAAAATTGCCACCGATGACAATAACAGCGTCTGTAGTATTTCTAAGCAGAGCAATACAGGAAAATTGATGTGTGACTGCCCATTAATAGTCTGGGACGAAGCTATCATGTCAAACAAGACGTCTGTGGAAGCACTGGATAGGACAATGCGCAATTTGCGCAACAAAACTTCACCTCTGGGTGGATGTACAATTCTGTTCTCAGGAGATTTCCGTCAAACTCTACCAGTTGTGACTCGAGGAACACGTGCTGATGAAATAAATGCTTCCTTAAAAAGATCCAACCTTTCGCGACATGTCAATAAATTAAATTTAATTAAATTAATATGAGGGTTTCGTCATCTTCGCGTAAGAGCAGGCTATTTCCAGAGATGCTGCTGAAAGTTGGCAATGGAGAGTTAGCACAAAGTGAGGGAAGGATTAACCTAGAAAACCTTTGTGTTTTGATAGACAACGTCCAAGAGTTAGTCAACAATGTCTATCTTGACATTGATAACATAAGTTATAAGACAATATCTTGGTTTAAAGAATGAGCGATTCTGTCACCAACTAATGAACAAGTAGATAAGGTAAATAAATAACTTGATTCTTTTAAAGATTGATGCGCCGGCGAAAATATGCTACTCGGTTGATACTGTTCTCGTTTTGGAAGAAGCTGTTCATTTTCCTACAGACTTTCTAAACATTTTGAGCCCTTCTGGACTCCGTCCTCACAAAATATTGTTGAAAGTAGGTTGTCCTGTTATTTGTTATTAAGAAACCTGAATCCACTTAAACTTTGCAATGGCACGCGTTTTTTTGGTAAAATCACTCAAAACTTTCATAATAGAGTGCACAATACTCACAGGATGTGTTACCGGAGAAGATGTATTGATTCCCCGAATCGCTCTGATACCATCGGACTTACCCTTCCAATTTAAACGTTTACACTTTCCGGTAAATACATCTTTTGCAATTACCATTAATAAATCGCAGGGTCAAACCTTCAACGTTGCAGGCTTAGATTTTAGCGTTGACTGCTTTTCAAATTGCCAACTGTATGTCGCTCTTTCAAAAGTAACTTCTAGAGAAAACATGTTTGTATTGTCTAATGACAAGAAAGCTGTTAACGTTGTATATAAAGACATTCTGTAATATGTTGTAAATTGTCGTAAAAATAAATTAAATAGGTAAAAATATAAAAAGTAAATAAGTAAAAATGTAGTGTATGAATTTAGAATTTACTGCGGGCCACGGGCAGTAATGAATAATTCAAAACTACTCGATCGATTTTAATCATTTTTTCATTGAATGACATAGGCTATATATTTTATACCCGTGCGAAGCCGGAGCGGGCCGCTAGTTGAAAATAAATAAATAAATATAAAAAAATAAAAAATATATTTATGTACATACAAATATACTTATTGCATTTAATCCTTTTTTATGAACGCACATTGCTTTTTGCTCTGAAAGGGTGGCATCACTGTTCGTGTGGCATCTTTTTATGTACATTGGCACATACACATAAGCATACATACTTACATATATTCGACTCATTCAAAATATTGTTTTTGAGGGCATCCCCATGTTTTATTTTTATTTTTCCTTATATTATCCATAACTTAATTAAATTTATTTATATTAAACTCACATCTATGTTTTTTTTGTTTGTTTTTATTTGTTTACAAACACACACATACACATATATTTATTTTGTTTTGATAGCTAGTTCAGATAAAGTGGCGATTACTGCGATAAAAGTTAGAGAAAATACCAATTTTACGTGCTTCGCAGGTAGATTCATATTGAATCTACTTGATTCGCTCTCATAATTTTGTATGGCGAAACAAGTTGATTCGGTCATGATTGGGGTGTGAAGCATGAATAGAGAGCGAAGCACGTACCGTATAAGCATACTATCACTCTGCACTACTTTCAACTAACTTAAAGTTGACTTTTTTAAATTACCTGGTAGTCAGTAAATTAAAAAAAATTTTCCGGGGTTCGAACATGTATCATCACACGTTGTGTACTCAACGCGCTACCACTCGGCTAAGGTATCATCTAAAATAACGACAGCAAAATGTTAATATAAAACTGAAATGAGTTTCAAAGTAGCTGAGAATAAATTTGTTGGCTCTCATCAAATTTGATTACGTACTCAACTTAAGAATTAGTTTTGGGTTTGTTCTGGATGACATTGCAGTTACCTTTAACGTCCCTTTTCACAATGTTTGATTAAGAGTTAACGTGAACTTTAACTGACAGTTCTTCATACAAAATTTGCCGTTAAAGTCCCTGTTAGCTTTTAATTGTACGTTGTGAAAAGAGCCGTTAGTCAGTCTAAGAAAAGTTAACTATAAACTATTTTTGCAGTCAAGCACACATTCTCCGACAGGGTATGTAAATGTATGTATAAGCAATAAGATCAATAAAAAAAATCAAAATCAATAAAAAAATTAGACATGTAAAAATAATCATCGTATGAACGCAAATAATTTTTGGTAGAAACTTCAAAAGGGAATCAAGAAAAATAGACGTCATAAATTTCATCGTCTGAATCCTGTGTTATGTGGCTTAATGAAAGAAAAACAATAACTTCAGAAAACATGCTTTCTTTTTACATACGTACAGTTAGTGTCATTAATATTCGGTTTTCAGACTCACATTCAATAAAAAGCTTACCAAACAATGGCAACCATTTAAACTGAAAAATTTCTTTCATTATTTTATTTAGCAATTGAGTACAAATATGAATTTATAAAAAATAATTGAAAAAATTATATCAGTAGGTAAAAACTGACAGATTACTTGACGTACTTCAAAAAATGTCGCGTCATTAATATTCGGTTTTTTGTTGAGTAAAGAAAAAATCAAGGGAGTTTGAACCGTTTTGATTATAATTAGTCCTTTTAAGGATATTTATCTCATCAGAGGACTTCAATTAAAAAATTTTACATATTTTGAAGAAAAAAAATTTACGATATTTTTTCCGAATATCGCTTTAGTTTTCCTCCCTGTTGTAACTAAATTTCAGAATGTGTCACAGACTTAGCGGGATAAATTTGTCACTCAAACTTTGTTTAAGAATAATATCTACCAATTCGTGGGTAAGATGAACTATTTTGAAACAATTACATACAGGCTATACCCGAATGGGGGTGTTTTATGACATGGGTCATATCCTTCGTAATATTGAAATGTGTTAAAAATAGCTCGTTTCATTTGATAATGTTTATAAATTTCTCTTAATATATTCAAATACTGTCTGCAGTTGACATTTAAGGACAAACAATTTTAATATTTGACCCTACTTGCCCCCATCAGATACAACAATAATGTAGAATCCTGATTGTAAGGATAATAATTACCATGTAATGCTTTTGTTTACCATTGCTTTAAAAATATTTGTTATTTTTACCCGAATGTTTCCCATTATACTATTTTTTCAATTTTAATTATAAGCGAATGTGATACTGTAGCAAAAACTGAACAATGATTTAAGACTAGAGAATCTGAGGCTAACAAGGTGATGTATGGGAGGATGTAAACTCAAAAATTGGATATTTTTTAACAAATATATATTTTAGAAAGTATTTTAATATATTTAGGAAGATTTAGAAAGGTTATCCTACCGAACGAGATATTTTTAACACATTTCACTATTATGAAGGATATGACCCTTGTCATAAAACACCCCCATTCGGGTATAGCCTGTATGTAATTGTTTCAAAATAGTTCATCTTACCCAAGAATTGGTAGATATTATTCTTAAACAAAGTTTGAGTGACAAATTTATCCCGCTAAGTCTGTGACACATTCTGAAATTTAGTTACAACAGGGAGGAAAACTAAAGCGATATTCGGAAAAAATATCGTAAATTTTTTTTCTTCAAAATATGTCAAATTTTTTAATTGAAGTCCTCTGATGAGATAAATATCCTTAAAAGGACTAATTATAATCAAAACGGTTCAAACTCCCTTGATTTTTTCTTTACTCAACAAAAAACCGAATATTAATGACGCGACATTTTTTGAAGTACGTCAAGTAATCTGTCAGTTTTTACCTACTGATATAATTTTTCAATTATTTTTTATAAATTCATATTTGTACTCAATTGCTAAATAAAATAATTTTTTTTTTTTTTAATACATATTTTTATTTATTGTATCTTCAAATATGAACTAACAATAAGTATTCAAATCTTAAATCTAAAATATAATTATTAGGCCCGACCACTGTCGGACATAAATTTAGAGATAGTTATAAATAATACATAAGTAGTGATAATCAAAAGGAAGAAAAATTAAAATAAAATAAAAAGTATTTTCAAGCAGTCCCATCTGGAGTGTTGAGTATAAGAGCACTTGTATCCCTCTTTTTTAGGCGGACGTGTCCAGTAAAGTTCAAAATATTACGAGCAAGCGGATTAGGATGTGACTCGAGTTTTGTTAAATATTTGCCTTCATATTTTGCAATTTCTTCAACCACTAGTGGCATATTCAAATCACGATGTATATTTGAGTTTTTTATATACCATGGAGCCGATGTTATTAATCGCAAAATTTGATTTTGCCTTCGTTGGATTCTCTCGACATTGGAAGCTGAAGCAGTGCCCCATAGTTGAATTCCGTAGCACCATATGGGTTTCAAAATAGACTTGTATATCAAAAGTTTGCAATCTAGACTGAGGGTTGAATTTCTACCAATCAGCCAATGTACCTGAGTTAATTTTAGTTTCATTTGGGTTAACTTAGAGTCAATATGGTGTTTCCAAGTAAGCCGTCGATCAAGGTGTATACCAAGATATTTCACATGAGTATGTTGAGGGACAACTTGATTGTTAATCCGAATGGGTAAACACGTATCTCTTCGTAATGTATATGTTACTTGAACACACTTTTGTTCGTTTACCTTAATTCTCCATAAGTTTAACCATAGTTCCAGCTGGGTAATGTGTTCATGAAGATATCGGGATGCCTCGTAAGGATTTTCATGCATACTAAGGCAGGCTGTATCATCAGCAAATGTGGAAGTGTGGATATTGCTGCTCAGAGGCATATCACAAGTATAAATCAAATACAAAACTGGCCCCAGTATACTCCCCTGTGGCACACCGGATGAGATAGTTTCAGGCATGCTCATAAAGTCTCCTTCCACAACAGTGAACTTCCGGGCAGTAATGTAACTTTTCAAAAGACTTACAACGTTTATTGGCAGGTATGTTTTTAATTTTAAAATTAGGCCTTCATGCCACACTTTATCAAATGCCTGAGAAACGTCGATAAACAGCGCAGAACAATACTTCTTTTCTTCAAATGTTCTTCTTATAAATTGGACCAATCTATGAGTTTGTTCAATGGTGCTATGCTGACTTCTAAAACCAAATTGATGGTCCGGTATGCACCCACTATTAACTAGAATTGGGGACAATTTTGTCATGAGCAGTTTTTCGAAAAGCTTTGACATTGTTGATAGGAGACTTATTGGCCTGTATGACTCAGCCTTGGTAAGGTCTTTGCCCGGCTTTGGAATCATTTTAACTTTGGCAAGCTTCCAGCTATTTGGATAATACTGCAGTCGTAAAATGGCGTTAAAAATAAATAACAGTATTCTAATTGCAATACGAGGCAACTTTATTAGCATCTGGTTACTAATTCCATCAAAACCCGGAGCTTTCTTTGGGTTGAGTTCAGAAATTAGTTTTTGCACATCACGCGTCTTAAACTTTATTTTTTGAGGGGGTAGAGCGACTACATTTGGCAAATCAATTACACCAGTACATGTGTTTGGGGTAAATACGTATTTTAAATGGGCAGCAAATATGTTACCTTTTTCAGTATCGCTTCTTGCCCAACCTCCGGTAGATGTGCGCAGAGGTGGTTTAAACTCAACAGGTGTTTTAAGCTTTCTAGCAGCGCGCCATAAACAGTAATTAGATGCTGGTGTGACATCAAGATTTTCCAGATAGTTTTTAAGAGATGCAGTTTTTTCATATGCAAGCAGCTCTTGGAGTCGTTTAGTGCACTCTTTAAATCTAATTTTATTCTGGGGTGATCTGTGCTGTTGCCATTCCCTTCTAGCTCTTCTTTTTTCACATACTAGACGTTCAATATCTGCAGAATATAGTCTATTAAACCCAGTCTGCGGATGGGAGGTAGTGGCATGTTTAGCAGCCTGCTTAATATTTTCGTTAAGATTGGCAATGTTAGATTCAACATCATCAGGTGTTCTTAGTGTAATGTTTTCCGTGCAATGACTACTAAGATATTTTTTGAATCGCAGCCAATTTACACGATTTATCAAATTGGCATGGGTGAGGTAAATCACTTCTTAATGGGCTACAAATTGTAACGATCGTGGGAGAGTGATCGGACGAGAGATCTAGAGAAGCTTCAATTTGAATTAAATCCCTAGAGATATTTTTCATAACGCCAAAGTCTATTACATCCGGAATTTTATGTATGTCAGTAGGCCAATAAGTGGGCTCCCCACTTGAAATGACATCCAAGCCCATTTTGGAAATTGTATTGAACAACGCTCGACCTCTGGGTGTAATAAGACGCGAACCCCAGAACGTGTGTTTAGCATTATAGTCGCCAGCTGCTACGAAACAAGGACCCAGAGATTTGTAAAAATCCTCGTATTGATGCTCAGTAATTGCGAATCTAGGAGGAGAGTAAATTGATGATATGACAAAATTATTGGAAAAATTTTCAATACAAATATTCGTTGCTTGTAAATGTTCTTCACAAATGTTATCAATAATATAATGCTTGAGTCTTGACTTTATTAAAATTGCTGATCCACCGCATGCTCTTCCTCTCGGGTCCTTTGAATCATATAAGGTGTAGCCATAAATTTTAAAAAGGCTTCTCGAAGTCAAATGAGTCTCAGAGACCAACATTATATCAATATTTTTTTCCGTGAGGAAGTGCTCAAGTTCATTTTTATGTTGGCGAATGCCGTTTGCGTTCCAGAAACATATTTTTAACGTGTTCATGGTTTGTTAACTAAAGCTTGAAGCAGAGTATTCTGCATTCGCAACATTTCTTGCATCATGCTAGTCATATTTGTTGTAAAATTGTTTATAGTTTGCACAAGATTTTCAATAGTGGCTTCAAGGCGATTATAATTAAAGTTTGAGTGTGTATTTGTAGAATTATTTTGCGGTGAAACATTTTGTGTCGGAATAGAACTAGCCTTAGCAGCATCTGCATACGATACACGGGAAGTAACTGGTTGGCTCATTTGCTGAAAAGTGGCAGAGTAAACGTTTGCTGATTGAGCTGGAGCTAATTTAGGTTTTTGCACCATAGTCTTCTTTACCAAAGAGTACACACGACAACCTCTGTAGTTAGCAGTGTGATTTTCTCCACAATTACTGCATTTTTTGTTACTTTGATCTTTCGGTTTATTGCAACTAGCAGTGCCGTGCAACTCGCCGCACACGACACAAACAGTAGGTAATTTGCAGTAAGTTTTAGTATGGCCATATTCTTGACAATTATGGCACTGTACGGGTCCTGAACGCTTGTGTGGTTCTTCAACGGTTATTTTTCGATATAAGAGATATCTTAAATTATATATTGGATGGGTCTCACTCTTTTTCAATTTTATATCATTTGGCTCAAGTTCAACGCGAAATAGAGGTTGAGGGATCTTTTCCCTATTTATTATGTTCGATACATTTTTTACTTTAAAGCCCTGGAGGACGAGAGCATCTTTTACTTCTTCGGGAGCAACATAGGAATCTATGCCCTTCAACACAATCTGCATACCTTTAGCACTCTTGAGCTGATATGTGTAGAAATTTGTTTTACTTTTTTCAAGTTCAGAAACCATTGTGCGAAAATCTTTTTCTTCATAAATTTGAATTTTCGTTTCATCAATATTACCACGTTTTATTGGAACAATGTGAAATTTATTCTCACCAATGACCGAAATTAATTTTTTGATTAGAGCGTTTGAGTTTTTTTCTCTTAAATAGATTGGTGGCGGCTTGGAGGTTTTATTCGCAGATTCAGCGGGTTTTTCATTATCATCTTGCAATATTTTAAAACGGTTTTGCCGATTAGTAGAGGATGCGCTGTTATCCCTGGACATCTTTGGAACAGATGCAATTTTAGTAGAATTTGGGCTGCGCCCGCGCTTTAAAATTGTAATGTATCTATCCATTCCGACTTGGACCTTGGGCTTTGGGGTGCTCTTATCTTCAGTGACAACTTGTTTAAGTGATGACAACGAGCCCGAAGCGGATGATATCGCTGAGTTAAATTTAGAAGTACTAGGCAATAATGTCAACGATTCACTAGATGGCATTGGACAAAGCGAAGTTGATCGCTGACGAAACTGTGGTTTTGCCGTTAGAGAAAGTCTATTATCAGATTTTTGGTTTTTATTAAGAGCTTCAGAACTCACAGCAAGTCTATTATCAGATTTTTTATTTTTATTGTTATCATTATGAGCATCAAAACTCACAGTAAAATAGGCATTTCTGCCGTTAGAACTCACTTCACTATTTTTTTCCTTTGGGGTACTCATAAAGAGTATTCCTCAAGGGTACTTTGTATGTTTTTTTGTTTACGGTTCTTTTTTGATTTTGTTATTTCTATATGTAAAAAAATATTAGCAAAGCAAAAAAAAAAAGCTTATTTATCAAAGTTAATATGTACTACGAATATTTTTTGTATGATTTTTTTTTGTTTTGTTTGTATGTAAGAAAAATTCCGCTATTACGTCTGTTCACTATGAAGGTACAACGAGAATCAAAATAAAATAATGAAAGAAATTTTTCAGTTTAAATGGTTGCCATTGTTTGGTAAGCTTTTTATTGAATGTGAGTCTGAAAACCGAATATTAATGACACTAACTGTATATATAATTTGACAACAAAACACACAACTGGTTGTTGGATAATTCTTGCAAGTAAATATTTTACTAGTAATAATTTTTAGGAATTTTATTGTCTCTCAATTTTTTTCCATCTTTTGATGCTCTCTCCTTGCAAACTTTTTGAGTTAATATACACTTTCCAGTAACAATTGTTACAAATTTGTAATCATTTTTAGTAAATGAACAAACCTATTATTTCAATAACAAAAAAAGAAATAATTTACAAGAAAAAAAAAAATAAAATAATGAACATGAATATAAAGTGAATCTAAAATGCTTGAAATAATTTTTTCCTATCAACTGTCTCTACATCAGAAAATTACACAAAAAAATTCTAAATAAACATAATCATATCGATTCGTTAATAATAATTTTAGTTCAACAATTCGTTGCATATATTTTCAACTAGTTAATTTTAATTTAATTTTCACACAAAAATTCAAAAATTCACATGTTTTTGTACAAATTTGGTTGTTCTCGCAACAATTTAAAATGCGAGTTGTTTTGACAGTTCTGCGAGAAACTTGTCACAAAATATTGTTGCAGAAACAATTTTTCTCACATCCTTCCAATAATTGCTGGAAATTTATTTAAATGACAAATAGTTCTCGCAGAAACACTTATGTGAGAAAAGTAATTTTTTATTTCAATTTACACGATTCCCTCGTTTTATACGAGAACAGGGCTGTTCTGACTGTTAAGGCATACTCTCTACCACTGAAGGCCTCGTTAGCCGACTGTAGAAATCGTAGATGTAATGTAAATGTAAATGTTTGAACGCTTATAGAATGCTTAAAAACGTGTCATGTGTTTTCGACACAAACAACAAAACTTCCTTGTGCACACATACATACATGCTAATTGCTTTGTGCCCAGCAAACACTCATTTTTGATTTTAAATTGCGAGTTATGTGAAGTCAAACGTGAAAGTTCATATAATATTTAAATTCATGGAATTCATTGTGATTGAAATGTATATGGATTGTGTGATCATACATACATATCGCACCTTATCAACAAGAGGGTATTAACTCAAAATTTTAAAATGTTCAGTAGAGACGAAAAACTGTTTGTGGTTAGATTACAAGAGAATTTGAAAATCCGAATCCATAGTAGTAATTAAATTTCATTTGAAAATATTGCATTGTTTTTATTTCAAAATGTTGGAATTCTTGGGAAAAAACTCTATGTTTTGAGTTAATACCATTTTTCTGAATTTTCTCGATATTTTTTTTTTTGTATTATTTTGAAATACGACGCTTTAGTTGAAATTTAAATGAAGTTTCAAAATATATTTTTCAACAAAACAATATCAACTCAAAATACAAGAGAATTTAAATAAAACAATTGGATTATTTTTAACTTGAATAAAGGCTTAAATCAAAATAATACTTTTTTTATGAAAATATAAGATACATTTCTGTGTCCACTTTTGTACTAACTCAAAATAATACCTTTTTGATTATATAAAGGTAGTCACTACACTATCACAAAAATGGTCTCAAATGTGGTTTTCGAGGTGAAAGAGTAATCGGAATACGTTGAAATTTTTACAGTAGATAGATATTGATGTTGTTAGTTGATTTCTTGCAAAAAGTGAAATTTCAAAAATTTTGAGTTAATACCCTCTTGTTGATAAGGTGCGATATGTATGTATGCATTACTGCTTATAAGTTAATAATATATAAAATGGTAATGTTTCAATTAATCCAAGATTTGTTTAATAATTTCGCTGAAGCTATTATAATTTACTTTTTTTTGATGGTAAGTTTTATACTGTTGGAAAAAAGTAATGGAGTTTTTGAAATAAGACGTCTTTTATAATGGAAATGTGCCTAGAGGTTTTAAAAACTATTATTTTATGTAAAAGAACTCAATTGTAATAATTTTAATCGCAGCTGTAGAGGCTTAAGCTCTAACAGTAATATTTGCATATTTGATTTTGATGAATTTCATCGGAAAGACGAAGTGCTTGACTCCTTAATTTCCAGGAATTTCTATGGTTTTAGTAGCACCTCAATCATATAAAAACATTATTATATATCCACTTTATCGTTTTATACTTTTCTTATTAATGTCCGTACCTACTAATAATAATTAATTTAAATCACAAACAATATACATTTAAATATGTATATTTTTGAACAAGAACACATACTATATACGACTTTTTGTTTGCTGGGTGTTTATCAGTATAACAAATTCAAATAAAATGCGCAACAGCTGTTCGAAACATTGATGGGAGTTCAATGTCTTCACATTATTTTTGATTGTGTGGAAAAAGTACGAAAATTAAATAATTAAAATGGTATCAAATCATTATTTTATACTTACAAACAATGTTATGACATTGATATTTAGTGAAATTACAATTTTAGCTTCATATGTATACCTACATACATTATAACGTATTATAATTATAAAAATATTTATATTTTTATTATCATGATAATTGTTATGATTAAACGCACATATTATAATTTTTTTGGTATTATTAAATAAAAATAGTTTTTGTGCGCTTGTATAAATAAACAAATAAACAAATACGATTGGCAGCCTGTGGTTAGATTTTATAAAGAAAAAAACTTTATTAGAAAACTAAATTTATTAAATATGTCATGTACGTATACAAATTTAGCAACTCAAAAGCTTAAATTATCAAAAGAAACAAAAGTACCAAAATAGGGCTATTGTGCCACACTCTCATTCAATATACATACATGCCATCACTGTCTACAAATGTCACGTAACGTCGTCATGAAATTCTATTTTCTGCAGGTTCAGACGTTACATTTACGTGACATTTCAGTCAGGTAAGCATTATCATAGCTTTTCATGCAACAGATTCGATCAGCTGACACATTTACATTTACAGTTCTACATTTACAGTCGGGTAATTCTGCCTTGAGCTATTGCACTCTTATTTGTTGGAGATAAAACTTGTTTTATGCAAATGTGCCAATGTGATGATTTAATTCCGTTTTTTGCTGGATATTAATTTCAATGTATTACGCAGCTCGTCGCATGCGCTCCAGAATGCATTCGATGAAACAAATGCTCAAGAAATCATAAAACACTACTTCATTTTGAACGCGTTCATTTATTTTTTGCTGGTGCCCCTGTGGCTGAGTGGTAGCGATGCTAGCTTCTCAGTCCAGAGGTCGTGGGTTGGATTCCCACTTAGACCCTTGTTGTTTTCCGCAGACAAGCTAATCGCTTCGCGGGTTGTGTTGTGTGTTAAAAAAAAAAAAAAAAAAAAAAGAAGGTATATTGCATACAAGGTAGTGGATACAAATTGTTGTGAATTAAGCAAATATTTTTAAGCAGATTATTCCTAAACTATTCAAATACATAAATAAATAATTAACAAATTATTTTACAAAATATTTGAAATTTATTTGCTGGTGGTTCAGCGTTATCTGTATGCATTTCATTGTTGCTGTAACAAATCATCAAATTAAAATAAACTTCTGACAATATGTCGAATAATAAATTTCTTAAATATTACAAAATATGTAGAGTAAGGGCGGGTATTGTTGTATAGGCTGGTAATGTGGTATAGTAGCTTTTTTTCCTAACTAACAATATAGGAATAACGGAAATAAGCTTAATAGTTTGCTGCTCTCAGAGAATCAAGAGAGCAATGATCCGTTCGACTTTTGCAAGTCATTCTAAGAGTCAGTTGAAAAAATTCGATTTGATGCGTGCATGATACAATTATACAGGTAACCGCAAATCGACAACAAATTTACAGCAAATAAAACAACAGGGCTTTTTGTTGCTAGTTTCTGGTGCCAACTGTCATAGAGCAATGAAAGATAAACAGCGTGTGTGTGTGTTTGTAAAACATAAACAACATTTGGCAGAGTGCACCACGAAACAAGCAAAACAGCTGGCGCTTCGCGGTTACCTGTATTATTGTATCATGGATGCGTGGTTGACTTATTTTTGAGTGCTCCTAAAAACTTAGCTTTTGTCTTAAAATGGTATTTTAAAGTACTTAAGTGTAATGTTAAAGTAATTGGTAAGTACTACAGTGGCGAATAATATAAGCAATTGAACTATATATGCAGTAAATATTTTAAAATAAGTAAATATCTGCATTAAACCCAAGTGCTGCCAATGTGGTATACCTAAATTTCATATAGCGTATTTCACACAGGTGAAATAAGAAAATGGATAGTTAAGGATATGAAAAGAGCTATACATGCAGTTAGATATTATAATAAAGTCTGAATTTATATCAAACTCAACTAATTTGTGGTGTACCACATTACCCGCACATTTTTTAAAGTCGCGTATAATGAGATACGCAATTATTTCTCAAATATTTCTGAAAATGTTGGTGTAATGTTTTTCCCAAATCGCTTCGTGGAAGGTTAACACATGTAGCATGTAGATGGTTAAATCATATTTTAATAGGACAAAAGCTAAAAATTTGGCAATCTAAAAACAAATAGGTATACCACATTACCCGCACTTACTCTATATTAAGAGTTATTATTACCTAGGGTTGTTATTTTCTAATTTGGAAAAAGTGGACAGCCATTGAAAAAACCCGGTCTTTTGCATATAAAAGTAGGACAAAAAATTGAAACAAAATAATAAAGTTAAAATTTTTAAACGCACTAATAATCCCAAATTATTATTTTACTTATTAAGTAAAATATTTTTTTATTAAAAATTTTATATTATTAATGGCCAAATTTTGTAAAACAGAACGAAACGTTTCAAACAGAAATTTTTGGTTTGTTTTTAATTTTGAATTTTGTAAAACATTTGAAAACGAAAATTCTATCTTACGTAAAATAAATATATTTTATTAAACAGTTGGAAACGTTTTCAAACGACTTAAATGTCATATGAAAACGTTTATTATGGCCTAATTTTGTAAAACTAAACGAATTGTCCTTTTCGTTTCTGGTTGGAGCGAAAACAAAAACATTTAAAATTTTGTAAAACGCTACGTTGTTTTCGTTTCTTGTCAAAATGTTATAATTGAAAAATATATTATTCATTATAAAAAGCTGAATATAAAAATATTTTCAAAGTCAAATTTTATTAAATTATAGATTGAGCACCAACGAAACAAGAAATTCTAAATCAGCGGCGTTAGTTAAAGCTAAATTAGACGTTACATAGCCATAATACCATAGCCATAACCAAACCAAAATTCAATTGGTTTCTATGGTGAGAGTTATGGCGTTATGGCGAGTCTCTCTCACTCTCACCATAGAAACCAATTAAATTTTGGTTTGGTTATGGCTATGGCGTTATGGTTATGTCACGTCTAATTTAAGCTTTAAGGGCCCATAAATACTTATTTATTGGATGTTTGTGAAACTTTGAAACGTTCAATATTTCAATGCTGGAGTAAAATGTTAATGTATATGGATATGTTTTTCATCATACACATGGATTCAGTTAAGTTCCTATCCAAAATCTCACAAGTTCAATCGACAAGGTCTCATATCATTTCTAGGCAACATGCTTACTTCATAACATTTTTCCCCACATAAAGAAATAAAGATTTATCCGCTATTATATTCTGTATTATAAAGGTAAAAATATTGCCAAGTATGCAGGTTGCATAGAAATAACATGACACCCTAACGATTATAAATTAATACACATATGTATGTAATATTGTGATAAGCATTGTGCCAAACAAGAACTTTATACAAAAAATTATCTCACTACTTTTGATGGCCGAAATTTTGAATAGGAACTTGGCCTTTTTTCACATTTATATTTTTCTGATGATCTAACTACTTTTTGTTTTCTTTAATAAAAAATTGCAAATTAAAGATTTCTAGTCTGTTATATTTCTATTAGTGATCACGGCGCCAGTTTAAAAGTGCATAGTTAAATAATATAATGGGTTAAAGAGAGATACATAATAGTATAACATCACGTTAAATTTTATGACCAAGGCCCAGTCTCCCTGGTTTAACAATCGATGCTTTCGAATTTTTCTTCTAGGCCTACTTGTGTAACAAAATATAGCTCTGTAGTTAGAGCTCAAGTGCTTCAACAATTTGATGACTGTATCAGTGGTCATTGTCAGTAAGTATGTCTTAAGAAAAGCACTTTTTGCATCTCCATTTATCAGGAAACTTTCATTACACACTTTCAAACTTCGCATTAAATTTTATCATTTTATCATTGACAGGAACAAAGTAGTTATGAGTGTGTTAAAGCGAATGTATGTATAAATATAGGCACTAAGTCCATAGGCCGAGCTGGCCTGGAGCTCTATCGTGCACCTAGATCAAAGTCAGGCAAACGCATATATATAAAAAAAGAGAGTAAAATGCATGCTTGTACGAATGTGCGTGTAAAAAATATCATAACGAAGTACCCACAGGCGACCTTTTGCTTATGTCTGACCTAGATACTAATTTACTCATTATTGCAGCAAAACTAATGCAATAATGTAGTTAAAACTTTTAAAACGAATACAATTTAATAAACGTTTTCATATGACATTTAAGTCGTTTGAAAACGTTTGCAACTGTTTTATAAAATACATTTATTTTACGTAAGATAGAATTTTCGTTTTCAAATGTTTTACAAAATTCAAAATTGAAAACAAACCAAAAATTTCTGTTTGAAACGTTTCGTTCTGTTTTACAAAATTAGGCCATTAAATTGTATTCGTTTTAAAAGTTTTAACTACATTATTGCATTAGTTTTGCTGCAATAATTAGTAAATTAGTATCTAGGTCAAACATATGCAAAAGGCCGCCCGTGGGTACTTTGTTATGATATTTTTTACACGCACATTCGTACAAGCATGCATTTTACTCTCTTTTTTTATATGTATATGTATGCGTTAGCCTGACTTTGATCTAGGTGCACGACAGAGCTCCAGGCCAGCTCGGCCTATGGACGTAGTGCCTATATTTACACATACATTCGCTTTAACACCCTCATTACTACTTTGTTCCTGTCAATGATAAAATGATAAAATTTAATGCGAAGTTTGAAAGTGTGTAATGAAAGTTTCCTGATAAATGGAGATGCAAAAAGTGCGTTTCTTAAGACATACTCACTGACACTGACCACTGATACAGTCATCAAATTGTTGAAGCACTTGAACTCTAACAACAGAGCTATATTTTGTTACACAAGTAGGCCTAGGTGAGCTACTATCAAGAAAAATTCGAAAGCATTGAATTTATAACGTGATGTTATACTATTAGGTATCTCTCTTTAACCCATTATATTATTTAACTCTGCCCTTTGAAGCTGGCGCAGTGATCATTAATAGAATTATAACAGACTAGCAATCTTTAATTTGCAATGTTTTAAAAAGGAAGTAGATCTTCACAAAAATATAAATGTGAAAAAGGCAAAAATTTTGGTGAGATACATTTTTTTTATAAAGTTCTTTTTTTTTTGCACAATACTTATCACAATATTACATACATATGTATGTGTTTTAATTTATAATCGTTAGGGTGTCATGTTATTTCTATGCAACCTGCATACTTGGCAATATTTTTACCTTTACAATACAGAAGATAATAGCGGATATCTCTTTATTTCTTTATGTGGGGAAAAATTTTGTGAAGTAAGCAGGTTGCCTAGAAATGATATGAGACCTTGTTGATTGCACTTGTGAGATTTTGGATAGGAACTTGACTGAATCCATGTGTATCATAAAAAACATATCCTTATACATTAACATTTCACTCCAGCATTGAAATATTGAACGTTTCAAGGTTTCACAAACATCCAATAAGTATTTATGGGCCCTTAACTAACGCCGCTGATTTAGAATTTCTTGTTTCGTTGGTGCTCATTCCATAATTTAATAAAATTTGACTTTGAAAATATTTTTATATTCAGCTTTTTATAATGAATAATATATTTTTCAATTATAACATTTTGACAAGAAACGAAAACAACGTAGCGTTTTACAAAATTTAAAATGTTTTTGTTTTCGCTCCAACCAGAAACGAAAACGAAAATTCGTTTAGTTTTACAAAATTAGGCCATAAATTTTATATTATTGAAGCTGAAAAAAAGTCAGCCAATGTAGCAATGGTAAAGTAAGAAAATAAAAAAACATGTTGATTATTGAGTTCTTGTTTCAACTTTGTTATTTGTTGTTAGGGTTCTCATTTGTTTAAATGAAAGTTTATAATATAATAACTCTAGTTGTTCTAAGAAATTTGGGTAAAGGTTCCCTGATGATCTGCATTAGCAACAGTGAAATGCGCATAGGATCCAGCTAAACCCCTCAATAATCAATTTCAATGTATTTTTAATAAAAAAATATTTTACTTAATAAGTAAAATAATAATTTGGGATTATTAGTGCGTTTAAAAATTTTAAACTTAAATTTTAACAATTTCCATAAAAACACAAAATAATAAATATCAAATCAAAACTAAAAATGTATAAATACCCTTTGCAGAAAGTTTGACATAATTAGCCTTATCATGAATTCCACATGTGAAAATTTCCGAATGAAATTTTTCGTTCACATGGATTTTAATTTCGTATCGGCATATCCAATCAAATTAAAAACTTGCATGTTTCCATTTTTCCAACAGAAAAATCCTTGTGAGTAATTTTTTTCATAAATTGTCAGCATATTTCGCAATCGTATGAAGTTTTTTAATACCAATTGTTCACACGTTCGGAAATTTCCATGTGAAATTTTATTTATGATAAGCCTGAATAAATACACAACACCTGAGGAGTAACATTGAAACAAAATTTTTTGCAGTAAAAAAACTGTGCAACACAGGGAATTTCAAGTAATTAATAAAGCAAAAAATTAATTTTAACAGCCTTATGAATAACAAGAAATTTGCATAAAATTAGTATAAATAACGAAATTGAACTAGATATTATAGAGTTCCTCTAATTTGACCTTCAAAATGGGCGCATAATGTAGTTTTACCACACTATTGTGTGTTATTGCAAAACTTCCCAGGCACAAATTGGCAACCGTACACAAATTGTAGCACTGGGAAAGCACTTTTACTCAAGAAACCCAAACGGTTTGCCAACGTTACGGTTTGCAATCTGAAAAATTATTTGCCAAAGCTTTTTAATAAATTTTTGTTTTTTTATTTATTTTCGTTTTTATTAACCCACGTACAGCCCAAACGGCTGAACCGATTTTAATTTAGTTTTTTTCTGTTTGAAAGGTGAATTGATCGAGAAGGTTCTTAACTATGTTTAAAGAAAATCGGTCCAGCCGTTTAGTAGATATCACATCTTTTCTAGCAATATCGGGGGTTTTTAAAAATTTTAATTTTTGTTATTATTCTCTAAAATAAAAACTCAGCAAAAAAGTGATGAAAAAGAAGTAGAAAAAGCACCACAACTACTGATACGAATATAGAAGATAATAAAATTGACTGATCAATTTAAATGCTTAAAAGTACCAATTCTCCAACTTCAAAATTGAACGAAAACTAAACCGGTTTTCCTTCTTTTTTCTTGCGAGACAATTATTTTAACGTTTTTAGGAATTAAAACGCTTTCCAATTGGGTCCATAAGCTGGTGAATAAGCACTACTTCCTAAATCATAAGTTTAACTGCTTTGGAAAAGTGGTTAATAACCACATCCTATATGTAAAACAAATTGGATTTACTTCAGCAATAAAAAATCACACCTTATTTTAGTTTTTATATCAAATAAAAAGTAAATTTTATTAGCTCACGGGTTGGTAAAAACAAACCACTTCGATACAATGACACGCTAATGTAAAATCAATCACTTTTTCCTCGGATTTTGAAGTTCTTCGTATTAGCTGTGTTGCATTTTCTATTTCTTTTTCATCACTTTTTTTGCTGGGTATTAAACTGAGAGGGTGACAGTAAATATTTTTAATGTATTTACTCTACTAGTGCAGACTTATAGGCATTATCATATTGAAATCAGTATTCTTCGGTACCACAATTAACGAGTACTTGCAATAAAGTCTTAAGGCCCAACATTGTTAAGCGCCACATTAAAAAGTATTTTTCTCTATCTCTAAACGAGCTAAATATGACCAACTACATATTTATTTTGGACCGATTTTCCATCATCTCACATCAAATTTGTAACTCATAAGCAACTTATGGCCTGAGGAAAACAAAAGAATACTTTTTTAATGGGTTTTTTGTACACTTCAACGACTGTAACTTAGCCATTTGTTAGTCGATTTACAAAAAATATATCTTATTTGAAAGATAATATTCGATCCTTTTAACCAACGAAAAGTTAAAAGAAATCCGTTGGGAAACAAAGAAGTTACAACTGTTTAAAACTGAAAATCTAAGAAACCCCGTTTTTCACTACATTTACCGTTATAAAATCACTTTATGAAGTGACCTAAAAAAACCAACGGTATTTTCGTCAAAGTAAAGTAATTTGTTAGAAAATAATTAACTACCATGAGATGAACACATAGCTTGATACATAACATTTCAACAAGGTACATACATACGTAGATTATAGTGTTTTCACACTGAATTGGTTTTAATAAAAGTTGGTTTTAATGTTAAAACCAACTGTTAAAACCTGGTTTTACCATACAAATTGTTTTTCTCTAATCCAACTTAAAACCATTTCTGAATTGGTTTTATTTTGGTTTTATGAATAAAACAAGCTATAAAACGTGAAAATCCAGCAATAAATCTTGATTTTATTCACAATTTAAAGTTCTGTTACCTGCCCACAATGCCCTTTCAATAGCATTACCAGATGTCAGTGATGGGAAATGAGATTTGCATTTCGGTATCAAAAACAAATTTTTTTAGTACTTTTTTGATCCCGAGAGTACCAAAAATTATAATATTTCTTATTTAAATTTTATTAACAAAAATTATAAGAAATTCATTTACAAAAAAAAGGAACACATAGGTACAAATATACAAATAGATGTAGCCTGGATTAGACTTAATACTGTTGGAACATAAAGATTGCCTCCGTATTCCATAGCTCGCTAAAGCTAAAGCTAAATTCGACCGCTAAAATGCTGAACAAATAGAAAATTTAAAATTTTTGGCGATGACATAAAGCAATAAAATTTCGGCGAATTACATTTTTAAGCCATTACCTGATTTATCAATACCCGTTTGAAAATTGCATTCGTAGCCGAAAATCGACAAATTGATTTTATGGATTCTTAGCGATAGTGATTTAGCTTTAGCGAGTTACAGAATACGATGGCTGTTGATTTATATTTTGTTTTCATGAAATTTTGGTAAAAGAAAATCCTTTCGACATTTACAGCGGAGTGAGGCATGGATAAAATTCCGTAAGCTACTCTCGATATATCAGGAAACATGTATTCATCTAATGCGTTTTTATATAAGCCAGTGCTCTATATTGGTTGTTAATATTTCAAATTATTTTTCTTTTCTTTTTTTTTCTTTTCCCTGGGAACATCTTAATTAAAAGTGGTATAATGATATTGGTTTAACAGATAAAATACTTTCAGGGGGAAACTTACTAAACCAAACTAACATTTTATTGTCAAAGTCCACTTTTGCCCTTAGAACTTAATATAAACTTTTTAAAATTTTCTTTAAACTGATTTAAAACAGTTGTTTCAATAGATCAACTTCTGTGACACATAAAATATCATTGAATGAAATATTGATATTGATATTTAATTGTGGTTACACTTTTCTAAAAGATCTTTACTAATAAAGCTTCTTTCTATTTGTCGAAAAAACAATTTAATTCTTGGCAAAATATGTGCATGCGCGAGTCTTCTGACTGCATTTCTAAGTTGCCCGTGAAAGTATCAAATTTCTTAGGGGAGTACTACGGTACTTTTTCATGTCAAACAGTATCAAAAAAAGTACGATCGTACCAACTTTCCCATCACTGCCAGATGTAAATGTGACTGCATTTAATGCATTACACACATTTTTCTTTTTTTAGGTAACTGCTTAAATTGTGAATAAAATCAAGATTTATTGCTGTAGTTTCACGTTTTATAGCTTGTTTTATTCCTAGGATATGTGGTTTTAAGAAAAATGTAAAAAATATGAAACTTGTGAGTTTCTGATTTTTTTATTGTAATTTTCATGTAAAAAAATTACGCGATTTTTGCATAAAAAAACTTTTTTCTTTTTTAAATTCTGAATAACTTCGAAACCATAAAAAATAGGTAAAACATGATTATTAATATTTTTTAACAAAATTTTGTGGCGCGTCTTTTGGTTTATTATTTATTAAAATCGAAATAGTGGTTTTCGAGTTATAGTAAAATATATTAGTATGGCCGACTAATTTAGGGGCCAAAATTAGCCACGCCCATAAAAAAAATCTCTACGTGATAGAGCAAAACTGACAGCAGATTTGAATTTAACGCATCGAAATCCATATACAGTGAACAAAGAAAAAACTTGTACAGCAAACGCTCCGCTCTTCTAATCAAAATATCTCTGTTGCTTTGTAAGATTTTAAGATAAAACCAAAAGCGATTTCAAGGAAAATTAATCAGCTTTCTATGAAAATCTTTAATTTTATTAACAAATTTATTTTAATGCGAAAAAAATAACCTAAAATATAATAACACTATTTTCCAGAGCAAAAAAAAAACTTGTACACTAACTCTTCTTTCAGGAAGGAGCTATGAAATAAGGAATACACTAAAAATTAGTACTAAATGTGGCCACGTCTAGCATCTAATAGATTATTTTCATAGAATGAACTGGCTTTTTGGTAATTTTGGGAGCTATATGGTCCAATATTCCCTGGAGAGCACTTTTGAGTTAATTTTTACACATAATCTACAGCTCGCGTAATTTTTTGTTCACATACGCCCACAGAATTTCATTTGTACTAAGGCCAAGGATCTAGGGAGGATGTGCCTGCAATTTTTTTCCATTGAATGGAAGCCATTCTCTTATTATTGAAGACGAATGTTTCGGGTATTTAACTCTAACTAATCAATAGTCTCCACTTACATTTAATTTGGCAGCTAACTGTGCTAAATTATCTCTTAGTATTTTTAAATAATTCATTTTATTTATTGTACGTTCTATAAAAATCGGATTTCATACACCACTCGATCCCATTGGGCCCCATACCATCATATTACACCCCCCATGCTTCACCGTGTCATTCAGGTTATTATCGTTAAGGCTGGAGCTTTTCTTTGCCACGCAAAGAAAGATTATATTAATCACTATGATGACTTTTGGGACACTGCTGAATCCAAATTTAATATATTTGGATGTTATCGTTGTAGATTTTTGTGGCGAAGAGGAATTCCAGCATTAGTGATAAAAACCTGAATAACACGGTGAAGCATGGGGGGTGTAATATGATGGTATGGGGCCCAATGGGATCGAGTGGTGTATGAAATCCGGTTTTTATAGAACGTACAATAAATAAAATGAATTATTTAAAAATACTAAGAGATAATTTAGCACAGTTAGCTGCCAAAATAAATGTAAGTGGAGACTATTGATTAGTTAGAGTTAAATACCCGAAACATTCGTCTTCAATAATAAGAGAATGGCTTCCATTCAATGGGAAAAAATTGCAGGCACATCCTCCCTAGATCCTTGGCCTTAGTACAAATGAAATTCTGTGGGCGTATGTGAACAAAAAATTACGCGAGCTGTAGATTATGTGTAAAAATTAACTCAAAAGTGCTCTCCAGGGCATATTGGACCATATAGCTCCCAAAAACCCAGTTCATTCTGAAAATAGTCTATTAGATGCTAGACGTGGCCACATTTAGTACTAATTTTTAGTGTATTCCTTATTTCATAGCTCCTTCCTGAAAGAAGAGTTAGTGTACAAGTTTTTTTTTTTTGCTCTGGAAAATAGTGTTATTATATTTTAGGTTATTTTTTTCGCATTAAAATAAATTTGTTAATAAAATTAAAGATTTTCATAGAAAGCTGATTAATTTTCCTTGAAATCGCTTTTGGTTTTATCTTAAAATCTTACAAAGCAACAGAGATATTTTGATTAGAAGAGCGGAGCGTTTGCTATACAAGTTTTTTCTTTGTTCACTGTAGTCCGCGTAATTTTATCTAAAGGACAGCCAAAAAATTTTATTTTGTTGTACAGTGTAATTTGTATGTTCACTTGGCCTCACTCACTCAGTCACTGCGCGTCTTCTTTAAAGGTTCTTTCGTTGTGGCTGTTTTCAGCATTTTTTCATTTTATTCTTTGCAACCTCATTCGCTGTGTGATTTTTAAAACTGTGATGTATTGAAAGGTGTTTTTCAGGTAAAGCGCTCTTATTTGAAGGAATAAAAATATAAAAATTAAAAATATTTAAATTGTAAATTAATTCATAACCTACTACGTTTATTTAAGTACCAGTGTAATGCAACGGGTGATTGGTAAAATAATCATACGCAATCAATATGCTAAAATCATGCTATTTTTTTAAATCAAACTTGTTCAAACGCGTATATTCGTTGCTAAGTTTTAATCGCTCAAGTGAGTGGAATGTTATTGGGTCTAATTTATAATCATGCGTAGCATCATACCAATCAGTTCGGATCATTCATTTTAAATCAGCATCAAGTAGTTGATGCAGAGTAAAAGCGAAAATGAAAAAAATCATTGTTTATGAATGTGGGAGTTTTAAAGAGCCAACCCAAAATGCTGTCATAGTAACAAATCAACCCGCTTGTCCGCGGATACATTCCATAAGTCATTATACCATTATGCACAAAGCAATGACCTATACTTGCTCGGCAATACCTAAGCAGTGCGTTTGAGTGACGAATTTAACATGGGGATGTCATTGGAAGTATACAATCGCCACCCTCTCGCTTACATACGGTTGACGAAAACAGTGACGAATATTCATCATAGTTTTCATTCATTCAAAATTTTCTTTTTCGCTTTTAATTATTCTTTTTAAGTGTCTTTTGCTTATCATTTTCGTTACCTTTATTTTATAAAACAAACAAAAAGACTACTGGTATATTTAAAAATTCACTTTTCTCCAGGAACAACTAAACAAACGCTATTTTTATTTAACAATTTTCGACTTCACTCTTGTTGATCAAAACAGAATAATTGTTATTCTGTGTTTTGTTTTTTCTCAACCCCCGAATGACGCCGACGCTTTGTTATGAAATGTTGTGCTTATGCTAGAAAACTATTATACACATTTTTCTTTTCAACGTAAACAATAGAATATGACAGAAAAAAGTTTTGGTCGCTTGCTTATATACGATCAACGAATTCATATAATATATTGGTACACCAAGTAGGTACTGCCAATTGTGAGTGACGAATTTATTACAGAAAAAACGTCAATAGCAGTTTTGCCGAACAAGCGGGAATGTTTAAGTATGCATGTGTATGTGTACTTAATTTGGTTGTTTCATATCAGTAGCTCGTTTCTGCATTTCTCGCATCGTAAATTTTCCCGCATGAAACGAGGGAATCGTAACAAAAACATTGAAAATTGAAACACAAAATAAATATTCTCACATATGTAAGTGTTTCTGTATGTTTACTTTGCGAGAACTATATGTCATTTAAATAAATTTCCAGCAATTATTGGAAGGATGTGAGAAAAAGTGTTTCTGTAACAATATTTTGTGAAAAGTTTCTCGCAAGAACTGTCAAAACAACTCTCATTTTAAATTGGTGCGAGAACAACCAAATGTGTACAAAAACATATAAATTTTTTAATTTGTGTGTAAAAATATGAAAAATAATTTAGTTGAAAAGATATACAAAGAACTGTTGAACTAAAATAATTATTAACGAGTCCATATGATAATGTTTATTTATAATTTATTTTGTGTTATTTTCTTATGTATATAGAAAAAACTTATTTCAAGCATTTTACATTCACTTTATATTCATTTTCATTATTTTATTTTAATTTTCTTGTAAATTATTTCTTTTTTTTTTTTGTTATTAAATAATATTTTTGTGACATTTTGTTTTCTTTTGACACTCGATTACTGGAAATATTCCAGTAAAAACAGAATCAGTGTTGTCTGTTCTCGCATTAAAATACAGAAACACTTTTTTCTCACATATCGAGAAACGACGGAATTTTGTGTTTCACATTTCATGTGAGAAATTTTACGATACGAGAAATACAGAAACGAGCTACAGGGATGGTAAAATTAAAGAAACTGTGTAATAGAGCTACTCGCTACGAACTTTTTGAAAACTATTAGAGACAAAAATGTTATATAAATTTCTGAGATGAATTGTTAAAAAACATGCATTTTAAAATAAAATTTGAGGATTTTCAATACGAAAACTATTTTTTTTAATTAACTTAAATTATTATTATACTATTCATAACAGAATTTATGTTTCAAATATTGAGCCCTATTTTCGATTTAATCGTAAGCGACAAAAATTAAAGTTTTCAGGAGAAGGTTTTTTTTAATGTTCAAATATGTTTTTGTACGTAAATTGTCGTTTACGATAAAATTTTGGAGCATGTGGCTTAAAAGTTATCAAAAGAAATAATTTCTTAAACTAAAATTAATAAGTCACTACAGTTCAATTAAAACTAAAAATTTCTCAGTTATCAAAAATTTTAGCATTTTAATAATTCTAAACTATGGGTAAGCCCATAAAATTCTAATTTCAATAAAAGAGTCTATTTTACGCTTACGATAAAATCAAAAATAATGCTCGATATGTTTTGTATACTTAAATTGTCGTTTACGATAAAATTTTACAATCTGCAAGAGAAAATACTCAAATGAGACGTTTTTAAACGCTGTTTTTCACTAATTGTTGCCAATCAGGGGCCTAATCTCCACATTCGATTTCGAGCGAATTATCACTCGAACGTATGAGTTTTTAACTTTTTTGATTTTCTCAATCGATTTTGAATATCACATATCGAAATTTCTAATGATAGCATTCGATAACGAGCAGGCATTCGAATGCAACCGTTTGTGTTTATACTCGCAAGCAAAAAGGCAATCGAAATAACGTTTAACATAAAAAGCGAATGAAAAGATAAGTTTATTATCTTACTTGTTTATTTATATATGTATGTATGTATATATAAAGAAAATATGTATGTATGTATGTATGTATGTATAAAAAAAAAAATACAAATATAAAGAATTTCTAGTTGACTTTATATAACAAAACACACTGATTTAGCAAATAATGTTTTGCCCAAAAGTTGTCAAGGAAAATAAAAAAATTCAATAAATCTAAATAACAAAATGCTTCTGGTCAACCAATAAAAGAATCTAAAATATGACTAGTACTCTATTCTCTAACTTTACACTAATTAATTATTATTAAGTTATTAATTAAATAAAAATAATATTAATGTTCGTCCCTTTTTTAGGGTTCCGTACACCAAAGGTGTAAAGGAACACTATTGTTTTCTATACGATGTCCGTCTGTCCATCTATCTTTTACAGGGTATTTTCTCGATAACCGTAAGAGCTACGGACCTGAAATTTGGATAGAGAGTGTATAATTTTTGCCGCTACTACAACAAATACCTGAGATAAATGTGTGTATATATTTCAATATCAGATACTTATGATGTCGCTGCCACCTTCGAAATAATTAATTAGTGTCATTTGTAGTCTTTAGTCGGTAGCCTGCTGGAGTGAATGTGTTTAATACATAATTTTTAAACTTTAATAAACGTTGTCAGCTTCGAAATTTAAAAAAGAACTAAAATATCGAGCAAACGTACAATTTTCCAAAAAAGCACAAAATCAAAAATTTTTGTGAAATTTATAAAACTAATTATAGCACTGTGCGGCTGTGCTAAATGGCAATCATTGAATAACTATCTTTATAATGTTTATACATACATCTTGATAAAAGCGGTGTTTTGAGATTCAAAGCCAAACATTTTGATTTCTCTAAAACTTATACAATCTTAGTTCCATAGTTTTCGTATGTACTTATAAATGATCAAACAGAATTGTGGCATAGACACATTTTCCATACAAATTGACACAAAAAAGTACACACAGAAAGCAGTCGAGAGATAGAATCTATTTTATTTTGACAGCGTTTTTTCTTGCATTCTCACATAAATTAATATTCTCTCAACAATGCTACCATACTTTCAATAAATTTCATACATTTTCTGAACAAAACTACAAAGAAATATAAGCAGAAAAGAAAATGAAACAAAAATTATATAGCATTTGAAGTTATTGTCGTAGTTTTTATTATAGGCTTTGTTAATTTGACAGCGATTTTTCCTAAAGTTCCGGACTAATTCTGTTTAATCATTAACAGAAAAACGTGCCAATTTTTTCAAACCATCATAACCATTTCTTCAGTAAAAAATGTACTGGTAAAACCTTACATATCAGTTGTGTTTGTAGAAATTCTTGAGTTTATGGGTGAGAGGGGTGAGAAGATTGTGGATGCGTAAACAGTTTCATGTGCTCGGCAATTCTCTTCTGATTTGAAATTCGTACTTGTTTTTATCAAGTTGATAGTATTTGTTGCATTTGACATTTTTTATTTATTTTATTTCTTCCGTTGTGTGAAAAACAAAAAATATCACAAAAAGTAAACAGATATGCTAATTTTTCAGGGAAATTTGGGCACTAGTGCGATTTCAAAGCAGAATTTTAAATTGCAGCAACAAAAATTGCAAGTCGGGAGGTGGACTAAGTTTTCTTGACTTTTATTAATTTCCAAATACAACAATTTCATTAATTTATTTTCATGTATGTATAGCAGGCAATTTAAGACCCAAAATTGCTGCTAAAAGTTTTAACAACCTTGTGTTACAGTTTTAAGAGCTATTAAATATTTACTCCCTTATTTATAAAAAAATATGTTAGATATTACATATCTATGACAACTATTGTAAAGAAAGTTGTTAAGTAAGCTCTAAATAAACATAAAATATTTTTGCGAACAAGAAAGTTAAACTTTAAGGGCGACTTTTTGAGTTCAAGATTAGAGATTAAATTAACCTTAATCTTTATTTGTGATTTTTGGGTAGTCGATTAAATAGTTTTACTTGCTAGATTAAGCGGCCAATCGTGGTGGTTTAATCTTATATTAATATTGACAACATACACTTGTGAAACATACAATTTTTTGTAAAAATTTTATGATAAAATAATTTAAAAACACATAAATAAATATATACATATATTCAGGGCAATTATGAATAAAACTCCCAGGGAAATTTCTCCCTTTTCCAATTAGAATTTTTTGTTTTCCCTATCACTTGCCATTAGTTGGAATTGTTCCCTGGGAGTTTTATTCATAATTGCCCTGATTTTATATTAGTTATATATTTCCTTTAACACGAGCAATATTTTACTTGTAAATAATAAAATATGTCAGTTTCTTCTTCCCACAAAAAATCAAAAGTGTTGATAACATGTATGACTTTTGCACTGAAAATGTTGCCACTATTTTGTTCCTCAGTATGGTAATACTACACATAATAAGAAGTTTAAACTACCTCTCAAAAATATCAAACTCAATTAATTAAAATTAAGTTAATTTTCGGATTAGCTAATTAGAGAAATACACTAATCTTAATCTCGATCCCAAAAAGTCGCCCTTAGCTAATTAGCTAATCCGAAAATTAACTTAATCTTAATTAATTGAGTTTGATATTTTTCAGTGGTAGTTTAAACTTCTTATTATGTGTAGTCAAACTACTCAACGTACGCAAAAAGTTAAAAGTTGACCAAACTTTGTACTTTGCGTTGACGGACTAATCATAAGGAACCATGTATTTCAACTTAGCTGTCAGTGGAAAAAGGCGAAGTTTAACGCATGACGGATTCATTGTGCCCCGGCCTTTATTCAAACGATGCGTTCGTTTGTACGATGCTGATTAAATTCAACATTGAGTTGTTGTTGTTGTTGTTGTTGCATGATTAAATGTGAATAAAACATTTATGGTATGGTGAATGAATTGATTAAAACATGTTCGATCGCTCCACTCACAATCACTCCAATGAACAGATTAGTACGACGCTGATTTTATTGAACGTTGAATGTTTTGTACGTGATTAAATGTGAGTAAAAATTTTAATGTATGAGTAAATTATCAAAAAGCATGAAATTTGCAGGTCTCTTTAAATGTGAAGCTCTTCATATATGGGTCCATATATAGAAAAAGTATGTAGTAAAGTCCTGCACAATACAATTTATAAGAACTTTCAAGACATGAGGGATTTTTCAAATGCTTTACAGCAGCGAAGTCTTCTAAAACAAACGCTAAACAACACTATTTGCAAGACATTTGTTTCAGTTATTGCAGGTATAGGAGTAAAGAAAAAAAAACTTCATGACTGAAAAATTTGTTGTGCTTGTTTCTTTCTATGCATGGGCGGGTATACAAACGTCATGCATGTACATTAGAGTGACCGTTAATTGTATGGAGCATTTTTTTGTTGATTTGTTTTACTCTCACCTCCCAAATCGGTTCAGTTTTATGTAAAAAAATACAAAAAAATTTCATAGCGATAAGTTGTGTTTTAGGGGGTGCGTCTGCCCCTCAAAGTTGGCCTTCAAGCCCATTTTTCAATGTAATTTTTTGCATATGACTATCTTAAAAAAACATTTTACAAGAAAATGATGTATGGCAATATTTTAGCCCTTCTAGTCTACAACATTAGTCTTAAAGAAAGTTTTTAGGTAAAATTAATATTTTAGGAAATAATGAAAATAACCAACAAAATACCAAAAATTATGTATACCGAAATTGCATTTATATGGAAATTATTTTACTAAGCGTTTACAACAAGAGTTTATATCTATTAAATTAGTTCATACATATATTAAGTATAGTCATAAAAAACTAAACCAAAAAAAAAAATTACATTGAATGTATGGGCTTGCGGGCTAATTTTGAGGGCCGGACGCACCCTGTTTGCGTGTAGAGATGGAGGAAAATAAAAAACAATTGTTTAAATTGGGTAAAATTAAGGATATTTTATTTACGGTCTTTTACCTTTAAATTATATCGCTTTGCGTGGATACGGGATAACTCTTGTTCAAGGCTCACAACAAAAGAGTGATTTTAATAAGCACAAACAAAAGATATCAAAGTACCGAACGAACGAATAAACCAAACCGTTAGATATTTTACTAGTCAAAGCCCAAGAAAACACTCCGAAAAATCAGGACTGATTAAAGAAGGAATAAATTTGGACCTTGACTAAGTATTATTCAATTGAATAGGGGAATTTTATAAACTATCAAAATATATATAAGAATAGCGTTTTGGTTTAAACATTGCCGGCCACCTTGCAATAACAATGTTATTCAATAAAATTTTTAATATCTTGTATTTAGAAAAAAATTCAAACATTCTAAAATACAGAGATATGTAGATATGTAATTGCTTAACAAATTTAAAATAAAAATGTTACAGCGGCGATGGGCCGGATATCACCCAACCAAAGGTGGTATATTGGGCTAAGGGTGAACCCGGAGAGGAAAATACATTTCCCGTCATAATCTGCGGGCTAAGCTCAGGACCCAAAACCAAAGCCACCTGTCCGGAATGATGGAAAGAGGAGTCAGCCAGCTGCAACCCCGGAAACAATTTTTTTACCTCCTCTGCCACACTTACGCGAGGCGTCTTTATGCCATGCATTGCTTTAATTTTCGCCGTAAGCGAAATTCTTTTATGGCAATCATAAATTGACCGTACGCTCAAACGACAATATCCACCTGCAGTTGTCAGCCCCAGTTTACGGACTAGCTGATCGCTAACATAACTAATGTCGCAACAGACATCGATAACTGCCCGAACTGGAATCTCACGAACTCCCACCTGCAACATTAGCTGAACCGTCGGGGAGAAAGTCACCACATGGCGAAGTGGCAAAGGCGTCATATTAGCCTGAATCGCTCTCGACGGAACTGCTTTCGTTGGTTTCTTCTTCTTTTTCAGTGGGAGTTTATCAATCGGTTTTTGTGGAATATTGTCGTTTCCTTTTGAAAAGTGGATCAAAGTATGGTGGTCCTCCTGGCATTTGCCACATTTACGTACGCTGGCACAGTCTTTGACTTTGTGATTGCTGGCCAAGCATCGAGAGCAGTGACCCCAAATCAACAAATGTCGAAATTTCTCCTCATGCCGCAAGCGTCGAAAGCGAAAGCAAGCTACCAGAGGATGCGGTTTTTTGCAGAGACTGCACGTAGGAGCATTGGTTTTAGGCCGCTCATTAGCCGGCAGATTTTCCGAAGCCACAGTATTCTGAAGTGAAATAACTGGGCTTGCCGAGGAATTAGCCGAATTCGAGGTCTCAGGTAACTGCTTTTCAAGTAAAGACGCCACAGGAGTTGGGTCAACTTTGGGAGAGATGGTGTCTGAAGCTACTGGAGCCGGAGTGGCTACTTCCATTGCCTCCTCGTTCTCTTCCAAGAGCACTTCTTCCAACAAAGGATCCATATTACTAGGAAACAATGGAAGTTAATAAAATGTTCTTTATTATGTTGTCAGAATGACCAATTTGGTGATTGGTCGCTTCACAATGCCGTTTGCAGTACGTATGTCCACGACTCGAATATGGGCGTCAGTCCCGGGATAAGTCTTAACTATCCTACCTAATTTCCAAGACGTAGGAGGAAGGTGTTCGTGTCGAATAACAATCAGATCGTCAACCTCTATATTTCTCTCAGGAAACTTCCATTTATATCGTTTTTGTAAACTGTGCAAATATTCTTCTTTCCATCTGCGACAGAAGTCTTGTGAAAAGGCTTTAAGTTTACGGTATCTATTTATTATACTATCATGGGTTTCCAAAATAGTTGGTTCTGGCGGAGCTAATATTGGACATCCTATTAGAAAATGGCCAGGCGTAAGAGCCACAGGCTCATTAGGATTGTCTGATAAGGGACACAAGGGTCGAGAATTAAGACACGCTTCAATTCTGGCTAATATGGTAGAAAGTTCTTCAAATGTATATTTTAAATCTTGAGCTTCTTTTCGAAAATGCGTTTTAAAGCTTTTAACAGCGGCTTCCCATAATCCCCCCATATGTGGGGCACCAGCGGGAATAAAGCGCCAAGTAAGACCTTGTAGGCCGAACGTAGAAGACATTCGGGCTTTACATTCTGCTAGAAAAGTACGAAAATCTCTTTCAATATCTCTAGAAGCTCCCACAAAATTCGTACCGTTGTCAGAAAATATTGTTAGTGGACAACCTCGTCTAGAAATAAAACGATGAAAAGCCGCTAAAAATGCGTCTGTTGACAAGTCAGTGGTCGCCTCTAAATGAACTGCTTTTGTCGAAAAACAAACGAAAATACATACGTATGCTTTCGTGATTTTACAAGCGCGGCCATTAAAACTTTTCATATCAAATGGGCCAGCAAAGTCTACACCAGTGGTGTTAAAGGGTCGATCTAAAACTGTTCTTTCTGGAGGCAAAGCAGCCATAATCTGAGTGCAGGAGCGTTTCCGATCTAGTATACAACGTTTGCATCGATTTACTACAGTACGTACCAAAATTTTCAGATGGGGAACCCAATACTCAATGCGAATAATTCTCAACATTAGTTGATTTCCACCATGAATCGAAAGTACATGTACAAACTCGGCTAAGAGACAGGTAAAACGACAGGAATACGGTAGAATGATGGGGTGTTTTTCAGTATAAGACAAAGATGGAGATTTCGCCAAACGACCATTCAGCCTCATTACTCCCCTGCCATCCAAAAATGGATTAAGCGATTGTAACGAACTTTTTCCCGAAATCGGTCGCCCTAACAAAAGAGATTGTATTTCTTCAGGATTATGAACCTTCTGAGCCAAAATTGCGAACCGTAATTTTACCTCCTTTATTTCTTCGCTTGAAATGGTTGTAGATTCAAACAAGTGCTTGCCTTTGTGCGAAGAATGTATCCTATGGTAGAATCGAAGCACGTATGATATCACTCTGAGAGCACGATCAAGCTTAGAAAATCTATCGAGAATATCTTCGAAATTCGAAAAGAAACTTGCGTGTGTTCTGGTAGCCCTGGCTTCAACATCAGTATCTAGAGGGGAAAGATCTGTTATGCTCCACTTATATTTAGGCTCGCGTAGATAGCTGGGTCCATGCCACCAGAGATCACTTTTACTCAAATCCGACGGTGAAAGTCCCCTACTACCTAAATCCGCTGGATTGTTTTCCGACCTAACATGATACCAGTTGTGTTTTCCCACATTTTCTTGAATTCTGCAAACTCTATTAGCGATAAACGTTGTCCAGCTACTAGGCGTTTTTCTCAACCAGCAAAGGACAATAGTTGAGTCTGTCCAACAATATACTTGCTTAAGTGGTATATCAATTTCTCTAACAATAGTTTTTAACAGTTCAGAAGCCAACACTGCACCACAAAGTTCCAAGCGAGGCAGAGAAATCGTCTTTATAGGAGCAACTTTTGTTTTACAGGAAAGCAAATATGTATGATATTCTCCAAATGACTCAATTCTAATATAAATTACCCCCGCGTATGCTTTTTCTGAGGCATCAGAAAAAACATGAAGTTCGGCAGAAGTACCAGGCCCACATTTTACCCATCTTGGTATTTGTATATTGTTTACTTCCGTGTAAAAACTTACGAATTTTCTCCATTCATGGTCCGTGGAAGGAAGCAATTTATCATCCCACTCAATATTGTCGCGCCAAATTTTTTGCATAATAATCTTGGCAATAATGATGACAGGTCCTAGCCAGCCTACGGGATCAAATAATTTGGCTATGGTAGACAATACCTCTCTTTTGGTATAACTCAATTTATCAACAATAGGCTCCACTTTAAAATAAAATGAATCTAATTGAGCATTCCATTGAATACCTAATGTTTTTGAGCTGCTGGATTCAACAAATGTTAAAAGTTTCGAATCTACTAAGTACTCGGAAGGAAGACCATTTAAAATTTCAATCGTATTAGAAGTCCATTTCCTAAGCTCAAATTTTGCCGAAGATAAAGCAGATCAAAGTTGATCCCGCGCCTTCAGAGGAGATGAAATATCATGAGCACCCGTTAGTACGTCGTCAACATACATAGACTTGCGCAAAATACTGGCCGCAAGAGGGTATTTTTCTTCAGAGTCATCTGCTAATTGTAAAAGTGTCCGTATCGCCAGATAGGGAGCGCAATTTACACCGAAGGTTACAGTCTGTAACTCATACTCTTTTACCTCCTCCGTCGGAGAAGACCGAAATAGTATACGTTGATACTGAGTTTGCGTAGGATCAAGACAAATTTGTCTATACATTTACGTAATGTCGCAATTAAAAACATATCGAAATAGCCTCCAACGAAGAATTAACAGTACTAAATCTGATTGCAAAGTGGGGCCCACATATAGGCAATCATTTAAACTATTACCGTTCGAGGTCTTATTTGATGCGTTGAATACAACACGCAATTTTGTAGTTTTACTATCAGGTTTAATCACAGGATGATGAGGAAGATAACACGAAAGTGAGGATTTAGCAGAATCACTCGTCACTGGTCTCATATGATTTAGAGTTAAATATTCTTTAACCACTTTATCATATAATTCCTTGACATCACTTTTTCGCAAAAGGGAGGACTCATTTCTCAAGAATTGTGCCATCACATTCTGTCTTGAAGAGCCCAAGCTAATAGAATGAGGAAATTCCGGCTTAAAAGGTAGCGTCACTACATAGCGGCCGTCGGAGTTGCGTCGCGTAGTTCTCCTATAAATTTCCTCGCAAAATTTGTCACTGGGTGAAACTATTTTCCTTTTCGGTGTTTCTTCTAGCTCCCAAAAGCGAAGAAGATTCCTATTCAGATTATCTTCCTGTGAAATTTCTATAGTGGTTGAATACACATGAACTGGTGTTTATGTCACAGACCCTGTGATTATCCATCCAAATATGGTATTTTGAGCTATTAAAGATTCGAAACCGTATCGTTGAATCCCGCTCAAAATCAACTGCGGATATATATCAGCCCCTAATAAGATATCAACTGGTCTTGATTGATAAAAATTGGGATCGGCCAGTTGTAAATCCAAAAACCTCTTGCGAAACTCTGGACCGACTAAGAAAGATGGCAATGCACCGGAAATATTTGGTAATACAAAGGCCATTGTTTCTAAGACAAGAGTTTGGTCTACCAGCGAACTAATTTTTAAAGGACAAACCTTTCTAGTTATGGCAGAAACTGTTTGGTTAATACCAGAAACTGTAACATTCGTCGAATGTGCAGGTAGTTTCAAGCGATTTTTTAAATTTTGTGAAACAAATGAAGTTTCCGAGGCCGGGTCAATAAGAGCCCGGGCTGGATATATCATACCCTGGTGAATAAGATTCACCATAGCAGTTCCCAAAATCACTTTACGATTTTGAGTAACGTGAAAAGTCTGACGAGGGAAAGTGCCACTGGAACGTATGCCGCTGGAGGTGGATGGTAATTCAATATTCTCACTTGGAGCAGCAGTAGTGGATACCGAAGCTGAAGTAGCGGAACGCACATCCTGAGAAATCGTTGCTTCTCGATGCAACCAGGTGTGATGCCTTTTATTGCATGTACTACAATTGAAGGCACTCTTACAATTTTTTACTTCATGTTCCCGCGACAAGCAATTTACACAACAACGGAATTTTTTAACTGTAGAATACCTCTCTGAAATTGAAAGACCCTTACATCGCTTGCACGTTCTCAGGAAATGTCCTGGTGCACGACAAAGGACACAAGAAGTTGAATTAGAACTTGAATTCGCTAAACTTTGGTTTTTTGTACTGAAGGTTTTCTAACTGATAAGTCTTTATGCTCGTTCACGCATTTTAAAGTTTGAATCCTTTCTGTCAGAAAAGCGTCAAAATCTTTCCATTTAGACAATTCCGATTTTTCTCTAACACTTTGTTCCCATAAACTGACTGTAGACGTGGGCAAACGTTGAATACACATAAAAATTAGGATTGGATCCCAACTTTCGGTTGAAACTTTATATATTGCAAGCGAAGTCAAACAATTATTTATACCTCGTTGCAAAATTTTAAGACCGTCGCTAGACTCTTTATCAACTGAAGGAAGCTTGAACAAAATTTTTAATTGATTATTTACAAGCATACGAGGATTTTCATATGCTGTTTTTAAATGTTGCCAGGCAATATCAAAACCCTCATTACTCAGTGGGTATTTTGATACGATTTGTTTCGCTTCACCGGCAGTTTTCCTTAACAAATGACAAAATCGCTCTATATTACTTAGACGAGAACTATTTATATATAAAGCCGTAAAAAGGTCTCGAAAGGCTGGCCATGAAACATAATCACCTTCAAATGTGTTTACATCACATGGGGGTAAAGATAAATTATGATCAGAATTACTGGTGGTAGCAGTAGCATTTCCCACCATCGATTCATTTAATTTTGGAAGCCTTTCAAATTGTTGCAATTTTTCATTAATTGCAGACAAGCAATTTAAATAAGCCGCATAAGACGCATCATATTTAGCCATTGTTGTAGCGGCATCGTTAGGATCGGTTTTTGGATTATTGTCCATCTCCTCAAGACAATCCTCATAAACAACTTTTATTTTATCCCATAATTCCTTTAATTCGTCACGGTGAATTTCTAAAGTGTATATAGTATGTACATCTTCACGTATATCATTAAATTTTGCTTCAAATTTGATAAGAGCATCTGATACACGAATAAATTTCTTTAAAATTGCAGAAGACATTTTCTGTTTGTGATACAAATTTGCTTTAATTTATTTGGAATATATAAAAAACTTTGGCTTCAATTCAAATAATTGTTCCACAAAATGTTCGTATCAACAATTTGATCGAATTAAATTTGATTATTAATATATCTTTGCAATTTTTTCACAAAAATTTTCTACAAACACTATCTCGACCAATTTGACCGACTATAGAGTGCACATTAATCAAGTAGAAATTAAAATGAAGAAGCAAAGAGTTAATAAAAGCTACGTGTATTTATGTCTCACAACAATAAATCCTTTGTAGCACAACACTAATGCTTTAATTATGCAATCGCGAATTAACTTTATTTATTTTAATTTGTCACTAATTTACTCTTCACTTTAAAAATTCACCAAGGAGAAAATTTAGAAAATTTCCAATAAAATTTTGCTTTTTTGTAATAGTTCTGTCCGTCCACGTAAACAAACGCACTGGTGATTTATTTAGCACAAATATATAAAGCGAAAATAAATCAAAGCAAACGTCACAATTAATAATTTAGCAAGGATATTTGAAAGCCAGATGGCGTTTTCAACACAAATATGCCTTGTAATAGTATTGTAAAGCGATCAATCATGTATGTATGTATGTACAAATGTAATTATGAAAACAACAACAATTGTTCTCCTCTTTATCTTTACACTTTTTTCTTTGATATACTTATTTATTTTATTTTTCACTTTTTATATTTAATTTCACTTTAATTTTTAAGGTATAAAAAATAATAAAATGACTTACGCACCTTTTATTATCCAGTGAAATTAAAAAAAGGGAAGAATTATGATACTTTTTCCGTCGGAAAATTTGATGTGTATGTAGCTTTAAAATAGTATAAAGAAAATTAAAAAATTAGCGCCTTTGATACAAATCCGGCTCGAAGGACCAAATGTTTGCGTGTAGAGATGGAGGAAAATAAAAAACAATTGTTTAAATTGGGTAAAATTAAGGATATTTTATTTACGGTCTTTTACCTTTACATAAATTATATCGCTTTGCGTGGATACGGGATAACTCTTGTTCAAGGCTCACAACAAAAGAGTGATTTTAATAAGCACAAACAAAAGATATCAAAGTACCGAACGAACGAATAAACCAAACCGTTAGATATTTTACTAGTCAAAGCCCAAGAAAACACTCCGAAAAATCAGGACTGATTAAAGAAGGAATAAATTTGGACCTTGACTAAGTAGTATTCAATTGAATAGGGGAATTTTATAAACTATCAAAATATATATAAGAATAGCGTTTTGGTTTAAACACACCCCCTAAAACACAACTTATCTCTATGAAATTGCTTTGTATTTTTTTACATAAAACTGAACCGATTTGGGGGGTGAGAGTAAAAGAAATCAACAAAAAAAATCATCCATACAAATAACGGCCTCTCTAATGTACATATGTCAATTGTTGTTACTTTTTTTGTTTAAAAAAATTGGACTTGTGATGATTTTTTTCTTCAAAATATGATTTTATTTCCGACAAATGATGATTTTCTTCGCAAAGCTTCTGGCAGCCCTGGTTACATTGTCTACAATTTCTCTTCTATTCGTCAGTATAAAAGAAATAGAGAAAAGAAATGTGGTGTATTTCTGGTGAATTTTGCAACAACTTGTCAGTATAAGTAAATTTGTATGTACGTAGTAAGGTATAGAAATGTACCAGTGGTTGGTATGTCTCCATGTTCCCATAAGAACTACGTAGTCACTACCTAGTCAATTGTATTAATGTTACTATTAGATTTTCAGTGACAATCACATGCTAAATGTCTATAACACAAAGTATTGTATGAGGAATAATTAGAGAGTAGTACTGGTGACAAAGCCAAAAGCGACTCAGTACATTTTCAGCATCGACATTTCCTTCAGGGCATATATATGAATGTATGTATGTATTTTTGTATGTATTATGTATGTATGTATATCGAAACCTATTTTCGGTTTAATTGTAAGCAAGATGTTGTAAAAAATTAACTTTTGAATTGAAATTAAAATAATAGCCTACCGCATAGTTAAGAATTATCAAAATGTTTGATATCTTTTAAAATACAGGCTGTAAAATTTTATCGTAAGCGACAGTTTATGTATGACGTAAAACATATTTGAATACTATAAAAACCATCTTCCGAAAACTTTAATTTTTGTCGGTTACTGATAATTGAAAATAGGGCTCCATATACACACATATAATTACATATAATACATAGTATATAATACATATGTAGGTATTCATTGTATCTACATTACGTAGGAAACACATAATTGTAAAAAAATACATTTATAAAAGGAATTATTCTCTACACTGAAAAAAAATTTAGCAAATTAGCATTTTTTATTTTAAGCAAATTCTGCCAAAAAGCATCTGGCAGAATTTTTTCAAAGTTGAATGCTTTTCGGGTAATGAAAATGCCAGATCTGGCAGCGAAAATGCCAAAATGGCAACATTGTCTTGCTCTCAGCCATTATGTTAGCGCTGCTCATTAAAAGAGCAGAGCAAGAAAATGAGCACCATGGCACCATGGCTGGTTCTTTTCTTGCTCCGTTCCTTTTCTTTACGCAATGTGCAAAAGAGTCAAAAAGAGCAAAAAATGCGCATTGCTCATTTACTGTGGTACAAAATAAATATTTTCTTTGCAAAAGATTCTGTTGCGTTGTAATGATTATTATAATAAAACTAGCGGACCCGGCAAACTTCGCCTAGCCCCAATTTTAACAGCATGTTTATAGAACCCAATATGTCTAAAATACGTGTATAAAACCTCACTTTTATCAAGTTTGCGGTTGTGTAGCGCGAATGTCATTTTATTTTAGTAAAAACGTAATAAGTGACAGTTTGTTTGGGTTTGCGTAACGCGTTTTCTGCTGTCAAAACAAAAAAAAAAAAGTGCACAAATGCAAAATTACATTCGTCGGTGGAAAAAATTACAAATTTTATAAGAAATAAATAAAATAAAATTGATATATCTGCAAAAAAGTGAATGTTGATACATATAGTAAATTTTTTTTGTTTTGTTATTATTGTAACTGGCAATTAGAACATAAGGTTGACAACAGCGAAGCAGTTATTATTTTTGGAAATTCATATTCTTTTCTTGCAAGATAATAGCTAATTTTATGCTATTTAATTATTTGTATATGTGTATAAGGTTAAATATTTCTTTTTTAATGTTTATTTACATAAATACTTCCATCTTGCCGTCAAAAAGGATTACCTCTTTTAATGACAAAAATACAAATTTTATACGACAAAATGTAAACAAATAAAAATTATTTACAGAAAGGCAACACTGTGATCCGGCGCAAAAACAAATAACGAAGACGGTTTCTCAACACGCGAACATGCAACGTACAGCTGACCGTGCGAAAAATAGGGAAATTAGAGATTAATCCCACAGAATTCTAGTGATTGCCCTTCCAATTTATTGATTGTCATCGCAAATGCCAATCGAACGGGCAACTGAATCTGCTTGAATTGGAATAGAAGGTCAGTTAGAATAATGGGAATTCGTGGGATAAGGACTTCCTCTCCTTTGAATTTGCCCTTGATGATTGTCGCCTGAATCACATTGTTCATTAGCTTTTTGACGGACAACCGCGTACCGTTACACAATTTTGGAGGATTGAGATTCCGCAACATGATTATGATCGATCCCACCTTCAGCTGTAAATTATGCGGCGGAGTTCCTGGTACATCAAGCGAGTTCAAAAACTCCGTCGGGTAGTTGGTCGCTTCATTTTCGTAGGTCACGCAGTCAACAGATTTGCACGTATGCAGTTGTCCTGCGATTTGACTTTGAATAATTAAGTTTAAGCTATCGACGCCATTATTCTTCGCTGCTAGTATTGCCCGTTCACCAATCCAATTGAGATTTTTTAATTTTGTGCAATGTCGGGGAACACTTTGCTGATTAGTTCCTCCTTGCACGTTGTGAATTCACAAAAATTTTCAGGGAACGATATCAATCCAGTCGAAAAATCAACAGGAATTTGGCCGTTGCCAAGCTCCAGCAATTGTCTCGGGAATTCAGCAGCCGATGGGTCGTTCTGCAACGCGACTCTCATGTTTTTGGTCAATTGCAACTTCTGGACATGCCGTCACAAAGACCACGATTTAAGGCAAGCGTTAAGTTCATCCGCAGCAGAAGATTTGGGGATGACGGGAAGTGTTTGACGAAAATCTCCGTAGAGCAATATCAAAACCAAATCGTCTTAAATCACCTCGTAAATCCTTCATTGTTCGGTTAACTGTCTCCAAAGCTCGTTTATGCGCCATCGTGCTTTCATCCCAAATGATGATTTTGCATTCGCGCATCAATTTGCCTGTCGCCGAATTCTTGGTTATTCGGCACGTTGGCTTGTCAACAGTGAGAAGATTCATTGGCAGCTTCAAAGAGGAATGTGCAGTTCGACCGCCTTCCAACAACATGGCAGCAATTCCAGAAGATGCAACAGCCAACGCAATTTGTGATCTTGACCGAATTGTTGCCAGAATGGAGGAAATGACGAATGCCTTGCCTGTCCCACCGGGAGCATCGAGAAAGTAAATGCCGCTCGTTCCATCGTCAACAACCTTCATCAGCAAATCGTGCACGTTCTTCTGCTCGGCATATAATCGAGCTCAAAACGTTTTTTATTACAATGATTTCCACAATTATCATCAAATATTGTGATAAAAAAAGAGTCCCGATAAATAAAAAAAACTTAGGGAAATAAAAAATTAAGTTTTTTCACATTTTTCCGCAATTTTCCGTGCTTTACGCTAAGAATTTTCTATTTTTTCATTTGAAAAGCCATTAAGGAATAATTCCACACAAAATTCCATACAAAAAATCTATTTTAGATTTTTTTGATATATATTGCATTGAATTTCAATTGATTGTAATGCTTTTACGTGAATGCGTTTTTTACGACTATCCGGAATCAGTTTAACAATACACAAAACTCGTATAAATTCCAGCAAGAAAAATAGCACATTTACTTTAGAAAATTACAATCCCAAATTGCCACCTGTCAGATTGTGTAAAGTATAAGTCAACGTATAACGCTATCTATCGTATTTTGGCTGAGAACTTTCTATTTTTTCATTTAGAAAGGCATTAAGGAATAATTGCACACAAAATTTCATACAAAAAAATCAATTTTCGATTTTTCCAATTTTCCGCATTTCGCATTTTCCGCAATTTTGCATGTTTTACACCAATCCCTTTCTATTTTTCATTTGGAAAGCCATTCAGGAATAATTTCGCACAAAATTTCGTACAAAAAAAAATCAATTTTCGATTTTTCCAATTTTCCGACTTTTACGAAAAGATTGGCCAATTTTCCGCATTTCGCATTTTTCGCATTTATCGCAATTTTCCATGATTTACACTACTCGTAAGAACTTTCCATTTTTTGATTAAGAAAGCCATTAAGGATTAATTTCGTACAAAAACTCGATTTTCGATTTTTCCAATTTTCCGACTTTTCCGGAGGGATTTTCCAAAATTTTCTTCCCATTTTATGAATTACTATACATTTTTTACACCATTTGCATATATATAGATAAGAAAATATAAATGGATGCAATTTTGTAAAAACCTTAATAATTTTTAGTTTGAATTGAAGTAGTAGTAATGTAGTATTTATTTTATTAAGGTTTTTAAATTATCTGAAGAATGGACTGATTTCGAGTTCTTTAATTGGCCTTTTTATTTGAGTTTTATTCTAAAATATGAAACAACTAGCTGACCGCCCCGGCTTTGTATGCAGTTATGTCCCTGTTCTCGAGCATAGACCTAATCCATTTCACGGACGCGTGATCAAGACCTTTTTGTCTAAGAGAGCACTCTAATGAGTCATATTCTGTTTTATCAAATGCACCATTGATGTCTATAAAAGCACACAACGCAATTACTCCCGACCCATGAGCCCTCTCGATGTGTATGCATATTGATTTGCATGCAAGGGGATGGTATTCATAACCGTCGATCTAATGTGCAAATCAATTAGTATTTCCATAGTTTTCAACAAAAACGATGTTAGGCTAATTGGTCTTTAAGATTTGGCCAAATATCCTGGCATATTGCCCATTTAGGTATAAATACAACGTCAACCTTCCTCCACAGCAGGGGAATGTGTCCGAAGATAAAACTAGCTCTAAATAGGGCGGCGAGGGCACAAAGCAGTGTATCAATGTGTCTAAAGTATTGTGCAGCAAACGTAAAATAAATAATAGACACCTGCGTAAATAGTCTTGAAATGTTAATACGTCTTGTTTTTTAAATGTATTCTCGTGGCTGTAGAATGCTAAACCAATAATAAATGCTGTCATATTATAAGCAAAGCACGATAGATGCATTGGTGTATGTATATATGAGTGCTAACAAGCAATGTCATGAGGACTTCTTGTTATGAACAAACAATCAACAAAGTAGTGTTGATACGTGTATGCTTATGTATGTATGTATATGGTAAGCTATTATGTGTTTAAGGGAGGTTTTTTTAAAGCAAGCGCACACAACTAATGTCAATGCATGTGTGCGTTTGTGTGTGCGCAGAAAAATAAAAGAGCACAACGCGTGTGTGTATGTACATGCATGACGCTTGTATACGCGCCCATGCGTAGAAATGTCACGAAGTGTTTTCTTCTTTATTCCTGTACCTGCAATAGCGGAAACAAATTATTGCAAACAGTGTTGTTTAGCGTTTGTCTTAGATGATTTCTCTGTAGTAAAGCATTTGAAAACTCCCTCATGTCTTGAAAGTTCTTATAAATGTACTTGTGCAGGACTTTAATAAATAACAAAGTTATCTAAAAAAGTGATTTCCAAGTTTATCAAGTTATGTATATACAAAAATATTCATAGCAAAAAAGTAATAAAAATTAAAAAAATATTGGACGTTGAGAAAAAAATTTACAAATTTTGGTATAATTAACCAAAAACGGCAGCTCTATTCACATCAAAATTTTTTCGTTTCAGGGCGATTTTTATATAAAGCAAAGTGTTAACCAAGTGTAAGGACATTCTGTTACGTAGTTTAGACTAAACTACACTCATAGAGGTAAAAGCGCGTTCAACTTTTTCGTTTGAATATGGAAGTGACAGAAGTTAGATGCTAATGCAATTTTTAATAATGCCTCAAACGAGTTCATTTTAATTGAATCGCTATTAGATTTTACTTCTGCCCAAAACTGGATAGTGGACTCAATACTTGAATTATGTCTTCCTTGTTGTTGGCAAAACACTGCTTACATTAATTATACTTAAAATGTTAAAGTTTGAGGGTAATATGGCGCTTATTTCTTCAATCAAGTCTTGTACAATCTTATTAGAATTTTTTTAAATGCTCTATTTAACTTCAGAGCTTATGTTTTTCAATGATAGACTTCCTCGAAAAAGAAATAGATAAGGAAATTTCTCTTTGAGTTTTAGGTTTAGTGCCACCGCTCGAAACAAAAAGCACCGAAAATGAATTTAAAAAAGCACAGAGCACTAACTTCAAAATTTTTCGCGTTGAAAATTTCAAAAAGCACTAAAAAAGGTGCGAAAAGCACCGAGTTGACAACGCTGGTAATTACCATCAGCTTTCCTTAGAAGGCTGATTTGGCTGACTTTAGAGCGGGAGAGAGGCTTATGCAATCTCGCTGCTGTTGGGGAATTTCTTTATTGTAATTGGTTAGGTACCTTGTGTACACTTCCCAATTACCTGAACGCTTAGCGTAATTAAATAGTCTTCAAACTTCTTTGCGCATATCATCAAGAAGGTCACTCCACCATGGTAACTTTCGTACCGTTTTTCGGTTTCTCAGACTACAAGTATCATGATATGAGGAAATAACGACCTGATTAAGCTGATCTGCTTCTTCCTGTAGTCCTTCCACAGAAGAAATATTGGAAGTTAGCAGATTGACTCTCGAGTCTACCATTTCCTTAAACGCATTCCTGGGAAATCAAACCTTATGTATCGATGATCCAACAGGGAGACATCGTCAGAGACCGTCCAATTGGATACGTAGTTAGAAATTAATGAGCTAGATAATTAATCTTCCCTGATGGCATTAACAAAAGTTGGCTCTGGGCCCCTATTTAAAATCTCCATACCCTCACAGCCTAGAAATTATAACAGAGCCTCACCCCTTCCATTAACGTTACTACTACCCCATACTGTGTGATGAGCATTAGCATCACAACTAATTATGAACTGAAAATTATTGAAATTACTGAAAAATTGCAATATTTTAAACAAGCCATAATTTTTATTAAAAATTACTAAAACTCTAATGAATGCCAAAAAATTCGGTAATATTAATATTGTTTAAAATTCGCGAAAACTGTTAGGAAGTAAAATATACGAGCCATCATATCCGGGAACGTTCCCGAAATGACCGTTAACAAAATGACGATTTCGAATAAATGTGCACTTTGATTATACAGCAGCTATTTTAAATGCGACTTGACTTTGTCAATAGTAAAATATTTAGTTTTGCTTTATTATCTCGTGTCGTAAAAAGAATTTCATCAATAATTAAATTTAATAAATGCGTTCACGAAATAACGGCCTATTGATGTACGCTCTAAAAATAATTAGTTGAAAGGTACTTACCACTTAAATATAATTAATTTTTTTTTTTTTTAATACATTATTTTTATTTATTGTATCTTCATATATGAACTAACAATAAGTATATAATTATTTGCCGATAAATAAATTGGGCGCATTCATAAGACGTAGTTATTTAGCTCAACAGTTGTGAAACTATTGGCAACTGTTGACCCCAACAGTTTCGTCTTAGAAACGGCTTCATCGATATTAATTAATTCATTACTTTATCGCATTGGAAATGTAAAATTTCACAAATATTTGGTCCTGCCACCTAACAAATCATATAAGAGTCATATCACTATTCGATTAGCTGCTGTTCAGGCAGAGCACCACATGTTGACTATACGTAGCGAAAAATTTTATGATAGAAAATTACTCAACTATGCGTTTCTAAGGTAAACCCTCAACGGTTGCGCAACAGCTACGTCTTATGAATGTACCCATTGACCGCCTGCTTTGTTATTGTTTTCTTCCTTTACTGACGTTTGACACCGGATGGCTGCGTTCACTTAAAAGAATTTTTTCGATTACACGGTGTTACAAAAAACACTTTTTGTCGGTACTTGAAAATCGACCTAGTGGGAGTTGTAGGCCTAGGTGAGGAAATACAAAAAACCGTTTTCAAAGATTCAAAAAACTGAAATATTATTTGTTACAATCGATTTATATTTGCAAAAGTTATTTAACTATTTCTAAACTACAAATATTGCGATTGTAGACTTATTTTGGTAAGGCACTTCACACAATTAACAATCCTCTGCTTTATGGAATATTTGATGATGCCAAATCATTGAAAAAGATAATGGTAATGAGTGGCTTATAAACTCCTCAGACTTAATTTTCTTAAGTACACTGGAACAGCTTGTACAAGTACTCTCACGTTCATACCATTTTATAGAACTGTATGAGCAGTCAAAATCTGTTTCGAAGGCATCGCTTGCGTGGCTGCCCGCTTCGCGCAGGTATTCCATTAGAATTCAAGTCAGCAAATAAACCGCAAACATAAAACAATTATAATGATTATAACACACTGCATCATGATGATCTCAAAATCTATAAACTTATTTTAATTAAAATAAATATTAATAGCACTTTACTTGTCAACAATTTTAATCTAGTTAAAATTTTTTACTCCCCAGTAAACAAATTGGAAGTCATTCTAAAGGAACTACTTTTTCATTGCTTCCAAAAAATCGATATTTTTAAGTTGCCGATAGTTAGCAGAAAACCAAGTAGAAGATTATTTTATTCATACAAAACCTTGTAATTCCTCCATACTCACCAGAATTTAAAAAAAAATCGATTTTTTAAAGAAATTTATCAACTAATTTTAGTATAAAATTTAATAGTTATCTATATAATTAATAGGCGAACAAGTTTTTTGTAATCCCTTTTGCGCCGGAACTACTGCATAATTTTGAAGGGCCAACCCACCTATGCCAGTGGCACACCCCCTGGAACCACCCCTGGGGCGTTCCCCATACAAATATTTCAAGAAATCACAAATGTTTGTATGGGGAACCCCCCATAGGTGGTTCCAAAATTAATGGGGGTCGGTCATACATTTTGACTCGATTGAGGAACTCTAAATGGGTCAAAGTCAGATTTTTCAAAATTTGACCCTTCAAGAAAATTTAACTTTTCGGATCAAAAGTCGGGACATCAAAATACATTTTAGAGGTATGGTTTCTTCGGCAAAGTTTTTTATTTTGATCCCTAGAATCCGATTTTCCTTGTAATTTGAGCAATTTTTTTGCCTCCATACAGATCGACCCGCCCTAATGTAATGCTATGTTCAGGCGGCAACATGAACCATTTGGTTCGCTCTCTGAACCACGATTGCGAACCCTGGTGTTCAGACGACACATTCGTGGTTCATTTTGACAAATATTTTTGATGCAGTGATGCCAACTTAGAACTTTTCGTGCTGGATTTAATCCGTTTTCAGTCACTCAAAACGCGGAAAAAATACTCAAATCTAGCAATTTTTATATTTATCAGGCCTGTCACAGAAATCCATCGAAATTGTTTTGATTACAAATTTTTATTTCGATCGATTTTGTTTTACCTTCTTCAGATTTCGATCGATTTGTTCATTCCGAAAAAACGTCAATTCGATTGTTTTCAATTTAAATGTGGCAATATTGTGGCAACAAAAAACACATTGTTGCTCGTATTAGAAGATCAACAAAATACCAAAGGATCAATTTTTTTTATTGAAGTGAACCAAATTAAAAAAATTATACATTCATTGTCTGCAATTTTGGATGCCCAGAGCGGTCAAGATTTTGCCGAAAAATTCTTCAGATCCACTTTCATATCCAAACGTAGTGTATGTGTTAAAGTTTTATATAATTTTATTTGAAGGAATAGAATATTTCAGTTTTTATGATGATGCATATTTTCCTTAAGACTTGAGAAAATATCTTAAATATGTAAAAAAATTAAATAAAACAAACATATTTTAAATAAATGGTTGAAAAAATTTTTTCTTTGTTGAAATAAAGTTGTTTAAAACAGATTTTTGTACTTTCACATAGAGAAAATTACAATTCCGAGTATTATTCATCGAGCAAATTCTTCGTTTTTCGTTTTCTGCAGAACCTAATTACGGAAATGAAACTATTTCGATCGAATTTCGTTTCAGCCCTTTAGCCCCTTTTTACTTTTTGTTCCATATGGCTACATTTTAGTCTTTGTGAACTTTGTCTTCCTTTAATTTAGCAATATCGACTTTTAACTCATTTTATTTTGTTAGTTTACCAATTTAAACAAGAAGAATAATATAGAATAATCTTCTATTTCTTCGAATTTTTTTGTGATTCGAAAGATATTTAGTATAGCCTAAAAGCAGGATAATGTATGTTTTTGAAAGAGCAAAATATTGAAATTTTGTATGTATGTACTTATGTAAACATGGATACATGCATATGCATATACACTTCTATTATGTATATATGTAGGTACACTATTTATATCTACCTTATTAAAATGTAATATGAAATGTAATATCTCGAGTTAATGTACTTATGTATGTATGTATTGATCTTATGATAGGTACATATTAATTTTTAATAAATTACTTAACAAAATTTTTGATGTTTTGATTTAAAACAGAAACATTTTAAAACTAGCTCCTTTTCGCGCTTATTCAAAAAATTTTACTTTATTTTGCACTAAGTGTATATTTTTTCAATTAAGGGCTTTTTCAAAAAATTTTTACGCGCTTTGAGTATCAAAAGTTGGCATTACTGTTTTCATGTATATACATACATACATGCATCCATATGTATATACGTGAATAGTAGTTGATACGCGTTTTATATTCTATGTTATTTGCTTTTTTACAGTAGATACACAAATTAAGCAAAAATAATTAATAAAATGTGTTCTAATATTATTAATTCATACTCGCAATCATTTTTTGTGTGTTTTTTTGTTTAAAAATGTGTACGTGTATGTATGTACTCATTTTGTTTTGATAGCTAGTTCAGATAAATTAGCGATAATTTGTTATCAAAACTAGCGATGATAGCAATTTCTTCATGGTTCGCAGCTAGGTTCAAGATGAACCAAGTTGGTTCGCTCTCAAAAATTTGTATGGCGAACCATGTTGATTCAATCAAGATTTGGCCGCGAACCGTGAATGGGAGAGCGAACCTCGATAATTGCTGTCCGTGTGAACATACTATAAGAGCAACCAACCCAAATGCAATTACCAATGTTGCAAATTTTGGTACTTATGATCAGTGTTGGGCAACCATGTTATTATTGTATGGCAAAGTAAAATTTTTTTAAATTGTACCACTGTACCAATGCATATGCACTTGTACCAAATTTGGTACAATTCTACCACAAATCCCAACAGTGGCATGCAGTGCTGCCACAACCAAAAAATTTTTACAGCCAAAATTCGCTTTAAAAGTTACCAAATGAGAAAAAAAATAGCAAAATTTCAATATGTAGTATTTTTATTAAATAACATTTAAAATGCATACACTTTGTGCCGCACTACAACAAGAAATCAAGGTACATGAAGCTGACTTGCAAGCAATGGTTCAATGCTCATTTGTAAGGTATATGCCAGTCAGCAGCTGATTAATTTTTTCTCGTTTAGTTTTCCGTTTTAGTTTTTGTATTTGACAGCCGATCAGTATTTTTACACAAACAACAACTTATATTCTTTATATAAATTTACTTTGCAAAATCTTTTAATTGAATGTTGCCGCCATTACAAAAGACATGTCATTTCTGTAGTACAGAGTTGCGATCATTTAGTAAAATTAAAAGCTGTTAAAAGTGTTGTAAAAGTATTTTAAAAAAGTGAGTAGCAATCAAGGCGAATTCATAACAGGTGGCTGCACTAGCTATTTTAGTCACAGCTTAAAAGTATATCACTATTTTGGCAAAAAAATAAGCAAAATGAGAAATATATTCACATCTCCACATTAAAGAAAAAAGTGACCACTTTTGGTTAGAAATAACCAAAAACGGCAGCCCTGATTGTATGAAAGCCATAAAACTTATAGGAAGAGACTTCAATAAATTGAAGTAGCTTTAATAAAGGGATTTTGTTTCTGGTTTTTTTTAATTTTATATACGAATTATTATTTATGTAAATATGTATGCATATTGTGTGACTGTGTTTTAATAGATTTTTTATGACGTTTAGATAATTTTTCTTTGAATCTTAATATAATTATTTACATCTAGAATACGAACGATTATGTCGTCCGTTTGGTATATCTAGTTTACATAAATTTACTCTGTTTCGGGTTTAAATTCCTATAAAAAGAAACGAATTGTTAAAATAGGTAACTGCCATTTTTCTTTAGATGAAAATATTATCATAGAACGCAAAAACTGAATTTTTTCTTAAATTCGCTTCCAATTCGGTGACCAGGCATCGAAAAAGAGAACTTCTTGCAATCACAACCCTATGTAAAAATCATTAGAACGGATCGAAATTTGCACGACTTCCAGATCGCAAACTCTACATTTTCATGACTTTTTTGGAGTGTCTTTTTTTACTGGGTCTTTTCTAAAAACAATAACCTTCACAAAACTTTGGCATTGTGATGGAATTAAATTCTATTATTTTATGTGTTTAGCCAAATATATATAGCAGAAAATTGCATATAAAAACATTCTAAACTTTTTTAATGATTAAAAAATTAGGACAAAATAACCCCCATTCATCTGTATTATCGTATAATTAAATTTTTTCAAATTAAGACAAATTGACAATAAAGAAGGGTGTATTTATTGCTGTATTACCGAATATAATAACTTACCTTTTTAACAGCCTTATACATAACGAGAAACTGGGATAAGCGAAAAAACTGTACTTGGTCCTAATAAGTTTTGCCATACAATTTTACATTAAAATGCAGGCTAGGATTTAAAAGTGGGTTAAAACTACATTATGCACCGATTTCTAATGTCAAATATATTGAAACTCGTAAAGACCATATTAAATTTTGCCACTTATGCTAACTAATATGAAGTTTTTATTATAAGGCTTTAAGGATATATATAAAAAAATAACTGTACGGTTACAAAAAATAAAATACTTTGCATAATTAAGTTGATGGATTTGTTTATTTCGTTAATTGTGTTTTTATTCATATTTTTGCGCTGGAAGCCAAAATGCTAAAAAAGACTGTTAATGAAAAGTTGAATAACTTTTAAAATTTTTATCCGATTTGTAAAATTAGAATCATATTTTGTTAAGAACTAAATTTGCTTTATAAATCTGTATAAACTTTTATAAGCTTTCATAGCAAAATAAGCCATAAAAAGCTGCTAAAATCAAAAAAGTTGAAAAAATTGTATTATTTTTTTGGATATTCTTAACAAAAACAATACTCAAAACTTACAAATGTATCAAGATACGCACATCGTTTTAAAGCGTAATTAGTTTTCTTTCTAAAAACATTAAAAAATTTTAGATCTAATAAAAACTGATTTAGTTACAGTTCGATAAGTTGACGAACATCACCGAAAACGTTATTTTCAGAATAACTTCTGAATTTAAGGGTGTTTCTGAAATTTTTTTACACAATTTGTAATGTACTACAACTCACGCTAGGTCGTTTTCCCAGTTTTTTTTTTCACTGTAATACCGTATTATCGATAAGTTGACTGAAATCACTTGTGGATTGTAGGGCAAAATGTTTTGGCATTTTTCTAATAAGAAATAAATAATATTTTGGTATCCTTTCCAAAGTATGATTTTGTACAAAAATTCGGTATGTTTAGCAATGACTGGTGTGAAATACCTTAAATGTTTCATTAATATTTTGGACTTGTTTTTGAAAGATCGTACTTTATGTATATTGGTTTAATTTAAAATTTTCTTTTTTAATTAATTGTGTTGTTTGATACATAACTCCGGGATTTCAATTTTTTAATCCCGAGAAGCTTACGAAGTTTTGTTTGTTTTATAAAAATAAATTCATCATGACTTTCCCCCCTCGAAGATAGTAACAGTGGCAACACAATATTGATCCTTTATATTTGTTTGTTTCTTCCTTTTAATATTGTCAATGAAAATGTGTTTCCAGACCATGTATTTTCTCCTTTTCTTTATTAATTTCAATATATTTGACAGTTTTAATAATAATATATTAAATAATAAAGCTTTTAACGTCAACTCCTGCAACTGTGTAAAATGTATAATTCCACTTTCTGACGCGAGTAACCCATTTTGTTTAGTTGTCGAGAAAGTCAAACACAATGTGTACATCAATATGTAAGTATATGTACTATACTCGTATGTTTCTTGATTAGTAAATTCAAATACTGAAACAAAGTATCAGAACTTCGCTGAATATATACATATGTAATCAATTCATTCTTTAAAAAAATTATATGTTATAAGCAGGGAAACCAGAAATATGCTATAAAAAAGTGTTTTATGCGCATTCATTATGCACTAAAAACTTGTAAATATGCACAAAAAACTCAAAAAATATGCTCTTAAAATAAAATAAATTGGTTTATTTTAAATGAAAATATATTTTTAATTAAAAAATTCAAAAACATTTGCATATAAAATAAGCAAAAAAGCAAACAATAAAACATTAACAAAGACTAACTGCCGTATTGAAACAAAATTGCCATACATATTTTGACTAAAGCAAATAAAACTAATTATTTTTTTTTTGATAATCTCGTAAAAATTTAACTTCAAGTTCAAAAGAGATCACGATGTCAGAATTAAAACTGGAACTATATTTTCGATGAATAAGACAAAATTCTTATGTATAATATTTATTGCAATAAACAACAATATAGGTCAATATAGATTTTCAAATAAAATCGTTGCATGCCACATCTAAATAAACTTTTATATATTGACAATGTTCCTTCAACGTCTACTCGGAGTAGAGTCCGTCACAAATAGAAAAACCGAATTTCTTATTGAAACTAACGTCCGTAATAACTACGAAAATTTATACACTACATGGAACATTAAAAAAAAACTTAGATGGCGAAAAATAAAAATAAAAATTTTGTGCAACACTTAAGCTTGTGAGCAAATTAAAATAAAAATTTTTATTTATTTTAATTTGAAATTTATTTGCTGGTGGTTAAGTGTTGTCTATATGCATTTCATTGTTGCTGTAACAAATCGTCAGTAGACTTCAACCACTCATTTTGAACAGTCACAAACCTCTTATCTTATGTACAGACTTTCCAAAACTATTTGAGAATTCACAAATAATAACGGCTTATTTTAAAATGAAACAAAACAAAATAATTTTTTGGAAAGTTTACTTTGTTTTTACTCCTGTGAACATTGATTTTACTCCATAAATCATTACTAAACGTATTTTTAAGAATATGGATCGTCATACCACAGTTGAAGTGAATTAGTAATTGACCACCGCAAAGATGGAATAAGTCAACGGAATATTGCCGTAATTGTTAAAATATCACGAAGAACTGTAAAAAGTATTATCAAAAGGTTTAAGAATGTAAAACTAATCAATAATAAACAAAAGATCAGTTCAAAAAAATTTTATTTCTGACAGGGACGAGCTTTGAATGCTTCAAAACTACAGACATAATTCAAGATTAAGTGGTCCAGCATTAAGAGACATGGTTGAGGAACAAGTAAAAAGTAGATGCAATGCGGAAAACGTACCAAGAGTATTCGGAAAAGGTGGCCTGAATGGAAGAATTGCCCGCCGAAAACCTTTTGTGATCACCAAAAATAGAAAAACTAATACTCGAGTTCGATCGCAAGTATTTGGTGACAAATTTTTAATTTTCGAAAAATATTTTGTTTGTAGATGAGTCAAAAGTTCAGTTCAGAGAAAGCCCAACGAGGAATTAAATCCCAAGCATTGAGATCTACAGTAAAGCTGTTATATAGTATGGTCCGCACGTTCTGCGGTCGAAGTTGGAAATTTAGGATGCAGAAAAACTGGACATAAGGGACACGTTCCACTTTTACCAGAATAACGGCCCTAAACACTCCGCTGTAATATTAAAATAATTGTTGTTGTATAACTGCCCAAGTGTCATCAAAACCCCTCCGCAGATCTAAATATACTTGAAAATTTTATGACATAAGCTACACAGAAAAAAGTAAAAACAAGATTCAATAAAAAAAAACAAAGATTCAGTTAAAAAATTAATTGGTTTTCAACCAATTACGGAAATTGTAGCATTAACTCATCCATTTTAATTTTTTTTTATTTTTTCAATTAAAAAAATTACATTAACTAAAAATTTAATTGATGGTTTGTTAAAGATTCAATAAAAAAATTAATTGAAATATTTTTTAAGATTCAATTAAAAAACTAGTTAAACATTTTTAAAGATTCAAATAAAATAGAAATTGAAATATAGAAAAAATCTAGTAGTATAAAAATATAAAAAATTATATGAGACATTATTAGATTTAGTTGAACTATAGTGAATTTTAATCAGAAATAATTTCTTAATCAGGCTTGAGTTCAGTAATTTAAATTCTTATGAATGAAATATTTTTATTAATTAATGTGAGTATCTAAAGAAGAGAAGAAAAATTAAACTAGACACTATTAGCTGGGGGAAATACCGATATTTTTCTGTGCAGCCACGCACTTCATCAGCACCCATGTCTATCTACTGGGGTAGAGATTATTATTAACATCAGCTATTTAACCTGAAAATCTATGAAAGTGGAATATGAGAATTGATTGTGTATACAATCATTGATTTGCCTTTGGCAAACACATTTTTAAGTATCACTATTCATTTTCTGTTTTTCCATTTTCTATTTAGGTTAGCACGAAGTTATATCACTCTACCAATGTATGTTTAACTATTCTTACTTATCTTTTACGATCATCACATTAATTATTTTTACTTATTCGATGCACCATCGGTACATACATATAAGTATTATTGTAGTGGCTTTTTATGTTACTTTGTTTTTGCTTTCTACAGTTGACTTAGCTTTCCAGCATTCTGAAGCAGTTCTGGCCAAGTGAACAGTGATCGCCAAGTGAACATATTTTTGTCACGTGCCCATGATGAATTAAATGAGACATTATTAGATTTAGTTGAACTATAGTGAATTTTAATCAGAAATAATTTCTTAATCAGGCTTGAGTTCAGTAATTTCAATTCTTATGAATGAAATATTTTTATTAATTAATGTGAGTATCTAAAGAAGAGAAGAAAAATTAAACTAGACACTATTAGCTGGGGGAAATACCGATATTTTTCTGTGCAGCCACGCACTTCATCAGCACCCATGTCTATCTACAGAAAATGAATAGTGATACTTACAAATGTGTTTGCCAAAGGCAAATCAATAATTGTATACACAATCAATTCTCATATTCCATTTCATAGAAATTTAAGTTTAATAGCTGATGTTAATAATAATCTCTACCCCAGTAGATAGACATGTAGATGGTGATTTATTTATATACATGCAAGTAATGTACATACTTATGTACATATGTATTTAGGAATAGAGCGCCGTAAATAAAATTACAAAAAATTTTGTTTGCGTAATATCTAAAATTTGGATTAGTTTTATCCCTGTAAAATGAATTACTATTCCGGCAACACTGAATAGAATACAAGATTAAACCAACCCAAGAACATTGCAGACGGACGACGCCATGCACTCTTTATACTATGTTTAGACGGTACGTGCTTCGCTCTCTATTCATGCTTCACGCCCCAATCATGACCGAATCCACTTGCTTCGCCATACAAAATTATGAGAGCGAATCAAATAGATTCAATATGAATCTACTTGCGAAGCACGTAAAATTGGTATCTTCTCTAACTTTTATCGCAGTTAATCGCCACTTTATCTGAACTAGATATCAAAACAAAATAGGTATATGTCTATGTGTGTGTTTGTAAACAAATAAAAACAAACCAAAAAACATAGATGTGAGTTTAATATAAATAAATTTAATTAAGTTATGAACAGGGAAACCGCAAATATGCAATTGCATGTTTTTTCTTGTATCACGTATTAATGCGGGGACAAGATATTTATCCGTTTCAGAACTTTTAATGAATTTTGGCATCGATTTGTTAGTGCATATTTTTGCATATTTTACCCTTTAAAGCATGTTTATGCATATATCAGTTTTACACGCATATTTTTAGCATATTTTCGAATTTTTAGAGCATAATTTACGCTTTTAGGGCATATTTTCATACTTTATAGAATTTATTTTATTTCAACCCGCTTGGCACCACCATCCTTTAAAAAAAAACTCTTCATTCCGAAAAAAAAAATTTTATGATTTTTTTTTAGCAACGCATTAAAATTTCATTTTGGAAATAAAAATTTAAGTTTTAAATAAAATTTTTTTCCTGTGCTATCTGGGTTAATATGCTTACAAATTATTTTTAATTTTCGCCATCTAAATCTCTGTTCCAATTTTCCATGTAGTGTATAATTTTTTTTATATATAACGCAGTTTTACGGACGTTAGTTGCAATACAAATTTAGCTATGTGTGATTTAGCTGTGTGTGATTTACTCTGCCCCGAAAAGACCTTGAAGGAACATTGTAAACGTATGAAAGTTCATTAAGACGGGCAGAAAAGATTTTTATTTGAAATTCTAGGTCAATATTTTGTTATTTATTGCAATAAAAATTATAAATTAAAATCTTGTCTTATTTATCCAAAATACAGTTCCAAAGCCTTAATTCTGATATCGTGATCCTTTGAAATTAAAGTTAAATTCTTATGCATCCCATAAAAATTAATTTGTTTTAGTAAAAATTTTTATAGTAATTTTGTTTTAACCTGAACTTCAAACCCAGTTATTCTTTGTTAATTATGTTTCCGTTTTTTTGTTATTTATTTTTTTTTATTTTATATGCAAATGTTGTTGAATTTTTGATTAAAAAATATATTTTCATTTACAAATAAACCAATTTATTATATTTTTAAGAGCATATTTTTTGACTTTTAAGCGCATATTTACAAGTTTTTACTGCATATTGAATGCGCATAAAACACTTTTTTAGAGCATATTTGTGGTTTCCCTGGTTATGAATAACATAAAAAGGAAAAATAAGAAGAAAATATAGAGATGCCTTCAAAAACAAGATTTCGCATGAGTGGAATTTATGTAAAGTATGTATGCTTATGTGTATGCATGTACATATATACGTTCGTATGATACGTAGGTTTGTGTGAATATACATAAAAAAATGCCACGCAAACAGTGATGCCAACTTTTTCAGAGCAAAAACCACTGTGTGTTCATAAAAAAGCACTAAATGAAATAAGTACTCGTATATATGTACATATATATGTATGTATGTACTATAGACCTGCGTAAATTGTCTTGAAATGTAAATACGTCTTGTTTTTTAAATGTATTCTCATGGCTGCATTATACTAAACCAATAATAAATGCTGTCGTATTATAAGCAAAGCACGATAGATGCATTTGTATGCGTGTATATGAGTGCTAACAAGCAATGCCGCGAAGACTTCTTGTTATGATCAAACAGTCAACAAAGTAGTGTTGATACGTGTATGCTTGTTATTTTCCATATTGTACGTTTGAGTGTGTGCGTAAGATGTAGATGGTAAGCTATTATGTGTTTAAGGGAGGTTTTTTTAAGCAAGCGCACACAACTGATGTAAATGCATGTGAACGTTTGTTTGTATGCAGAAAAATAAAAGAGCATACACACAACGTGTGTGTGTATGTACATGCATGACGCTTGTATACGCGCCCATGCGTAGAAAGAAGCAAGCATCACAAATTTTTCAGTTACGAAGTATTTTCTTCTTTACTCCTATACTTGCAATAACTGAAACAAATTCTTGCAAACAGTGTTGCTTAGCGTTTGTTTTAGAAGACTTCGCTGTAGTAAAGCATTTGAAAAATCCCTCATGTCTTGAAAGTTCTTATAAATAGTCTTGTGCAGGACTTTAGTATGTACATATATATATTTTTATTTATTTTTTTATATTTATCTATTTATTTGCAATACAGAGAAAGCCCATATGGCTAATTATAAATGTATTGAATTAGTAAAAATTAAAAATTTAAGTTAACTACAATTTTAAATTTACTACATTTCATAGGTTTTTGTAATAATTTCAATTATATCGAGCCATATTTCGATTTTGCTTATAAGAAGAATATGAGTAGTAAAATAATTGAAGTTCATTTGGGAAGACACTCCAATTATGGTGTACTATTTTAACAAAAGATGATCAACGAGAATTATACTCCTCGTTTCAAGAAATGCAGTTTCATCTTTTTCCTCTGGCCATAAAACGGTTTTAATAAAACAATTAGATTTTTAGGTGTTTCGTCTGAATTAATTTTTACATGAACATGGTTCAGTATGTTACATTCTGAACAACATAAGCCTTTTCTTTTTAGACCGTTTTTTATATGAATGAAACAATTTGATTTATAAAATCATTATTGTATTTCTAACTTACTTTTAAAATATTTATAAGCGCTAAAAGTCATTTCTACTACAACATTTGAACATGGTAATGTTAATAGTCTTAGAGAAAATATTGACAGTATTAGAAATGGATTATGATTAGTTGAATTTCTATAATTATAAACTTCAATCCAAAATTGATCAGTTTTGAGCAAATTTTTCCATTTATGTATCCTTAAATTTCTGATACTTCGTTCAATGAAAGCAATGCATTCAGTTTCCAAAAAGCCGTTAATTTTTTGCTTTACTAAATCGTTATATAGAAGCAATAATGTGTAGTTTTTGTGTACTCAGATGCAAAAGTTACTTGTGTAAATTTTTTTACTTTTGTCCACTTTGTTAGATAGCCTTACGTTAGTACTTTTCAGAAGCATTTTTGGAAGCTTTCGTTATCAAGAAAGCAATACATTGCTTCCCTCAGTGGTTAGTGCCTATTCACATTATGCCTTTTTAGCCTGCCTTCTTTCGACAATTTTCTTTTAAAACCCCTACGAAAAGTCAAGCACATTTACATTAAGACTTTTTTCTTCATAACTTTTTGACATTTGTATACACTCTTAGTGCTGAGAGTACGAAAAAACAAAGAGAAATGTCAAAAATCCCCTCGAATTTTTATTTCGTGCCTTTTGTTTTACTCCGCATGCTTCTCAACACCTCTCACCAACGAACTGAAAAAGCCTGCCTACACATGCAAGTGGAAAAGGCACCGTGTAAATTGCGTCTTAGTAATTATAGGTAGATTATTGTAATTAAACTATTTTATAACATGCATGGTATCCTCTGTAATTTCTAGAAATATATTCTTTTTTCTCACTATGAAAGATAAAGTTTTTTTTCCTTTGTATTTCACCCAGCTGAATTAACATTGTCTAAAAGGGGTGAAATAGATAGTTTTTGAAAAGTGAAAATAAAGCCACCACACTTTAACAAATTAATATTTAGTAGATTTGTAAAACGCTCTAAAATCAAAGATGAAAAGCACCAATTTAGTGCCTTTTTTTAAGCGACAATTTGAAAAATTCCGCACTGTTATGAATTAAAAAACTCTAAATCTAGCACGAAAAGCACTAAATTGGCACGCTGCATACGAAGCACTAATGCGTAGTCTAAACAGCATGATTCATAAACATGATTCAGAGAGCGAAGCAGGTGATTCAACTTGTCGTCTAAACATAGCATTAGATGAGAAATCTAGAAATATAGCTCCATATTTAAAAAAATAATATAATCAATTCCTGGACCTCTAAAATGTGTTATTGCTCAAAATATATTCAATATAAAATACATACAAAAATAAATTTTTTTGAACAAACTATATGTTGGGCCATTTTTACTGTGAACTGAAATTTTTTATGTTTCTGCTTTTATTGTTAAATTTTAGTATTGAAATGATTGAATTTAGAAAACTTTTAGTTATTTACATTCAGTCTTCTGGCACCACTAATTGTGAATTTGTGTGCTATCACAGCTACATTAAACTATAGTGCTTGGAAGTACTGCCCAGTAGTGAAGTAAATATGAATATTATATGTTATTTATTTATTTATTATTATATTAACTTATAATTAAAATTATAAGCTAATAAAGCAAAAGAGCTTTAGCAACATAGGCCTTTAGCTCAACATAAGTGGATATGAATATATACATAGATAAATTAAATATTATATGCAATATATATATATATAAAGATGATATAAGTAAGAGTTTACAGAAAGAAAAAATAATAATTAACAATTCGGGAAAAGCAAAGATAAAAAACAATTTATATAATAATAACGTTAAATTAAGATTTATATGATTACCATAGTAAATTATGAGTAAAACTATTTAAGTGAAGTTAGGTAAATAGTTATGGGCTTTACAATTATTTAATTATAAAATTTAAATTAAACTGTAAACATTAGTGATTTTGAGGAAATTATCAATTGTTGGTTTAGATAAAAATTCCTTAGGATTTGCATTTTGAAAAATTTGTTGGCGTCGTATTGAAAATTTGGGGCATGATATTAGGATATGGCTCAAGTTATTTGGATTAAGAATATCACAATTACATACATTTGGAGGTATTATATTCATTAGATGGCAATGTGATACATTTGAATGTCCCAAACGTAGTCTAATAAATTTAATAATGTCTAATCTTGAGAATTTATTTAAATTATTCTTAAAATATTCAAATATTTGTCGTAGATGGGTTGTTAATTTCCCTGTACCAGTCAGAAGTTATTAATGTCATTTCGTTCTTAATTTTATAATGAATTTTCAAATAATGAATTAAATAGCTTTCATTATAATTTGGAGTTGCAGTAACGGGACTTGTGAGTGCATTCCTTGCAGTGGAATCTGCTAGTTCATTACCTTGTATTCCAGAATGACCAGGAACCCATACTAAATGAATCTTTGGGTAAACGTCCATTAAAACTTTTCGGATGGTTTCAGTGTTGTTTATGTTAAGTATTGATTTTAAGCATGATAATGAATCAGTACAAACTACACTTTTACTATTTTCGTTCTTAAGAATCTTAATAGCTTCAAAAATTGCGATTATCTCCGCTGAAAAAGCTGAAGAATAATGTGGTAAAATTGAGCACTTTATCACTTTCCGATCGCTTACTATACTGTTACCTGTTAAATCATTATTTTTAGAACCATCAGTGAAAATGAATTTAAAGTTACTAAAATGCTCCTTAAGTCCATTACCCTTGGTAAACTTTGAAAGGGATACATTAATGATTTTGTGATCGAAGACCCAAGGTGGTTTATCCTTTACTCTAAAAGGTCTCGGACGTTGTTGGAGTATTTGAAGCTCTTTACAATTTTGCACAACCCTATTTAGAGTGGAATTGATTTTAGGAATTGTCTTTCTTTTCTGAATCTTATCTACTATCTGTTTTATCGGAGCGTTTCTGAATAAAGATTTTAATAATCTAGAAGTAGCTAGATCTCTTTGAACTTCTATAGGTAAAATGCCCACTTCACTTAACATGTTATTAATGGGTGTCGATCTAAATGCACCTAAAGAAAGGCGTATTGCCGCATTAATAATTGTTTTAATTTTTCTCAACGATGACTTTGGTGCATATCCAAAGAAAGGAAGGGCATAGTTAATTTTGGATAAAATAATAGACTTAGTTATGGAAATTAACGTCATTGTATTACAGTTGAATTTCTTACTTGCCAAACATTTTATAATATTCAGCATTTTTGATAACGAAGATGAAAGTTTCTCTATGTGTGTACTCCATTTATACTGTCTGTTAAAGTGTAAACCTAAAACCCTAATGTCAAAAACCTCTAGTAGTTGTGAATCATTTAGATGTATTAAGGGTATACAATGTCTTTTCCTACAAAAGTGAATATTTTTGCTCTTCGAAGGCGATAGAACTGCGCCAGAATAATCACACCAATTTAAAATACTTTGAAAAAGAGGGTTTAAATTTAAAACAGGGCTTTTGTTTTTATTTGATCTTATGATAATGTTGAAGTCATCCGCAAAAGCAGTAAAATCCACTTCCTTGTGCATAGAAATTACTGTGCATAGTTTGTTATAAGCAATCAAAAAGAGAATTACTGAAAGGGGTGATCCCTGAGGTATTCCGTTGTATAATGGGTATGAATCTGAATGCTGCTTACCGACCCTAACCACAATCTTCCTGTTAGTCATAAAATTTATAATATACCTAATTATCTTTGGTCCTACTTTCCATGCTTCGAGTTGGTCAATAATTGTATGGATTCCGATTTTGTCATAAGCCTTTTCAAAATCAAGTGACAAAAGCGTAAGATGTTTCTTTAGTGAAAGACTATTCGCGACTTGATGATCTATGTAAAGTAGAGCATCTGTTGTTGAGTTTCCCTTTTTAAATCCATATTGACGATTATGTAATAGTCCCTTGGACATAACAAACCACCATAGTCTATTTGATACTATTTTGTCAAGGACTTTTGCTAAGCAAGGGTTGAGGGAAATAGGCCTATAAGAACTTTGTAGTGTTTTGTCCGATTTAGGTTTTGGAATAGGAATTATTACACTATTCTTAAACTGTTGAGGAATAAACCTGTCAAAAATGTTGTTAAACACAGCTAAGATCCTTTGTTTCACTGAAAACGGTAGCTGTTTTATCATGGAGTATGTAATTCTATCTAGTCCTGGGGACTTACCCTTTAAGTTGGAAAGAGTTGTTTCTAGTTCTGTGTAAATTATTTTTTCTTCTATTTGTTTAGCCTCATCAGTTGGTATAATTCGAGATGGGTTGTGTACTATATTTTCTTTGCAGGTCCTGTACTGTACAGAAAAGTTTTCGTCCATGGAGTTATTAGACCAGAATTTGCAAAACGTATTGGCAATGTCCTTTTTATCTATTAAAAATTCCCTCCGGCTGTTATCTTTAGCAATGCAATGAATTGTTTGTGATGCTTTGTAACCCGTAAAAGCTCTTATGTTATACCAAATCTTCTCTGAAGAGGATGATGGACTTATAGAGGATGTTAGCTTTAAAATGGAATTGTTTTTAGAAAGTTTAATTTCTCTCTTTACAAGTGCATTTGCCCTTCTGTAATTCACCATGTTATCTTTGTTCATATTCCTATTAAAAAGTGTCCACGCATTTTTCTTTGCTTCCTTAAGATTTTGAAGATGATTATTCCACCATGGTACTGCCCTACAATGGCTTCTACTCGAAGATTTTGGAATACAATCATTTGCTGATTGGTGGATAATTCTACATATATTACCTATTTCTTTATTAATATTGTCTGAAACAGGTCTAATAGAATTGATGTTGATGCATTTCTGACGATACTTTTCCCAGTCAGCTATGTCAGTTCTATATCTAGGCTTAAAATAGGTGTAATATTCATTATGAAACGAAAACAGAGAAATGGTAATAGGAAAGTGATCACTACCAAAAGGTGTATTTTCAATAGACCATTCTGCCTGAACAGCAATATTAGGTGAACAAAAAGTTAAATCTACATGTGTCAGTGAGTTGTGTGAACTAATGTGAGTTGGAGATCCATCATTTAATATAAGGTACTGTGAATCATTGATAAAATTCGATATTATGTTACCCCTCCTGTTATTAACAGGTGAACCCCAATTTCTATGCCAACCATTTACATCTCCGGTAATTAAACATGAATTTAAGATGCTACCGAGAACATTATCAACTTGACTATATGTTAAATTGAGTTGGGGACGAATATAAATAGATATAATCTTAAATTTAATTTTTTAAATAATTTCAATGCAAATCGCATCAAAATCATTCGGTAATATTATATGCTTATGTTCGATCGATTTGTGAACTAGAATTCCTACCCCACCATACCTCGTTTGAGATGAGTTCTTATTAAAAAAATTATAATTAATAGGGATTGGAATATTATTTGTTGTATGCAAATGAGTCTCTTTTAATGTAATTATCTTTGGTAAATGCTTTTTTATTAATAACTGAAGATCATTGTAATTATTCATGTAGCCGTTCATATTCCATTGTAAGATTTTAACCGATGCCATTGCTAATGACGCCTGAATGTATTAGATCATATATGAATCTAATAATTGTACCGGATAAATACATATAAGAGAATAGTATTATTTTGTTGTTAAACTTTGTTATGAGTTCATTCATTATAATTGTGGAAAAAATCAAAAAGTAAGTATAATTAGGCAAAAGAAAAGAAAAGAAATTTTACCTAATACCTTGCAAAATCTAACAATCTTATAAAATAATTCTATAATAGCATAAAAAGTAATGTAAATATAAGATTTAAAATAATATTTATAAGGTATTATCATATCCATCATACTCACTAATGTTTAATGCTTAATTCTTTTTATATGATTTCCCATATTTGTTTTATGCTTCAATTTTTGCTTAGTTCTATTGGATGTTGTTTTTGGTAAAATTATTAAATTTTGGTTCTTTGATTGTAGTGTTGAATCAATTCCTGATATTTCAATATCAGAAGTTGAAAGGCTGGAATTTCCTTCTGTAGACATTCCTAACGATTTAGTTGGGTTACTAATGTTTTCCATTTCATGTTCTGAAATTTCAAAATCTGAAAGATTTGAGTAATTCGCAATTTTTTGTTGTACTGGTATTGTATGATGAGAACAACTTGGTATTGAATCTTCTAGATGACTATTACTTAAATTAATTGTTTAATGTAATAAATTTAATTCTTTACAGTGTTTAACGTTATCGGATGACTGAATATTTTTGTTTGATTGTATGGCAACAGATGAATAAGTAAAATTTGAATTTGGATTACGTTGTTTGTAAATTGCGTTTGCGGCTCTTTTGTTTACTTTCTCAAGTGTTACGATAGTTTGGATTTCCCGTTCCTTTAAAAAAATTGGACATTTCTTGTCTATTGAAGCATGGTTGAAGTCTAAGAGGCCAAATTCTTTGCAATTTATACATTTTTTTCTTTGACGCAAAATTTTTTTTCGTCTGTGTGAAATTCTTGAGCACAATTAGGACAGTTCTTTAAGTTTTTGCAAATTCTGGTTATATGGCCATAACGCTGACATTGCTTACATTGAAGAGGTAAAGGAATATATGGTCGAATTTTAACATTTTCATACCCTATATAAAGATCTTCTGGTAATGTGATATATCCAAATGTTATAATCACCAGACCTGTTTCTTCAATATTGTTATTGACTTTCCTCTTGATCTTATCAATTTTTATCACATTTTGTTTTTTAAGTTCATCCAAAATTTCTTGATCTGGAACTCCTCTTAAGTCGTTGGAATATATTACTCCTTTAGCATAATTTAATGAATTATGCCATGTAACTGAGACATTAATATTGGAACTAAGACTACTCATCTGCAACAATGTATTCGCTTGATACAAATTCTTTGTTTGAATTAAAATAGTTCCATTTCTTAATTTCTTGCATTGTAATACCTCCCCACCACATGTGGAATCCACAACTTTTTTTATCAGAAATGGGGATACATTAGTAAGCGTTTTCCCTTCGTCGATTCTAGACTTAACAATATATTTTGGTCCAGCTGTTCTTGGAATTGTCGGATCAATCATTTTTATTGAATGGTCTTTGTTACATAACAATTCACCTATTCCATCAGTTGTGCTGGGATAAATTTGCCCATCATTATCTGAATGGTTCTTCATATTTATAAATAAATTCAGCCTTTTTGGATTGGTGATCGTTAATTATTATTTTATAAGAAATATTTGTTCAATATTTTAATTTATTTAATTATTTTTCCAGTTGAAAGAAAAATCAATGATATTATATGTTATGTTTCTTTTTTGCTTTTTTTTAGAAAACAAGATGTCGAAGCAATGTTTATCAGTTTTGAATGACGATGGTGTTCTACTTTGTGGTAACTACAAAAAATTGAAAACGATGAAAAAAAAGTTTTTTGTATTATATAATGACACTCCCTGCAAAGCGGCGCGAATTGAATACTATGATAACGAAAAGAAATATAAGTCGGGCTTTACACCTAAACGTATAATAAAAATCAAAAATTGTTTTAACATAAATCGACGATTGTATACAAAACATGAATTTGTGATTGTGCTAGCATCGAAAGAAGGTGGATTTGGAATTGTTATGGACTCTGAAGATGAAATGAATACTTGGTTGAGTCATTTATTGCATTTGCAAAGATCTGGAGAAACCTGTTTTGATTTTCCCAAGTTTGGTAAGTGAATCAATTAAATTTCGAAATGAAGCCAGTAAGGACAACAATTCTAAGTAATTAAATAATGCATTATAATGTATACATGTAGTAGCTGTAAATCTCTTCCCGAAGTTTTTTGAATTATATGCCGTTTTGCTAGCATATTGCCCGCTACTTTGTCAGTGAATATTTTATACGTACTAACCAAGCTCTTTTAATTTAGACCCAACTAGATAGGGTTCAAATATAAAAGTTCGCCAATGTCGTAATTTTGATATGTGTTCAGCTTATATGGGGGTTTTCTTTTTTTTGGAATTTTTAATGTGGGTTGCGATGAAAATATGCGATTTGATGCCAAAATTTATGTTGGAAAATTTCAACCTGATCGGATAATTCCAATCCGTGCCAAAATAAGGTCAAAGGTCAAAATATTGACAAACCACCGAAATATTTTTTCTTGCATATTATACATTTTTTTTAATAAGAAATATTATAAATTGTATAATGTTTTTTCTTTAATTTTTATTTGATACGCTTATTATTTTTATTTTAAACCAATTTTTATGTTGTTTTGACTATGAGTATGGGTCAATATTTATGAAATACCTTTCCTAAATATTGGTGCATGCACATAGTCAAAACAAAGTATGCTTTATGTGTTTAAAACCAGTATTACCATAAAAATGGTCAGAGTCAAAATATCCTTTGTTTTGAATATGAGTATGGCTCATTATCTCTTATTATAGAAAAAATAGTATGATTATATGATATCAGAAATCATGTTTTCTGTTATTATATGACCATACTATTTTATTATTTCTATAGTAATAGATAATATTTATAAAATGTATTTAGTTACAAAATGCGGTTAGTAAAACAACATAAATATACCTTGGTATGAAATTTTGATGAGTCATCAAACGTTAGCTCAAAAATAAATCATAGTTCCCTTCCATCAATTTCTATTCGTGCAGGAATAGTTGGCCTGTCAAATTGCGAAAAAAAATAAATAAAAAAAAAACAAATAATATTATGATTGGCTGGCTAGAAAGTTTTGATGGAGTAAAACTTGAAAACATCTTCATATTTATACTCAAAATATCTCTAAAAACCTAAATATGAATACCTGTAGAAATTTATTTCATTAATGAAAGACATGAGTATTACACATTTACAGATAATTTTTTTTTTTTTTTCATATACATATTTATTTATTGTATCTTCAAAAATGAACTAACAATAAGTAATCAAATCTTAAATCTAAATATAATTATTAGGCCCGACCAATATCGGACATAAGCTTAGTGATAGTTATAAATAATACATAAGTAGTGATAATCAAAAAGAAGTATTTTTAAGCAGTCCCATCTGGAGTGTTGGGTATAAAAGCCCTTGTGTCCCTTTTTTTTAAGCGGATGTGTCCAGTAAAGCTCAAAATATTACGGGCAAGCGGATTAGGATGTGACTCGAATATAGTTAAATATTTGCCTGCGTATTTTGCAATTTCTTCACTCACTAGTGGCATATTCAAATCACGATGAATATTTGAATTTTTAACGTACCATGGAGCAGATGTTATCAAACGTAAAATTTTGTTTTGCCTTCGTTGGATTCTCTCGACATTTGAAGCTGAAGCAGTGCCCCACAGCTGAATTCCATAGCACCATATTGGCTTCAAAAGCGACTTGTATATCAAAAGTTTGCAGTCTAGGCTGAGTGTTGAATTTCTGCCAATTAACCAATATATTTGAGTCAATTTAAGTTTCATTTGGGTTAACTTAGAGTCAATATGATATTTCCATGTAAGCCTTCGATCAAGGTGTATGCCAAGGTATTTAACTTGAGAATGTTGAGGAATATTTTGATTGTTGATTCGAATGGGGGAACAGGTATCTTTTCTTAGGGTAAACGTTATATGAACACACTTTTGTTCATTGACTTTAATTCTCCATAAGTTCAACCATATTTCAAGCTGGGTAATGTGTGCTTGGAGATTGCGGGATGCCTCATCAGGATTTTTGTGAATACTCAAACAGGCTGTATCATCGGCAAATGTAGAAGTGTGGATGTTATTGCTCACAGGCATATCACAAGTATATATTAGATACAAGACTGGCCCCAGAATACTACCCTGTGGCACACCAGAAGATATAGATTCGGGTACACTCATGAAGTCTCCTTCCACAACAGTAAACTTTCTATCAAGAATATAACTTTCCAAAAGCTTTTGTATATTTATTGGTAGGTATGTCTTCAATTTTAAAACTAGGCCTTTGTGCCATACTTTGTCAAATGCCTGAGAAACATCAATAAAAAGGGCAGAACAATACTTCTTTTCTTCAAAAGTCCTCCTTATAATTTGAACCAATCTATGCGTTTGCTCAATAGTGCTATGCTGACTTCTAAAGCCAAATTGATGGTCCGGGATGCACCCAGTATCAGCTAAAATTGTGGACAATTTAGTCATGAGCAGCTTTTCGAAAAGCTTTGAAATTGTTGAAAGTAAGCTTATAGGCCTATATGACTCAGCCTTGGTAAGATCTTTGCCTGGCTTTGGAATCATTTTAATCTTGGCAAGTTTCCAGTTATGTGGAAAATACTGCATTCGTAAAATGGCATTAAAAATAAATAGCAAAATTCTTATTGCAATATGAGGCAAGTTCATCAGCATCTTGTTACTAATGCCATCAATACCTGGAGCTTTCTTAGGGTCGAGTTCAGCAACTATTTTTTGTAGTTCATGCATCTTAAACCTTAAGGGACGAGGGGGTAGAGAGACTACACTCGGTAAATCGGCAGCACCCGTACATGAATTGGGAGTGAATACAGATTTTAAATGCTCAGAAAATAAGTTACCTTTCTCACTATCGCTTCTTGCCCAGCCTCCAGTCGAAGTACGCAATGGTGATTTGAGATCAACGGGTCTTTTAAGATTTCTAGTAGCGCGCCATAAAGAGTAATTAGATGTTGACGTTACATCAAGACCTTCTAAATACTTTTCCAGTAATGCAGTCTTTTCCGACGATAGCAACTCTTTGAGTCGTTTAGTACATTATTTAAGTCTGATTTTATTTAGGGGTGATCGGTGTTGTTGCCATTCTCTTCTAGCTCTCCTTTTTTCACATACAAGACGTTCAATTTCCGTAGAATAAATTCTATTAAAGCCAGTCTGCGGATAGGAAGTAGTGGCATGTTCAGCAGCCTGTTTAATATATTCGTTAAGATTGGCAATATTAAATTCAATATCATCAGGTGATCTTAGCTGAATGTTTTCTACGCAGTGACTACTAATATATTTTTTGAATCCTAGCCAGTTGACCCTATTAATCGTTTTCGCATATGAGTTAGTTAAATCACTCCTTAGTGGGTTGAAAATTGTAACTATTGTGGGAGTGTGATCGGAGGACAGGGGGGTTACTCTCTATTACGATGCGAAAGAAAAATGGTACGAAATCGCACGATTGGTACTCTCTAATGCGTTTGCGCATTTACCTTTCGCATCTTTTATTTTCCGTTTCGCAAGTCTGGTATCACCGTACTCTACAATGCGAAAGCGCCTGTCAAAATCGCTCGATAAGCGCAAATATCTTGCGTTAGCTAAATACCAAACGCAAAGTGAGAAAAACATGTAAATACGTTGAAAAAAATATTTATAAATATATTGACTGTCTTATTCATAAAAAATATTTTCTATGGAAATTTGATTAATAAACCTTTTATAAAACCAAAATATTTATATATAAATCGTAGTTTTTAGGGAAAATGCCAAAAAAATTAAAAACAAAACAACGGCATTTTGAAATTTTAGTGGATTGCATGTGAGCAAATGGCAAATAAGCCGCAAATAATTTGTGGACAAAATTGACAGACGGCTTAAATTCTAATGGACCTCCTGTAAGGGATATAGCTGGTTGTTTATAATGAAATGTGACACTAATAGTACTTATAATATTACACATGTATGTTTGTATGTACATATTTATTCATATTTGATTTTAAAAATCACACCAAGTGAAAATGCGTAAAAATAAATTAAGCATTTCCAGCACAGGTGTGGTCCCTCTCAGTTTTGTATTTTCTCAATCGCTACGTAGAGCTCTTTTAAGCGACGGGACATTGACTGCTGCTATATTCCTAAGGTATGGTCCTGGCCAATTTGATGTTGGTATCCAGCTTGGCCAAGTAATTTTAAGGCAGCGGCTAGTTTTATAAACTTTTAGCTGGTGTTGAACAGCGTTTAGAACATACAGAAACGCAAAATTTGTACAAAGTTAAAATAAAGCAATATGTATTTAATAACATATTCCGCTAGATTTTTTCTTACCTGTGGTCATTAAGGAAAGTATACCGGAACTATCTCTTAAGCTTAAATTAGAAGTGACATACCCATAATGCCATAGCCATGACCAAAACCAAAATTTAATTGGTTTCTATGGTGACAGTTATGGCTTTAAGGTTGTTTTCTATGGATATGGTTATGTCACGTCTAATTGAACCCTTAAGACTCGTCTTGCAACTCGTTATACATGGACGTTTTCTTCATAAAACCATAACGCTACAGAATCCATCACTTTATTTTCAATTAAAAGCTGTTACACTTCACTTTTTCTTAAATTTTGATTTTAAATGTCGTTTTTTTATACATATTTTGACATTTCAGTACTGCCAACCTTTGCCATATTTTCTTTTGCAATGTCCGTGGTGCCACTTTTTCAAACAATTTTGCGAAAGGTTTTGCGAAAGTAATAGAGAGTACCAAATTTGCATATCAACGCATTTAGCTTTCGCATCGTAATTGCTTTCGCATCGCAATAGAGAGTAACCCCCCAGATCTACAGAGCCCTCTACGTGAATTAAGTCCCTATGGATATTTTTCGTGACGCCAAAATCTATAACGTCTGGAATTTTTCTTACGTCAGTAGGCCAGTAAGTAGGCTCCCCACTCGAAATGACATCTAAGCCCATTTTGGAAATTGTATTAAACAACGCTCTACCTCTACAAGACGCGAGCCCCAGTACGTATGTTTTGCATTGTAGTCACCAGCTGCCACGAAACAAGATCCAAGCGATTTGTAGAACTTCTCATACTGATCTTCGGTAACTGAAAATCTGGGAGGTGAGTAAATTGATGATATCACGAAGTTCGCACAAAAATTTTCTACGAAAATATTCGTAGCTTGCATATATTCTTCACTAACGTTCTCAAGGATATAGTGCTTGAGTCTTCACTTAATTAGAATTGCTGATCCACCGCATGCTCTCCCTCTCGGGTCCTTTGAATCATATAGAGTGTAACCATTTATTTTAAAGCCATCATTCTATCAATATTTTTTTCCGTGAGGAAGTGCTCAAGTTCATTTTTATGTTGGCGAATGCCGTTTGCGTTCCAGAAACATAGTTTTAACGTGTTCATGGTTTGTTGACTAATGCTTGAAGCAGAGTATTCTGCATTCTCAGCATTTCTTGCATCATGCTAGTCATATTTGTTGTAAAGTTGTTTATAGTTAGCACCAGATTCTCAATAGTTTTTTTTTTTTTTAGAACTAGTCTTAGCAGCATCGGCATACGATACACGTGAAGTAAATAGTTGGCTAGTTTGAGGAAGAGTGGCGGAGTAAGCATTTGCTGATTGAACTGGAGCTAATTTAGATTTTTGACCCATAGCCTGTTTAACGAAAGAATATACAGGGCATCCTCTGTAGTTAGCAGTGTGATTACGTCCACAATTACTGCATTTCTTTTCTGCTTGTACTTTTGGCTTGGTACAGTTAGCAGTACCATGCAATTCACCGCAGATAACACAAACTGTAGGTAATTTGCAGTAGGTTTTTGTGTGGCCATATTCTTGGCAATTATAGCACTGTACGGGACCTGAACGCTTACGTGGCTCTTCAACTGTGATTTTTCGGTGTAAAAGGTATTTTAGACTATAAATTGGGCGCGTCTCATTTTTCTTTAACTGTATATCATTCGGCTCCAGTTCAACACGAAATAGAGGCTGGGGAATCTTCTCTCTATTGATTACATTGGTAACATTTTTTACCGTAAATCCTTGTTCGATAAGTGCACATTTTACTTCTTCAGGCTCAACATATGAATCTATGCCCTTTAATACTATTTGTAGGCCTTTAGCACTCTTAAGTTGATATGTATAAAAATTTGTTTTATTTTTTTCAAACTCACTAATAATTTTTCGGAAATCTTTTTCATTATATATTTGGATTTTAGTTTCATCAATATTACCTCGTTTAATTGGAATGATGTGAAAAGTATTTTCACCAATGGTCGACAGTAGATTTTTTAGAAGCGCGTTTGAATTTTTTCTCTCAGATAAATAGGTGGTGGCTTAAAAGACTTTTGCGATGATGCAGCGGGCTTGTCGTTTTTGTCTTGCAATAATGAAAAACGATTTTGACGATTGATAGAAGATGTGCTGTTATCCCTAGACATCTTTGGGGCGGATCCAATTTTAGTAGAATTTGGGCTTCGCCCGCGCTTTAAAATGGTTATATATCTGTCCATTCCTACTTGTACCTTTGGTTTTGTACTACTGTTGTCTTCAGTAACAACTTGTTTAATTGTTGACCACGAGCCCGAAGCGGATGATATCGCTGAGTTAAATGTAGAAGTACTAGGCAATAATGTCAACGATTCACTAGTTGGCATTGGACAAAGCGAAGTTGATCGCTGACGAAACTGTGGTTTTGCCGTTAGAAAAAGTCTATTATCAGATTTTTGATTTTTAGTAAGAGCTTCAGAACTCACAGCAATTCTATTATCAGATTTTTTATTTTTATTGTTATCATTATGAGCATCAAAACTCACAGTAAAATAGGCATTTCTGCCGTTAGAACTCACTTCACTATTTTTTTCCTCTGGGGTACTCATAAAGAGTATTCCTCAAGGGTATTTTGTATGTTTTTTTGTTTATGGTTTTTTTTTATTTTTGTTATTTCTATATGTAAAAATATTATCAAAGCAAAAAAAATGCTTATTTATCAAAGTTAATATGTACTACGAATATTTTTTGTATGCTTTTTTTTTGTTTAGTTTGTATATAAGAAAAATTCCGCTATTACGTCTGTTCACTATGAAGGTACAACGAGGAACTGATTTACAGATAATGAATCTGTTATTTCTTTTAAGAAAGCTAGAAGTAATACCAATATGATATTTAACCAAGTTGTGAGAAGCATATTTTTGTATGGAGTAAGATAAGAATGTTGATGCATTCTACTAATGTCAAACTTATACCAGAATCACCAAACATTTGATAGGAAATAATCATAATGTAGTTAGAATGTTTCAGTAATATGAGAAAAATATAAATCATGTTGAAATTAAAAATATGGAATTTTGATTATAAGGAAAGACACTGAATTAAGTGATGATCGTCATAGAAAACAATTTGACTACATAACAGTACAGTTTTTTGCATTTTATCTGACCTTAAACTCCATTCATCTAAATGTTATAAATGTCCAGGTACTTGTAAACTGATAACCCAATCTGAAACAGATAACCTGATCTGAAAATCTAAACAGCTCCTGATAACCTGATCTGTTTTACAGATCAGCTGCCTGACAACCTGATCTGATACCTGATAACCTGATCTGAAAACCAGACCAGGTCCTGAAAAGCTGATCTGAAAACCAGACCAGCTCCTGATAAGCAGATCTTAAAACCAGACTAGGTCCTGATATGCTGATCTGAAAACCAGACCAGCTCCTGATAAGCTGATCTGAAAACCAGACCAGCTCCTGATAAGCTGATCTGATAGCTGATACCTGATCTAATAGCTGATACCACTTATTTGCTATTATTAAACATGGATTAGAAAATTTTAAAACGGTTGGTGTTGATAAGAAGTGTCTTGAAGAAAAAGCTTCGTAGTATAACAACTAGTGAAATAGATACACGTGAACAATTAAGAGATATATTTGATCCTATAACAGAGTCTCTCAAAGAATTCATAAATAGTTCTAAAAATATTGAAAGAGTACACAAGAAAGAACAAAGTAAAAACAATATAGAATCTGAAAATAATATAAGTTTTAAAGCCTCAGAAACCATCAGTCAAGATAGAGAGTAGTTAAAGAAACTTTCAAAAGGAACAATATTTGATAATACCATCTTATTTAATGATGCTAATACTGAGAATGATTATGACGATGATGAAGAAGATGATTTTTACTCATAGCCTTCCAACACCTAAGATACTTATGTATATTGACTTATTAGTCTTGGAAGGAAGAAATGAATTAGATACAAACTATGGCTCACCTAAAGATTTCAATAATGGATGGAAATTTGGTGATAGAAATCTAAAACTGAATAAAGATAAAATACAAGTTGATGGTCAAATATGGGGTTTAAAAGTGGGTTTATTTTCTTTAATGATTGATAAAACGTGAAAATACTTTGACAAATTTGATTTTGAAAACTAAATAACTAAAATTAAAAATAATTTCTACCAATGCATACATAGAGAATCATCATCATTCACTGACGGAGAATAATGTTATCAGTAAATTGTTTCTGGAAACTCAAATCGAGAAACTAAAGGATGAATTAATAATAAAGCTTAAGGCATTAATATAATTCAAGGATATATTCAAATGCAAATTGATGGAGTGGAGTGTGAAATAAAATTAACTATAGAAGATAGGTATAAAATTGAAAAAGACATTCTAAAAATTAAATCATCTTTTGACAAAGAAATTGAAGAGCTGACCGATAAAATTTATAGATTGGAAAATTAACTACATTTTAGTATAAATAGCTGAAAGTGTATCAAGTAGATCACAACACTCTCAAAAAAACTGTAAAACAACTCAATGTCTTTAAAAAGAAATTTAGTAAACGAACTCCATAGAGATCGACCGAAGGCGTTTTTTTTGGCCGAGGCCGAAGCCGAAGACGAAGCTGAACTTCGGCTAAAATCCTAAACTTCGGCCAAAACCGAAGCCGATCACTGAAATAGCTGTAATATCTATTGGATACATAACAAGAAAAATAAAACTATTTTGCAATTTCTAGATTGCTTTTTCATATGATCACTCACAAGAACGTCCAAGTAAAAGAAAATAGAAAGCAACAAGGTTGTATTTCAAAGCAACCCTTTCAAAACGTTAAACACAATATACAAAAATAATGTTATTTTTCAAGCTTGGAATGAAAAATATTCGGCTTCGGCTAATCGGCCGATTTTTGCCATAGGCCGAATGTTGGCCGATTACCAATTTTTGGCCGAAGGCCGAAGCCGATGCCGCTTAATCGCTCGAACTCTAGAACTCCATAATAAATTTCGAAAATTTTTTTTGTATTGTAGTGATGTAATGAATGTAATAGATGATCTTTTATGAAGCTGGTTTAGGTGAAGTGAGTAGCTTTTCTTGAGAAAATTGAAATTATTGATTTTTGTAGACTGTAACTGACACATTCTCAAAGTTTATATGGTGAGTATCGTTGAAATCAAAAGCTGCACTCGAAAAAAAAACCAAGGCAATGGAAAATATTTTTGAAATGACATGAGTATCAAAACAAAAAAATACAAAAAAATGATGATAAAGAATTTTTAATAAACATTGCAAAATTCATACACAAACAGAGGATTAAAAATTTCTTAATATGAAAGCATCAATAGTAGAATGATTTAATAGATCATTAAAAGGAATTATGTGTTAAGAATTTAGCTATAATGGTTCATATAAGTGGATTGATATACACAAAGATTTACTTAATGCCTACAATAGAAAAGTTCATCTCATCATTAAAATATTTGCGATTAAAGTTAAATCAACGAATGAGAAAAAAGTGCAAAATACAGTATACAGTAATTTGAAGAGGTACAAAATGTTGAAATTCAATGAAAATATAAATAAAATTAAAAAGGAAAAATCTAGTTTGTATTGGTTTTTTGAAGGATTGATTAGGAATGTTAGGTCTCAGGGAAGATAAATAGCTTAATGTACTAGAATTCTCTAAACTTGGTGGTCTGTATGAAATATTGTGAAAACTTAAGAGTTCAAAATATTCAGCAACACATCATATTATCACTTTTTATAGTAAAAGGTGTACATTTTCCATCTCGAAAGCTCTAGCACACAAAATTTTACATTGTGAATATGGGGTTGTGATAATAGATATTAACTCTGTTCATTTCTAGATAAACTAAGAAAATTTGACTTTGATATCCAATCTTTAACAATGTACATGTGTATGAATGGGTATCAAACAAACTTACTAAATAAATACAGACTTCAACTAGAATCATGCTGAAGCATGCATAAATTGTAAAATGGAATGTAAACAGATGTTACTTTATATCTGCATCTGTATGAATGTGAAATAAATTTACCAAAAAAATATTGGAAGCATGCCGAAGCATGTATAATTTAAAAAAATTCCTCACGTCATACTTTTATAAGCAAAGAAATTTTAAGACTTTGAGGCAAATGAAATACATACATATGTATGTATCTACTTTGTTAAAAATTCAAAAGAGTGAATTCGTAATTCTAATAGTATAGATTTTTAATTAAAACATCACTAAATGTCGTACTCTCGCGTCACTATCGATAGAAGCATGCTAAAGCATGCATGCTTGCAAAATATTAAACCTGTTAGAAGGTGATGAGAAAGCTTTTTTCTAATCATTAAATTGTAGACAGCAATTGTATCTGGATCAACTCAACCCATGAATGTATTGTATACAGGTGTGATTGATGGTAATGAGGACTTTTTGTAAGTGAGAAATCATTAGATCTGAATGCGATACAACGAAGCCTACGTTAAACAAAATAATGTCAAGGGGTCAACCACCAAACCTTATATAGAAACACTTGAAGTAAACATTCTCCCAACCATAGATATTCCAATGTTTCTAACACCTTATGAAAACACTGACGGTGAATTGATGATGGAGGTAAATGTGTTATTTTAGATCGATTTTGTAGAATAGTTGATTATTAAACATGTATTTCTTTGCATATGCACTAATTTCTACGTACATACATATAATTACACAAATATTCTCTATTTCAAGTATAAAAATTTTACTAAATAGTAGTAACACATTAGAAGAAAAAATGAATAAAAATAGAGACTGGCTGACCAACTGATATGTACACACTGTCTGACAGGTACAAAAAGCTCACTTAAATATATTAGAAATATATACGCAATACGCTAAACTTTAATAAAATGAGAAAAAAACACTTCATCCAGAACATCAAATAAAAGCCATAGGCGCTCACCCGTCATAAAATAAAGATATACTCGTACATTATTAATGTACTTAAAGATATTATCAGTATGAAGTAACACAATTTGAAGAATAAAAAGTTTAAAATTTAATTATCCATAACGCTGACAAAGAGTAGACAGAAAGCTGACATACAAAGTCATCTTGTATACTAGAGGACCAGTTGAGAGGTTAGACCGAAATTGTAAGAAAACGACTTCGTTTTCTGTTGTTCGCTATTCAAGAAGAAAATAAGATTGTTCATTATGAATTAACTAATTTTAAAGTACATTTAAGTTCAGTCTCATATCCATATGATGATCCTAACATAAAATTTAAAAATAAACGTTATAGTTATAATTCTATATAGTTATTATATGTATCTAAGATTCCAGCAAAGGTAGTATATGAAAGAATCTCAAGCGCTTCTACATGTACCAGAGTTTAAGACAAAAACTCCTTTTATTCAATAGCGGGACAATTGAATAAAATTTTAATATGAAATAGTAAGCAAAGACTTCAGCTTACTGCATTCCTTTTCATGATCATATACTAGAATATATACCCATCAAAGGTCAAATTCTAAAAGTTTTATAAATTAAGCAATATGGAAAATAACATAATTTTTATACACGTAAAAGGTTTCAAAAATAACTCAAATGAATTCATTGGAAAAGAAGTAGCAATTGTTTTCAACAATTACGAATATAATAATTTTATTATGAAACTCAATAATCATTAAAAAATGAAAAAAGAAGCAAGCTGGCTAACAAAAAACTATCGTTACATAAGCTAGAGTGCTGGATCAGTTTCATTTAAAAATGTTTATAAATGTATAAAAGACAATGCAACATGTTCTAAAATAAATGTAAAAGGTGATGAAAAAAGCCTACGGCTGGAAAAAATTTATATCAAAATATTTCTAAGAATGAATATAAGCTGCATCAACTTTAAACAAATGTAAATAAATATAGTAAATATTTCTATTATAGTTACTATTACTCTAAAGTATGTATCTTAAGGATTTCAGTTTTACTTAAAACAGAAAATCCTCACAAACTTTTAAGTAAATACAGATAAAAATTAAAGCAACGCTTTTTAATTTCAAATAAAAAAAAATATGAAGATAATTGACATCTATACATAAAAGACCCGGCGAATATTTACAACATCAACAAAAGACCGCACATGACAATCAAGCACGGAGCCAAACACTTATTTGTATGTACATATGTACATACATACATAAAATCAATTTGTAGATATGTATGTACACATAATATCAAATTTCTTATCAATACTCAAGTATTTATTAGATCTTGACAATCACACTTACATATCTACATCATAAAAATATATGAACAACGCAAACCATTCAGTCAGAGCACATGCCTAAGCTAAACGACTTTATTATGGACAGAGAAACTATAAATTCCCATGATCGTATGAAAAGAAGTTCAGCGAAAGAAGCCGGACGTAGTTAAATAAACAAAATCTGTAATATAAACAAATTTCTCACAGGCAGACTTTAAAGCTGGACAATTTAAGCTTGATAAAATACCCAGCAACCTTGACTATGAAAATATACTTATGTATATGTATATAGGGTTAGGGAAGTTCAGATATATGAAAATATTTTATAGAACCAAATCTCGATATTGAAAACAATTTAATTATACGTACATAAAACTACTAGCGTGAGAAAATCATACGCACACACACATATACCAGATTTCATTTAAGAATAATTCAAATTATTTCAACAACACACCACCCCTGACAAATTACGGCCAACATTAAATTCCTACAGATATACATACAAAAATTCTCACGGTCATTCCTATAAACAACACGGACAACAACACAAGTCACGATCAGCCTTAAACTCCTACGAACATGCATACAGTTTCCCACGGTTACATATCACTATCCTCAAATCACTAATAGCATTAAATATCTACAAACATATGTACATACACGCAGAAATATTAGTACACCCACCTCACCTACCCTAAATCATGATCAGCCTTAAATTTTCACAGACATACATACATACAGATTCCTACGTATACATATTACAACAACATCCTCACCTCTCTTAAATCACGATCAGCCTTAAGCTCCTACAAACATATAGACATACATACACGCAGTCGATCAACCTCAACTACACCACATCCACAAATCCCATGGATACATATTACTCGTACAACAACACCCTCACCTACCCCAAATCACTATAAGCCTTTCATTCCTACAGACTAGCAACACCTGCATACACGCAGTCGATCTACCACAACTACACCCCGCCCCCTGTCAATCACACCCTCACACAAATTCCAACAGACAGGTATAAATGCACATGCACTCAATCCATCTACCTCAACTACACCACGCTCCCCCGACCAATCACAGCCTCGCACAACAGACAGACACATCCATAAACTACCTCGGTTATATATTTCAACAACAACCCCACTTTTATGATTCTCCCGTCGGAATTATGAAAAATCATTTTCCCGTCGGCATTTGAAAAAAAAATAATAATCATGTTTTGCCACCGGCATTTGAAAAAAATTAATATTCATTATTTCACCCCCATTAGTATTAGGAAAAATCATTTCATGATTTTCCCGTTGGTACTAGGAAAAATCATTTTCATGATTTTCCCATTGTCATGTATATACATTGCAAAAAAAAAGAAAAACCTCCAACCTATGAACCCACTTAACGTACCCCCACAAACATGCACACATACAGATTCCCACGGTCATAAAAAACCGGACTTATTGAACCACCATCGTATGTAGTAAACAAACAAAACTCCTTATGTAAACAAAAAACTCCTTATGTAAACAAAAAATTGGACGGACTTATTGAACCACCCTCGCATATTCGATTTGCAATGATGGCTGAGTATATAAAGCAGAAATCTACATCAACTGGCACCACACACAGTGGACACAGTAGAAACAAATGAAGTTCGAGTAATAATTAAAATTAACTAAAAAAATGTCGGTGGTTTTTCAAAATTTCAACCTTTGACCTCATTTTTGCACAGGTTGGCACTAGGGATTGCCGTTCTGGTTTAACCGAAACCGCGGTTTTTAACCCACAAAAACCAAAAACCGACAAAAAAAGGGTCGGTTTTTATGTTTTACTTTAACATTATTATCATGTTTAAAAATACAGTGAATGTACTTTACATTGAAGCCTTTTATACATTACTGAGCATACTGTAACAATGACAGGTAAGAAAATTGTAAAAGTCTAAGAAAATTACAAAAATTCTTTGCAGGAAGAATTGTAATCTGTTATCAAAAAAAGCTCTTAAAGTTGTAAAGCAAATAGGCGATAATTTTAACGTTCTTCGACAAGAATTTGTACTTTATCAGGGCTTCTCGCCCTTCTCCCTTTTCCAATTAGAATATTTTGTTTTCCCTATTACTTGCTATTAGTTCGAATTGTTCCCCGGGAAACATTTCTGGCGGAATTTTATTCATAATTGCTCTCTATAACAAAACGAACAACATATTATGGCTTCACAAGGCAATAACACAATAATGGCATCTTGAACTGAAAGCGAAAGAGTGTTTTCTGTCGCTGGTAACACTGTTCTGCATGAAAATCGGCCCTCAGACCACTTCAACTGATTCTTATGTAAAATGACCTCCTAAAACCGAATATGACCTTCGTTTCGCCCCACCACCCATTATTTTCATGGGGATACTCCTTTCACAATATGTCGAATAATAAATTTCCTAAGTAATTTCAAAACTATAAATTTATTGAACAATACTTTTTATACATTTTTCACAATTTTTTTTTTTCAAAATATTTCGGCTCCAAATAATTCATATTCACCTTCATTTGATGCTTGTGCTTATCTTGTACCGTGAAGTTGAAATTTCTCGTACTCTTGACCAGCAGTATTCTGCCAACATGCTAGCACTCGACTTTCCGGAAAAACTTTTCTCAAACTGAGCAATGCTCCTAAATTTTCAGGAAAAAAGTACAGATGTGAGTGCAGGAAGTGCCCTTTAAGACACATGTTACACCCCATAGCCTTATATCTGTGGCAATAAGGAAAACTTGCTTAAGTCATATTTGGCTGTTTTGCAAGGGAGCAGTTTTAAGTGTTCAAGTCGATTTTCAGAAATTTATTTCTTGTACAGTTAAATTGGGAAATTCACTGTTAACCTTTATTTCTTTAAGAAAACATCGTTCTACAGACTGTAGAAAATGTAATATAGTTGAAACATACCAAAGTATAACTTAACTTAAGCTATTATTCCAAATGAGATTGGAAGTGTAAAAAAGATAAGCCTCAAATAATTTTGCTATAACTTCTTGAAAAATTGCACAAAATAATTGAGATTTTGCCCAAAATCAGCTTACCTCGACTTAAGCACTTTTTCCTTTTTGCCACAGATATGGACAGCAACTCCTCAACATGATCGACATAGTCACCACTTTTTTTGTTACCCAAATGTTTTGGAATGCAAGCCAAGCTCGTTTTCCTATTAGATTCAGGAGTTCAATCAACGTTGAGTCTTAGAAAAGTTGTCTGATTTAGGGTCCGACAAACACTCCTCCTTTGATTTTAGTTTCAGTTCTGTCCATTCATTTTAATCAGGACAGAACACTAAACTTTCGTCTTCCAAAAAAAAAAAATAATTTGATGGTTGACTGTCTGTTACTCTGAGAAGAGATTTTTACTCCCGTTTATAGGATACTCCACTGCTGAAGTCGACACCCAAAAAGCTGAGATTCAATCTTAGATAATTTCAAACCCCGAAAAAGATCATTCGATTCCGACTGAGTGACGAAATGAGGTTGTCAAAGTCTGTTCTGTTCTAGTTTATAGGTTTTTGAGGGAACTGGAATTGGCAAAGATTCATGAATGAGAGCAACTGGTCTTAGAGCTGAAGGACTATTGGGATATTAAATAGTGTGCTTAATTTTTCCAGAGATACCGTTAATGAAAGTCACACAATAGTAACAATCGGTTCGAGCCAAACCATGGGCACAGCAAATGGCATTGATTTACAGGTCCCTTTAAGCCATTTGGTCAAGTTACTGTAACAAGTAGTGCAAAAAAAAATTGGAGCCCAATGCTTGTTTTTATCGTCAACTTGGCAATCAAAGTAGAGTTTATAAGCAGTTTTATGAAGCTGAGAAAGACGTTTTCCTTGTGCTTTTATTGTAAACTCCCCGCAAATATAGCATAAGCTATCAGGATGATTTTTGCGCTCGCGTGTCATAGTTCAATAGTAAAATAAATTTATTACTTAATTACAATTCACAACGACAAAAATGACAACTGTTTTACTTAATTTAGACCAGTGGTCTTCACAAAGAGAAACACACCTAAAATAAGAGTATTACACTGAAAAAAGTAATAGTCTCATTTAACTAAAATTTAAAAAAATTTGTTTTCTTACATTCGAGAAGTGATTATTTTTTATTTTTTTTTTTGTTGTTAAAAAATAAGAACAAGATATGTATATATATATTAGAAAATTATATACGGTTTTCGATTAAATTATTGAATATTTTCAGTTAAAAAAATTATATATGTGTATTATTCCTCATGAAAACTTAATGCAATTCAGGATGCTTTCTATCATAATGTCGCTTAAGATGAGATGCAAACATATTCTTTATTACCTGATTACTTAAAAGGCACTCTGCTTCCTTCAATGTGTTCAAAGAAAACAAAAAAAAGATTTTCCCACTCAACATCCCACATTTTTATTAAATATTTTGTTTTAAAATGCTGTAAAAAAGTACATATATAATTATACGAAACATAAACATTCATAAATTTATATAGCTTGTTGTCAACTTTTCAGTGTATCAAAAAATATTTTAGTTCTCTTTAAAAGATTTAAAACACAAAAACATCCGACACACTCCTACTCTGTTGAAAGCTTACAAGCTACAGAATGAAATGTTTGTTTCACACACATGATTATGGTTGCAATTATGATTGCCGTTAAACACAATAAAAACAAAGTGTATGGATTTTTTTATGAAAGATTTTATAACGTCGTTAATTTATTACAATTACTCAAGTTTTTGACAGGGAAATAAGCAAAAATAGCTTTTCATGAATTATAAAAGCAATATCACCAAATACAGTACAAGACTTAAAATAAAATATAATGTAATAAAGATTAGCAATGCAGGTAATTTTGGTACATTTTGAGAAGCCGTTTTTTTAGATTTTTTTTTTAGTTTGAGCAATCTTGTTTGTAATATTCACGAAGAGAATAAATAAAAACCCGAACATTTTCGTTACCTGGGTAATATGAATGAAGACCACTGATTTAGACAGTATAAGAACACCGAGCGCTTGCGCACAACACTGAAATATTGACTTTACGATCGCTAGAAATGCAATGAAGCTGGATAAAATTGTAGTGCAGAGCTATGGAAAAATTTAACAGCTAAAATAATTTTTTATAAATTCTAAATTTTTCAGGGCCATAAAATCATCGATAATAGCGTGGGTGGCCCCTCGAAAGTGGTGGGTGATGGGGGAAAACGGAGGTTATATTCGGATTTAGGAGGTCAATTTACATAAGAACCAGATGAAATGGTGTCAGGGTCCTTTTTCTTTTTTGCAGAACAGTGTAATCAAATATAAATGTTTTATTCTTAAGATTTTTATACATATACTCATTACCAAATGTTCCTTTTCTAATAAAAGTACCTGAATTGAATACAAACAAGAGAAACTTCATCACATGGTGAACATCTTTCCCTAGAAAAATTTTCTCCAGAAATGTTTTCCCTTTTTTGATTCCCCTTATCATGACTAATATTTTTCGACAGAATTATTTAACTTTTCCCTTGGTTTTGTTCACTTTATTTTTGCAGGCGAACTGAATTATTCGTGTGTGTTCTGGCCTTCACATCGTTTTCACATGTTTTCTTGTGAGTTCGGATGTTAAAACACATGCTACGCCTGGTTAAGTTGAAATTTAGAAAATATAAATTAATACTGTGTGTGTGTTCTAGCATCTAGCATTCAACACAATTTGAAAATTGACGATTTCAAAGTTATAGATTTTTTCGTTTTCACTTTTGAGCAAAAAACTCGTATTCTTTTCACAATACTGTTAACAAGTGAAAAGAATACGAGTTTTTTGCTCAAAAGTGAAAACGAAAAAATCTAAAACTTTGAAATCGTCAATTTTCAAATTGTGTTCTTCTAAATTTGGATGCTAGAACACAGACTATTCATTTTTATTTACTAAATTTCAACTTAACAGGCGTAGCATGTGTTTTAAAATCCGAACTCACAAGAAAACATGTGAAAACGATGTGGAAGCCAGAACATACACGATTACGTCGAATAATTTCGGTATTTTTCATCGAATTATACTGTGAGCGTCAAAAGGAAGTAAACAGTTATTTCATCTGTATAAAATCTTTTGATACAGTACAGTAATTAACAAAAATTAAAAACTTTAATTGTAGTTTAAGAGTATAAACTGTACATAAAAAGAAAATAATAACAAAAATAATTCACTTTATCTTAAAATACTGATGATTTTTAAGCGTAAAAAAAGTAAACAGAAGCCATTACACAAGATAATTAGGTCCGTAAGCTAAATTACAGTCAACTTTTAATATTTGGTTTGTTTTTCATTTCCATTCAGCAATACAGTCAAACTCCTGGTCATTGATTCGACAAGGTTTTTCGTTATATTTGGAACGATTTTGCTCCATTCTTCAATTAGCCTTTTTCAATTCGTTCTTGTTGGAAATGACCCCCTGACCAGTGTGCACACTTCTACCGATATTCGGTAGATTCTACCGAATACGTTTGTGAATTTAACGATCTACCAATTCTACCGAACAAGGCCTGAAATCTACCGAATATTGAACGAACATTTTGATTAACAATGATGCTACAAGATCAAGTTGATCACACATACGGAAAATTAATCACATGTATGTTCTAAAATATGGAAAGCTTTCCGTGGAGAAGAGAATATGTTTAACGAATTGTTATTTAAGGGCCACTCAGACTATTATACTTTGTATTAATACATGTCAAAAATTCAAATAATACGTGTAAGTGCGATATTGTGAATGCAAAATGTCATAACGAATGGTAAATAATACGATAAAAATTTGACATCCCATAATACTTGACCATTTTTTGAAAATTTTCTAAACGATAATACTCTTCATCTGATCAGGGTTGCATTATTACAAAATCCAAACTAACAAGCCGTCTGTTTCGACGCCGATGCCGTGCCGTCGTTTATGTTATATGTCTTTGTATTAAAACGGATCTAAATATTGAATGTGCTTATCGTATTGAATAATTTTTCGTGTAAGACATGTCTGAAAGTTAACGAAACTATCGTACTTTCTTTTTATTTATCTTATTAGAATCAACTACTTTAACCGCCGTCTATTTTCAAAGGCCGGCACGACCACAGCGTGTATGAAATTGCTCTGCCGCCGGAAGTCAACGATTAATGTAGGCATGTTAATCCTCAACAGCTGTTTGCTTTATACTTGTGTTTGTAATGTAATATGAGGTGTGATGGTGTGAACATAAAATGTCAATTTACGTTAGATTTTTTGATAGTCGAAACAAATGTCTTTAGATTTCTTTTTCGTAAAGTGTGATGAAAGTCTTTATACATGTATAATAGTCTGAGTGGCCCTTTAGTAATTTAAGTCGATATAGTATGTGTAAATTGGATATTTTGCCACATAGCAGTGCGGCCGCACAGCGATCATCTGCCATGAAAATCATTAAAACAGAACATTGTGCCTTGGGGTTGAAATATTTATTCCTCCCAATGATTTAATAATTTTTGTACAAAAGTTTAAATTCATAAATTGATCTTACATATAATCTTTGTAGTAGCAAATGTTTGTCAAATAAAAGTTATTTTAGTAGCTTTATAAAACCTATGTACAAAAACTGAATTCCTGTTATTTATGTATATTTTATGTATGCATAGCATATCGCACACTAAATCATATATACAACTCAAAAAATTTCAGACACTGAGTAGTTGCAAACAACTGTTGATACTGTACAAATGACGCAAGTATGTGACATAAAAACAAGCATAACGGTATTTTATATTCTTCAAGAAGACTGTATTGCAAAAGAAATTGTTTAGGTCGTTATAGATTTCTTCAATTAACTGGTTTATAAAAAAGCAAAAGTACTTTTATAATTTTGAGTTGTGACTCTTTATGATTTAGTGTGCGATATCTTTATAAAGGGTAAGGGCAAATAACTGGGGATGACACTTTTTTTTTATTGCAAATGATTCATTGTTTATGTTTAGTTTGATACTCCTTGCACTTACTCTTTATATATAAGTACATATATTTTGTTATTTTTTATTAACCCCCGACCAAAAAAAGGGGTGTTATAAGTTTGTAGTGCGTGTCTGTGTATCTGTGTGTCTGTCCGTGTCCACGTACAGCCCAAACCGATTTTGGACCGATTTTGATTTAGTTTCCTCTGATTGAAAGGTGACTTGATCGAGATGGTTCTTAACCATGTTTGAAGAAAATTGGTCCAGCCGTTTAGAAGATGTCACATCTTTTCTAGATATATCGGGGGTTTTTAAAATTTTTAGTTTTTTTTTATGTTTTTTGAATTGTTATTTTTTATGTTTCTTTGAATTGTTATTTTTTATATTTCTTTGAATAAAAAATATTTTCTACCGAATTTCATTAAAATCTACCGATTTTGTTTTTGTTGATTCTACCGAATTAAAAAAAATTAAGTGTGCGCACTGCCCTTGACTGATATTTCTGTCAAACTGCTTCCAGAAATTTGCGATTGGATTAAGGTCTGGAGATCGCGGTGGATGATCTAGAGTCTTAGGCGTTCCGTATAACAATCATTCCTTAACACTGCACAACAGTGATTTGGATGTTTAAATGAAAATAACCGATCCTTGTGTATTTTTATCTCCTGATTACGATGGCGCACAGTGAGACAACACCGGCATTAAATACAAGGAGTCATTGTAGAGCTTTGAAATTTTGCACAGGTTATTTTTGAGACAATTCCAGTTAAAAAAAAAAATAAAAAAATTCAACCTTCAAATTTGATATTTACTGTAATGTTGCATGCAAAAATTACAATAACACTCCCACTATTACGCCATTGAAATGAAATAAAAAAGAACAATTTTTTTTCATTCTGTCAATAATTTTTTAATAATAATGTTTATTATGTTGTAGTCTGTATAAAAATGCACTAACTTTAAAAATTTTAAGTGTATATACACACAATTGTATGTATATTGCATGGGATTTTAAGCTTTTTCGTTGCTCGTTTTAGAACACCCTTTAATTTTTAACTCTCATGTATTTGTTGTTGTAGCGGCCAAAGTTCTACACACTGTGTTCAAACTTCACGTCCGTAGCTCTTACGGTTCTCGAGAAAATAGCCTGTGACGGATAGACGGACAGCGTAGCGAAAACAATAGGGTTCCTTTTCACCTTTGGTGTACGGAACCCTAAAAAGAGGTTGAATTTAAAATCAGCGCCGTCATGTTCACGTGAAATATTTTCCGTGAATGAAAAATGGTGAACAAAATTAGAATATATTATACTGCCACAACAACAACGCAAACATTGGCGATCACAATTTTAGGGAAAGGGTGATTATAGAAAATTGATTTTTTGGATGCTAATAGCCATCCATGTTGTCATTCGAACAAATACTGTTCGAATATTCGAACAACTTTTTATAATTTTTGTTCAACGAACAAATATTTTCAATTTAGAGTAAAAAATTATTCGAATCATTGTTGTCGAATATTCGAACAATTTCCTAACTACTTTGTATATAAAAAGTATTTTACATTTTATAACTTTTTAAATTGTTAATAATAGGATGTTAATCAAGTAATCAAATTACTCTAAATTGTATATACTTGTGGAAGCTTGTTTGTATGTTAGAAAAAACAACTGCTTTTTTCTAATAAAAAGCCATAAGAATCGGATTATTGAACGACGTAACATTAACAATTTGCGAAAGAAACTTGTCTACTTGTTCTTTTATTAAAATTAAAAAAGAATCGTCTGAAATTTACGAGTAAAAAGTTAATAGATCTAAAGTTTTGAAATGATTTTTTAAAAGAAATCAATGACATATTAAAAAAAATTTTTGTAAATGTTTATAAATATCTATACATTTAACTAATTTTGTTTCGGTTTTCAACCCCCGACCAAAAAAAGGTGGTGTTATAAGTTTGTAGTGTGTGTCTGTGTATCTGTTTTTATGCGCGAGTTCAAGTACAGACCAAATGCTAGTTAGGCCGACTTTGATTTAGTTTTTTTTGTTTGAAAGGTGACTTTATCGATAGTGTTGAATCTGTGTGTCTTTGACGCCGTAGGTCCCAAACGGCTTGACCGATTTTAATTTGGCTTTTTTCGTTTGAAAGGTGGCTTCAACTGCCTTGAAAGTTTATAAAATTTTAAATTTTTGTTATTATTACTTTTATTTATTAATATTTCTAAGTTTGTTATGAACATTATTATGTAATGAATTATTTTTCTTTTGCACACATGAGTGTCGTTTTTGCAAACCTTTTTAATTCTTCTAATACATTTTTTTATTCTTTGTTCGTTCGAATATTCGAACAAAAGCTCAAAATTATTCGTCTGTTAGAACAAGAAAAAAATCGTGAAATTTCATTCCAACAAATATAAAAGACGAATAACTAACAGTATTACCGGTACATACCGTTACCGAGCTTATAAAACCGGTATACCGATATTTCTGATAAATTTATTATTTCAGGCAGTCGATTTAACAAAATAACTTTTTTTTTTATTAAATTACTTCAAAAAGGGAGTATTTTTACATTAACATATGTATAAAAGCTTATAAACTTATTTGTTTCTATATATGATTTTATACTTTTATTAAAAAAATAATTGTTTAAAAAATTTAAACAACGAAACTGCAGTTCAAACTTTACATACATATATTCGTATAAAGTATACATTTTGGTTAATTAAACAAAATAGTAAAAAATTCATGCTTGTCAAATTCAGACGAAACGAACATTTGAATATTTCAATTCAAAGAATAAACAATGTTCTTGTAGCCAACTTAAAAAAAAGAAAACAATCTTCTTGTGCAATTAACATTAAAAAAGTTAAAGCAAATATGTACTTTCCTTCACCTCAAATAAACAAGTTTAGAAGCTTTTTCTCTAACAACCTTATTTATTACGGTGAAGTGAAAGAAAGTTAATTGAAATATATTTTTGGAATTTTTTCCCATATTACGGTTTACAGTTCAACTAATACTACGTTTATACGCAGGGCTTATTTGCAAATAAAACTGTAAATTGTTGCCATATTATTGTTTTTATTGCGACTTCCTAATTCAGAAAACTATTCACGATTAATGGACTATTAAAATGCTTGAGGTTGCCACGCTTACAAATGTTTGACAAAAAAAAAAAAAAATTAACTGGATAAATATTGCACAAAAAACATTGATAGAAGAACATAATGACAATAAAAACAAATAATTATTTCATATTTTGTACATTTACACTACTTTTTTTTACCAATATAAGTAAGTTTTCTATAGAAGTGCTACCAAGTTTGTGTACTTTTGCTATGCTGTATAAACAGTGAGTTAATTTATTTGCAAATATTTTTATTTGCAAATAGTGCGCGTATAAACTTAGTATAAGTTGTTATGAATTGAATAGGCTAAAGTTGTATAAGTTGTGTTGAAACTGAAACAGCTTAACTTTAAAACAACTGTTAACTATTTTTTGGTATTCTGAATTACAACCAATTTAAGTTGTCTTCGAAACATTGCTCAAAAAACAAAGGTTGTTTGCTGCTTATTGAATGAAACCATAGTATCCATTACAAAACATTTTAAATATTTTTAGTTATAGCCTGGCTATTTTTTCTTGAGATTCTATGTTTTATGAACATGGCAATAATATTGGTTGACAAATGGGATTGGTTGGCGTCTGGAATAATAAAGCAAAACGAATACAATGATTGAAATAAAAACCGAAATACAACTGATAAAAATAAGTAGTCTCATGCTGAAAAAAGTTGTAATATATATATATATATATGTATATATAAATCAATTGCTGTTCGTTAGTCTCGCTAAAACTAGAGAACTGCTGAACGGATTTATCTAATCTTGGTCTTGAAATGTTCGTGGAGGTCTAGGGAAGATTTAAAAGGTGAGAAAAATTCGAATAATTGCCGGGAAACCCCTAAAAAGAGCCCTTTTCTTTTTCCCATATAAAAGTTTTCTAAATAAAATGTAGAGTCAATTTTAACTTTATTGCTATTCAATAAAGTTCATGTTAAATTATAGTCACTCACTGTTGTATAAGAAATGTAGGTGTGTTCCTAACTTCAGAGTCAATTTGAAGTTTATTACTGCTGTACAAACATCAAATTCAATCAGATCTATCAAAATAGTCTTCCCGTGCGCGTTGAAGGATCTAATGTCGCGTTCCGAAACTCAACAAAAGTGCTAATATCGTGAATGCGACCAAATTGTATAGTCACAAAATGTAATAGATCATTAATAGTACTGATTTTCAATCTGGTCGGCTTCGCGAAACTTAATTTTAGCTAATTTCAGTTGTTAGTCTATCAGATTATTTTGTTTTATAGAGATTAATAAATATTAAGTTTTGTCACAAATTAAATTTCTGAACGCAGCCATAATATTTGACATTAGATTTGACAACCAACTAATATGTCAATCCATTCTGTCGCACTTCAGAACACGAAAAAAAGTATTACGATAATGTGTTACGATATCTATGAGTGCGGGCGAACTTTCTTTACTTTTGTGATCCTTTGTGATAGTGATATTCCAAGTAACGTGCTCTTTTTTTATATTTTGTGATAGCTGTAGAACAGAAACTGCATATATTTTCTGTTATCAGTTCTTCCATATCAGCCAATTTGTTGTTAATATTTAAAAAATTTTGGCTTTTCTCTGGGAAACATATTAATTAAAAGTGGTAGAATGCTGTTGGTTTTACCAGATAAAACATTTTCAGGGGACGACTTACTAAACCAAATTAAAATTTCGTTGTCAAAGTCAATTTTTGCCGTTAGAGCTTGACATAATCTATATAAATAAAAATTAAATGTTGTCTGTTGCTAAGCGCATAACTTAAAAATGGCTTGAACCATTTCCCAATTTTTTTTTTTAAATATGTGTAATAGTCTGAAAAAGGTTTTTATGGAAAGAAACATTAGAAAATTTCTTTGAAATTTGTTTTTCTATGGGATTTAAATTTTTTTACAGATTTCTCTATTAGTTATGTATGAAACTGTTTAACTTAATAAATACGTGCCTGAATCAAACAGTTTTTCATTAGTAATTAGTGGTTACGCTTTTTTGGGCACATGGCACGCAGATGTAAACTCGGCCTTAATGTTTACATTTCGGTAGAGCCTCCCATACTGCATTGCGCAACCTCTCATAACGACTCGATCTGTTTCTTGTATATTTTTAAGAATCGGCTTTATATTTTTGTCTTGTAGTTGCATGCTGAAGAAGTATGCTCTTATGCAAAAAAATATTGTTAAAGTTAAAGCATGCTTTAAAAGAGAGAACTGCAATGAGTACCTTTTTTTATGATTTGAGATACTCGCTTAAAAGCGAGTTGCGGTGTAATTAATACAGCATATTGTTTTTGTATCTGCTCTCATACTCGTAAAAATTTGTGTGTGAACATACGAGCCTGTATCAATCATAATGCAGTTTATACACTTTGTCTGTTTAGTATTGTTTCCGAAATATTTTTTTCAACATTCGGCAATGGTATTCGTACATCTGATAAACACAAGAAATGTTTGTGTAGGAATTTTGAACACACTCACTTAAATTAGGTATGTTTTATTCGAACTTTGTATAGATATTCAGAACAAATTTAAGTAGGTATAGTTATAGCTGCTTAAAAAATAAGTATGAATAAAAATGCTGCCAAGGCAGAAAATTTGTAATATATTGCGTTTATCATCACTTAAAAATAAAAATACTACATATAATTTCTGTCATAAATAAATTTTTTAAAATACAAATATATGATGTCGGAAGATGCAAAAGTGTAAGTATTTTGTATTTTATTTAATTTATCTAACTGGACACATATTTTTTTATTATTTGCTTGCTAAAGCATGGTACTCTGTTCGAAGTTGTGAAAAATTTTTAGTGTCATTCGTTATTTCGCGTGAAAAATTTGACATGTACTAAATGTAGCCCAACTCGCGGTTTTTTAAATAAATTTCTCGCTTTTATTGCTTGAAAGTATGCAACATTGTTAAAATTCCGTGCGAAAAAAGTACTGCTCATGTTGTTTCGCAGCTAAACTAAAATGATGCCAGATAAATTTTGCATGGAAAGACATGATTTTCCGTCTTTTTCACACCAAGAACAGAGTACTACTCTTGCGAATTTATTTCGCAAATATTTCATACCAAATACTTTTATATGTAGTTTGACAGCATTTCGCACGAAATTGTGAACAGAGTATCAGGCTTTAGGAAACGTAAGGTTTGGACACGAGAGGAAACGTTAGGATTTCTTGGGTGCTACAATGGTAGAAAGGAAGAGTTCAAGCACGCACGCAAAAAGAGAAAATGGCATACCAGCATGTTCTGGAAGATATGCTGGATAAAGGATTAACGGTATTTTTTTTTAAATTCCTTGTATATATATTTTATTTAAAAATTTAATTTTTCCTTTTTAGGATCACGCAACAACAGCTTTGGCGCTAGAGTGTAAAATGAGAACTCTTTTAGCAGCCTACAAAAGTGCAAAAGATAATGCAAATAGCACTGGCGCTAGTCCGTGTCTGCCTCCTTTTATGCAAGAAATGGATGAAATTTTTGGCAACAAGCCAATTACTTCAAATATGCATACACTGCATTTGGGACATGGACCGACAAAGCCGTTGATAGATGACAGGTCAATTGCAAAAGAATCGCTCAAATTTCAATTAAAAGTTAAAAATAAAAAGATTGGCAGCTGAAAAAAAGTCAAATCAAAGAAAAGATTTCTACACAAATATAACGCACATTTTAGAACAAAAAATTAAAAGAAACGATGACATAGAAGACAAAAAACTTCAGTTATTAGAAAAATTTTTAAATAAAACCAACGAATAAAATAATCCACTCTTTCGAAATAGTTTTTTTTAATACGTACATATGCGCCATGGTTCCCAAAAGTACCTCTTCAAAAAATTACCTTTTAAAAAATAGGATTTTGTTCTTTAATCTACTAAAAAACCGACTGAGGCGTTTATGCCAACGCCTTGTCATACACAATAAAGCACAAAACTATTCAAAGCGAACAAAATGAATGTCGAACTGGAAAAAAGCTTAAGCGACATATATTTTGAGCAGTTTGAAAATTATGTCACTTAAACCTTTTCGGCGGCTATGGCATGACGTGTTTTCCTGAAATCTACTAAACTACATCATGAACATTTCTTGTAACAGTGTGTAGAACGAGAAAATACAAAATAATTTTATTAAATTATATTTTGTTCAATTAAGTAATTAAATAAAATATCTCTTCTATCAGAACCATCAGGAAAATCTAAGCTTAATGTACTAAGATGTAGTTCATCGACATCTGAAGTAGCCGCTCTTTCATACATATCATTACTTGTCAAGCATATGTTGTGCAATACGCATGCACTTACAATGATATTTACTAAAGTAGGTATATTTTTTTGTTCAGTAAATTTAAGGAGTCTTCTAAACCGCATTTTTAGTTGGCCAAACGCATTTTCTATCACTATTCTGGTAGATGAGTGAATTTTGTTGAAGTTTTTTTGAGCTTGGGAAAGGTTTCCATAATCCTTGAATGGAGGAACCATCCAGCGACTTGGAGGGTAAGCTGAGTCCCCAATTATAAAATAATTGCTTGGGAATAGCTGTTCACTATCACTTTCTGCTCTTCGTTACAAAGATGACCTTCTAAGGACACATGCATCATGTAGCGAACCAGGTTCCCCGCAAGATATGTCGATGAATTTCATATCAGAATCAACAACTGCTTGCAGCACCAAGCTATAATTTTTTTTCTATCAAAGTAACACTCTCTTTCCTTTACTGGAGCTCTAATGTTAATATGGCTGCAGTCAATTGCTCCGACGACTCAAGGGATATTTTTTTTAAGATGAAACTTTCTTTGAGTTATGAGAAAATCTTCCCTTGTGGCCATTTTATGAACTCATGAGTAATTGTAATTAAACATGATGCCATTCTTTTAACTGCAGTCCAGGCTGTGGACTTTGCAACTCCAAATAGAAACCTAACTGCCTAAAAGTAATGCTGTTAGCAATGTACCAAACATACATATAAACGGTTTTTTTAGCATCTAGGCTCTGCTTTCCTCCATGGCAGAGCTTTGGAAAGTGTTCAGATTCTTGTAAACGGACTAAAATTTGCATATATTTTTTTATTTACTTCTAAGTTCATCAGAATAGATTTTTTCATCTTTACTTATCAGGTATTCTACAGTACTGGGTTTCATCCTCATATTACTCTTGAATTCCTTGTGATTATACTGATCAATAATGCTAACGAAATCAATACAAACTATACTTGTTTCCTCGTCTGAGCTAGTGTCACTACTACTTGTACTGTCAGAGCTCTCTCAGGACACTATCATGTCTATATTCTCCCAGAATTGTTCGTCTAACTGCTCTTCGCACAGTAGTGCATTAATTATCTTCAAAATAAGCAAAATACTTAATAAAAACGTTTTATTTCAATTATGTGCTTGAATTTACCTCTTCCATTTTAATTTTTATTATTTGGCAGTTATTAAAAGTTATGAAATAAAAATAATTTTAGTTAATTTAATTATTATTTTTCGCACTGTATTTGTTTCTATATTCTTATGAATTGAATAGGCTAAAGTTCGTAACGCTTTTTAAGCCAAATTACATGTGATAATTATTAATGAACAAATAACATCAAAGTTAGTTGTAAATATTCTGACAACAACACATAGTTGAACGGAACAGCCAGCCGTTTTCGAAGGCCACTAAACCTTCCTCCTCAGCGTTCTTCTGTGTTTTGGTCCACTGTGTGTGGTGTCAGTTGATGTAGATGTCTGCCTTATATACGTAATTTTATTGCAAATGGAATATGTGAATTGGTTTGATTCATTGCATTTCAATTTGCTAATGTGTTTCGTAATGTATACGCAAGTTACCATCTATACTATACACATGTTTGTTAATTTGCTTATTTTTGTTCTACTTAAGACAAACTTTTTTGGTTTGTTACTATTAAGTATATTTTTATTTTTAATTTTTGCCACAAGCCAATGACTATTAATTAGTTAATTTAATTATTATTTTTCGAACTGTATTTGTTTCTATATTCTTATGAATTGAATAGGCTAAAGTTCGTAACGCTTTTTAAGCCAAATTACATGTGATAATTATTAATGAACAAATAACATCAAAGTTAGTTGTAAATATTCTGACAACAACACATAGTTGAACGGAACAGCCAGCCGTTTTCGAAGGCCACTAAACCTTCCTCATCAGCGTTCTTCTGTGTTTTGGTCCACTGTGTGTGGTGTCAGTTGATGTAGATGTCTGCCTTATATACGTAACTTTATTGCAAATGGAATATGTGAATTGGTTTGATTCATTGCATTTCAATTTGCTAATGTGTTTCGTAATGTATACGCAAGTTACCATCTATACTATACACATGTTTGTTAATTTGCTTATTTTTGTTCTACTTAAGACAAACTTTTTTGGTTTGTTACTATTAAGTATATTTTTATTTTTAATTTTTGCCACAAGCCAATGACTATTAATTAGTTAATTTAATTATTATTTTTCGAACTGTATTTGTTCCTATATTCTTATGAATTGAATAGGCTAAAGTTCGTAACGCTTTTTAAGCCAAATTACATGTGATAATTATTAATGAACAAATAACATCAAAGTTAGTTGTAAATATTCTGATAACAACACATAGTTGAACGGAACAGCCAGCCGTTTTCGAAGGCCACTAAACCTTCCTCATCAGCGTTCTTCTGTGTTTTGGTCCACTATGTGTGGTGTCAGTTGATAGATGGTAACTTGCGTATACATTACGAAACACATTAGCAAATTGAAATGCAATGAATCAAACCAATTCACATATTCCATTTGCAATAAAGTTATGTATATAACGCAGACATCTACAAAAACTGACACCACACACAGTGGACCAAAACACAGAAGAACGCTGATGAGGAAGGTTTAGTGGCCTTCGAAAACGGCTGGCTGTTCCGTTCAACTATGTGTTGTTGTCAGAATATTTACAACTAACTTTGATGTTATTTGTTCATTAATAATTATCACATGTAATTTGGCTTAAAAAGCGTTACGAACTTTAGCCTATTCAATTCATAAGAATATAAAAATAATTTTTTTTTATATATATTTGACATATCAAAAAATGTAACGCAATATTTTATAAAAAACTATGAGTGCTGCCAAGCTTAAAATTTTAAGCAGCAATGTCGTTTTATTTGATGTTGATATACATATAGGTATATGTTTCGAATAAAACATACCTATTATTAAGTTCATAAGTATTTACTCCCTGCATTCAGCGTTACCGTTGTGCGACTAAAGTTGCATTTTGCCCCTTTTTCGAATTCCTTGCCACTTTTTGTGCCCCTTAGTCTTAAATCCCCTTTGTAGAGAATGAGACTTATGTATAGAAGAGTTAGGGTTCAAACCAGACTTTAATGTCCTAGCTGACCTCAATTCTCTTCTACATATATTTTATTTAATTTGCTTGAGGCTTGAATAGATAGAAATCTTATTCGCCTTCAAAGAAATAAGTTATTTTTTATTTATTTTTATAAAATTTTATTAATTTAATTTAAAAAACAAAGAATAATGACAATTAGTAAAAATATGTATCGCCTTTTATACAATTTTCAAAAATGAGTGTATTCATTTATAAGGTAACTAGATCAAATTATTTTTAGAAATTATTCAGTTATAATATTTAATCAAATACAAAATTGAGCAAAAATTTAATAATATACAATGAATAACAAAACTGTCTAAAAGGTCAAATGTTAAGAAAAGTAAAATATATAGTTAAAATAAAATTATAAGTAGACAACAAAATAACTTCTGCTACAGACTCCCCCTCAGCGACTGAAATCGACCCGATGATGTCGCTGGGTTTCATTTTACAATTCTAGGTCTAAGAATTATTTTATTATTATTGTTGTTATTTTCCGTTGTGCTTGAAACTTCAGATTGGTTCTCTTGTAGGATTGGTTCTTTTGCTTTCTCACTTCTTGTATGTGGATTTAATGGCGTTGCCTTTGGCCGACCTCTTTTTTGAATTGGATATATGGGAGCACTGGTACGCCCCTTATAAGACGTCAAATCAGATACGTGATGAACTCCAAGTGGTTTTTCCGTATTATCTTCTCTGGCAACAGTAAAACATGATCCTTTTTGGCTTATTACAATGTAAGGTCCATCTCGACGTGGTACAACCTTTGACGTCAGATTGTTCGCACTTTTGCTCAAAACATGAGTCGCCACAAGAACTTCGTCTCCAACTTTAAAATCACCTGGACGCCGTCGTTTGTCATTTACGTAAGTTTAATTCTTCTGTTGTTGTTTTTCCTCTTCTTCTCGAGCATTCTGTAAAGTATTTGCAAGATTCATTAAATGTGGTGTAATTTGTGGTATGAAATTTTCAGAAATAATTATTGATTTTAAGTCGTGATATGCCTCTAATGGACTTCGTCCAAATGTCAAATACGCTGCAGAATATCCTGTACTTCCACATTTAGATGTATTCATTGCAAAGCGTATCATAGGCAATTCTATACTCCATGATGTGTGATCCCTCCCTACACATATCGCTAATTGTGTTTTTAAATCACGGTTCTTCCTCTCTACTGGATTCGCCTGAGGGTGATATACCAGAGTAAATGTATGTATAATACCCAAACAATATGTAAGTTTTTGCATCACAGCCGATATAAATTAGCAACCATTATCTGAGTGTATTCGCCTTGGTAACCCATAGCGTGATATAATTTCGTTTAGTATTATGATAGAATAATTTTCTGCTGTTGCTTGCTTCATAGGAAATAGCTCCACCCATCTACTACAAATATCTTCGATAACTAATATCCACTGATGATTTTCTTTTGTACGCGGCAACGGTCCAACTAGATCTATAGATATTACCTCGAATCTTTGATTACTTGATACAGTACGATATAACCCAGCTGGTTTTAAGTTTGTTATTTTATATTTTTCACAGCTTTTCACATATTTAACTATTTCAGCTCTCATACCGGGCCAGTAGTAATGGGGAGTAATACGATTTGTAGTTCTTTCTATACCATAGTGACCAGCCAATGGATCATCGTGTAATCTTTTCAAAATAGTTTTACGCATTGACTTCGGAACTACTAATTGACCATTTTCTGTATCTTGATTAGAACAATATCGGTATAAAATACCATCGATTAATAAATAACCACGGTTTGTATAAATTGTTATGTTATCGTCATTTGTTTCAAATGCGTTTATTATTTTTTTATATATTCGTCTTCAAGTTAAGCCTTCTTTATTTCTGCAGAGCCTTGACGTGGAAAATCTATTGAAATAAGGCAGCATTCACACAAAACATCTGTGTGCTTAAAACATGGTGGTCTTGATAACGTGTCTGCTACAACGTTTTTTCTTCCTGGTGTATACTCGAAATGTAAATTGTAATGCTGTAGTTGCAGAGCCCACCGAGCTAAGCGACCAGTTGGTGATTTAAGGCTAAAAAGCCATTTCAGAGGTTGATGATCCGTTAAAACAGAAATCTCGGAACCTTCTATATAACCGCGAAATTTTTTTATTGCCCAAACGACTGCTAGTGCTTCTCGTTCTGTTGTTGAGTAATTCCTTTCTGCAGGAAGTAATAGTCTACTAGCATATTCAACTGGGTGTTCTTCTTTTTTCTCCCCCTGGAGTAACACAGCCCCAAGTGCATAATTGCTGGCATCTGTTTTTATTATAAATGATTTTGTCTCATCTATTTGATGTAATACAGGTGAAGATGATAAAAGACTTTTTAGTTTTTCAAATGCGACATTTTCTGCAGCAGTCCACTTCCATTTTACATTTTTCCTCGTTAATGTAGATAAAGGTTTTGAAATTTGTGCAAAATTTGGTATGAAACGACGATACCATGAACAAGTTTGTAAGAACGATATAAGTTGCTTGAGACTTTTAGGATATGGCCTTTGAATAATAGCTGCTGTTTTTTCGGGATCTGGCTTAATTCCATTTTGGGTTAATAAATGACCAAGATATTTTACTTCTGGCTTACAGAAATGGCATTTTTCTCTGTTTAACTGAATTTTAAACTGTTCTATTCTTTCAAATGTTTTCCTTAGATCAGCAATGTGGTTTTGAAAACTGCTATAGCAAATAATTATATCATCAAGGTATGCCAGTAAAATTATTTGTGGAAGGCCAGATCTAAATTTCTCTATAAATCTTTGAAAGGTTGACGGCGCATTTTTAAGACCAAATGGCATTCTATTGAAAACGAAAATTCCAAAGGGCGTAGTAAATGCTGTTTTCTTTCTATCTTCTTCAGAAACTTTTATCTGCCAATAGCCCGACTTTAAGTCAATTGTCGACATAAATGGGGTTGCTTTTGCAGCATGTAATAAATCATCCAAACGTGGCAGTGGATATTTATCACTTACGGTAATTGCATTCAACCGACGATAATCTACGCAAACTCTTATTCTTCCATCCTTCTTTGGAATAAGCACCACTGGAAATGCCCAGGGAGATTCTTCTTCTTTAATTATACATTTCTCAATCATTTCATCAATTTCAATTTTTAATTTATCTTTCATCTTAGGAGATATTTGATATGGCGTACATGCAATTGGTGCATGTGATCCAGTATCTATATAATGTTCCACATGTGGAATTGGATCTGAACTATATTCAAAAATTTTTTTAAACGTTTGGAGTAAATCAGCCAATACATTTTGTTCATTACTTGACAAATTACAACCTTCTGAATATCTTAATCTGCAATCAAAAGTATTTATTTCAAATGAAGATTCAATTTTCGTCTTTGAAGTTTCTTCAGGCTTAATTCTTTTGAGTGGTGGAAACAAATCCCAGTCGTAAACATCAGTATTTGTTCCTTCTGGAATGCTATCTTCGAAGATTTTGTCGATTCCTTTAGGTGAAAACTGGTAAGATGCAGACATATTTTCGTTTTCCAGTGTATTATGGCCTTCAAAAGCAACTGAATTTGAGTTTTAAAACCAATTTAAAAAATTATCAACAGATGTATTATCTGTAATGTTGATTTGTTTTATTGGCATAGCTTTAGTAATGTTATGGTTGTCCATTTTAAATTCAAAAATTGTTTTCGGGTCATCTTTAAAGTACCAGTTTCGTTGAGCTAAGTCAAGGACAATTCCAGCCTGTTCTAAAAAATCAATTCCAATAAGAGTACGATTACCTCTGGCTTTTGGTAAACAAATGAAACGAATACGTCTAAAACGTTCGCCTATTATAATATTCACAATAGTCGAATGAACAATTTCTTCTCGTGAAATACCATCAGCCAAAATAATTTCTGCCGAAACTTTCTGAAATTCAACATCTTTTTCTTTTAATTTCTGAAAAAGAGCATATCCTGCAACACTTGTTCGGGCAGCAGTATCAAAATAGGCTTCTCCATTAAGACCATTTATATTGATGTCCACTGTTGGTACATTTCGACCCACAATTGTTGTGTGAACTACATTAAAATCGAGTTTTTCTGGGCTATTCATTACGCTTTTATTATTACAATTAGGACAATTTGACCTGCAATAACCAGCTAATCCACAACCATAACAATTCAAACTATTTTCTTGAATTTTTGGTCTGCGTTGTCTGTCAGCTTCTATTCTCTTAAAACATACTTCTGCAGTATGGTTTTTCTTTCTGCAAAACGAACAATACAGTGATAACTTTTGAGGAATGATTTTAGCGGTTAATTCCTGAGTTTCTTTCATTAAAACTTCAATTTCTCTGACTTTCTGATGCACTGATTCTCTTGGGATTTTATCCCTTATTGTTATAAGTAGTTGGGAAAAAATCATATTTAACATTGTTTTTTCCGACAAATTTTCTGACAATTGGGCAAATAATCTACGTTTTCTGCATACAAAATTATCAATTGATTCAAACATCTTTTGTTTTTCTTGATAAATTTCAGAAAATATACGCCAATCTGGTATAGGTGGTGAAAAAGCATTTTTCAATAAATCTATTGCTTTTCCAAAATTTGTTGCTTCATTTTTAACTCCTTGCCACCAAGATGAAGCATAGCCTTCCAGTAATAATGGCAAGCTAATTAATGCAAGGGAATCGGAAACATTTTCTGAATCTTTGTATACTCTTCATACTCTTTGTATAATCTTCAACTTTTGAGGTATTTCTTCCACCATTGAAGCGAGCACTGCAATTTGCAAAAGTATTTTTTGTTTCAGATTTCTTATTCATACCTCCTAACAATTCTCTAAACTGATCTTGCGTAAGAGTAATATTAATAGAATTAGTAGAATTTACCGATGGTAAAGTATTCTGTGCAGTATCACATGGATTTTCTTCATCAAGTTGTAACGCTGCTGAAAATTTAGGGTCTACCTGATCTTCATTTCGATTCACCAAATTCTTTGACATATTACGAGTCCATACACCAGTGTTCTCAGGGCTTCTAATCATTTCGCTTGATTTTAATTTTATTCAACTTATTCGTTAAATTTTCTATTTTTTATACTCGTACCACAAAGAACCACACAAATAACAAATAAAAGCAAATACTTTACCTTCAAATTTTATTTTATTTTGGAATTGACCTTTACAATTAGTATTGGCTGAATGTGTTTGATACAGCTTCAACTTGATTTGGAGATTTCTTAATTTTTGTTGGGCGCCAATGTAGAGAATGAGACTTATGTATATAAGAGTTAGGGTTCAAACCAGACTTTAATGTCCTAGCTGACCTCAATTCTCTTCTACATATATTTTATTTAATTTGCTTGAGGCTTGAATAGATAGAAATCTTATTCGCCTTCAAAGAAATAAGTTATTTTTTATTTATTTTTTATAAAATTTTATAAATTTAATTTAAAAAACAAAGAATAATGACAATTAGTAAAAATATGTATCGCCTTTTATACAATTTTCAAAAATGAGTGTATTCATTTATAAGGTAACTAGATCAAATTATTTTAGAAATTATTCAGTTATAATATTTAATCAAATACAAAATTGAGCAAAAATTTAATAATATACAATGTATAACAAAACTGTCTAAAAGGTCAAATGTTAAGAAAAGTAAAATATATAGTTAAAATAAAATTATAAGTAGACAACAAAATAACTTCTGCTACACCTTTTAGTATAATTTGCATTATTTCGTGCCCCTTTTTGCCCCATTTTGTTCAAAGTCAACTTTAATGCTTATTTTTACAATAAATGAACGCAAATTTGTACAGATTCTACCACATTCGACAACAAGATTTTATTTCTTATGTGTATACATGAAAAAATATTTTTTTTTGGGAAATTGACAGTATGGCGCAATATTATTTTTTCTGGGAGTATATGGTGTTAAAAAGCCGTGGTATGATTCCTTTCATTTGTTTAAGATTTTTAAATATGAAATTACATACAGTCATTCAAAGATAATTCTAACTATATTCTCCGCAGCCAATTTTGATTTGAAAGCCAAATTTGATAAAAGTACATAATTTTAAAAGGTGAAAAACTTTATGCTTGGGGAAATAATATTGTATGAAAATACCACACTGAATTGCTATCATCAAGTAATGCTTTTGATTTAAGTTCCCATGAAATTAGTTAATCATGTGAGCCTATTATCTTGGAAAAACCAGTAAAAAAGAAAAAGCAACACGAAAGTATTCCAATGATTAGGAGAGACGGCATAAGTGGGTTCAGAGGGATGCAGATACCAAAAACACTATTTGTATTTTCTGCAATCAGTTGCTCATCTGCCGAATGAATCATTGAATGTCATGTTAAAACAGCCACACACGTGGCCAATTCCAAAAAACCAATTATGTAAAAATATGCGAGCTTTTATCACAAAAAAAATACCGATTTTCGAAAGAAAGTTGATATTTCTGATATGAAGCTTATTTTAAGGATGATAAGATGAACCCGTTTAAGCAAATGGACAAATTGGTAAAATTAAATGCAAAAATATATCCAGATTCGCCAGTTGCAAAGTCTGCGAGTTACAATTTATTTCTTTATCTATATAAAGTAAAATTAAAAAAAACACATAAAGCATAAACATAAATTAGTACTCGTATTACGAAAAAATTATCAAATAGACTAAAAGTATTCACTTGTCAGTCCATGCTGTCTGCTTTAAATTTATTTCAAAATGATTTGGAAGAATGGATTCCAAGTAAAAAACTTATTAATAAATACAAATGTAGAATTTCACAAGAAAGGTTATATAAGGTATTTAATAACTATGCATAATGCCTAAAAAGAATAATATTATCCTCTTCAGAATCGAGTTTTCAAATTTTTATGAAAACTTTATATGGTTAAATACATTTTTTGAATTATGCTGGTTTTTAAGTAAATAAGTGAATGGCGCACAGTGACACAACACCGGCATTAAATAAAAGGAGTCATTGTAGAGCTTTGAAATTTTGCACAGGTTATTTTTGAGACAATTCCAGTTAAAAAAAAAATAAAAAAATTCAACCTTCAAATTTGATATTTACTGTAATGTTGCATGCAAAAATTACAATAACACTCCCACTATTACGCCATTGAAATGAAATAAAAAAGAAAAATTTTTTTTCATTCTGTCAATAATTTTTTAATAATAATGTTTATTATGTTGTTTAACAAAAAAATAATTAATAATTAAAAAAAATAAAAGTAAAGTAAACATGCTAACATACGTATAGCGACAGAATGTGCGCGTTGTGTATTTTTTGTAGTATTTTGAAAACTTTTGCTATATGTCCTTTACTTCAAATGAAAGCTGAGACTTCAATCTTTCATTTGATATAAGTCTGCACCTAGGGCTGCTCTATATTTCCTAGTCCATTGAAAATGCAAAATGTTAAATTTTTACACCACAATTCTGTTGTTAAGAAATTTTTTGTTTGTGTTTTTTTTTTAATTTCTTCTTTCATCTACTCATTCTACAACTAAATTAATTAACAAAATACTTTAAAGTTATATTTATTATGTATTTTTTTTATTAATAAGCTTTTGAATATTACATATTGAACTAACATATTTCAAGCGCGTTGGCATACTTCAACTTTGACTTGCTCTAGACCAAAAAGTAATGAAGTTATGAGGCTGAAATTTCAGAGAATTGTTACTCATATATCTGTTAATATACTGTGAAAATGTCATCCAAATTGGACGACACGCCAAAAACCATTTTTTGCCGCGGTTACTATAGGGCTGTCTCACTGTGTGGCGTTGCCATTCGTACCGTTTTTCGCGGGATTGTTCTGATTTTTTAAACTAAATCACGCGTACCGCACGGGTTTTACAAATCCCGCTTTTTTTAAGTTTTATTTGATGATTTTTAATTTAACCTCAGCAACTTTCAACTAATTAAGAATTAGTGCATCTTAATAGATTCAAAGACTATAATTCACGCCGTATATGTAGTAGATGAAGTAGTCTGAGTACTGTAAATCGATCTTATGTCTATAAATCAGCTACATCAAGTAATATGCACAATGTGCAAACTTTTATAAAGAGCTTTTTGTGCTTTCACACCGACGAGAGTACAACATCCACAACAACAACACAACAGACCGCAATCCTTGCTCTAACTTTGCAAAAAAAAAAACAAGAACAAAATTGAGAGCTTTCAAAGCTGTTTACCTCAAATGCAAATACAGCGTTACCGTTGAAAAATTTCAAAAAGGGGCACAAAAAGGGGATTTTCAAAAAAAAAGTGGCACAAAACGGGGATTTCAAAGAAAAAAAGAGGCAACTTCAAAATCAAGAAAAATTAAAGAAACAAGCATATTTATTAAGTTATTTTTATCTAAAACAAACAACAACAACAATTTCTCATGTATAAGAAGTACAAAAACATTAATTTTATGAGAACTCATATACCACGTTTATACGCACGTGTTATTTGCCAGTAAAAATTGTAACTTACTAATTCACGAGAACAATAACTTATTGTTGGGGATGAGATGTATGTATACAGAAAAAGAAACTTTTTGTTGTATAATTGCTTATTTGACTCACAGTCTTCATATATATGTACTTCTATTTGCAAATAAGACCAGTATAAACGTAGTATAGATAGCTATTATATAAAAAAAAATCATAAAGTCTATTTCAATAATAAAACAGTAGTCAAATTGCTGCATTTGATATCGATTGATTCCAACAGAATCCCCAGTTATTAAGATATACAAAAAATTAAAGAATACATAAATACATTTTTTATCATTTTTGGGACATGGATCATATTACTTATTTACTTAAACACCAGCCTAATTCAAAAAATGTATTTAACGTCAAAAAGTTTTCACAAAAATTTGAAAATTTGATTATTAAGAGGATAATATTCTTTTTAGGCATTATGCATAGTTGTTAAATACCTTAAATACCCTTTCTTTTGAAATTGTACATTTGTATTTATTAATAAGTTTTTTACTTGGAATCCATTCTTCCAAATCCTTTTGAAATAAATTTAAAGCAGACAGCATGGACTGACAAGTGTCAACTTTTAGTCTATTTGATAATTTTTTCGTTATACGAGTACTAATTTGTTTATGCTTTAAGTGTTTTTTTTTTTAATTTTAATTATATAAATAAAGAAATAAGGTGTAACTCGCAGACTTTACAACTGGCGAATCTGGATATATTTTTGTATTTACTTTGGCCAATTTCTCCATTTGCTTAAACGGGTTCATCTCATCATCCTTAAAACAAGCTTCATTTCAGCAATATCAAGTTTCCTCCGAAAATCGGCATTTTTTTTACATAATTGGTTTTTTGGAATTGGCCACGTGTGTGGCTGTTTTAACACGACATTCTATGATTCATTCGGCAGATGAGCAACTGATGGGTTTTTTGGTATCTGCATCCATCTGAACCCACTTATGCCGTCTCTCCTAATCATTGGAATACTTTCGTGTTGCTTTTTTTCTTTTTTACTGGTTTTTCCAAGATAATAGGCTCACATGATGAACTAATTTCATGAGAACTTAAATCAAAAGCATTACTTGATGATAGCAATTCAGTGTGGTATTTTCATACAATATTATTTTAAAATTATGTACTTTTATAAAATTTGGCTTTCAAATCAAATTTGGCTGCGGAAAATACAGTTAGAATTATCTATGAATGACTGTATGTAAATTCGTATTTAAAAATCTTAAACAAATGAAAAGATGCATACCAAAGCTTTTTAACACCATACTCCGACAGAAAATAATATTGCGCCATACTGTCAATTTCCCAAAAATATTTGGGTATTCAAATGGTTCTCATAAATTAACACGTTTTAAGGCAATAACACGAAAAAATATGACTGCTGTGAGCAACCCTTCATAATTTACAGTTTTAAATATTGTACTTATTTGTATTTTGGTTTAAGCACCTTTGTACATTGCTTACTCTCTCTCTCTCTCCCTCTCACACAATTCCTTTGGTAAACCCTCACGCATTTCTACATGTAGTTATGACAAACAATGACCATAGCTGAGATAGTCTTATTATTTTATGACCTTTTTGTTTAAGCCACAACAACAATTTTTAAACTATGTTAAAATGTTAAGACATTATGACACTTAAGACACTGGTGTGAATACCCCAATTGTATATTTTTCATATATACACAAAGGAAATAAAATCTTGTTGTCTAATGTGGAAGAATCTGTACAAATTTGCGTACATTTATTGTAAAAATAAAAATTAAATTTGACTTTGATCAAAAAGGGGCAAAAAGGGGCACAAAATAATGCAAATGATACTAAAAGGGGATTTAAAACTAAGGGGCATAAAAAGTGGCAAGGCATTCGAAAAAGGGGCAAAATGCGACTTTAGTCGCACAACGGTAACGCTGTGCAAATATCAGTGTTTGGACGTAGCTGCTATAAATTAATGTTAAAATACTTGCCAATGAATTCCACGTATGAATATATTTTTAAATTTTTTTATTTTGTTTTGTTTTCAAATCCAACTGTTATATTTAAATTCGTTAATTTTTAATTGATGTAATAAAGATGTGTGTTTATTTGTATATGCTTTGTAAAATGTTAATTTGTTTTAATAAATATATCCTTTAAAGTAGAAATATTTAAAAGTTTTTTTTTGTACCGCGAAACTTTTGAAAAGATTCGGTTATTTTTTTGCTCATTTGGGTATCCCTTTATGAATTTTTTTTTGTAAATTTAGCACAAATTTTAAAAATTATGCTTTGTAACTTTAAAATTTCTATTGAAGTTAAAAAAAAACTAATGATGCAGTTTAAACGGTGGATAAATTTTGAGTCATATAAAGAAAAAAATATTGAATTTGCTCTTACGGTTTCAAAGTTATAGCCTTTTTAAGTTTGGGGCACATTTTGTGAAATTAAAAATATTTGTTCATTTCACAACCCATTGGAAGTGTAGTAGGTCATCAAGTTGTACAATAGTTGTAGTTGATTATTTATCCTTATGCAAGCCATACACCTTGCGACCGTTGGTACAACACGTTGGATTAACAAGTTGTGTGTTTTGCCCACAAACTTTACAACAACGTGTACAACATTAGAGTACAACTTCATTTCTTAATTTTTTTTTTTGGAGTAAACATGACATCGGGTGTTATGTCGCGTATTGTAATGGATGGTTTTTTTTGGTGACAAAATAAGAAGAAGAACGTAAAAAAGGACAGAAAAAAAGAATTTGCTTAAAGGAGTGATTTATATAAAAAAAACGTATTCTAATAACAAACTTTTGGAAATATTAAAAGAAAGTGAGCCACTGGACTATAAAAATTACACCTGGGTGTCAGACGAATTATTCAATGACCTTTTGTCAAAAGTTCCGATGCATATACAAAAGCAATTCTTCCGCGCAAACTCATACAATTATATAAAATCACTTATTTCTGTTGAATTCTCCATTTTATACGCAAATTTGAATTCGAGCGCGATGTTTTTCATATGACCACAACGAAAATAAGAACAAAATGAAATGAAGTTGTACAACACACTCCTAAATTTTACAACCTGTCTATACAACTTGCCAAAAAATCAAATCTTTTTAATATTTCGTACAACCGATACACAACTTCATACGACGACCCTACACACTATACAATCTTATACACAACTTGCTCATGTTGTACCAACAGTTGCAAGGTCTGTGGCTTGCTTTATAAAGGATAAATAATCTGAACGTGAAAAAATCCTTAACTTAACTTAAGTGAACTCATAGGAAAATCCTTATAAAGGATAATTAATTATTTAATCTCAAAAGGACTCACAGCAAATAAAAAATCCTTATAAAGGATAAATAATCCGAACGTGAAAAAATCCTTAACTTAACTATAGTGAACTTATAAGAAAATCCTTATAAAGGATAATTAATGTGAAATAAGCAATATAGAAACAAAATTTTTATAAGAGGATAAGATATCAGAAATAATTTCCAACATAAAAAAAGAGACTCACGATTTTTTCAAAAACACTCAGGCTTGTGAAGAGAAACTGTTAAATATTCTTATAAGAATTAAACGAAACATAAAGTCTAAATTCTACAACACAGAATACATAGAAGTGAAGAAAGTGACAGGTAAAAAACCCAATCAGGTTTTTTAAAATTCGTGGAAAAAAGAGAAAGGTGTAGTGTATTTGATACTGTAGTGTATTACTACTTACCAATTAACATAACTAATAAAAAGCGTTGTAATTATATTGCACTAGAAAGAAGAATCAAAATAAAAATGCCGACTAAATTTGAGGGAAAACGAGACAAGCAGAAAAATACCCTCATCTTCCATCTCGTGACACTTCTGTATGTCTTGTGTCTACAATTTAAAAAACAGACTATAAAAATTCAGTAATACCAAGGCTATTCAGCTTACAACTAACAACAGAGGCCACATCAAGAAAACGGAAAACAACAGCAGATAAACCAAAAAATCACAACATGAAGGCAGCTGTAATGTCAACTTTAATGTCAGTTAAATTAATAAATAAATTATAAATAAGAATATAAATAAATATAAGATTGAAAAGAAAGATTGTGTAAAATTAAACTTTGATTTTGAAATTTAATTTTGTGTCATTCGTGAATTTGGTACATTGTTCTCGCGTAGGAAAAGAGAGTAAGAAAGATTGTTGACGTTAGTTACCTCTTCTTATATGGGTATGGACGACTTAGCAGACCAGCTGAAAAAACTTTCTGTAGGTACTAAGGTAAAGATGGACGCAACTCAGCTGCAGTCCTTATTAGATACGGCTATCAGTCGAGCAACTCAACAGGCAAGGGCAGTGTTTCAGAATCAAATAGACTATCTCACTAGTAGGCTTGCTTCCTTGGAAGCACCAGCAAGGGTCGAAGAATACAGGGAGGTGCAATTAAGTCACTCCCAGAATTCGATGGCAATACTGCCAAGTATATCTCCTGGAGACAGGCAGCTACCACGGCACACAGACTGTTTGAAAAGTTTGAAGGTAGTAACCGTTATTATCAGACCGTAGCTATAATAAGAAACAAAGTAATAGGCGCGGCACATACAGTATTGAGTTTCTATAACACAGTGCTGAATTTCAAAGCTATATTGGCAAGACTAGACTTTTCATACGGGGATAAAAGAACTCTGTTCACGTTAGAGCAAGAATTATCTACCTTGGATCAAGAGCCGAGAGGAATAATTGACTTTTATGACGAGGTAGAAAATAGGCTTCCGCTTATTACAAGCAAGTCATCATGACTAATGAAGGAAATGCTTCGCTGATCGAATCGTTAAACCAGAAATACAGGCAGGATGCGCTACGAGTTTTTATATCAGGATTACGTCGGACTCTTTTCTCATGTAAGCTGCAGGATATGCCATCAGCGCTAGCTTTAGCCCAAGAACTAGAGACAAATCACGTGAGGTATAATTTTTCTACAACGTATTGGAACAACTCAAAGCAGAATCCGACGTCTAGCCAGCATCAACATGCTAGAAATCACCCACACCTACGACCCATGATCCAAATGGGTTACCAGCCTGATACAACTAGAAATCAAACTGGTCCGCAAGGACATGAAATTCAGAGCTACAATTTTGGAAGGCGCAGTAACAGGGTACAAAGACAGGAGCCCATGGAAATCGATAGAAGCATGAAGAGCATACAAAGGGAAATGAACAAAAATAACCCACAGGCCATCAAAAGACCAATAGAGTCATCTAGATAGTACCTTCCGGCTGCAAAAGCTCAGAGGGTAAATAAAATGACTAACGAATGGGAGGAGAATGTTTGCTGTGAAGAAGATAATTTAGACATGGACTCAATTTATGACGAACATGAAAATTACTCTGAATGCTATTCAGTAGACGCAGTAAATTTTTTAGGGGACGTTCCCTCCTTCTGTATGTAAAGCGGGAAATAGGAGGGAAAACAATTTAAATTCTGTTAGACACTGGCACTTCGATAAATTATATTAGGCCAATAAATATTCTAAAAGGCGTTATGCAAATTACAAATCCATTTCTCGTAAAATCTGTACACGGTCATTCGAAAATTACTAGCAAATGTGTAGTTGGAGTATTTGGAAAGAACACATATATTTTCCTTTTACCAGAACTAAAGACCTTTGATGCAATAGTCGGAGTCGACCTTTGGAATGAAGTAAATGCCAACATAGACTTTAAAGAAAATACTCTTAGGTATGATGGGGGAAACGAAAAGCTACTGTATGTCCACTGCAGAGACGTAAATAAAATATCAGCCTCTTACGAAAACCTAACCACATATCAAAATACCTTAGACCAATTAGACACACCGAAAGGTTTTTGCTGATCCGGAAGAATCTCTACCTTACAATACTTCAATAGTAGCCACGATTAAAACAATGGACGATCAACCAGTATATTCAAGGCCATATCCATATCCTGATGCTTTAACCGAATTTGTAGACAAAGAAATTAATGAGTTGCTAAAAAATAAAATCATCCAACCATCGCGTTCTCCCTATAACAATCCCATATGGATTGTAAATAAGAAAGGAATATACGAAAATGGAAAAGCAAAACATCGCATGGTAATTGACTTCAGGAAGCTTAATGAGAAAACACATAGTTAAAGGTATCCAATTCCAGATATCTCAGTGATTTTGGCAAGTCTAGGGAAGGCTTCAGTATTTTCAACCCTGGATCTTAAGTCAGGATTCCATCAAATAAAACTTGGAGAACTGGACCGACAGAAGACAGCCTTTTCAGTAAATCATGGAAAATTTTAATTTTGTAGCCTCCCTTTTGGGCTGAAGAATGCCCCTAGCATATTCCAAAAGGCAATCGATGATGTTTTGCGAGAGGAAATAGGTAAATGCTGCTACGTCTGTATTGATGATGATATTATTTTCTCGAGCTCGGTAGAACAACACGTTGAAGACATTAACCGAATACTTTGTAGGTTATATAATGCAAATATCAGGGTATCGAGGGAGAAGTCAAGGTTTCTTTTGGATGAGGTAGATTACTTAGGTTTTGTCTTTTCGAAAGAAGGCATAAAAACTTGTCCAGATAAGATAAAAGACATTATGAGTTATGAAACACCGAAGACTTTGCGAGGCCTGCGTTCATTTCTAAGATGAGCAGGATATCGGAGATTTATAAAGGATTACTCGGATATAATAAAGCCCTTGACCAAATACTTGAGGGGGGAAAATGGCTCAATTGGAGCAAATAAATCAAAAAGCATTAAGATTGAGCTAGATAGTGAAGCATTAACAGCCTTTGAGCAGGTAAAGAAAATTCTTGCATCTGAAGACGTCTTGCTCCTGCAACCCGACTATGAACAACCATTTGATTTGACAACTGACGCATCCTCGAGTGCCATGGGGGCAGTCCTGTCACAAAAAGGAAGACTAATAATGATTTCTCGCACTATTACAACAACAGAGGAAATTTATGCGACCAACGAAAGAGAACTTCTAGCAATAGTGTGGGCTTTGCAGAAATTAAGGAACTATTTGTACGGTGTAAAATAATTAATTATATTCACCGATCATCAGCCACTAACGTTCACTATATCAGAAAAAAAACCCAAATTTTAAAATGAGGCGTTGGATGTCCTTTATTGAACAGTTTTCCCCGAGTTTTAGTTATAAGCCTGGCAAGGAAAATTTTGTGGCAGACGTCTTATCCCGACAATATATAAATACCCTAGATTCGACTTCATCAATGGAAACTGTTCATAGTGAAGTGGCTCTAACCAAGGTTATAAAATTAGTAACAAACCCAATAAATTGTTTCAGAAACCAAATTGTTATTGAAAGTGGGAAAACTCCGAAAGTGTCTAAAAGGATCTTATTCAAATCTCAATTAAGACATTGTAGTGTAGCGTCATCTGAACGCCTCTTTTGTTTTCTTTTGTTTCTTTTGCTTCTTAAAAAAAAGCAAACGGAACAAAACGATCAATTTTCATTGATCGAACTGTCACACAAACTTTTATTAATAAACTAACAAACACTTTGTAGCTTGAATATTTGGCAACTGCAAACTGAGTTCAATAAACTGCTGAATTAGTGAAAAGGGTTTTTGATAAGTTAAATGTATGATTATGTAGGTGACTAGTTGTGTAAGAATATTTTGTAAAATAGTATTTAAGTCAGTATAAATCAAAAATAAAGACAGAATTATTTCATGCCTTAAATCGGCACATTGTTTTAATTCACTAAGGGATTCTGCATATAATCCTCGCCAGCGGCGCCTGAGCGCCGGCCATATAATAAAATATTAGGGATAAAAACAGTATAACATGTCATTTTGTTCAACTCTGTTGATAGCCTATTAAAGGATATGATGACGTGTGGGAATCCGAATGTTACCAATGCTCTTTTGTGTGACCTATCTGTTCTCGGAAAAATTCAGAATGAATTACAAAAAACATTTCCTGCTACCAGATTCGTCCACACTCCTCACCAAGTTATTGACGTGTTTAACGAATATGACCAAGCGAAGATTATAGCAGCGGATAATAAAAACGCTACTTCGGGATCATTTTTAAATAGAAATATTTACGTGCCCACCTATTCACATCACTTCTAACGGCCAGGTTGAGCGTTTTCACAGTACTCTAGGCGAAATTGCAAGATGCATGAAAGCTGAAAATAAAATAGAAGATACGGTCGACTTAATTCTTCTGGCTACAAGAGAATATAATAGATCTATTCACTCGGTGACAAATAAGAAACCCATAGAAATATTACATGACACACCACCAGAGTTGAGGAATTCGGTAAAAGAGAAAATACAGTCAGCTCAAATGGCGTGCTTAACAAGACAAAACAAAAAGTCTGGTGACAGGAAATTTTGTCAAGGAGAGAAGGATTTTATTAAGATAAATAAAAGATTAGGGAATAAATTTTCAAAATTGTATATTGAAAAAACTGTTCAGAAGGATTTTGGGTCCAAACTTTTGATAGACAACAAAATAGTTCATAAGGATAATATTAGATAAACCTTGTTCTTTCAGGTTACTGTACTCTTTAACAACATGTGAAGATCAAATATTGGACTACTCAAACTCGGAAATAGTGACTCTTGGGACTGGACATACGTTAATACAAAATTGAGACTTTGGACTGATCCATATAATAGACATTTCATTATACGAACGAGAACTTAAGTTAATTAAGGAACGCATCAAATACAAAATACAGACTTAAAACGCTCTATTGCCATTTCTAAAGCACGAGATAAACAGCATTAAAAATGCTATAGATAGGGTAAAGCCCTTCCGGAAGATGAAAAGATCAATAGATGCCATAGGAACAGCTTGGAAGTGGATAGCTGGAACGCCCAACAGAGGCGACTTTCAGCTAATAAATGAAAGAATTAACAACAGTATAAGACAAACAGAAAACCAAATTATTATTAACCACTTGATAGAAACGAAACTTAATGAAGTAGCGAACAGGACGAAGGAGATTATGAGGAACCTTCACAGAGACGGGGACGTACAAAAGGCAGAAGCACTAAGGTTCAAATTTGAATTGGAAGTACTGAAGGAGGAAGTAACTAGCGTAGAACAGGTCTTAATGTGGGCTAAAAGTAATATTATTAACACATTTCTTTTCTCAGAAAAAGGAATCGGTTTGTTAAGAAACACTATAAAACAACAGAGTTTTCCATATTCCAACCTTGGACAATGTCTCAAATTTGCTGATTTAAATATTGCTACTAACAACTCCATTATATTGTATATGATTAGTCTACCTATTGTTAAACCATACCATACTAATAAAACCTGTAAAAAAGTAGAACGAAATTGTAAAATTGGATAGTCCAAACATACAGGAACAGGAACAGGAATTGCATGTGAACACCAAACGCTACATAGAATCTTTAAAAGAAGACAACAGAACAAACTCCTTTTTGAGCCTAGGAACTACGGGTGTTACTCTCCTTGCGGTAGTAGCTTTTGCCATTCGAATTTGGCAAAGAAGAAACGATTGCATAAAATAAGTAAGTGGCTGGGAATTGAATCAAGAAAGACTCAAATGCCGCAACCGCGGACGTTAGCGCTTAAAGGGGGAAGAGTTAAGCGCGATGTCACACAATGGGTTAAATAATAAGTCAGCGGTAGCAACTTGAATTTTCTTTTTTCTTTTAACTAATTCTTTGTTTTAATTCAATGACCTGATTCACTTTAATTTTTTTATTTGTTAATTGTGCTGAATTAATAGAAATAATTTATTGAACTTAATGCTAAGCGGTAAATTCAATGTTTCGCAATTTCAATTTATTACCTTTGGGTGCTTTTTTGTGTGGGTTGGCATAATTTCTTTTGAGTCTTTTTTTCTTGTTTTACTTACCTTGAGGAAATTACAACACAACGCGAGGTTACGTTGACTGAAAAATACATTTGGCAGTTCTTGACAGATCTCCATAGGAGATAAACCTTAACTTTTGAATAAATTCAAGTGTAATAAATATAAAATAAATTCAAGTGAAATAAATATAAAATAAGTTCAAGTGTAATTATATAAATATAATAAAAACATTATAACAAAATTGAAACAAGTTTAATTTATTGAGAATTAATAATTTATATGTAAATAAATAAAAAAAATACCAACGGCAAGCTAAAAACCATGCAAAAAGACGCTTTTATTGCGAACTTTGCCAAAATTCGCGAAAATTGGCAAAAATTTTATTAAAAATCACTAAAACAGTAAGGAATGCAAACAACAATTCGACAAAAATCGCGAAAATTACGTAAGTTTGCAAAAACTTATTAACAGAATATGATAACAGAAAGAGAAAGTATTTCCTTCTCTGTCTTGCACACAGCTGAACAAAATGAACTTTGATTGTCTAAAAACGTTTTATTTTTAATCGAAATTCCTAATAATTAATAATAATTATTGATTGATGACCTTGATCGTGCTAAACCGAAAACGAAAATTCAAATACTGCAAACATTTTTCAAGCTACATTAGAATTTTGTGGTCTCGCGTTGCTATACTCTGCGCAACAGAACATAAAACCACCCATTCCCAGTAAAAAACACACTCCAAAAAAGTCATGAAAATGTAGAGCTTGCAATCTGGAAGTAGTGCAAATTTCCATCCGATCTAATGATTTTTACATAGGGTTGTCATTGCAAGAAATTCTCTTTTTCGATGCCTGGTCACCGAATTGGAAGTGATTTTAAGAAAAATTTCCTTTTTTGTGTTTTGTGATAATATTTTCATCTAGGAAAAATTGTCAATAGTTACCTATTTTAACAATTACATTTTTTACAGGAATTTAAACGCGAAACAGTATTTTCATGTAAATTTAAGCAAATGACTTCATAATTTTAGACCAAAATTAGTTCAAAAGTTTCTTAAAAAATCGATTTTTTTAAATTCTGGTGAGTAATTTCTAAAACTATAGAGGAATTTCAAGGTTTTGTATGACTAAAATAAACTTCTACTTAGTTTTCTACTAACTATCGGCAAATTAAAAATATCGATTTTTTGGAAGCAATGAAAATGTACTTCCTTTAGAATGACTTCCAATTTTTTACTGGGTATTTAATATATTAAAAGAATATCTAATATCAAAATATCTAACATTAAAACAAATCCGATGCATAACTGGCACACATTACAATATTTTTAATTTCACAAAATGTGCACAAAACTTAAAAAGGATATAACTTTGCAACCGTAAGAGCAAAATCAATATTTTTTTTCTTTATATGACTTAAAATTTATCCACCATTTAATAATAGAAATTTTAAAAGTTACAATGCATTATTTTTAATATTCATACTTAATTTACCCAAATGAGCGAAAAAATAAATGAAACTTATAATATCTGCAGAGAAAAGTAAAGTTTAAACAGTTTTCTTTAAGAAAATTGACTTAGCAACAAACAAAAATCGTGCTAATGAGTCGCGTAATAAACAAAATTAAAAAAAGTTGAGAAAACTTGATTTTCGGGTTAAAATCGATTTTAGCGACCTCTAAACCTCTTCAAAAAAATCTGAAAAAAATCACAAAAATACTCTACCCTATAAGCTTTCAAAAAATGCTTGGGCAAAAGAAAAATTTTTTTTGGGACACACTAATGTATTATTATTATTTTATTATTATTTTAATAAAAAAATAAAAAAATATCAATTTCAATCTGCAAATTAAAAAAGGTTGTTTTTTGTTGTTAGTTAGGCACGTCGAGATGCACTTCGTTGCTGATTAAACAACTCAATATTTAGGTTACAAAACCTTTTTACTTATATATGAAACTCAATATAACGAATCTTTTTCTCGCTTCGTTGAAAAAAAACTCTTTATTGCAAAGTTTTTCATATAAAAGTACTCTAAAACCGATCTATAGTTATAACCAGGGAAACCGCAAATATGCAGTTGCATGTTTTTTCTTGTATGTCCTATTAACGCGGGAAAAGATATTTATCCGTTTCAGAACTTTTTATGAATTTTGGCATCGATTTTTTAGTGCATATTTTTGCATATTTTACCCTTTGAAGCATGTTTTTGCATTTATCATATTTTATAATTTTTAGAGCATAATTTACGCTTTTAGGCCATATTTTGATACTTTATAGAATTTTTTATTTTAATATGCAATATATACAAGATTATGTGTGGTCAAACTTTTTTTATTTTTCGAAATTTAAAAAATCTCATCTCCAATGATCCGTTTAGTATATAAATTTTAGTTAGTTTCAATAAAATTTCGGTTTTGCTATTTCTCATGGACTTTGTCCCGAGAACAATTGAAGGAGCATTGTCAATGTATGAAAGTTTATTTATTGACAGGCAACGATTTTTATTTGAAAGACTGGGTCAATATTTTGTTGTTTATTGCAATAAAAATTATAAACAAAATTCTAGTCTTATTTATTCAAAATACAGTTTCAAAGTTTTAATTCTGATATCGGGATCTATTTTAAATTGAAGTTAAATTTTTACGAGAGTATCAAAAAAAATTCATGTTTTTATTTTTTCCTTTTTTTGTTTATTTTATTTGTATTATTTTAAATGCAAATGTTGTTGTATTTTTTAATTAAAAATATATTTGCACTTACAAATAAGCAAATTTATTTTATTTTTAAGATCATATTATTGCGTTTTTAGTGCATATTTTTATGTTTTTAGTGCATATTGAATGCGCATAAATCACTTTTTTAGAGCATATTTCTGGTTTCCCTGATAATGAATAATGAAAATACTTCAAAAAAATAAAGAAAACATTTGATATCTTAGCCTTTTCCCGCTTTCACGAATGCAGATATTAATAAGTTTTTTATTCCTATCCTTATCCTCGCTAATTCGTAATTTTTCTTTTTTCAAATAAAATCTTCTTTGCCTCTTATAAATTGTAATTGTTTGCTAACTACCACTTATAATTCGTAATAAAAACAACAGAAACATGGAAGGAATGATTTTTTATTTAATCCTATTTTTTTAATGTGCTTTTGCTTTTGCCCGTTTGTGTGTTTATTTTCTTAAGATCAGTTTGTTACATGAATAATAAAGAGAAATGTCAAAGCGCCCGCATAAAACTGTGTCGGTGTTACAAAAATAACAAATTAAGTAAATAAATTGAAAAACCCCGTTAATTCGTATTTATTTTATTTTAAACCCGTTAAATCGAAACACCGCTAAATCGAAAACCCCTATAATTCGTAAGAAATGGCCGGTTCCGTGCTATTACGAATTATCGGGGTTTCACTGTATGTTATAAAGCCTAGGTCCTCCTCTCGGGTTGTTAGAAGTTCCATATTAATCCAATCAGTAGTTTAGAAGTTCCAGATTTATTACCATTTATTTTGTAGAAGTCGCCAGTGTACAATGTAAATTTGAAATGTACACGTGCATATAAATCCAATCAGTATTTTAGAAGTTCCAGATTTATTACCATTTATTTTGTAAAAATCCTCACCGTGCAATGTAAATTTTAAATATACCCGTGCATATATATTTATAAAAATACATACATATGTATGTGTAAGAGCTTTTTTTCAACCCAAAAAACATACCAATTGGATTATATACTTTTTCGTGAGCGTGCGTGATCGTGATAAGTTGTAAACCACTCGTGTGTGATTAAGAATATTTTATTCGTGAGCGTGCGTGTCGTGAGTCAAAAATCGCTCACGTGCACATCTCTAATGCAGAGTCTGGAATATTTTTTGAATCATGGTACAAGAGGTATGAACAGCTTTTTAAAAAAGATGGCAAAAATCTTGATGACTCCACTAAAGTTAGACTACTTTTGCGTAAAATCCATACATCAAATTATGAGAAATACTCTAACCTAATTTTGCAAAAGATGACAAATGAGTTCGCCTTTGATGAAACTGCAAAAACTTTTAATTTGTTTGGGCCGCAAAAGTCATTGCTTCATCGACTGTACGAGTGCCTCCAGCTGGAGAAAAGTGGCGTAGAAGATTTTACTACGTACGGCAGCAAAGTTAACAAAATATGTCATAATTTCGTAGTCTCAAAAATTTCAGCAGATGAGTTTTTGTCTAAACTTAATGACGACACACTCAAGGGAATCGATAAGCTTATAGCCGAATGCCAGATGGTCTTAAATTTTAAGTCGGACGCCAACTTAATTGAAAAGCCCAGCGGATCAAAATTATCCGCCAGTTCCGTAAAATAGACACGAGTTAAAAAGGTTCCAACAAACTCGCATCAAGGCCAAGCAGAAAATGTGAAATCAGCTGAAAAATCGTGTAATACACCGCGCAAACCATGTTGGGCATGCGGCGGAATGCACTATATGAAGGACTTCCACTATAAAGGTCACAGGTGTAAACAATGTATACGGATTGGTCACAAAGATGGTTATTGGTGTCTCTCAGAAATCCAATTGTGATAAAGATTTTGTTAAGGAAATTTCTGTTAATTTCTTTACAGTGCAAATAAATGGCGTAGATGCTACCCTACATATAGACTGCGGTTCACACATCACAATCATATCGAGGTCCATGTGGGAGCATGTTGGCAGTCCAGAATTATTAATACCAACATCCACTGCACATAATGCGGACAAGCGTCGTCTCAACATAAATGGACAATTTAATTGTGACATTACCTTAAAGAATGTTATAAAAAGTGGAATATGTTATGTGGCTGATGACATAAAACTTCTGGGTATAGACTTAATTAAAAAATTAATTAATTTTTGGGACGTTCCTCTACGGGAAGTTTGCAACCACATCACAAAAGACAACATAAGAACACATTCAGTTGCATCGCGATTCCAAGAATTGTTTGAAAGAAATTTGGGGCTGTGTACCAAAACGAAAGTTAAACTTCATCTCAAGGAGGGAGCGAAACCCGTTTTCAAACCAAAACGACCAGTGTCTTATGCAGTCCTGGCCCTGGTAGGTGAAGAGTTACAGAGGCTCCAAAGTCTAGGAATTATATATTATCATATTGACCTTTCCGATGCTTTTCTACAAGTCGAAATCGAAGAAGATTCGCGCAAAATTCTCACCATCAATACGCACCGAGGACTTTTTACGTTCAACCGTTTGCCGCCAGGCATAAAATCAGCTCCGGAGCCATTTCAACAAATTATGTCATCAATGGTCGATGATATAGATGGTGTCGCTACATATATGGACGACATCATTGTCTCAGGCACTAATGAAGTAAATCACGATGCAAATTTGACACGTGCTCTTGGAAGAATTTTTAATAAACGCGATAAGAGGAAAAAAAGCGCGTTAGGTATATTTAAAACGCGCTAAATCTAGCGCAAAAGGCGCTAAATCTAGCGCAAAAGGCGCTAAATTGGTATAGCTGCAAACAGGACGCGCTTCAAGTGTTCTTGTCTACTTACCGCACTACACCAAATCCGTGCACACCCTTGCAAAAGTCTCCAGCAGAGCTTATGTTAGGGTATAAAATAAGAACGCCACTAGACTTACTTAAACCAAACAGCGCTCATTGCGACAGCTTGTATGATATACGTCAGCAAACCCAAAATAATCAGTTCAACGCATATCATAAAGCTAAATTTCGTGAGTTTTCAGTTGGAGATACAGTTGATATAAAGGTCTATCACAACAACAATTATAAATGGTCAACTGGTTCAGTCAAGGAGCGGATAAGCAAGGTAAATATGTTATGTTTTAATACATGGTGCCAATAGGACTGTCAGGTCTCACGCAAACCAAATGCGATTGAACTCTAGTCAACCGGCGGTTGAAGAATCAAATGCAGAACTGCCTTTAGATATTTTATGCGATGATGTAAATCAACAAGTGCATCGGCAACTGCAAACAACGCAACCAGTCCATGATGATCAGGAGTGCTAAGATAATATGCCAACGACAAGTCGAAGACCGGCCAGAGACCGAAGATCACCCCTTAGGTTCAATGACATTGTTTTCTGGTGGGGGGAGGTGTTGGCATTAAAATACAAAAATTTCATAAGAGTACTCGTATTATCAGTGGAGTATAACTAATGTGTATTTTATTTAATTAAAGTGAATTGTATATATGTATATCGAATAAATGAATTTAATAGAAGATTAAATTAAAGTTTATGTTGTTTCCATCAAATGCAACACATAGCAACAACAAAAGATGCCTTTCTTTATAAACAAAACTTAAGTGTTCCTTCTGACCATAATAAAATCAAATTTGACTTTGGTGATTTAAAATTTCAAATTAGAGAAATGAGACGAAATATCATTGGCAACACTGGTTAGTGGTGAGAGTATAAGTCATACAATCGTAAAATGTAATGATATAGATTGCCGACCACGGCTTTAAAGATACATACATAGCTCCGGAAATTCTTGAATTTTTCTTAATTTTTTAATTTTCAATCAAATTCTTTCATAAGGCTTTCCAGTTTCCAATAAAAAGTTCAAAAGTCCAAAACTGAGACAGTATGGTTCGCCGCCAAGTTTTTTTTAATTTTGAAATATTCTATGACCTATGCTAATTTTTTTTCCAAACTATTTTGGTTCTAGCGTTGACCAAAAGGTCTTTTCAGTTTTTCAATTTTTTTTTGTACTTTGCTCCAAGACCACATAAATAAAATTTGGTACCATCTAAAATAGTTTTTAAAGGAATATCCAATGGTATATAAAACTTGACCAGTCGCGACCTACTAATTGAAATATTTAACTAAATACATATTTTCGTTTCGGGTTTTCATACAAATTCTACGTATTTTGAAATAATATTTTGCTTTTCCAATTGAATCTGTTTTAAAATAATGTTAATTTATTTTTTTTTTGTAATTATTCATATAAAACGCGAAAATCGCGATATATTTTATCTCTTTAGGGTTTCGTACACCAAAGGTGAAAAGAACCCCTATTCAGGGCTATCATGAATAAAATTCCACGTGAAATTTTTCCCAGGGAAGAATTCCAACTAATAGCAAATAATAGGGAAAACAAAAAATTCTAATTGCAAAAGGGAGAAATTTCACGCGATATTTTATTCATGATAGCCCTGATTGTTTTCGCTACGCTGTCCGTCTGTCCGTCCGTCTGTCACAGGGTTTCGTACACCAAAGGTGAAAAGAAACCCTATTGTTTTCAATACGCTGTCCGTCCGTCTGTCACAGGGTATTTTCTCGAGAACCGTAAGAGCTACGGGCCTGAAATTTGAACACTGTCTGTTGACCTTTGGCCGCTACAACAACAAATACATGAGAGTTGGAAATTAAAGGGTGTTCCAAAACGAGCAACGAAAAATGTTAAAATCCCATGTAATATACATACATATTAGGGATGTAACGAATGTTCGCATTCGCTTTCGCATTCCCAAATAATTCGCTTGCTTTTGCTATTTGCATTCGCTTTTGCATTCGCTAAAATGTATGCGAATATTTAAAGCGAATACTAAAGACAAAAATATTGGAAATATTTTCCAGTTTTTGAAAAAGAAAAGGCAGTGTATGAATTGCGCGAAAATATTTTGTTTTGAAGACTAGTCTGTTAAAACTTTTGAAAAATGGTAAGCACATCATTACTTCGTTCAAAAAATTTTATATGGAAAATATTAACTATTCCTTCTTTGTTGTAAATTTTTTGCGAATCAAGTGCCACTCATATTATTTCGCATGTAAACTTAAAATGTCGAAGATATATTTCATATGTTTTTCCCAAGATGAACAGAGTAATACTTCTGCAAAAAATTTTCATGAACAATTCATTCCAATTTTTTTTAATATGTATTTTGGTAGTATTTTACAGGAAATGTTGAACTTAGTACAAGGTCTTAGGGCCAAAGTACGAATGGGTTGATTGCCTAACATTTTGTAAATTTATTTTTAACTATTATCTATACTTATTTTAATATGATTTCATATATCTTTCAGTTTAACAGTTTTTATTTCTAATAAATTAATAAATATTTGCTGAATTCAAGACTCAAGTAGATCTATGTATACAACACAACTTCATGTTCTTAGATACATTTATTTTCATGTGATTTTTTTAACGTATTGTAATATTTGCATTCGCTTTCGCATTTGCATTCGCTTTCGCAAAAATTAAAATGTATTATTCGTTTTCGCATTCCCATTCGCTAAACTGGTATTCGTTACGTCCCTAATACATATATACAATTGTATGTATGTATATACATACACTTGAATTTTATAAGGTTAGTGTATTTTTATACAGACTACAACAATTAGCACTAAAATTTAAAAAAAAATTTAATTAAAGGGTGTACCATCAGTTAATCTAATTTTGACTATGTATTTTTGACAACTTGCTGTATCTTGGCAACCGTAAGAGCAAACTTCTTGAAATTTTCAAAAACGGTAAAACTAAAAAATCCCAAAATTATAAAATCGCCAAATCGAAAAAAATCGCCAAAATCAAAAAAATCGCCAAAACGAAAAAAGCACCAAATTAAAAAAATTTTTTAAAACCAAAACAAATAGCGAAAAAACGGAAAAATCGCCACAATGAAAAAATGGCAAAATGAAAAAATCGCCAAAATGAAAAAAATTGCCAAAATAAAAAAAATCGCCAAAACGAAAAAAAATTGCCAAAATGAAAAAAAATCGCCAAAACGAGAAAAAAGCGAAAAATAAAAAAAAAGTATTTCAGCTGAAAAAACGTCAAAAACTTAACAAAACGCTGTATTAAAAAATGCTCGAAGCCCAACGTACAGAACCCTTCGTGCGCGAGTCAAAGTCGCACTTTACTGAATTTATTTTAATATACGCAATATGGCCCAGCAAAAAACTTTGTCTACTAGAATGCAAAAAAGTGTATGTACTCCCCAGCCGTAAGTACTTACAATTTGACTGAATAACCCATTATTTTTGTTTGAGAAGTTCAAAAAGAATGCGGTACCCTATACTTTTTGCCTACAAACATCCAAAAGTTAATAGATTATTGATTGCCTGAAAATATTAAACATTTAATGGGTTATTTTTTTGCTTACAAATATGCAAAATTTTGTAGATTAATTTTTGCATAAAATGATTCGAAAGTTAATTGGTAATTTTTTCTAATAAAAATAAATAGGATTTTGTAACAAAATTACTATAAAACTTATACCTTTATTTTTGAGATTGTTAAAAATCACAACTTTAGAAAGAAAATATGTGAATATGGATATTGAATAATATGCGAAAATACTTAAATTTTGTAATAAAAATTATAGTAAACCAAAGTTATTTTATTGTTTTCGAAATTTTTCTCTTGATATGTATTATTAACTGGAAAGTACTACAATAAGTACTTTCACGTAATGATATAAATAAGTCGTAATTCTATTCATTACCGGACAGTCAATATTATAAACTTAAAATAATTTGATAAATATGTACCACTCATTACTTTGTAAGCCATTAAAATAGTACTACCCATTACAAAATCTTGACATTTTTTTGCTAGGGGTATCAAAGTTTTTAATTTTTCAATTGAAGGTTAGCCGCGAATAACGTTGTAAGTGACAAAATAATAATTTTCCACTGACTGACTTTGTTTGTAATTGTATTTTGGCAGCGATAAGATGCATAATTTTTGGATGGTTTGATGTTTGAACAACGCAAAAACGTAATGTTAACGGTAATCTGTGAAAAACTGGTTATGTAAAAATCGCCTTTTACAACGTTATTCGCCGCTGTTCTTCAATTATACAATTTTATTCCCATCAGCATTTAAAAGATCTTAGTGATTCTGAAGAAATTATTGAAATACCAGGTAAAGTCACAATTTAAAAACTGTTTATAGAGATACCGAAATCAATTTATAGTATGTTTACACGGTACGGGCTTCGCTCTCTATTCATGCTTCACGCCACAATCATGACCAGAGGTCCAATTCGTGTGGCTTACAGCCGGCTTACAGCCGCCGCCGGTCTAATTTACATTGACAAAGCCGCCGCCGATGCATGCGGCTGACATCGGCTTGTTTTTGTCAGCGGTGCTTACACAACTAGATGGCTGAGCCGATTTTTGTAAATTAATATTTTTGGTTTTTTTTTTCAATCTATACATATTTTTATAAGTTATGTCTTCATTTTATATTATTATCAATTTCAATTTTTAATTCTGACTGACGTAGTTTTAGATACATACATATGTACAATGTTAAAAATATGCAGTACTGCCAACTAGCTTTTCTATGTATATACATATGTATGTATGTATATTTGTATGCACATGCAATGTAAAAGTAATACAAGCGTTTTTACGTAAAAAATTTCTTGATTGATGAAATACTACACATCGCTCATTTCCCCAAACAGCACATAGTATGTAGCTGAAAAAATTTTTTCGCAGAAAACAAGTTTAAATATTCAATTTACACACAACTTAATGAGAAAAAAATTTATTTTGCCTTCCAGAATTGAGTACACAAGATGTTTGTACGAAATTTTTACACAATATGAAGAACGATATGAGGATTAGTTCTGCACAGGGACCGTAACGGTTATAATTTTTATTTTAAAAATCACTTTTTAATCATTATTTCTTGATTTTTATTTATCCCTCACAAAATAACTTTTATTTTGTGACTTTTATTTATTCCTCAGAAAATAACAGTTATTTCTTGATTTTTATTTATCCCTCACAAAATAAGAGTTATTTTGTGACTTTTATTTATTCCTCACAAAATAACAGTTACTGTTTGATTTTTATTTTTTTGCTTAACTTTTAAAATGTAGAAAGCGTAATTTTTGCGTTAAAATGAATATTAACCGATTTAAAATTTAATTTATCGCCAGAGTCTTTAAAAAAAACTCTTATATGTTAAATTAAATTTACTTTTTTATTATTTATTAATTTTAAAAGTTAAAATTTTTTTGAGCAAAAAAATAAAAATCAAAAATTAACTGTTATTTTGTGAGGAATAAATAAAAGTCACAAAATAACTCTTATTTTGTGAGGGATAAATAAAAATCAAAAAATAACTGTTATTTTCTGAGGAATAAATAAAAGTCACAAAATAAGAGTTATTTTGTGAGGAATAAATAAAAATCAAAAAAATAAAAATCATTGCATCTATCGGTAGTCCATGTAACATGGAGTATCTTGGTATATTCCTTGTGCACGTAGCACTTCTCTATTATTGTGATTTTTTTAATTTAAATTTGGAAAATAATCGTTATTTGCGATCCCTGGTTCTGCACCATTAACTCAAAAATTCCAGTTTTTGAGTTACGACGTTCTTTAAGTAAATGAGACTTTCAAATTTTGTTGCAGCAACTTTTTATTGTTAAGTAAAAAATAGCGACCGAGATATAAAAAATTTATATATTTATACACTCTCCCAGATATTTTTGGTATCCACCAGTAAGTAAAATATTGTACGGTCTTCCCCAGGTCAGATTTTTCCAAATGTAGCAAAGTTGGCAAATGCATGTTCAGGTATACCTGCAACATCTGCATCAGCTGAACAAGCCTTTTCCTTTGCTGGATCTTGTGTGAACGAAAAGCGAAGTCGGCTTAATGCCTCAATTATCAAAAAACAACTCTTCATCCACGACAACATGAAGATTGTTCAACCACTTTTAGCGGGAGACTAAAATAATGTTTCATTTGGTAACTTTAAATAAGTTATCTGCTTGCCTTATTTTAATAATTACATATCTTTGTATGTATGTGCGTATTCACTTAAAAGAAAGTATAGCCTTAAGGCCGGGGCACAATGAATCCGTCATACGTTAAACTTCGCCTTTTTCAACTGAAACTAACGCAACGACGGAGAAGGTTGTCACAATGAGTACTTTATTGACGGAAGCATTTAAACACCTCTTTTGTTGGTCGATTCTCCATTTTATTTATTAAATTCAACTTTTTGTATTTATTTCTTTTATTTAATTTAATTTTTGCTGCCACAAAACAGAAAAATCTAAATCAGAACATACCAAAAAAGTAACCAATATCTGTCAAAGTACTCAACGTACGCAAAAAGTTAAGAGCTGACCAAATTTTGTTCTTTGCGTTGACGGACACTTACTGAATGTAACCGAGCTGTCAGTCGAAGGCGAAGTTTAACGCATGACGAATTCATTGTGCCCGGGCTTTACTTTCTATTGCAAAAGTTTTTAATGTTAATTTACTACTTACACTATACAAAAATAGTTAGAGAAAAATATAGTAAGCTTAGTGACATAAACCTTAAACTTCAAGAACGATTGAAAATATATTTGAAAAAGGTATTGTAACCATTGTATAGAAATCATAACGGAACCTTCTGGACTAATTTAAATTTGTATGATTACTATAATCTTACTTATCCGTGCAATTGTAACATAAGCTTACAAAAATAATATTGTATTGAATTTTGCATAGAAAAGCTTATTTTTGTCAATATTTTCCTAATTTTTGTAAATACTTACTAAACAAAAAACAATTCAAAATAACAACAAATAAAAATTTTAATTATTTACTTCAATTTAATCGCATTTCTTTTATAACATAATGTAATTTTTATATTAGGCTTTATTTTTCTAATCTTTGAAGTTTATTATTATTGCTGCAATTTAAAGTTATAACTGAGTTGTTAAAACAAATGCACTAACAATAATAAAAAAACAATAACTTCAGCAGTCTACACATAACATTAGCTTGAAGTTAATGTTAAAGTTAGTCACGTTATGCATTTTCTTTTATTAATATTTTAATAAAAATGAAAAAAAGTATTTGTACATTTCAACATCTAATACATTTTTTTAAATAATTGCACTAGCATATAACAAGAAGAAACGGAATTGTGTAGCTTTCCAGTTTGCTAAATTCGATAGTATGATTTTCTTTAAAACTTGAAAAGGTAAATTTTTAAATACCATTAGCAAGTTTTGTTCAAGCGCTGATACATTTTCTTGTGAAATATAAGAGAATGAACTCTTTACAATTATGTTTTGAAATATAAGAATTCATTCATCTTTTGAAATGTAAAAATTCATTCTTTACAATTATCTTCTGAAATAATTGTTTCAAGTATTGGGAATATTAAACACTTAACAAAAAAAGTATGTTGGGAAACACTTTAATTTTTGGTTTTCATTGTGTTTAGCCAACGACGTAAAAAATAGTAGGCCAACCCCATCATGAGGTCATAATTTGTGTGTTGGCACAACACTCCAAAAGTAGAACTTGTGATGTTTTGCCAACGTTTGAACCACCTTACTAGCGGTCTCCACTTGACATAAAATTATTAACTTTGACATTAACTTCAAGTTAATGTTAAGTTTGCACTGCTCAAGTTAATGCTTTTTTCAAGTTATAACATTATTGTTAGTGCATTTGTTTTAACAACTCAGTTATAACTTCAAGTTACAGCAAAATTTCATGTCAGGTGGAGACGTAGAGTTAGGAAACGCTTTGCAACGTTAACCCTATTGTATTTTTCTGCCTATTATTGTATTTTTCTGGTTATTACAAAAATTCGGCTCCAGACGGCCAGCCGCCGCCGCCAGTATATATTTCCTCAGCCGCCGCCGCCGACAATTTTGCGACGAATTGGACCTCTGATCATGACCGAATCAAATTGCTTCGCCATACAAAATTATGAGAGCGAATCTAGTAGATTCAATATGAATCTACTTGCGAACAAAACAAACAAAACAAAATAGGTATATGTGTATGTGTGTGTTTGTAAACAAATGAAAACAAGCCAAAAAACATAGATGTGAGTTTAATATAAATAAATTTACTTAAGTTATGAATAATATAAAAAGGAAAAATAAGAAGAAAATATAGAGATGCCTTCAAAAACAAGATTTTGAATGAATCGAATTTATGTAAGTATGTATGCATGTATACACGTCCGTATGATACGTATGAATGTGTGAATATACATAAAAAAATGCCACGCGAACAGTGATGCCAACTTTTTCAGAGCAAAAATCACTGTGTGTTCATTAAAAAGCACTAAATGCAATATATTTTTTATTTATATTTATCTATTTATTTTCAATACAGAGAAAACCCACATGGCTAATTATATACATATGTATTGAATGAGTAGAAATTAAAAATTTAAGTTAACTACAATTTTAAATTTACTACATTTCATAGGTTTTTGTAATAATTTCAATTATATCGAGCCATATTTCGATTTTGCTTATAAGTAGAACATGAGTAGGAAAATAATTGAAGTTCATTTTGCAAGTTACTGCAATTATGGTGTATTTAAAAAAACAATTAGATTCTAGGTGTTTCATCTGAATTAATTTTTACATGAACATAGTTCAGTATGTTACATTCTGTAGCTCGTTTCTGTATTTCTCGCATCGTAAAATTTCCCGCATGAAACAAGGGAATCGTGGAAACAGTGTAAAATGAAACACAAGTGTTTCTGTATCGTTACTTTGCGAGAACTATCTGTCATTTAAACAAATTTCCAGCAATTATTGGAACGATGTGAGAAAAAGTGTTTCTGTAACAATATTTTGTGAATAGTTTCTCGCAATTCTCGGATTTTTAATTGTACAAAAACATGTGAATTTTTGAATTTGTGTTTGAAAATATGAAAAATAAACTAGTTGAAAAGATATGCAACGAATTGTTATACTAAAATTATTATTAACGATTCGATATGATTATATTTATTTAGAATTTTTTTGTGGAATTTTCTATAATAGAGACAGTTGCTAGAAAAAACGTATTTCAAGCATTTTACATTCACTTTATATTCATGTTCATTATTCAATTTTATTTTTCTTGAAAATTATTATTTTTTGTTATTGAAATAATATTTTTGTGACTTTTGTTTTCATTTGACACTCGATTACTGGAAATATTCCAGTAAAAACAGATTCAGTGTTGTCTGTTTTCACATTCAAATACAGAAACACTTTTTTTCACAAATCGAGAAACGATGGAATTTTGTGTTTTACACTTCATGTGAGAAATTTTACGATGTGAGAATTACAGAAACGAGTTACTGAACAACGTAAGCCTTTTCCTTTTAGACCGTATTTTATATGAATGAAACAATTTGATTTATAAAATCATTATTGTATTTTTAACTTACTTTTAAAAAAGTTATAAGTGCTAAAAGTTATTTCTACTTCAACATTTGAACATGGTAATGTTAATAGTCTTAGAGAAAATATTGGCAGTATTAGAAATGGATCATGATTATTTGAATTTCTATAATTATAAACTTCAATCCAAAATTAATCAGTTCTGAGCAAATTTGTCCCAGCAAAAATTACGGCTTCCCAGAAGAATTTTTGTAAGCCAGCTAGAAGCAATGCATTCAGTTTCCAAAAAGCCATTCATTTTTTGCTTTACTAATTCATTTTACAGAAGTAATAATGTGTAGTTTTTGTGTACTCAGATGCAAAAGTTACTGGTTTAATTTTTTTTTACTTTTGTCCACTTTGTTAGAGAGCCTTACGTTAGTACTTTTCAGAAGCATTTTTGAAAGCTTTCGGTATCAAGAAAGCAATACATTGCTTCCCTCAGTGGTTAAGGGCCACTCAGACTATTATATTTTGTATTAATACATGTCAAAAATTCAAATAATACGTGCAAGTGCGATATTGTGAATGCAAAATGTCATAACGAATGGTAAATAATACGATAAAAATTTGACATCCCATAATACTTGACCATTTTTTGAAAATTTTCTAAACGATAATACTTTTCATCTGATCAGGGTTGCATTATTACAAAATCCAAACTAACAAGCCGTCTGTTTCGACGCCGATTCCGTGCCGTCGTTTATGTTATATGTCTTTGTATTAAAACGGATCTAAATATTGAATGTGCTTATCGTATTGAATAATTTTTCGTGTAAGACATGTCTGAAAGTTAACGAAACTATCGTACTTTCTTTTTATTTATCTTATTAGAATCAACTACTTTAACCGCCGTCTATTTTCAAAGGCCGGCACGACCACAGCGTGTATGAAATTGCTCTGCCGCCGGAAGTCAACGATTAATGTAGGCATGTTAATCCTCAACAGCTGTTTGCTTTATACTTGTGTTTGTAATGTAATATGAGGTGTGATGGTGTGAACATAAAATGTCAATTTACGTTAGATTTTTTTATAGTCGAAACAAATGTCTTTAAATTTCTTTTTCGTAAAGTGTGATGAAAGTCTTTATACATGTATAATAGTCTGAGTGGCCCTTTAGTAATTAGATTATTATTATATAATTTTTTTTTTATACACACATATATTTATTTATTGTATCTTCAAATATGAACTAACAATAAGTATTCAAATCTTAAATCTAAATATAATTATTAAGCCCGACCAGTATCGGACATAAACTTAGTGATAGTAATTAATAATACATAAATTTTGTATTAAGCACAATAATTACTTTCAAGAAGTATGTATCATTTGGGGTGCTGAGTATTAGGGCCCTTGTGTCCCTCTTTTTTAAGCGGATGTGTCCAGTAAAGTTCAAGATATTACGAGCAAGCGGATTAGGATGTGACTCGGGTTTTGTTAAATATTTACCTGCGTATTTTGCAATTTCTTCACTCACTAGTGGCATATTTATATCTCGATGTATATTTGAATTTTTGATGTACCATGGAGCCGCTGTTATCAAACGTAAAATTTTATTTTGCCATCGTTGGATTCTATCCACATTTGAAGCTGAAGCAGTGCCCCATAGCTGAATTCCGTAGCACAATATTGGCTTCAAAAGCGACTTGTGTATCAAAAATTTGCAGTCTAGACTGAGTGTTGAATTTCTGCCAATCAACCAATGTATTTGAGTTAACTTAAGTTTCATTTGAATTATTTTAGCGCCAATATGATGTTGCCATGTAAGCCTTCGATCAAGGTGTATGCCAAGGTATTTCACTTGAGAATGTTGAGGAATATTTTGATTGCTGATTCGAACGGGGGAACAGGTATCTTTTCTTAGGGTAAACGTTATATGAACACACTTTTGTTCATTTACTTTAATTCTCCATAAGTTCAACCATCTTTCAAGCTGGGTAATGTGAGCTTGGAGATTGCGGGATGCCTCATCAGGGTTTTTGTGCATACTCATACAGGCTGTATCATCGGCAAATGTAGAAATGTGGATGTTATTGCTCACAGGCATATCACAAGTATATATTAAATACAAGACTGGCCCCAGAATACTACCCTGTGGCACACCAGAAGATATAGATTCGGGCACACTTATGAAGTATCCTTCCACAACAGTAAACTTCCTATCAACAATATAACTTTCCAAAAGTTTTTCTATATTTATTGGCAAATATGTCTTCAATTTTTAAAATAGGCCTTCGTGCCATACTTTGTCAAATGCCTGAGAAACATCAATAAAAAGGGCAGAACAATACTTCTTTTCTTCAAAAGTCCTCCTTATAACTTGAACCAATCTATGCGTTTGCTCAATAGTGCTATGCTGACTTCTAAAGCCAAATTGATGGTCCGGGATGCACCCATTATCAGCTAAAATTGTGGACAATTTAGTCATGAGCAGCTTTTCGAAAAGTTTTGAGACTGTTTAGCTTATAGGCCTATATGACTCAGCCTCGGCAAGATCTTTGCCCGGCTTCGGAATCATTTTAATCTTGGCAAGTTTCCAGTTATGTGGAAAATACTGCATTCGCAAAATGGCATTAAAAATAAATAGCAGGATTCTTATTTCAATATGAGGCAAGTTCATCAGCATCTTGTTACTAATTCCGTCAATACCTGGAGCTTTCCTCGGATTAAGTTCAGCAATTAATTTTTGTACATCGCGCATCTTAAACTTTATAGGTCGCGGGGGTAGAGCAACTACACTTGGCAAATCAGCAACACCAGTACATGTGTTTGGGGTAAACACGTATTTTAAATGATTAGCAAATATGTTACCTTTTTCAGTATCGCTTCTTGCCCAACCTCCGGTAGATGTGCGCAGAGGTGGTTTAAGCTCAACGGGGGTTTTCAGCTTTCTAGCAGCGCGCCACAAAGAGTAATTAGATGCTGGTGTGACATCAAGACCTTCCAGATAATTTTCAAGAGATGCAGTTTTTTCAATTGCAAGTAACTCTTGGAGTCGTTTAGTGCACTCTTTAAATCTGATTTCAATTTGTGGTGATCTGTGCCCATTCCCTTCTAGCTCTTCTTTTTTCACATAAGGCACGTTCAATATCGGTTGAATAAATTTTATTAAATCTAGTCTGCGGATGGGACTTAGTAGCATGTTCAGCAGCCTGTGTAATCATTTCGTTAATGTTGGCGATGTTAGCTTCAATATCCTCGGGTGTTCTTAGCGTAATGTTTTCCGTGCAATGACCACTAAGATATTTTTTGAATCGCAGCCAATTTACACGACTGATCATCTTCATATACGAGTGAGGTAAGTCACTTCTCTGTGAGCTACAGATTGTAACGATCGTGGGAGAGTGATCGGACGAGAGATCTGAAGAAGCTTCAACGTTAATTAATTCTCTAGAAATGTTTTTCATGACGCCAAAATCTATAACATCCGGAATTTTATTTATGTCAGTAGGCCAGTAAGTAGGCTCCCCACTCGAAATGACGTCCAAGCCCATATTTGAAATTGTGTTGAACAATGCTCGACCTCTGGGTGTAATATGACGAGAACCCCAGAACGTATGTTTAGCACTATAGTCGTTAGCTGCTACGAAACAAGGGCCAAGAGATTTATAGAAATCCTCGTATTGATTCTCAGTAATTGCGAATCTGCGAGGGGAGTAAATTGATGATATCACAAAATTTGTGCAAAAATTTTCAACACAAATATTCGTTGCTTGTAGATATTCCTCACAAATGTTGTCAATAATATAATGTTTAAGTCTAGACTTTATTAGAATTGCTGATCCACCGCATGCTCTTCCTCTCGGGTCCTTTGAATCATATAAGGTGTAGCCATACATTTTAAAAAGGCTTCTCGAAGTCAAATGAGTCTCAGAGACCAACATTATATCAATATTTTTTTCCGTGAGGAAGTGCTCAAGTTCATTTTTATGTTGGCGAATGCCGTTTGCGTTCCAGAAACATAGTTTTAACGTTTTCATGGCTTGTTAACTAATGCTTGAAGCAGAGTATTCTGCATTCTCAGCATTTCTTGCATCATGGTAGTCATATTTGTTTTTAAAATTATTTATAGTTAGCACCAGATTCTCAATAGTAGCTTCAAGACGACTAAAGTTAAAGCTAGAGTTTGCATTCGTTGAGTTATTTGGCGGTGGAACATTTTGTGTGGGAATAGAACTGGTCTTAGCAGCATCGGCATACGATACACGTGAACTAACTGGTTGGCTTGTTGGAGGAAGAGTGGCGGAGTAAGCGGTTGCTGCTTGAGGTGGAGCTAGTTTAGGTTTTTGACCCATAGCCTGTTTAACAAAAGAATATACAGGGCATCCTCTGTAGTTAGCGGTGTGATTACCTCCACAATTACTACATTTTTTTTCTCCTTGATCTTTTGGCTTCGTGCAGCTATCAGTACCATGCAATTCACCGCAGATAGCACAAACTGTAGGTAAATTGCAGTAAGTTTTTGTATGACCATATTCTTGGCAATTGTGGCACTGTACGGGACCTGAACGCTTACGTGGCTCTTCAACTGTAATTTTTCGGTATAAAAGGTATTTTAGGCTACAAATTGGATGTGTCTCGTTTTTCTTCAACTGTATATCATTTGGCTCCAGTTCAACACGAAATAGAGGCTGGGGGATCTTCTCTCTATTGATTATATTAGTAACACTTTTTACTTTAAATCCTTGTATGTTGAGTGCATCTTTTATTTCGTCGGGATTAACATAAGCATCAATGCCCTTCAATACGATCTGCATACCTTTAGCACTTTTAAGCTGATAAGTATAAAAATTTGTTTTATTTTTTCCGGAATCAGTAATAATTTTGCGGAAATCTTTTTCTTCGTATATTTGAATTTTCGTTTCATCAATTTTACCACGTTTTATTGGAATAACGTGAAATGCGTTCTCACCAACTGCCGAGACTAATTTTTTAATAAGGGCATTCGAATTTTTTTCTCTCAGGTATATTGGTGGTGGCTTGGAAGATTTTTTTTGTTGATACAGCATCTTGGTCGTTATTTGCTTGCAATATTGAAAAACGATTTTGACGGTTAACTGCTGCGGCGTCGTTATCTCTGGATATCTTGGGAACCGATGAAATTTTTTATGAATTTGGGCCTCGCCCGCGCTTTAAAATTGTGATATATCTGTCCATTCCGACTTGGACTTTGGGTTTTGGGCTAATCTTATCTTCAGTGAAAACTTGGTTAAGTGATGACCTCGAGCCCGAAGCGGGTGATATCGCTGAGTTAAATGTGGAAGTACTAGGCAATAATATCAACGATTCACTAGTTGGCATTGGACAAAGCGAAGTTGATCGCTGACGAAACTGTGGTTTTGCCGTTAGGAAAAGTCTATTATCAGATTTTTGATTTTTATTAAGAGCTTCAGAACTCACAGCAAGTCTATTATCAGATTTTTTATTTTTATTGTTATCATTATGAGCATCAAAACTCACAGTAAAATAGGCATTTCTGCCGTTAGAACTCACTTCACTATTTTTTTTCTTTGGGGTACTCATAAAGAGTATTCCTCAAGGGTACTTTGTATGTTTTTTTGTTAACGGTTCTTTTTTGATTTTGTTATTTCTATATATAAAAATATAAGCAAAGCAAAAAAGCTTATTTATCAAATTTAATATGTACTACGAATATTTTTGTATGATTTTTTTTTGTTTGGATTGTATGTAAGAAAAATTCCGCTATTACGTCTGTTCACTATGAAGGTACAACGAGAACTCCAAAATTAGATTATTGTTGTAATTAAGTTATTTTATAACTGTAATTTCTAGAAATATATTCTTTTTTCTCACTATGAAATATAAAGTTTTTCTTCTCTTCGTATTTCACCCAGCTGAATTAACATTCTGCAAAGGAAACTTTGCATGTCTAAAAGGGGTAAAAGCAGATAGTTTTTGAAAAGTGAAAATTTCTTATTTGGTGTTTCTTATAAAGCCACCACACTTTCACAAATTAATATTTAGTAGATATGTAAAACGTACTATAATCAAAGGTGAAAAGCACCAATTTAGTGCCTTTTTTTTAAGCAACAATTTGAAAAATTCCGCACTGTTATGAATTAAAAAACTCTAAATCTAGTACGAAAAGCACTAAATTGGCACGCTGCACACGAAGCACGAATGCATAGTCTAAACAGCATGATTCATAAACATGATTCAGAGAGCGAAGCAGGTAATTCAAATCGTCGTCTAAACATAGCATTAGAATTCCCATGCCATAAGCCAATCATGTCTTTCTGTTATCGAAAGTAATCGACCAGTAGTGAAATTCATCTTCTATGCCAGGAATATATGGTTTGGTTTTAATATTTTTCCATTGATCCTTAAAACGTGCAAATAATGGCACTCCTGGCCCAGATATTTTGCCGAATTTAGCATCGAACACTTCTTTCAATTGCAGTTCGTAAATATGAACGCGCCAGGGGCAATTAGAGCCCTGCGAGTAAATTTTGTACAAATTCCGCCTTTGTATGGGGGCACCCTTAATGAATCGAGATAGGATATAGGTATGTTCGGAAAAAATTTTAAAAATGAAAAATTACTGTGGGTCGGTCTTACATTTTACCCCCCCCCCCCCAAGGAGGCAACATAAAAGTGGAAAAAGCGGATTTCTTAAAAAAATTATTCAAAAAACTATTTTGTTGTATTGGGACCACCTTAATGGTTGAAGATAGACGATAAGTATGTTCAAAGAAAATCTTTGTATTGAAAAAATATTGAAAGTCGGTCATACATTTGACTTCGATAGGAACGCGCCAGGGGCAATTAGAGCCCTGCGAGTAAATTTTGTACAAATTCCGCCTTTGTATGTGAGCCCCCTTAATGAGTGGAAATATGACATAGGTATGTTCGGAGGAAATGTTGGAGATGAAAAATTACCTTGGGTCGGTCTTACAATTTTGTGCAAATTCCGCCTTTGTATGGGAGCCCCTTAATGAGTCGAGATAGGACATATGTCTGTTCAGAGGAAATATTCAAAATAAAAACGTACTGTGGGTCGGTCCTACATTTTACCCCCCTAGGAGGCAACATAAAAGCGGAAAAAGCGGATTTCTTAAAAAAATTATTCAAAAAACTATTTTGTTGTATTGGGACCACCTTAATGGTTGAAGATAGACGATAAGTATGTTCAAAGAAAATCTTCGTAATGAAAAAATATTGGAGGTCAGTCATACATTTGACTTCGATAGGTACGCCCTAGGGGCAGTTAGAGCCCTGCGAGTAAATGTTATAAAAATTTCTCCTTTATATGGGAGCCCCCTTAAGGAGAGGAGTTAGGCGGTCGGTGTGCTTAAAAAAGATGTTGGGCGGAGAAAATTAATGGGTGCTCGTCATACATTTGACCCTGGTAGCGGTGACCCCGGGAAAGTTATATGATTTTTTGTAGGTTTTTTTGCTTTTACCCTCAACTTTGAGGACGATGCGGCACCCTTTACCCCCATCTGACCGCCACCATTTTTTGGCTCGAATAATTTTTTTCCGAACCTCACAAAATGAGGGGTTCTTGGAAGTCGAAATCTCCTTACTAAGAATTCCCATATAAACTATGCCATAGCTAATGTACATACATACATACATATGTATGTATTCAACTAAAAAATTTATATTTGAAAACTTAAATACATATATCTCACAACATCCTAGATTTGAAAAAAATTGATACCCATATTGCCTATATTAAAAAAGGATAAAATAAATCGGGATTTTCGCGTTTTATGTGAATAATTATAAAAATAAAATAAATTAACATTATTTTAAAACAGATTCAATTGGAAAAGCAAAATATTATTTCCAAATAAGCAGAATTTGTATGAAAACCCGAAACTAAAATATGTATTTAGTTAAATATCTCAATTAGTAGGTCGCGAGTGGACACGTTTTGTATACCATTCAAAAACTCTTTTAGATGATACCAAATTTTATTTATGTCGTCTTGGAGCAAAGTGCAAAACAATTCGAAAAACCGAAAAATAAATATTTTCAAATTTTTAGAACTATCCCAGCAAAAAAGTTTGCTTACTAGAATGCAAAAAAGTGTATGTACTCTTCATTCGTAAGTACTTACAATTTGACTAAATAACCCATTATTTTTGTTTTAGAAGTTCAAAAAGTATGCGGTACCCTATACTTTTTGCCTACAAATATCCAAAAGTTAATAGATTACTGATTGCCTAAAAGTATTCAAAATTTAATAGGTTATTTTGTGGATTACTTTTTGCCTAAAATTGTTCAAAAATAATTTTTTGGTAATAAAAATAAGTAGAATTTTTAAAAATCATAATTTTGCAAAGAAAATATATGAAAACGTATATTGAATAATATGCAAAAATACTTAAATTTTCTAATAAATTTTTTTTAACTGGAAAGTACTACAATAAGTACTTTCACGTAATGATATAAGTAAGTACCACTCATTACTTTGCAAGCCATTAAAAGAGCACTACACATTACAAAATCTTGAAAAATTTTTGATGGGTAGTAGTACAAAGTGAAGAAGTCATGGAAATCAAGTTATTGTATATAAAAAATGCACAAATAAATCACAAAATACAACTTTTTTATCGGCGGATCGATGTAAGTCATATGGTTTATTTTCACTTCCCAGATGTCAATGAAAATATTTGCTTCCAAAAAACTCTATTTTTCCATAATTATTTGATTATTTTTGCTGCTGCATCCATTTTCAAGTTTAAAATCTTCGACATCTATTGTTATTCACTGGCATAAACATTATCATCTGCTACCGGTCATTTCAACTTGGCAGCATTTCATAAAACCAACTTAAACAGACATTGCCAACCGTACAAAAATTGTGGCACTGGAAAAGCACTTTTACTCAAGAATCCAAAACGGTTTGCAAACGATCCGGTTTACAATCTGAAAAATTGTTTGCCAATGCTTTTTAATAAATTTTTATTTCTATTTATTTTAGTTTTTATTTATTTTTATATTAATGTTCATTAATGACCTGTTTCACAATAACGAAACAGGCCATAACTTCTTTATGTAAAAGAGTAATAGCAACTGTTTCTTTTTGATTTGTGTGAAGATAAATTCGTATTTAAATAGCAGAGACAGGAACCAACATTTCTAACATTGCATGTTAAGCACATAACAGAGCACTGTTAGCTATTTAACAGTAGTCGATAAATGGATTAGGATTCCAAATCCTTGGAACTGGATTAAGATAGATATTTTTTTTTTTTGGAAAAATTTCTCTAAATTGTACTTTATGAAATTATAAAAGAATGGTAATGGAAATATGTCTGGTAGAGCCAATAAATTAGATTTAAGAAAACATAATTTTCTTGAGAAGATGAATAGTCATTTGGGTAAAATATGGAAGAGCACACGTACTACACCATATAGGGGTGGTACTCTGGAGGGTCCTAAATGTGATCCAATCGGCCACGTTTCTGAAATAATTTTGGGAATTGAAATAATCGATTTTGAAAAAAATGCTTTTTTAGTGAAATTTCTTGAGAAGATCAGGGTAAAATATGGAAGAGCACACGTACTACACCATATACGTGTGGTACTCTGAAGGTTCCTAAATGTGATTCAATCGGTCACGTTTCTCAAATAATTTTGGGAATTGAAATAATCGATTTTGAAAAACATGCTTTTTGTTGTGAAATTTCTTGAGAAGATCAGTGGTCATTTGGATAAAATATGGAAGAGCACACGTACTATACCATATAGGTGTGGTACTCTGAAGGTTCCTAAATGTGATCCAATCGGTCATGTTTCTCAAATAATTTTGGGAATTGAAATAATCGATTTTGAAAAATATGCTTTTTTCGTAAATTTTTTTTAAAGAAGTGCTCATTTTGGTAAAATATGGAAGAGCACACGTACAACACCATATAGGTGTGGTACTCTGGAGGGTCCTAAATGAGATCCAAGTGTTCACGTTTCTCAAATAATTTTGGGAATTGAAATAATCGATTTTGAAAAACATGCTTTTTTTGGTGAAATTTCTTGAGAAGATCAGTGGTCATTTGGATAAAATATGGAAGAGCACACGTACTACACCATATAGGTGTGGTACTCTAGAGGGTCCTAAATGTGACCCAAGTGTTCACGTTTCTCAAATAATTTTGGGAATTGAAATAATCGATTTTGAAAAAAATGCTTTTTTAGTGAAATTTCTTGAGAAGATCAGGGTAAAATATGGAAGAGCACACGTACTACACCATATAGGTGTGGTACTCTGAAGGTTCCTAAATGTGATCCAATCGGTCATGTTTCTCAAATAATTTTGGGAATTGAAATAATCGATTTTGAAAAATATGCTTTTTTCGTAAATTTTGTTTAAAGAAGTGCTCATTTTGGTAAAATATGGAAGAGCACACGTACAACACCATATAGGTGTGGTACTCTGGAGGGTCCTAAATGAGATCCAAGTGTTCACGTTTCTCAAATAATTTTGGGAATTGAAACAATCGATTTTGAAAAACATGCTTTTTTTGGTGAAATTTCTTGAGAAGATCAGTGGTCATTTGGATAAAATATGGAAGAGCACACGTACTACACCATATAGGTGTGGTACTCTGGAGGGTCCTAAATGTGACCCAAGTGTTCACGTTTCTCAAATAATTTTGGGAATTGAAATAATCGATTTTGAAAAAAATGCTTTTTTAGTGAAATTTCTTGAGAAGATCAGGGTAAAATATGGAAGAGCACACGCACTACACCATATAGGTGTGGTACTCTGAAGGTTCCTAAATGTGATCCAATCGGTCATGTTTCTCAAATAATTTTGGGAATTGAAATAATCGATTTTGAAAAATATGCTTTTTTCGTAAATTTTTTTTAAAGAAGTGCTCATTTTGGTAAAATATGGAAGAGCACACGTACAACACCATATAGGTGTGGTACTCTGGAGGGTCCTAAATGAGATCCAAGTGTTCACGTTTCTCAAATAATTTTGGGAATTGAAATAATCGATTTTGAAAAACATGCTTTTTTTGGTGAAATTTCTTGAGAAGATCAGAGGTCATTTGGATAAAATATGGAAGAGCACACGTACTACACCATATATGTAGGTGTGGTACTCTGGAGGGTCCTAAATGTGACACAAGTGTTCACGTTTCTCAAATAATTTTGGGAATTGAAATAATCGATTTTGAAAAAAATGCTTTTTTAGTGAAATTTCTTGAGAAGATCAGGGTAAAATATGGAAGAGCACACGTACTACACCATATAGGTGTGGTACTCTGAAGGTTCCTAAATGTGATCCAATCGGTCATGTTTCTCAAATAATTTTGGGAATTGAAATAATCGATTTTGAAAAATATGCTTTTTTCGTAAATTTTTTTTAAAGAAGTGCTCATTTTGGTAAAATATGGAAGAGCACACGTACAACACCATATAGGTGTGGTACTCTGGAGGGTCCTAAATGAGATCCAAGTGTTCACGTTTCTCAAATAATTTTGGGAATTGAAATAATCGATTTTGAAAAATATGCTTTTTTCGTAAATTTTTTTTAAAGAAGTGCTCATTTTGGTAAAATATGGAAGAGCACACGTACAACACCATATAGGTGTGGTACTCTGGAGGGTCCTAAATGAGATCCAAGTGTTCACGTTTCTCAAATAATTTTGGGAATTGAAATAATCGATTTTGAAAAACATGCTTTTTTTGGTGAAATTTCTTGAGAAGATCAGTGGTCATTTGGATAAAATATGGAAGAGCACACGTACTACACCATATAGGTATGGTACTCTGGAGGGTCCTAAATGTGACCCAAGTGTTCACGTTTCTCAAATAATTTTGGGAATTGAAATAATCGATTTTGAAAAAAATGCTTTTTTAGTGAAATTTCTTGAGAAGATCAGGGTAAAATATGGAAGAGCACACCTATATGGTGTAGTACGTGTGCTCTTCCATATTTTATCCAAATGACCACTGATCTTCTCAAGAAATTTTACCAAACAAAGCATGTTTTTCAAAATCGATTATTTCAATTCCCAAAATTATTTGAGAAACGTGAACACTTGGATCTCATTTAGGACCCTCCAGAGTACCACACCTATATGGTGTTGTACGTGTGCTCCTCCATATTTTACCAAAATGAGCACTTCTTTAAACAAAATTTACGAAAAAAGCATATTTTTCAAAATCGATTATTTCAATTCCCAAAATTATTTGAGAAACATGACCGATTGGATCACATTTAGGAACCTTCAGAGTACCACACCTATATGGTGTAGTACGTGTGCTCTTCCATATTTTACCCTGATCTTCTCAAGAAATTTCACTAAAAAAGCATTTTTTTCAAAATCGATTATTTCAATTCCCAAAATTATTTGAGAAACGTGAACACTTGGGTCACATTTAGGACCCTCCAGAGTACCACACATATATGGTGTAGTACGTGTGCTCTTCCATATTTTATCCAAATGACCACTGATCTTCTCAAGAAATTTCACCAAAAAAAGCATGTTTTTCAAAATCGATTATTTCAATTCCCAAAATTATTTGAGAAACGTGAACACTTGGATCTCATTTAGGACCCTCCAGAGTACCACACCTATATGGTGTTGTACGTGTGCTCTTCCATATTTTACCAAAATGAGCACTTCTTTAAAAAAAATTTACGAAAAAAGCATAGTTTTCAAAATCGATTATTTCAATTCCCAAAATTATTTGAGAAACATGACCGATTGGATCACATTTAGGAACCTTCAGAGTACCACACCTATATGGTGTAGTACGTGTGCTCTTCCATATTTTACCCTGATCTTCTCAAGAAATTTCACTAAAAAAGCATTTTTTTCAAAATCGATTATTTCAATTCCCAAAATTATTTGAGAAACGTGAACACTTGGGTCACATTTAGGACCCTCTAGAGTACCACACCTATATGGTGTAGTACGTGTGCTCTTCCATATTTTATCCAAATGACCACTGATCTTCTCAAGAAATTTCACCAAAAAAAGCATGTTTTTCAAAATCGATTATTTCAATTCCCAAAATTATTTGAGAAACGTGAACACTTGGATCTCATTTAGGACCCTCCAGAGTACCATACCTATATGGTGTTGTACGTGTGCTCTTCCATATTTTACCAAAATGAGCACTTCTTTAAAAAAAATTTACGAAAAAAGCATATTTTTCAAAATCGATTATTTCAATTCCCAAAATTATTTGAGAAACGTGAACACTTGGATCTCATTTAGGACCCTCCAGAGTACCACACCTATATGGTGTTGTACGTGTGCTCTTCCATATTTTACCAAAATGAGCACTTCTTTAAAAAAAATTTACGAAAAAAGCATATTTTTCAAAATCGATTATTTCAATTCCCAAAATTATTTGAGAAACATGACCGATTGGATCACATTTAGGAACCTTCAAAGTACCACACCTATATGGTGTAGTACGTGTGCTCTTCCATATTTTACCCTGATCTTCTCAAGAAATTTCACTAAAAAAGCATTTTTTTCAAAATCGATTATTTCAATTCCCAAAATTATTTGAGAAACGTGAACACTTGGGTCACATTTAGGACCCTCCAGAGTACCACACCTATATGGTGTAGTACGTGTGCTCTTCCATATTTTATCCAAATGACCACTGATCTTCTCAAGAAATTTCACCAAAAAAAGCATGTTTTTCAAAATCGATTATTTCAATTCCCAAAATTATTTGAGAAACGTGAACACTTGGATCTCATTTAGGACCCTCCAGAGTACCACACCTATATGGTGTTGTACGTGTGCTCTTCCATATTTTACCAAAATGAGCACTTCTTTAAAAAAAATTTACGAAAAAAGCATATTTTTCAAAATCGATTATTTCAATTCCCAAAATTATTTGAGAAACATGACCGATTGGATCACATTTAGGAACCTTCAGAGTACCACACCTATATGGTGTAGTACGTGTGCTCTTCCATATTTTATCCAAATGACCACTGATCTTCTCAAGAAATTTCACAACAAAAAGCATGTTTTTCAAAATCGATTATTTCAATTCCCAAAATTATTTGAGAAACGTGACCGATTGAATCACATTTAGGAACCTTCAGAGTACCACACGTATATGGTGTAGTACGTGTGCTCTTCCATATTTTACCCTGATCTTCTCAAGAAATTTCACTAAAAAAGCATTTTTTTCAAAATCGATTATTTCAATTCCCAAAATTATTTGAGAAACGTGAACACTTGGGTCACATTTAGGACCCTCCAGAGTACCACACCTATATGGTGTAGTACGTGTGCTCTTCCATATTTTATCCAAATGACCACTGATCTTCTCAAGAAATTTCACCAAAAAAAGCATGTTTTTCAAAATCGATTATTTCAATTCCCAAAATTATTTGAGAAACGTGAACACTTGGATCTCATTTAGGAACCTCCAGAGTACCACACCTATATGGTGTTGTACGTGTGCTCCTCCATATTTTACCAAAATGAGCACTTCTTTAAACAAAATTTACGAAAAAAGCATATTTTTCAAAATCGATTATTTCAATTCCCAAAATTATTTGAGAAACATGACCGATTGGATCACATTTAGGAACCTTCAGAGTACCACACCTATATGGTGTAGTACGTGTGCTCTTCCATATTTTACCCTGATCTTCTCAAGAAATTTCACTAAAAAAGCATTTTTTTCAAAATCGATTATTTCAATTCCCAAAATTATTTGAGAAACGTGAACACTTGGGTCACATTTAGGACCCTCCAGAGTACCACACCTATATGGTGTAGTACGTGTGCTCTTCCATATTTTATCCAAATGACCACTGATCTTCTCAAGAAATTTCACCAAAAAAAGCATGTTTTTCAAAATCGATTGTTTCAATTCCCAAAATTATTTGAGAAACGTGAACACTTGGATCTCATTTAGGACCCTCCAGAGTACCACACCTATATGGTGTTGTACGTGTGCTCTTCCATATTTTACCAAAATGAGCACTTCTTTAAAAAAAATTTACGAAAAAAGCATATTTTTCAAAATCGATTATTTCAATTCCCAAAATTATTTGAGAAACATGACCGATTGGATCACATTTAGGAACCTTCAGAGTACCACACCTATATGGTGTAGTACGTGTGCTCTTCCATATTTTACCCTGATCTTCTCAAGAAATTTCACTAAAAAAGCATTTTTTTCAAAATCGATTATTTCAATTCCCAAAATTATTTGAGAAACGTGAACACTTGGGTCACATTTAGGACCCTCTAGAGTACCACACCTATATGGTGTAGTACGTGTGCTCTTCCATATTTTATCCAAATGACCACTGATCTTCTCAAGAAATTTCACCAAAAAAAGCATGTTTTTCAAAATCGATTATTTCAATTCCCAAAATTATTTGAGAAACGTGAACACTTGGATCTCATTTAGGACCCTCCAGAGTACCACACCTATATGGTGTTGTACGTGTGCTCTTCCATATTTTACCAAAATGAGCACTTCTTTAAAAAAAATTTACGAAAAAAGCATATTTTTCAAAATCGATTATTTCAATTCCCAAAATTATTTGAGAAACATGACCGATTGGATCACATTTAGGAACCTTCAGAGTACCACACCTATATGGTGTAGTACGTGTGCTCTTCCATATTTTACCCTGATCTTCTCAAGAAATTTCACTAAAAAAGCATTTTTTTTTAAATCGATTATTTCAATTCCCAAAATTATTTGAGAAACGTGAACACTTGGGTCACATTTAGGACCCTCTAGAGTACCACACCTATATGGTGTAGTACGTGTGCTCTTCCATATTTTATCCAAATGACCACTGATCTTCTCAAGAAATTTCACCAAAAAAAGCATGTTTTTCAAAATCGATTATTTCAATTCCCAAAATTATTTGAGAAACGTGAACACTTGGATCTCATTTAGGACCCTCCAGAGTACCACACCTATATGGTGTTGTACGTGTGCTCTTCCATATTTTACCAAAATGAGCACTTCTTTAAAAAAAATTTACGAAAAAAGCATATTTTTCAAAATCGATTATTTCAATTCCCAAAATTATTTGAGAAACGTGAACACTTGGATCTCATTTAGGACCCTCCAGAGTACCACACCTATATGGTGTTGTACGTGTGCTCTTCCATATTTTACCAAAATGAGCACTTCTTTAAAAAAAATTTACGAAAAAAGCATATTTTTCAAAATCGATTATTTCAATTCCCAAAATTATTTGAGAAACATGACCGATTGGATCACATTTAGGAACCTTCAAAGTACCACACCTATATGGTGTAGTACGTGTGCTCTTCCATATTTTACCCTGATCTTCTCAAGAAATTTCACTAAAAAAGCATTTTTTTCAAAATCGATTATTTCAATTCCCAAAATTATTTGAGAAACGTGAACACTTGGGTCACATTTAGGACCCTCCAGAGTACCACACCTATATGGTGTAGTACGTGTGCTCTTCCATATTTTATCCAAATGACCACTGATCTTCTCAAGAAATTTCACCAAAAAAAGCATGTTTTTCAAAATCGATTATTTCAATTCCCAAAATTATTTGAGAAACGTGAACACTTGGATCTCATTTAGGACCCTCCAGAGTACCACACCTATATGGTGTTGTACGTGTGCTCTTCCATATTTTACCAAAATGAGCACTTCTTTAAAAAAAATTTACGAAAAAAGCATATTTTTCAAAATCGATTATTTCAATTCCCAAAATTATTTGAGAAACATGACCGATTGGATCACATTTAGGAACCTTCAGAGTACCACACCTATATGGTGTAGTACGTGTGCTCTTCCATATTTTATCCAAATGACCACTGATCTTCTCAAGAAATTTCACAACAAAAAGCATGTTTTTCAAAATCGATTATTTCAATTCCCAAAATTATTTGAGAAACGTGACCGATTGAATCACATTTAGGAACCTTCAGAGTACCACACGTATATGGTGTAGTACGTGTGCTCTTCCATATTTTACCCTGATCTTCTCAAGAAATTTCACTAAAAAAGCATTTTTTTCAAAATCGATTATTTCAATTCCCAAAATTATTTGAGAAACGTGAACACTTGGGTCACATTTAGGACCCTCCAGAGTACCACACCTATATGGTGTAGTACGTGTGCTCTTCCATATTTTATCCAAATGACCACTGATCTTCTCAAGAAATTTCACCAAAAAAGCATGTTTTTCAAAATCGATTATTTCAATTCCCAAAATTATTTGAGAAACGTGAACACTTGGATCTCATTTAGGACCCTCCAGAGTACCACACCTATATGGTGTTGTACGTGTGCTCCTCCATATTTTACCAAAATGAGCACTTCTTTAAACAAAATTTACGAAAAAAGCATATTTTTCAAAATCGATTATTTCAATTCCCAAAATTATTTGAGAAACATGACCGATTGGATCACATTTAGGAACCTTCAGAGTACCACACCTATATGGTGTAGTACGTGTGCTCTTCCATATTTTACCCTGATCTTCTCAAGAAATTTCACTAAAAAAGCATTTTTTTCAAAATCGATTATTTCAATTCCCAAAATTATTTGAGAAACGTGAACACTTGGGTCACATTTAGGACCCTCCAGAGTACCACACCTATATGGTGTAGTACGTGTGCTCTTCCATATTTTATCCAAATGACCACTGATCTTCTCAAGAAATTTCACCAAAAAAAGCATGTTTTTCAAAATCGATTATTTCAATTCCCAAAATTATTTGAGAAACGTGAACACTTGGATCTCATTTAGGACCCTCCAGAGTACCACACCTATATGGTGTTGTACGTGTGCTCTTCCATATTTTACCAAAATGAGCACTTCTTTAAAAAAAATTTACGAAAAAAGCATATTTTTCAAAATCGATTATTTCAATTCCCAAAATTATTTGAGAAACATGACCGATTGGATCACATTTAGGAACCTTCAGAGTACCACACCTATATGGTGTAGTACGTGTGCTCTTCCATATTTTACCCTGATCTTCTCAAGAAATTTCACTAAAAAAGCATTTTTTTCAAAATCGATTATTTCAATTCCCAAAATTATTTGAGAAACGTGAACACTTGGGTCACATTTAGGACCCTCTAGAGTACCACACCTATATGGTGTAGTACGTGTGCTCTTCCATATTTTATCCAAATGACCACTGATCTTCTCAAGAAATTTCACCAAAAAAAGCATGTTTTTCAAAATCGATTATTTCAATTCCCAAAATTATTTGAGAAACGTGAACACTTGGATCTCATTTAGGACCCTCCAGAGTACCACACCTATATGGTGTTGTACGTGTGCTCTTCCATATTTTACCAAAATGAGCACTTCTTTAAAAAAAATTTACGAAAAAAGCATATTTTTCAAAATCGATTATTTCAATTCCCAAAATTATTTGAGAAACATGACCGATTGGATCACATTTAGGAACCTTCAGAGTACCACACCTATATGGTATAGTACGTGTGCTCTTCCATATTTTATCCAAATGACCACTGATCTTCTCAAGAAATTTCACAACAAAAAGCATGTTTTTCAAAATCGATTATTTCAATTCCCAAAATTATTTGAGAAACGTGACCGATTGAATCACATTTAGGAACCTTCAGAGTACCACACGTATATGGTGTAGTACGTGTGCTCTTCCATATTTTACCCTGATCTTCTCAAGAAATTTCATTAAAAAAGCATTTTTTTCAAAATCGATTATTTCAATTCCCAAAATTATTTCAGAAACGTGGCCGATTGGATCACATTTAGGACCCTCCAGAGTACCACCCCTATATGGTGTAGTACGTGTGCTCTTCCATATTTTACCCAAATGACTATTCATCTTCTCAAGAAAATTATGTTTTCTTAAATCTAATTTATTGGCTCTACCAGACATATTTCCATTACCATTCTTTTATAATTTCATAAAGTACAATTTAGAGAAATTTTTCCAAAAAAAAAAAATATCTATCTTAATCCAGTTCCAAGGATTTGGAATCCTAATCCATTTATCGACTACTGTTAAATAGCTAACAGTGCTCTGTTATGTGCTTAACATGCAATGTTAGAAATGTTGGTTCCTGTCTCTGCTATTTAAATACGAATTTATCTTCACACACATTTCTTTTTGCCATTTGGCAAGAATACACTTAACATATACCATGCTTAGCTCTATTTAAATTTTTTTTTCTGGTCTAAATCTTTAACGACGTATAATCCTACGACCATGGATGACAGTGGATACGTAAAATATATTGCCTTTTAAGTAAATATTATCACATTTGTGTACAGAAAGTTTGCTAATAAAAATTTCTGATATAACCATGACATTTCCATTACTTACGAGTAGTAAACATTATCAGAAGCAACGGTTGTAATTTTATAGCCATAAATGTTGACAAAAGAAAGTAGTGTTTTCGATTCAACTGAGTCTGTAATATTTCCCAATAAATATAATAAATATTTTCTATTTTTAACAAGAGGAAATACTAATGGTATATTATTTGAGAAATAATATACCAAAATGTGGAATTTAATTTGAATTTGCGCTATTGGATTTGTAGTTGATTTAACAACTGACTTTAAATACCCCAAACTAGGGATGGGCAAATGAGTAAAATGTATCGATATTTTTGAGCATTATCGATATATATTTTTTGAAAACATCGATATTTCGATATATCGATATTTTTTGCATACAAATAGAAATAAAAAATTTAACAAAAAAAGCATAATATAAATACATATATACATACATATGTAAATGTTTTTATACTCAAATCGCATTTATTGAGTACAGATTTACAAATTTCCAAATACAGTGGAGGCTCAAAAAAGTTAAGTAGTTTTTTTTTTTGGGGGTGATGAACTTTTCCGAAATCTTAACTTTTCCGTAGTATGAAAAATTCAAGAGGTTATATGTGTATTTGTACATTGTTTATTTATTTTTTAATTGTCAATTAGAATTATATGTACATATATACATGTATACATACATATTTATTACTATTTTGACATGAAAACTAAATAGAAGATATGAAATTGCTGCTTCAGATACGTGAAAATCCTTAGCCAATCAATTAGCAAGAACGCCTTCATCTAATTTTTTTAAAATCTTGAATTTTCGCCGACTGACACAACTTTTTTGCTTCCCTGCTGCTAACATTGTTGCAATCAGAACAAAACAAATTCTACGACTAATTTCTTTTACAACCAACTGATGAGAGCAACTACATTATGTATATAAAATTCACAAAAAAAAATTTATAACGGTAACGGTTTTATTTTTGCTTGTATACAGGCGTATATGACTCACTATATATATAAATATCTATTGAGGATTTACATACAAAAGTTGAGATCATCTTAGAAAGAGAAAAAAACTATATATAAAAAAAATTGTCTCAGAAAAGTTGAGAATTACTTAACTTTTTGGAGTCACCAATGGTGAATAAAAGCTGCTTAACTTTGCCATATACTTAACTTTTCTATGACTTAACTTTTTCGAGCCTCCACTGTATCTATGTTTTTAGTCAAAACCGCTTAAAAAAACTAATTTGTGCGGACAATAATTGTGACGTTTTATTTTTTTGTTATAAGAATTAAATCAGTCAGTCAGCTGTCAATATGAAAATGCCATTCTCATTATTTCACAGATAGCAAGAAAATGTTGCCAAATACATTTCACACATTTTTCACGAGTTGAACAGAGTACAACTTTAGCAACATTATTTCATGAAAATTTCACGTAAACTTTTTTTATATGGATTATGTCAACATTTCGCGTGAAATTTTGAACAGAGTACCAGGCTTTAAGTGATAAGTTTTGCATCGTCCATTGTTATATTTCAATATAGTATTTTAGGTTTTTGTGGTAAAAATTAAATTCTTTAAATTCTTAAACTATAATCCCAATTTATTTCAAAATGTACTTATTTTATTTATGCTGCCACTTAAATTACTTAACAGTTTTTTTATTTTCACAGTTTGAACGAAACAGAATGAACAAAAGGAGACTCAGATGAACAGAAAGTAAAAACTAATTCAGCCCTTAAGCCTGATACTCTGTCTGAAGTTGTGAAAAATTTTCAGTGCCATTGGTTATTTCATGTGAAAAATTTGACATGTACTGAATGTAGCCCAATTCGCTGTTTTTTTAAATAAATTTCTCGCTTTTATTGCTTGAAAGTATGCAACATTGTTAAAATTCCGTGCGAAAAAAGCACTGCTCATGTTGTGTCGCAGCTAAACTAAAATGATGCCAGATTAATTTTGCATGAAAAGACATGATTTTCCGTGTTTTTCACACCAAGAACAGAGTACTACTCTTGCGAATTTATTTCGCAAATATTTCATACCAAATATATTATATATATATATATATATATATATATATATATATATATATATATATATATATATATATATATATATATATATATATATATATATATATATATTATATTATATGTAGTTTGACAGCATTTCGCACGAAATTGTGAACAGAGTACCAGGCTTTATGCTTTAAACCCACACAAACCAAATTTCTCATTTAGCTTAGTCAACAAATAAAAGTCACCTGACTTAGTGGGATCACCTTATAGTTGCGCATTGGCTGTTATTAGGAATGTTATTAGTGATGCGTACAGTTAAAAACGGTTAAAATATCGAAACCCGATACTCGTAAATAAGAATCGATGTATCGATATATCAGTTTTTGAAATATCGGCGATTTATATCGATATTTATTTTCTCAAATATTGATATTTCGATATATCAATATTTTTTGCCCATTCCTACCCCAAACTATTTTCAAAGTTAAAAGCTGAAAATTGTGATAAAGAGCTCCTGTGTTAATTACATCATCTGATATATGAATTAGATTATGTATATTCATAGTTTGCGAATTAGGGCCGTAATATCGAAGCATGAGTTCAACAAATGAGTGTAATAATTCTTGAACGTATTTTGATTTGAATGTGGCTAACTTGGTTGAAGACAAAATACGACAAGTAAATAGAATTAAAAAATGTTTGTACATTTCAACATCTAATGCATTTTTTAAAGTAATTGCGCCAGCATATAACAAGAAGAAACGGAATTGTGTAGCTTTACAGTTTGCTAAATTCATTAAATCGTATGATTTTCTTTGAATTTCAAAAGGTTCATTTTAAGATACCCTTAGTAGGTTTGAAGCGCTGATACATTTTCTTGTGAAATATAATAAAATGAATTCTTTAGAATTAGCTTTTGAAGTATTGGGAATATATTATACTTAACAAAAAAATTATGTTGGGAAATCACTTAAATTGTGGTTTTCGTAGTGTTTATCCAACGACGTAAAAAATAGTTGACCAACCCTATCATGAGGTTATCATTTGTTTGTTGGCACAACACTCCAAAAATTGAACTTGTGATTTGTGCCAACGTTTGAACCACCTTAGGAAACGCTATGCCAACGTTAACCCCATTGTATTTTTCTGCGTGGGCAGGTTTTAACAGTTGGTTTTAACGTTAAATCCAACTTTTATTTACACCGTGTCTGTGTAAAAACACTATTAGACACCAGAAGTGGTAGTAATAATTTGATATCAGTTTTTAAAATGATCTGATCGTAACTAGCATTGCCTACTACTGTATAACAGCCAGATCAAACAATACTTGTATTCAGAGTTAAAAACGAAGCTAATCAAAAAGCCTCTCCTTAAAAGTTTTGTTGTTAGAGATTGAGATATTTTCGCGGACAGTGCTTGATATATATATATATATATATATATATATATATATATATATATATGTAGAATTATGGAATAAACAAATAATTAAACTAATAATACCTTTTTAATATATTTTTGTTATCAACAGATTGTGTATGGCAAGTCATTATACAAAAAAAGGGGATCGCTGAACAGCACAATGTATTTGGAAGTCACCATATTTGTCTCACAAATAAGTCTGTAATATTTATAAAAATAGGGCGTGAAAAGTTCTTAGCAGAGAAAAGAGTAACCAGAGTTGATGTTTTACTTACTACAATACGCAGGTGAGTTTTCTATTAAGACCACAAATTAAAAGAAATATTTTTTACGTACGAATTTTAGTTTGAGATCCACTTAATTATCAAAATAAAGAGCGGAATTCAGAATTGGTAGAACCTTTCCCCTTCTTTTACTTGGCAAATCATTTGCATTTTCGAAGTAATCCAGTATATTCTGATTTATTTCAATATTTTCAGCATCAACGGAATCTAAAGTTTTTACAGCCAGTTCTGTTAGATCCACAATTCCTATAATAAGTTCTTCCTTGGCTAAATCACACATTTACCTTTAAACATTTTTTATTTTAGTCTTATAAATTGTTATAAAAACTGCTTATTTAGCATATTAGTTCTATATTTCTCAAACTAACAATTATTTACTTTATGACAAAACTGCTTCAAATGAACGAATAAAAACCTTTGATCAAATAAATATCAAAAATGTCCCTGACTGCTGCGACAAAAAAGTCTTTATGTCCTAGTTTAGACGGACGAGCATTTGCAAGGAAAAGATCTGGAATTCTCTTTTGTTGTTTCCTTCACAGTCACACAGACGAAAATGTTGCCGACGACATTCCAATATTATTGGATAAAAGCAAGCATATTTGTACATGTATGTATTTAGAGTGTTTCTATTTTGACTTCCAATAAATTAACAGCAATTGTATTTTTATAATTTTTTTATTTTTATACTATATACTCATAGTTGCCAGATGATATAGGGGTAAATTCGTAAAATTTCGAGCGAAAAATCGTCAAAATAATTATCCGAGAACGTCAAAAATTCGTCAACAATATACATTTGTTCATACATATATATTGGATTTAAACAATTCTATTAGATCAGTTACTACTTTCAAGTCAAAACAATTACAATTTCTTAGTTATATACTTCCTTTAAAGATTTTAATGGGCCAAATATATCAACAAAAACAATTTCTTAGTTTTAAATGATCCTTAGTATCCAAATTTACTTGTAGAAGATATAATCAACCGATTTCTTACTTTGGGTTTGTTTACTCGTAAGTTAACTCGACGACTAAAAACTCTTTTTTCTATATTTGCTGAATATTGCGGTAAAAATAAAATAAAATTAGTTAACGCGGTATAAAATTACTTAACGTGGGAATTAAAAGGCCCTTAAGTCACTTTCTTCATTTCTGATCAGTGTGACCAGATTTTAAAATAATATTAAGCTAAATCACGTTTGAAAAAAAGCTAAAATAAGCTAAAAAGTTACATTTTAGGCTAGAAAATAAAGCTAAACTTTTTTCCACTTCTTTGATCACTTTTCAATAGTTTCTTATTGCTAAACTAACGTTAAATATTACACAAACATATTTTTTTATTATACATATAGAATATTTGCTTAATGAAATTATTTATTAATTATTATATTTTAGATTCAATGAAGAACAAAACAAAAACTTCCCCAAAATAATCTTAAAAAGTTTTTAAAAATGTAAAAACATTTATACTAAAATACGAAAGCTTTTTAAGTGAATTAATGATATTTAAGGTAAAGCATGGATCACACTATCTGCACAATGTACCGAGTTTCGTCAGATCAGTGAAATAAAGTCATAAGTAAAGATTTTGCTCTAATTTATCGACTACTTGAAATACAAGGACATAATTGCGCCACACTGCATTGGTAATAAGCCCATATAGACTTATTCCAGAATTAATTGAGTAATAATGCCATTTTGGCTTATTACTTATGACTTTATTGAGGTGGCCCGACCAAAATCGGTACATAGTGTTATCCAGGCTTAAGGCTATTTCAGGTTTTTGTTTTAAGTTAATTGATGCCGCTGAATGAACGTTCAACTCAAGTCAAATAATTTTATACCCAAAAAACTCAAAAAGTGTTTTGGCCACTAGTATGAATTTAACTTTTTCCATTGGAATTCTAACCATTCTGACATTATCTACTATTTTTCTTCTTTCCATTTCTGTTATAAAATTGTCGTATAATTTACATTTTGTATTTTTTGTAAACTATTTTACAATGCTAAAAAATTATAATTTTTATAAGTTGTTTATGTTTTTAATATATTTTTAGAGAACACGCAATTTAGACTAAAAAAAGGCTAAAAAAGCTAAAAGAGTTTTTAAAAAAAGCTAAAAAATAAGCTAAGAGCTAATTGAAAATTTTAAGGCTAAATCTGAAACAAATAAGCTAAATTTAGCTCAAAATAAGCTAATATGATCACGCTGTTTCTGATATTTTTTTAAAAAAATCTAAAAGTTTCAAGTGTATCAGGGAATTTTAATAACTGTAATTGTTTGAATTCAGATTCAGTCCTGTCTTTAACATTCTTCAACAAAGTGACAAAATTCTTAGAATATCGTGGAAAGAATTTTTATTTTCTATAATAGTATTGTAGGGATCAATTAAGCTTAAGGCTTGGAATTCATCTTCAAGTCAAATGTTATTAAAATCTTATTACACATTTTTAAATTTACATTAGCATCCGCAAATACTTATATCCCTGGCATATATTCCCAAGTAAATTTCTTTAATATCTAAATAATTATTTTCAACTTTATAATCCACCAATTCTAAATGATCACACTCAAGAAAGTCTGTTTTTATAAACTTATTTATAACATTTTCAAGTAGTTTTTACATTTGGCCTTATAAATTTTGTATTTCTGTTGTTTCAGTTGCTAAACATAATTTATCAAAAACCATTTAGTTCTAAAATTATTGATACAAATACTAAGATTGATTGCCTTTTACTCCTTATTTTGATTGCATTTCCTAGCAAAAGCTGTCAAGTTCTTGGTCAAGTTCAAAATTGTTTTATACTTCTGCAAAAGGTGTTAGTTTATAATTATTTAAAATCGTCAAAATGAAGGCGAAAATTGTCCAGTCTCAAAGTGCTATTTTTGGCACACAAAATCGTCAAAACGACGATAAATTGTCAAATCTGGCAACCGTGTATATTAGGGTGGTTTTATCTCATATGGTAAAAAAAAATTTAGAATTTTTTTGGGGCACCTCCTCAAATGTTTCCTTCTGTCAGATTTAAGGATTGCCAAAGTTTGAGCACGATTGAAAGATGTTAACACGTGCAACTGGGGCCTCTAAGTTTTGAAAATCTCAATTTTTCGGCAGTTTGGCAACTTTGCCGACCCATATCTCTAGAACGGTTTAATATATTTGCCCGCGTTATACATCAAATTGAAGGCGATACCGTTTATAATATTTTATATGCACTAAAAAATACGTAAGTAGTACTGAATTCGAGATAATGATGCAAATGTCCCTAAAAACATGATTAGATACCCCTTAGAGCGAAGATGGAACCTATTGTGAAAAAACCCATTTTTGTTCCTGCATTATCAATTTTTGGAATGAAAACAATTATGTATTTCAAAATCAAGTATAATAAATATCTTTTTCATTTTATTCTTATTTAAATTTATTCAAGAGACTGACATAATGTGGTTTTGGAGCTATCTGGATACAGCTGACAGCATCTGCTGACTACTTGTAGAACGTATTGTTTTTGTTGCTCGTCCTTTGTAAGTAATTGGCTGTAATCCGTGATGAGCTTGACTCCTCGCTCTGCCATGTCGTTCACAACTTTCAAGTTGTTTACCATCCTTTGCCCCTCCTGGTAGTTGATGTTCTGCGGCCAAGTTGCAGGATCTTTTTCCAGAAATTCGGTGTTAATGTTTAATTTCTTGAACAACAGGTAAGTCTCACTTGTAATTAGGGCTGGGAGACCTTTTTCTAGGAATTTGAGCACTTCTCATTTTCTTCCGATTGATTTGTTAAGATTTTTTTCGCCATTTGGCTCTTTACGGTGTTTCGCACTGTCGGGTCAAACAATGCCAGGGCAATAAGTTCAGGACTAAGATACCACAGGTGATTTATCATTTTCATAATTCCTTTTTCTGATATTTTTTGTCAATGCTTTTGTACTTCAATAGATTTTCAATGAGGTCTAGGCCTTGTTTTGGTGCTAAACTTGCTCTGGGGGCGTTGAACCAGGCTTTACAGTAGACTCGAACGATGAAAACACAAAGTGCATCTAGGGCCTCTTGTTCTTGGGAAGTCATCTTAAACTGGTCACGGAAGAGTTGTATTTTCAGACAGTAAATAGCTTTTGCCATCTACCGGGCATGGTGTACTGGACCTGGAGACCTGAAGCGTACATCTTTTCCGTCAAGATGGCCAATATATATCAATGCCAACTGTAACAGCTCTTTGTAGTCGTCTCTTGGCTGGCATTCCATTAGTTTTATTTGCAGTTCTTCTTTGATATTCTCCACTTCTTTTTTGGGCAGTAGTTTCAAAACATTCTCGCCTACATCGAACTTGGATTTATCAATCGCCGACCATTCTTTTTGAAATCTCTTGAATATGTCTGGTTGAGGTCCCGATGTGCTTCAAAACTTGCAGTCAAAAACCCCTCTCAACAAGACTTCTAAAACGTGGTGTCGGCATGCTAGGTACAGGAGCTCTCGACCTAAAATCTGCTCCAGGAGATTGCACGCTCAATTGAGTCTCCCAGTATTTGATGCTGTTGTATCGAAGCACATAGACACGACCGAGCTGGCGAGACCCCATTCATCTAGACATTCGTACACTGCTAGGGCTTGTTCCGCCCCTGAGCTACTGTCAGTTTCAGGAACGCCCAGGAGTTGTTCTTTAGTCCCATGTGATACCAGAACAGCAACCCGTTCTTTCTGCTCTGTTTTGAGGATACCTGGCAGTAGTTTTCCATCCCAGTGCACACAAACAGCCTCATTTTGTGGTATCTTAAGTCTGTCTTGAATTTGTTCCGTGTATTTTTCACGGTTTGTTCTCCGCTGTTCACGGATAACGCTTCTAGAGATCTTATATTTTTTGGGATCCTCTCCGAGCGCTTCTACTGTAGCCAAAATGATACGAGTAGCGCTCCTATCGGACACCTTACAGCGGTCCAGCAACAATGACAATTTCATGGTTAGGACCTCTTTGAAGCCACGCTTGATTCTCTTGGGGTCAGATGGTCCTTCAGATTCTACGATCATCTCGAGCTCATCATACGGTGTTTGACGTCCTTCTGACTCTTCTGTTGTCTCGTCTTCCGTGAGCTCCACCGTCTCTGTGAACAATGAGATGAGACAATAAGTATAAAGTTAATATTGATGGAAACTTCAGTTAGTGATCTAGATCTTATAAAGTTTCGCTACAAAGAAAATATTTTTTTAAATGCTTACCCAAATTTCCCGCTTCAAGTTTTTTGTCCAAGACCTTCCGTTGTTTCTGTAGTAGTATTTCTTCACATTGAGCCAACTTCAGGTCAACTCCGAGCATGAAGCCTGGTCTTCCTTTCTGTCTTTGTTTGAACAGAAACTCTTTGTCTTCTTCTGAAGTCATCATCATCAGGGCATCTTGGTGGGCAATATCAAAGAGATCATCCAACTTTATGGTAAACTCTTTTACAGCATTTCTTGCACTTTCCGTTTTTCTGTCCTTGTACTTTTGCATTTTTCTCCAATCTCCGTACAGTTTTTCCAGCTTTACTATTGCATTTTTCATTTGTTTCGTAGGAATCCGAGCTTTTGCCCAAAAAACGAAAACCTCGTCAGCAGTACATGTGGCAGAGTTTATCACATTTAAATTCACAGTACGTAAATTGTAGAACATAGTAGCGAGAACTTGTCGATTAGAGGGGAGCTTACATCCAGTTATCTGATGAGCTGGATAGTCAATTAGAAAAATTTTGTCTCTACCTCTACTTCTCATGCCAGATGTAGAAGCCATCACTTTTACGAGTAATAAAAGTGTTCACTAGAAGAAAGAATAAATGGTACAGAATGACACTAACTCCCTGTTTGTGTAAGACGTTTGAGTTAGAAATCTTGGCGTTTCTGTAATAGATTAAAGAAAAGTTGTACAAATTTCCTTTAGTCTATTACAAAAATGCCAAGATTTTTAACTTAAACGTTTAACACAAACAGGGGGTAACTAAAACAAAGAGTTCGTGTTAGTAGGTACCGACCTAATTAAAATAACAATTTCTTTTGTAGTTAATATTTAGTGGGTTTTTTAAACTATCACACGAATGTAGAACAAAATATGACTTTCACTGTTCAGCGAATACTTTTCAACTGACCAAGAAACAAAATCACACATATTTAAATGAAATGAGATTCCAAAGTACAAGCATTTGTCCATAATAAGCAATAATAATACAAATAACGCAACTTCGCTCTCAGGGGTACCTAGTCACGTTTTTAGAGACATTGGCATCATTATCTCGAATTCAGTACTACTTACGTATTTTTTATTGCATATAAAATATTATAATCAGTATCGCCTTCAATTTGATGTATAACACGTGCAAATATATTAAAGCGTTCTAGAGATATGGGTCGGCAAAGTTGCCAAACTGCCAAAAAATTGAGATTTTCAAAACTTTAAGGCCCCAGTTGCACGTGTTAACATCTTTCAATCGTGCTCAAACTTTGGCAATCCTAAAATCTGACAGAAAGAAACATTTTAGGAGGGTGCCCCAAACAAAAATCCGACATCGACTTCTTAAAACCACCCTAGTGTATATACTAAAAACAGAGTAAATTAATTAATTAAGCTATTTAGACTTTAACTTTAAATTATGTAGTGACACCCAAGAAAGGATTAATTATATTGCTAAACGTATAGCTTCACAGGCAGAGATAGACTCCATAGAACAAAAATAAAAAATGGTTTCCTTAACACCTAAAGCTATGTACAGACGGTTGTCAGATCTTACAATATTGCCAGTAAAATGTGCTCAAGATTTCTTACAACAGTGTGAACTGGCAATTTTTGTCAGACGTCGTTGCCAGAAAAATCATTGTCAGTCCATTGTAATACTAACAGATGACAACAAATTGTCGGACATCTTACAACCGTGTGAACACATTGCAAAATTATTTCCAGATACATATTTGTCAGACACTTTAATATTGTCAGACGTTCGAAGATTATGCATCTGACAATGGAGTCATTGTAAGAGAATTTTTTCTATGGGCAATACTGCACATGCTAGGTTTTAAAGAAAAAATATATAATAAAATATATTTGATGAATTGAGCAGGCTAATGTTCGTATCGACTTGTAAGGCAAATTACATGTGATAATTACTAATGAACAAATAACATCAAAGTTAGTTGTAAATATTCTGACAACACATAGTTGAACGGAACAGTTATCCGTTTTCGAAGGCCACTAAACCTTCATCAGAGTTGGGCAAAATACATAGCTTTCGGTATTTGAAATACAAAATGCAAAATACCTGCTGGTCATGTATTTAAAATACAAAATACTTTCAGGCTATGTATTTAAAATACAAAATACAAAATACTTGCTGGTCATGTACATATGTATTTAAAATACAAAATACTTAAATTTTTTGTACGTATTTAAACTACAAAATACTTCCACATTATTTATGTATATATGTATGTATGTATTTACAGGTGGTGTTACTAGTTCAGTTTCACTCTATTCTTGCTAGTTGTTGCAGCAATTCTTGAGTGTATTGGTGAGAGGGGTGAAAAGCATCTTGTGACAAGATGCTTCAGAATTGGCAACTGAATTGTGGCGATGCCAACTCAAAGAGTTCGTATATTTATGTTTTTTTTAGCGAATCTAATATTTTGTTATTGGTTTGACGAATCATACATTATAAATCGATCAAAATGCAAAACGCCAACAATGTAATGTATTTTGTAAATGTGTTTTGTAAATTATGTATTTATACAAAATACTTGCATGTCATGTATTAAAAATACAAAATACTTCTACGTCATGTATTTAAAATACAAATACAAAATACGTATTTTGTATATTAATTACGTATTTCAAATACTGCCCAACCCTGACCTTCATCATCAGCGTTCTTCTGTGTTTGGTCCACTGTGTGTGGTGTCAGTTGATGTAGATTTCTGCTTTATATACGAAATATTTTTGGAAATGGAATATGTGAATTGTTTTGATTCATCGTATTTCAATTTGCTGAAAGGTGTTGTAATGAAAGCTCAAATCTTCCATATCTAAATTTACAACAGTTTTACCATTGTCGTTTGTTCTTTACTAATTATGCACATGTTAGTTAATTTGCTTATTTTTTGTTCTACTTAAGACAAACTTTTTGAGTTTGTTACAATTAAGTATATTTTATTTAATTTTTGCCACAAGCCCATGACTATTAATTTTAGTTTTTAATTTAATTATTATTGTTCGAACTTCAGTTGTTTCTATATTTTATGAATTGAACAGGCTAATGTTCGTATTGCATTGTAAGCCAAATTACATGTGATAATTATTAATGAACAAATAACATCAAAGTTAGTTGTAAATATTCTGACAATACATAGTTGAACGGAACAACTAGCCGTTTTCGAAGGTCACTACACCTTCATCATCAGCGTTCTTCTGTGTTTTGTCCACTGTGTGTGGTGTCAGTTGATGTAGATTTCTGCTTTATATACGAAACTTATTTTCAAACGGAATATGTGAATTGTTTTGATTCATCGTATTTCAATTTGCTGAAAGGTATTTTGTAATGAAAGCTCAAATCTACCATCTCTAAATTTACAACAGTCTTACCATTGTCGATTGATCTTTACTAATTATACACATGTTAGTTAATTTGCTTATTTTTTGTTCTACTTAAGACAAAATTTTTTGGTTTGTTACAATTAAGTGTATTTTATTTAATTTTTGTCACTAGCCCTTGACTATTAATTTTAGTTTATAATTTAATTATTATTGTTCGAACTGCATTTGTTTCTCTATTTTATGAATTGAACAGGCTAATGTTCGTATCGCCTTGTAAGCCAAATTACATGTGATAACTATTAATGATTATCACATTAATAAATATCACATGTAATTTGGTTTTAACACCAACTGGCAATTTTGGATTGCCAGTATATTGTCAGCACATTACCAGATCTGACAATATTGTAAGATCTGACAATATTGTAAGATCTGACAATCGTCTCACAGTGGCGTGAATTAAAAAAAAGTGGTAAAAAGTCCGCAACTTTTGAACTAGTTAACCGATTTCGATGAAACCAACTGTTTTGGAAAGTAGAAGTGTTGAAATTTTTAGAAAGCATATTTTGAGGCACCCTGTTGTAAGACAGGGTAGCTCCAAACAGCCTCAAAGTGGGAAAGTGCGGGTATCGGAATTCTTTCGGAGCTTGTAACTTTTGTAAATAGGGACCGATTTCAATAATTTTTTCAGCGGGACAATCTACGTTAAGAAATAAAAATAAAACATGCTAAGAGTACCATTTTATCTCTTTAAGTTTCCAAGTTATTTGACTTGAAAAATTTATTTTTTAATTTTTGGCCCTGACTTTTTTTATTCGTTAGTACATAACTTCTTTATTACTTGGCAAAAATCAGTATCTTTTATTGTTTTTGAAAGAAAACTTCATTACGATTCATATAAAAAAAAAATTTTTTTATATCTCAAAAATTGTAGCAAGGAATAATTTTGCAATTTGGATTTTTAAAAATTATGAAAAAATTTGGTATATTTTGTGAAAAAAGTATTCTTAATTTTTTTGGAATATTTTAAAAAATTATTAAGTATTTGATAAACACTTTGATTGTTTCTGAGAAAGGAGACATTGAGAAAGGCTGTGAAATAAATTTTGGAGATTGTTGTTGGTGCACCCTACATTCAGCATTGGTCGAAAACTAGCAATTTTTTTTCAAAAAACCCGATTTTCGGATGTGGCAAAAAAATTGCACGGTCGTTTTTGTAAATTTTTTGGTTTTTTATTATAAATAAATTTGTTATAAGTAACCTGTAAGAAACTCTTGACATCCTACACATAAATGTAGGCAGGAGAGGAGATTTTCTAAAAATTCTAAAATTTTTCTAACACAATTTTTCCCAATAAGAAAAAAGTATTATAAAATTATAAATTGGGAATCATTTTAATTTTTATCAATAGTATACATTTAGTTTTGCAAACTTAAAAAAAATTATTCTCCTACCTTCAATACTTTTTGAAATATTCGAAATCCAATTTTGATTAAAAATTTTAATTTTCTACATTTTTTATTTTTGTCTAAATTATTGATCTTATTTTCTTTACTGCAAATGTTTCTTAATTTTTTCTATGTTATTACAATAGTAGATACAATTGTCTATTCAACGGTATATAATATGTATTCCTTTGCCATTATATCAGTCTTAAAATGTATACACAAATATAACACCTCAGGTAACAATTTACGTGTTTTATCTGTTACTCAAACAAACCCACATTTTTTATGAACTCTTGAAGTATATTTATATACCTACAAGGACAAATAGATTGAGTTATTTATTTATTTAAAAAAATTAGTAGTTAATTTAACATTAGAACATTAAATTACGAACATTTTTTTATGTAGCTCCTTTTTAAACGCATCTAAATTGCCTAAGTTTTGAATATAATTTGACAGAGAATTCCAGAGACTTTTTGCCATGATATCAGATATTTGTTTGTGTGAATATAAATACTCATGTATCAAGATATATATGTACAATGTACATATCTATGAAAACTTACAACTAAATTTCTCGTTTTGATTCTGATAATTGTATTAAAAATATATTTAATAAGTTCAGTTTCATTTTCTTTATTACTCATATCTAAGTGCATGGATACATACATATGTTGTTTTTAATTTATATTTGGGTTTTACTTCAAGAATTTGCTTTAAAATAATCTGAGACATCATGGCCTAGCAAGCTATTAATTTCCTCTGCTTCGGGATCGTCCTTCTCGATTTCAATACTTATTTTTGGCAACCATTTCATTCTTATGCCTTGTAGGACTGGATCTGAAGACAATAGCAAATGATGCATTAAATCATTATTTTGAGCAACTCTAGAGCATTTACGTGTATTGAAAAGTCGATATTGCTTAACATCTCTATTTCTAGCTTCCTGTGCTTCTTCGGTTAGTTCCCCCAGAGGAAGAATGTTGTTTTCTATTATTTCTTTTGTATGTGCTAGCACTTTATGTACTGTTGGAGTTATTGATTTCCATGGATATAATTCATTTATTAGAATCAGGGTGTCTTTTGCATATTTTTCAAATTTGTCCTTATTAATTAACTTTTTGCTATTTATGACGGCCAGTATTATTTTGAAACGTCTTATGAGATTAAAGCTAATACCAGTTATAGAAGATGTGGTTTCAGGGTCATCAAAAAATCGCCTGGCAGTGTTGCCATTATTGGAGTTTCCATAGCCATATAAAGGTTTGTCAATGATTAAGCCACGTTTCATAAACTCATCTTGAATTCTTTTCTTTTCTTCCAACCGTATCTGTTTTAAAGCAGAATTATTCGCAACTGGAACGTTCTGAAGTTCTGGTACACTGCGATATTTATTGTCGTAAGATAGGTGTAAAATGTACTCCATGAATCGAATCCGAGCATGAAGTGGTGATATTCCAAGCTTAAGGGCATCTTCATTAGTTGGAGTATAATTCTCAATGTCCTTAAAATCGGAATTTTTCTTTCCGCATATATTACAAATCAAATAAGATTTTGTATCGGTTATTGCATTTGCAAATTTTCCATCTATCATTGTTAAATAAGGTCTAAAAGATACTGTTATTACTCGTCCTAATATATGAACGTCAATGGGTTCCATATTAGAAATTTCATGTTTTATACCATCAACCAGATTTTGAGTTGTTTCTTTGTTTTCCTTGATGTATTCAAAACGTATTGGTCGGCATAAAAACTTTGAGCCTGGAGTAGTATTTACCCACACATCTTTAAATGCATTTTTACTTGTTGAAGGCATTTCATTATGTAGTCGAAGCCTTAATGGTACTAATGATGCCATTAAAACTTTGGAAAAGTCATTATCGTATGCACTGGGCTGTCTATATTCGGAAAATCCAGATGATCCATCACATCCCCATTTGTATATTAGTGTTAGTTCAGAATTATTACATGTATCTAAATCTCTTTCGTCAAAAGTAGCGATGAGTCTTGATGCTGTATTATGAAGAAGGTCTGACAAACTAATGACTGCACTTCGGCTATCCACTGTTATCGGATGTGGCAAAATTTCCGATTTTCTTTTTAACAACAATGTACTTGATGGCAAAGGCCCACTTTTTTCTTTAAGCACCTTCCTTAAGATATCGTATTTATTTCTTGAAAGGCCCAAATTAAGAATGAGTGATAGTGCATCTTACACCGTAAAATGTTTACTATATTTTGGCGTTGGAATGCTTTCCACCATCCGTCTTAATCTTTTTGGAGACGCAACTGGTAGCACATCTACGATTTTGCCTGCTTCTTTAAGTTGAGTCTTCGCTAAAATTAATTTGAATGAATCTTTGATTTCATTTTCCGAATACGTATTTATCAAGTCTTCTTGTTTAATCCTTTTGCTCCTGCGTCGAACGTTATCGTAATCTTTATTTGGCCGACCAAACTTCTTTGGGTATATTTCCGTAGATAGTCCCATATCTAACCAATCCTGATTCTTACTCTGAAATTTAGAAATTTATTTATTGCATTCACGTATCTTCTTTTCATACAATTTAAAAAATTTTCAAGTTTTTTCGATAAATTGGTGTTTACAGATAAACCATATGTAGTATATATTATGTAAATCATTTGGTCTACCTTGTCCAACCGAGTACTACCATCAGTGAGGTTTTCCCACATTAATTTGCAGAGCGATTTATTTTTAATTGTTATCTCCATGATAGCTATAACTGAAATAATGACATTAAATGCATCGCAGCTTAAATAAATAGCTATTTTACAAGCTACGAATAAAAAACCGATACAAATATCAGGTAAAACCACACCCATATTGGAGATGTGCGCGCAGCTACCTTTGTCCTTGTGGGTATATAAATATACTGTGTGTATATAAATTCTTATATTTCATTGTATTTAAGTAAAGAAAGTATTTAATAACAGCTTCAAGAGTTCATAAAAAATGTGGGTTTGTTTGAGTAACAGATAAAACACGTAAATTGTTACCTGAGGTGTTATATTTGTGTATACATTTTAAGACTGATATAATGGCAAAGGAATACATATTATATACCGTTGAATAGACAATTGTATCTACTATTGTAATAACATAGAAAAAATTAAGAAACATTTGCAGTAAAGAAAATAAGATCAATAATTTAGACAAAAATAAAAAATGTAGAAAATTAAAATTTTTAATCAAAATTGGATTTCGAATATTTCAAAAAGTATTGAAGGTAGGAGAATAATTTTTTTTAAGTTTGCAAAGCTAAATGTATACTATTGATAAAAATTAAAATGATTCCCAATTTATAATTTTATAATACTTTTTTCTTATTGGGAAAAATTGTGTTAGAAAAATTTTAGAATTTTTAGAAAATCTCCTCTCCTGCCTACATTTATGTGTAGGATGTCAAGAGTTTCTTACAGGTTACTTATAACAAATTTATTTATAATAAAAAACCAAAAAATTTACAAAAACGACCGTGCAATTTTTTTGCCACATCCGAAAATCGGTTTTTTTGAAAAAAAATTGCTAGTTTTCGACCAATGCTGGATGTAGGGTGCACCAACAACAATCTCCAAAATTTATTTCACAGCCATTCTCAATGTCTCCTTTCTCAGAAACAATCAAAGTGTTTATCAAATACTTAATAATTTTTTAAAATATTCCAAAAAAATTAAGAATACTTTTTTCACAAAATATACCAAATTTTTTCATAATTTTTAAAAATCCAAATTGCAAAATTATTCCTTGCTACAATTTTTGAGATATAAAAAAATTTTTTTTTTTTATATGAATTGTAATGAAGTTTTCTTTCAAAAACAATAAAAGATACTGATTTTTGCCAAGTAATAAAGAAGTTATGTACTAACGAATAAAAAAAGTCAGGGCCAAAAATTAAAAAATAAATTTTTCAAGTCAAATAACTTGGAAACTTAAAGAGATAAAATGGTACTCTTAGCATGTTTTATTTTTATTTCTTAACGTAGATTGTCCCGCTGAAAAAATTATTGAAATCGGTCCCTATTTACAAAAGTTACAAGCTCCGAAAGAATTCCGATACCCGCACTTTCCCACTTTGAGGCTGTTTGGAGCTACCCTGTCTTACAACAGGGTGCCTCAAAATATGCTTTCTAAAAATTTCAACACTTCTACTTTCCAAAACAGTTGGTTTCATCGAAATCGGTTAACTAGTTCAAAAGTTGCGGACTTTTTACCACTTTTTTTTTAATTCACGCCACTGTGCGTCTGTACATATCGTAAGTGGTTGCAAAAATTTGTAGTAGTACACAAGCGTGTGCAGTGTTGTAGTTAATACAGGGCGCCACATGCATGTATATGTAACAAAGAATATGAAAACAAAGTTTGTCGCCAAGTACCGAACACAAAAATTATTCTCTCTTCCCCACCTGTAAATTGCTACCAAACTAAATGTTTTCATGTCTAAACGCAGTCTATGTCAACGCGTGGACTTAAACTTTAATTTTACGTGACATAGCCATAACGCCATAGCCATAACCAAACCAAAATTCAATTGATTTCTATGGTGAGAGTGAGAGAGACTCGCCATAACTCTCACCATAGAAACCAATTGAATTTTGGTTTGGTTATGGTTATGGCGTTATGGCTATGTCACGTCTAATTTAAGCTTAAAGGTGTCTTTACATGGTATTACGACTTTGTAGAATCAAAATATTATGAAATTCTCCCCGTGTGAAAAAAAGGTAGCAAGAGTTTGTTGTAGGTATTTTTCATGTTTACGTTGATACTATAAGTAAAATGCAATAAAAGATTGTTGGTTAATAACAAAGAATGGAAAATTGCAAAAACAAAAGATGTGTACTAATAAAACTGAATATTGGAGAAAACATTTTATTATATCAATGTAATTTTACTACAAAGTATAATTTTTTTATAGGTTTGTTTATTGTTTGTTTGACTTTGCTGTACCATTAGCTACTTGATGGTTGCAGTTGTACAATATTTACAAAAAGAACATGAACATTTCATGAGTTGATTTTGGTTGTTTCTGCAAAGTGTTAACACCATCAATAATACCATTATACCGTGTTCAGACATACCCCTTAATTGCGCAATAAGAGCATTTTTTGCAATTAAGACCTTAATTGACAACAATTTACCATACAATAAGTCAATTAATAAATTGAGCAATTACTAGTTAATTGTATCACTAATTGCGTAAAACTCGAAATGCAACCCTGGTCATAAATGTTTTTATTAAGAACTGTGTTCAGTGAGCAGAACAATTTCCTATAATGGCGAGCCAAATGTCAAAAAATATACATACATATAAACAAAACAAATATACATACATACATACATACATGTAAAGAAAACAAACTGAACAATATGAACTCCAATAAATAAATAAATAAATAAACAAAAAATAAATGGCTGGTGAAGAAGTTTTTTTAAATTCATAGATAAATTTATTAACAAATATCTTTTATAAATAGGAAAAAAAATTAGAGGAAGAGGCTCACGTGGACTGAGGCCAGTGAAGCTGCTCTATTGGAGTTGTGGCCATGTCGAATAGAGGAGCTTCACGTATATAATGAGAAAGCGGATAAGCTGCAGAAGTTGGCCTTTCCATACAGCCCGCGCGATGTGCACGTTAAGTTAAAAAATTAGTGCAAGGGGAAATAGCTGCTGCTTTCGTAAACTTTGTAAAATTTACAAGTTTTTCTTTTCCTTTTTTTTAAGCACTGATAATTTTTAATCAAAAATCGATCGCATTGAATCCAAGAGCTCCATATTTCTGTTATATGCAAGTAAAATTTCTTTTAAACCAAAATTTGCATCCAATTTAAAAATTTACAAACACAACAAAACAAATAAAAACAATGTTTTTCCAGCTGTCAAATGATAATTGAGTCAGCTAAATTGAGTATGTGTGAACAGTAAATTTAATTGCGCAATTAAAATTAAATTGACTCAATTAAAAATGCATGTCTGAACACGGTATTAGTGCTGCCAATGTTTACTTTCAAATACACCTCTGGTGTGAGGAGAATACTTAAGTTTCTAAAATGGTTTAGAAAACAAAACATGTACCGACCGCTTGTCAAATTTTCTATCCATATTCTCTCCTACTGGATACATTTTGCGTTTACATGATAAGATTTTGCACATTATACAGCATTTTTTGACATGTCGTAATACATTGTATTACCATGTAAAGACAGCTTAAGAAGATATTCCAAAACAGAACATAAGCATTGTCTCAGCGACGTCACTCTTCATCTAAACAGACTTTTACAGCCTGTTTTTCGGGAATTAATAAGTGTATACGTTCTTTAAAATAACCAACGAAACCAGGTTTACGTGTTTGTAATATTGAATAACTTCCATGTGAGTGACAACAAAAGAGCTTTCAGGTTTTTGCACTCATAAAATTCTGAATGTAACTAAAACTAACTAAAATTGTAACTTGAAATAAATGAAAATCGCTTAAAAAGTGGTCTACTTATTTTTCAACGAAAATGTCATTTAATTTTAAATGTTGAAATGTTAACTGACTTAAAACCATAAAAAACAAATTTTCTTTAATATTTTACTCTAACTTAAGCCTGGATCACACGATCGGCACAATGTACCGATTTTCGTCGGCTTACTGAAATGAAGTCATAAGTAATAAGGTAAATTTGCTTTATTTCTCAACTAATTGAAATATAATTACATAAATGAACCACACTGCATTGGTAATCAGGTTATATAGACTTATTCAAGAATGAATTAAGTAATAATGCTATTTTGGCAGTGAGTCGACGAAAATTGGTACATTGTGCCGATCGTGTGATCCAGGCTTTACAAAAAAATCAAACAAACGGGTAAATGTGGATGACTTTGTTATAACTTTAACTTTCATAAGAAGGAATCTCGACTTCCGTAATAATGTAATGCAAGCCACACACACACCTTGCGACCGTTGGTACAACACGTTGAATTACCAAGTTATGTGTTTTGCGCGAAAACTATACAACAACGTGTACAACTTCATTTCTTGAAGTTTTTGGAGTAAACATTTTTGACCGGACGCAGTCAACTTAATAATTATATTTTTTTTGGCCAATGTAGCAATGGTAAAGTGAGAAAATAAAAAAAAACATGTTGATTATTGAGCTCTTGTTTCAAATTTATTATTTGTTGAGCTTCTCTTAGATTAAAGTTTAACATAATATGTAACTCTAGTTGTTCTAAGAAATTTTTGGGTAAAGGTTCCCTGATTATCTGCATTAGCAACAGTGAAATGCGCATATGATCCAGCTAAACACCTCAATATTAAATTTCTATGTATTTTTAATAAAAACAAGTAAGAGTGCTATATTCGGCTATGCCGAATCTTATACACCCTTCACCAACTTGTGTATATGTAGTATACAGATACATACATACATATTTGATTTGTGATAAAATTTATAATGTGACCTTTCTTCGGGTTTTTTTCAACTAAAGAATTTGATTCAAATATTTTATTTCCGATATAGTTAAATATTGTATGCTCTATATTTTAGAACTATTTTACATTCACCCTTATTCCAGTTGTCAATACCGACGTCACGTCAATACAATCCAAAAAAATTGGGACTTGTTTGCTCGCTCTCAAAATATTCAAACACCGTGCTACTATTTTATAACACTAAAATAGTCTTAGCATTGTACCTCAATAGTGTCTCAATTTAAATATCCCATTGCAAATGATATATCGCTGTATTATATAAACGGTTTATTCATAAAGAATTTTTTCGATTTTGTTCAGCAGAAAGGAATGGATTCAGTGAAATAAAATGGAACATGCCCTTAATTTATTTTATAGCTATGACTGTTCTTTAGCGTTTAATTTAATTTTTCTATCTTTTTACCAAACATTAATAAAAACTCGTTACAAAGTGTCAACTAAAAACCATCGATTTGATACATAACTGTGCTGAGAGCATGAAAAACAACATGGCAAGAACCTTCGTTTGTACTTAAATAAGATATCGATATAAGAATTAAGCATATATAAAATAAGTGTTCGTAAGATCTTCTTAACATGAAATATGTTCAACTAAAAAAAACATTTCTAGTTATTTTTCACCTAAACTTTTTTAAATTTCCAACCCTGGAATCATAGTTTTTATTTTTCTGGGCTTAATACCTATTTATTTCTTTCTAAAATGTAGAATATATTTAATAACCAAAAAAATAACTAGTTTTATTTAATTGGTTTTATATATCACAAAAAGTGTACGTTTCCCAACCCTGGAATCACTTTTTAGATTTTTCTGGTTCCTTATACTAATCTTGTTCTTCAAAAAATATATAAAATATGTTAAGTGAACAAAGAAAATAAGGAGTTAAGGAAAAAAATTTATTTATTTAGTTACTTTAAAATCTTAAAAAACAAATTTTCCAGCTCTGGAGTTTTTATTTTTCTAATTGTCTATACCAAACTTTTCTTTTCAAAACATAAAATAACTTTATTTAATTTATAAAGAAGAAGAAAAAAAATAATTAGATCTAGTTAATTTTATATATCATAAAAAGTGTAAGTTTCCCAACCCTGGAATCATCCTTTTGGATTTTAGATAGAATTAGAATATGTTTAATTTATAGAGAAAAAGGTAAAATTAGTTTTAGTATGTTTTTTATATAACAAAAAAAGTTAAAGTTTCCTAACCCTGGAAACGTCTTTTTGATATTTTTTTTATATTTTTGTACCAATTTAGTTTGTGCTGAAAAATAAAATAAGTTTATTTAAAAAGAAATAAAAAATTTAATTTTAGCTAGTTACTTTTATATGGCAAAATAAAGTTTAAGCTTTCCAGCTCTGCAACCGTCTGCTCGACTTCGCTGATTTGCAATACCAATATATTTTGGACGATTTCTGACACACCAGTTCAAGACCGAAGTCACTAGCTTTTCTGGGAGCTTAGGAAAACCATACACCAGACGGACGGACATTCGTCTTCCCTATGCATACGGATTCAGAATTTATATATTACATGTGCCGCATATTAATCGGCCATATCACAGAGTTCAATTCCGTTCGGAATCGGAATTCAATCCACCCCATTTTTGTAGCAGACGGTGTCTAAAAGTCCTGATTCACACACATCAGTTTTTGTTCAATTTTCTTTTGAACCTGCATTTGCGTTCATACACATCGTTAAGTCAAGTCATCAAGTCTCATCAAATGGAGTATCGCGAATGACAAAAATGAAAAAGCAAACTTGACTGGTACGGTCATGTCTGTACCCCTTTCCATTCTGTTTTCCTCCCTCTCCTAAAAACTCAAGACTTGACGACGACTCAGACCTGACGTGTGTGAATCAGGACAACATATTTTGCTAAATAAGTAAAAAAATAATTTGGGATTATTAGTGGGTTAATAAATTTTAAACTTAAATTGTAACAATTCCCATATAAAAAACACTAATTATTAAGTTGACTGCACCCTGTCAAAAATACTTGTGTGGCAACACTCTATTCTTGTATAGCTGATGTCGTTATTAACATTTATTTTCTTTACATATTTTTTCAACTACAACTCGAGCTGGAAAAAATTCAGTTAATGTAGTAAAGTAAGAAAATAAAAAAACATGATTATTGACTTCTTGTTTCAACTTTCTTATATGTTGAGCTTCTCGTTTGTTTAAATGAAAGTTTATAATAGGGAGCAACGAAATACCAGTTTAGCAAATGCGAAAACGATTAATACATTTTATTTTTTGGGAAAGCGAATGCGGAAGCGAATACAAATATTACAATACGTTAAAAAATGAATGAAAATAAATTTGTATAAGAACATGAAGTTGTTTTGTATACATATGTAGATCTATTTGAGTCTTGAATTCAGATAATATTTATTAATATATTAAAAATTAAAATTCTTAAACAGAAATATATCTGAAATCATATTAAAATAAATATAGATAATAATTAAAAAAAAAAGATAGGCCCTAAAACCTTGTACTAAGTTCAACATTTCATCATGGGAAAAACATATGTGATAAGTTCAACATTTTAAGTTTTCATGCGAAAAAATATTGGTGGCACTTGTTTCACGTAGAATTTACAACAAAAAAGGACTAGTTAACATATTTTGCATTTCTTAAGTAGAAAATATTTTCGCGCAAATCAAACATTCCCCCATATTGCGAATGGCGTCGTCGACGTTACATCAAGACGACAGGAAAAATTGTCACTTGTCTACTCTTTGTCGACAAGAATTGACTACTATTAACATGCTACATTAATTTCCATTCATAATAAGGGGGATTGCCTTTTCTTTTTCAAAACCTGAAAAATATTTCCAATCAGCGCTGAATTTTGGTTTTATTTATTTATTTATTTAACATACTATACAAAGTAAATTTGCATACTATGCTGTTGCACAAATATGCGCGGAATAACTAAGATCATATGCCCAAGATGTTATTAACAGTAGTTTAAAAAGTTTTGTGACTGACTGTACACGACCTATGCTTTCATAGTGTTTTCACACTGACTTGGTTTTAATAAAAGTTGGTTTTAATGTCAAAACCAACTGTTAAAACCTGGTTTTACCATGCAAATTGTTTTTGTTAAATCTAACTTAAAACCATTTCTGAATTGATTTTATTTTGGTTTTATGAAATGAAACCCTGTTTTTGCTGTCGTAAATTCAGTGCTGCCAAGTTAAAACTGACCGGAAGCAGCTGATAATGTTTATGCCAGTGAATAATAAGAGATGTCGCTTGAAAGATTTTCAACTTAAAAATGGATGCAGCAGCAACAATAAGTAAAAAATTATGGAAAAATAAGAGATTTTTTGGAAGGAAAACAACAAAAATATTTTCATTGACCTCTGGAAAGTGAAAATAAACGATTTGACATATCGATCCACCAATAAAAAAGTTGTATTTTGTGATTTATATGTGCATTTTTTATATACAATAACTTGATTTTCAAGCACTTCTTCACTTTGTATTACTAGTTCCATAATTTTAAAATATTAATTTACAAAATATAAAATAATTTCCATTTTAGAGTGCATTGTAAAGTTTCTTAGTTTTTCATACAAACAAAAACAGTTGTACAGTTTGTCAAATAAGTGTTATAAAAAGCAGAAAAAATACAACAACAAACACACGCATTTCTGCAAGAGATTTATTTTATTTTGAGCAAAGTTATTAGACAGTCTGTGAGTTAAAACCTGAATTTAGCAAACTGGCAGTGTGAATGCAAAATCAGCTGTTTATGGTTTTAACGTTAAAACCAGGTTTTAACTTGCAGTGTGAAAACACTATCACATAGGAAGTAGCAACGTGGTTGTTAAATAAATTCCACAAAAAAAACCGCAAGGTTATACAGTTATACGTGGCATATCAGTCAACCAGTGCGACAGAGACGAAAAACTCTCGAAGGAAAAACAACACACGCAAGCCTGACCGCACTTAAGAAATAATTACCATGAGGCGAGAGATCTTCTCCAAACCAGAGCTGCTTAACGACTGGTTTTATTTTGATACTTATTGATAGAAAATTTTTCCGCTACAATTTTAAAGCTTTACTTGAAAGTTTGTATGTTTATCTTTTTCATCCTGGTTTAAAATAATTTTGGTTTTTTTGAAGTTTATTAATCGTAAACTATTTTCGTAAAAGAAGTACACATTTTTTTGTCTGTAGTATTCGCTTTAAATATTCGCATACATTTTAGCGAATGCAAATAGCAAAAGTAAGCGAATAATTTGCGAATGCGAACATTCGTTACATCCATAGTTTATAACATAATAACGCTAGTTGTTCTAAAAAATTTTTGGGTAAAGGTTCTATGATGATCTGCATTAGCAACAGCTAAACCCCTCAATAATCAATATCAATGTGTTTTTAATAAAAAATTATTTAACTGAATATGTAAAATAATTAAGGATTATTATTAATAAATTTCAAACTCAATAAAATTATATTTGGTGACAAAATACAGACATATATTTATATCTGAAATTTTCTGAAACCAAATACAGTTCGTTAGTGTCACTAATACTCGGGTTTCAGATTCATCTTCAATAAAAAGTCTACCAATAAATGGCAACCATTTAAACTGAAAAATTTATTTCATTATTTTATTTTGCCATTGAGTACGAATATGAATTTTTTTAAAAATAATCGAAAAAATTATATCATTAGGTAAAAACTGGCAGATTATTTGACTTACTTCAAAAAATGTAGCGTCATTAATATTCGGTTTTTTGTTGAGTAAAGAAAAAAGCAAGGGAGTATGCATCGCTTTGATTATAATTAGTACTTTGAAGGATATTTATCTCTTCACTTCAACAATTTGACATATTCTTGAGAAAAACTATATACATACGATATTTTTTCCGAATATCAGTTTAGTTTTCCTCCCAGTTGTAACTAAAGTCGAGAATGTGTCACAGATTTTACGGGATGAATTTTTCACTCCAACTTTAATTAGGAATAATATCTACCAATTCGTGGGTAAAATGAACGATTTTGAGACAATTACATGCAAGCTATACCTGAGTGGGGGTGTGTTATGACAAGGGTCATATCCTTCGTAATACTGAAATGTGTTAAGATTAGGGGCAAAAATTATATCAAAAGTGCTCTCCAGGACATATGGGAGCATATACCTCCCAATATTAGCAAAAACCCAATTCATTCTATGAGAATAATCTATTAGTTGCTAGAAGTGGCCACATTTAGTACTAATTCTTAGTGTATTACTGATTTCATAGCTCCTTCATGAAGAAAAAGTTAGTGTACACGTTTTTTTTTTTTTTGCTCTTGAAAATAGTGTTATTTTATGTTCGGTTATTTTTTTTTAGCATTAAAATAAATTTGTTCATAAAATGAAAGATTTTCATAAAAGCTGATTAATTTGCTTTTAAATTGCTTTTGGTTTTAGCTTAAAATCTGAAAAAGCAACAGATATACTTTGATTAGAAGAGCAAAGCGTTTGCTGTACATGTTTTTTCTTTCCTAATATATACTACTAGCGGCCCGCTCCGGCTTCGCACGGGTATAAAATATATAGCCTATGTCATTCAATGAAAAAATGATTAAAATCGATCCAGTAGTCTTGATTTATTCATTACTGCCCGTGGCCCGCAGTAAATTCTAAATTCATACAATACATTTTTACTTATTTACTTTTTACATTTTTACCTATTTAATTTATTTTTACGACAATTTACAACATATTACAGAATGTCTTTATATACAACGTTAACAGCTTTCTTGTCATTAGACAATACAAACATGTTTTCTCTAGAAGTTATTTTGAAAGAGCGACATACAGTTGGCAATTTGAAAAGCAGTCAACGCTAAAATCTAAGCCTGCAACGTTGAAGGTTTGACCCTGCGATTTATTAATGGTAATTGCAAAAGATGTATTTACCGGAAAGTGTAAACGTTTAAATTGGAAGGGTAAGTCCTGATACCATCGGGGAATCAATACATCTTCTCCGGTAACACATCCTGTGAGTATTGTGCACTCTATTATGAAAGTTTTGAGTGATTTTACCAAAAAAAAACGCGTGCCATTGCAAAGTTTAAGTGGATTCAGGTTTCTTAATAACAAATAACAGGACAACCTACTTTCAACAATATTTTGTGAGGACGTAGTCCAGAAGGGCTCAAAATGTTTAGAAAGTCTGTAGGAAAATGAACATCTTCTTCCAAAACGAGAACAGTATCAACCGAGTAGCATATTTTCGCCGGCGCATCAATCTTTAAAAGAATCAAGTTATTTATTTACCTTATCTACTTGTTCATTAGTTGGTGACAGAATCGCTCATTCTTTAAACCAAGATATTGTCTTATAACTTATGTTATCAATGTCAAGATAGACATTGTTGACTAGCTCTTGGACGTTGTCTATCAAAACACAAAGGTTTTCTAGGTTAATCCTTCCTCACTTTGTGCTAACTCTCCATTGCCAACTTTTAGCAGCATCTCTGGAAATAGCCTGCTCTTACGCGAAGATGACGAAACCCTCATATTAATTTAATTAAATTTAATTTATTGACATGTCGTGAAAGGTTGGATCTTTTTAAGGAAGCATTTATTTCATCAGCACGTGTTCCTCGAGTCACAACTGGTAGAGTTTGACGGAAATCTCCTGAGAACAGAATTGTACATCCACCCAGAGGTGAAGTTTTGTTGCGCAAATTGCGCATTGTCCTATCCAGTGCTTCCACAGACGTCTTGTTTGACATGATAGCTTCGTCCCAGACTATTAATGGGCAGTCACACATCAATTTTCCTGTATTGCTCTGCTTAAGGCCGTTTCACACTATAATACAAGTATTAATACTTTTGACGAAAATGCATCCCTAATCTAATTTCTGTTTCAAAAATTTCAAAAGACAATAACAACTTAACATATCAGAGTTGCATTTTCCACAAAAGTATTAATACTTGTATTATAGTGTGAAACGGTCTTTAGAAATACTACAGACGCTGTTATTGTCATCGGTGGCAATTTTCAGCGGGAGTTGAATGTAGAGTGGGCGGTTCGGCTTCCTTCCAAAAGCGTAGCGACAATGCCGGATAACGCAACAGCTAACGCAATTTTTACGGTAGATCTCACTCTTTTTTTAAAGCTTATCTGTGCAAAGGATGTAGGTCCCTTTACAATATGCAGTAATATTCTATATGAAATCAACAATGTATTTAAGGTATTTAATTAGATAAGGATTAATGCTGTACTGGTTAAAATCGCTTCGAAAATTAGCCATTATTTGTCGTAAAAAGTAAATGACAAAATAATTCTGAAAAAAAAACTGACTCCAATACTAATAATCAATAAAAAAATTACAAAACGGACGCAAGTATGAAAATAATATTGAAACAAAAAGAAAAGAATTTTAGAAATCAGTCCATAAATAGAGAAGTTATGTAATCATCAATAAATTTTTTTTTGTGGGGGAAGGGGGGGCTCAAAATATCCCAACGAAATTTGTTCTAACTTTAAGCAAAATTCATTCAAACCAAAAAAGAATTTTGAAAATCGGGTCACAAATAGCAGAGTTATGGAATAGGGGAAGAAATTTTCCCTGCCTATTTTCAAAAAAAAATATAGGACCTAATTGCAGGCAAACCCTTTCAAACAAAAAAATAATTTCAAAAATCAGTTTAAAAATGAACGAGTTAGGCGTGTACGAACATTCTCCTTCTCCTTCTTTTTTGAAGTCGGTTAAAAATATTATTGTACGATATCCATAAGAGATAGACATATACCATAGCGGAGTTTTCTGTAGACCTTTTCAATGTGTACAATACTTAGCACATTATTTGGATAAATCTCGTAGAGTTCAGCCTGTGTTTGCAATTTAAGCGGAAAAAAATGTAATTATTTACGACATCACATTAGAAACCTCAAAAATAACAGTATTTCCCCACTATTTAATGGATGTTATTGTACATATAAACCTTCCTCTTCAATCACTCTATCTATTTAAGAAACCGCATCAAAATCCGTTGCGTAGTTTTAAAGATTTAAGCATACATGGGGATATAGGGACAGAAAAAGCGACTTTGTTTTATACTATGTAATGAAGATATTTCTTCCAGAAAAACAAAACACAAACAAATGAAAAAACCAACAAACAATAAATCACAAGGTACCCAATTGGGTCTTCGAGTGGTGGTGTAGCACCACCCTTCCTAACATTTTTCTTTGCTTACTGTAACTTTTTCCATTATTTTTTATGAATTCATATTCGTACTCAATTGCTAAATAAAATAATGAAAGAAATGGTTCAGTTTAAATAGTTGTCATTATTTGGTACGATATTTATTAATTGTGCATATGAAAACCGAATATTAGTGACATAAGGTCTTAGTCTCTTCTTTCTAAATCCTTTTATAAAAGTCAATTCGGTTGATATTCAACTTAGTTAGAGGTTGATAAGTGCCTACGGGTACGAAACCCCGTTTTTTTGTACCCGTAACTCAAGATTTTAGGGGTGTTTAGGAAATTTCAAATACAGATTGTTGTTGTGCTCGACAATACCTACCTACCAGAAAAATAGTAACACGTCCCAGGTATTTCGATTTCATTAAAATTTTCACACAGTGTAATCAACTCAACGGAAAATGCGAAATAAAATTAAAATGTGTACTTAGTTTTTTTAATGAGTGCTAAAATCAATTAAAAATAAAACAAAATTGCTTACCCCTTATAGATAAAACTTGAAATGAATTTGATATGAATTTTGTTTCAAATTTTTTATAAAAATTTCTTTTTAATATTTTTTTTTATTTTTTTAATTACAGCTTGTGTTATTATTTGTTTTTACATATTATTTTTAAAGCTGTGGACCTTATGCCAGACAGGCTCTAAGACGTAATTTTCACAAGAAAAATAATCGACACTATCACAGTTATAAATTAATTTTTGATTTGATTTCTTTGTACTTAAAACCAGAGTACGAAAACAAACGAAACAAAATGTTTGACTTTGTTTTGGTTCGTTTTTTGAAGTAAGTGAAATAAAAACAATGAGAACGATTGCGCAATTTGTTTTTGTACATGATCACAAATAATACATTAATTTAATCGTATGCAGCTAGAAAAGAAAACAATGGGAACTAAAGGAAACGTTTTGAAATATTTGCGGCGAATTTGACATAATCATATAATATATGTACATATCGTCGGATGGTTTCTGGTTTGCTGCAGACACAACGTATTTTGAATACACTGTGCCGCAAACCAGAAACCAACCGACGATATGTATGTAATTTTATCACATTGTTATTTAACACATGAAATATATTTTTTATATACTACGTTTATACGTAGTATATTTGCAAATAAATTAAGTCACTGTTTATACGCCATAGAAAAAGTACACAAACTTGGTAGCACTTCTATAGAAAACTTACTTATCGTCGATCCAGAATAGTTTTGCTCCACCGACCATTCTTAACCCATTACCAGCTGTAATTCATATGTATATGTTAGTAAACGGATGAAATGGTCAGTTTCAACGTGAAGTTGACAACCATTTACAACTAACTGGTTAAAACTTTAAACATTACCAAAGAGGATGACATATTTTCTTCTTATTTTAAGAAAAGTTTTACAAATATACGATGCAGTATTAAAATAATCACTTTTTAAAACACATCCTCAAAATGGGACAATGGCGGGTATTGGGTTAAAAAAATGAGTTAAGTATGGAACATATATATTTTGAATACCCTCTTTCTGAATGAAAAACGCGTTTCACGAAATTTATTATGGTTTCTAAGATATAAAGTATTAATTTTTTTCCATAACCACTATTTTTAGCTTTAATAAGTATTGTTTTGGTACACACGCCATAGTTTGGCGTTTGCGTAAAATTTCTCATACAAAAACATACGAAGTAAAGTTAACTCTTGTTTTGCTTCATTTCTACAAGAAATGAATAATAAAAAATAAGATGCCGCAAGAAAAATTCAACGGCGACTGTTAAGCAAAAACATCATCAATTAGCCGCAGCCGCCGCGGCGCGTCGATTACATGTTTTAATATAAAATTATTAAACACTAAAATAAAATAAAAGAAACCTTAATTATGCGTGTCCGAGTAGAACAGGAATCATTTAATTTCATTCTTTATATTAAATACACTTCAATTACTTGTTTTTCTTGTGTAAGTGTGTAAGCGGATTGGTAGTGGAAAATTTTACTGCGGCGGCTTCTTAGTCGGCGTTAAACGATCGACTTATTTCTCTGGAAAGCAAGAAAAATAAACAAAACAAGAATATTCTAATTCACAGCTGTGACACGGCAGTTAAGTATACGTTTGGAGCAAAAGAAGGTACTTTTTGAAAATATATTAAGAAAAGTGGTGTATGGACCACAAAACGTATTTTTACTTTTACAAGAAAGTAATATTAACTTCTAACTTAATTTATGAAAGTTCACAAAAATTTAAATTTTTCTTCAAAACATGTATCATGTAAACAAAGAATGTCGTTTTTGTCCACTCCAACTTTGTTGCATATGGGATAAAATTATTCTGAGGCGACGTTATGTTGACAAAAAAAATAGTGTAAATGTACACAATATTAAATAATTAGTTGTTTTAATTGTCATTGCTTTTTTTATTATTATTTTATTGCAGAATAAAAATGTATTTACAAAAACAAATTTGAGGGCTTTGAGGGCGTCGCTTGGACATTTTTGTGGCAAGTTGGCAAAGTATACTATATGTATGTACATTAATTCATACAATAATTTACGATACTGAAATTTTGAATTTATGAAATAAAGAATAGATAAGAAATGTAATTACAATGGAGGCTCAAAAAAGTTAAGTAGTTTGTTTTCGGGGTGATGAACTTTTCCGAAATCTTAACTTTTCCGTAATATGAAAAATTGAAGAGGTTATATGTGTATTTATACATTGTTTGTTTATTTTTTAATTGCCAATTAGAATTATATGTACATATATACATGTATACATACATATTTATTACTGTTTTGAACGCCTTCATATAATTTTTTTAAAATCTTGCATTTTTCGCCGACTGACAACCTTTTTTGTTTCCTGCTGCTAACATTGTTGCAATCAGAACAAAACCAATTCTACGACTAATTTCTTTTACAACCAACTAATGAGAGCAAATACATTATGCATATAAAATTCACAAAAAATATATATATAACGGTAACGGTTTTATTTTTGCATGTATACAGGCGTATATGACTCACTATATATATATAAATATGTTTTGAGGATTTACATACAAAAGTTGAGATCATCTTAGAAAGAGAAAAAAAACTATATATAAAAAAATTGTCTCAGAAAAGTTGAGAATTACTTAACTTTTTGGAGTCACCAATGGTGAATAAAAGCTGCTTAACTTTTCCATATACTTAACTTTTCTATGACTTAACTTTTTCGAGCCTCTACTGTATAACAGTTTTAGATGATTTTTTTTATTAAACATACATGTTAGTATAGTATATTATACTATTATGTATATAGTAGGGAAAGGATTTTCATGTAAATACATGTTTTTTGTCGTTGGCCGTAGATCAAGGTAAATAAAATATCTCTTTGCGAATCAAAAAATTCGCAACAAAATGGCATCGATTTGTTAGTGCATATTTTATAATAAATAAAAATAATTAGTAGGGAGAGGATTTTCATGTAAATACAGTGGAGGCTCAAAAAAGTTCAGTAGTTTGATTTGGGGGTGATGAACTTTTCCGAAATCTTAACTTTTCCGTAATATGAAAAATTCAAGAGGTTATATGTGTATTTGTACATTGTTTATTTATTTTTTAATTGTCAATTAGAATTATATGCTACGATTAATTTCTTTTACAACCAACTTATGAGAGCAACTACATTATGCATATAAAATTCACAAAAAAAATATATATAACGGTAACGGTTTGATTTTTGCATGTATACAGGCGTATATGACTCACTATCTATCTATATAATTAATAGGCGAACACGTTTTTTGTAATCCCTTTTACGCCGGAACTACTGCACCGATTTTGGAAAGATTTATATCATTTTAAAAGAATTTCTGCACAGATGTGCAGAATCTATATTTTATTGAAATCGGTTTAGTATTTTGGGAGCTATAAGCGTTTAAAGTTGCTACTACTACATGCAAACATAGTACACACTCATTTGTTAGTTTACACTGTGTGTGTGTGTGTATATTTGTGTACTATTTTTCATGCTATTCCATGTTTTTTCTTATTTGTTATTGTATGAAAGCCATAAAACCAGGGTGGCCGATGACATTTTTCAAAAAGTTGCACCAAATAGGGGATTTATCAAAAAAAAGGGGCAAAATTAAAAAAAGACGTGAAAACTACACTAAATTTTTTATTTTTAATGTATTATTATATAATTCACTCCAAAAAAAAGGGGGAAAAAGTGGCAAGGCAGTCGAAAAAGTGGCAATTTTCCCCTTTAGTCGGTCAAACGGTCACGCTGCATAAAACTTATAGGACGAGAGTTCAATAAATTGAATTAGGTTTAATAAAGAGATTTTGTTTCTGTTTAGAATGCGGACGATTGTGTCGTCCGTTTGGTATATCTAGTATATATAAATATGTATTGAGGATTTACATACAAAAGTTGAGATCATCTTAGAAAGAGAAAAAACTATATATAAAAAATTGTCTCAGAAAAGTTGAGAATTACTTAACTTTTTGGAGTCACCAATGGTGAATAAAAGCTGCTTAACTTTTCCATATACTTAACTTTTCTATGACTTAACTTTTTCGAGCCTCCACTGTACATGTTTTTTGTCGTTGGCCGTAGATCAAGGTAAATAAAATATCTTTTTGCGAATCAAAAAATTCGCAAAAAATGGCATCGATTTGTTAGTGCATATTTTATAATAAATACATATTTTTGCATATTTCATTATAAATGTATATTTTTAATACATTTTTTAGTTTTTTCATGCTATAAATAAAATTTTGGTTTTTTGACTAGTTGCAAAGTATTTAAAGCTGCAGTTTTTACTACTATCTAAGAACAAAAAAAAAATAGCATGGGATAATAGCCCTTTTAAAACCAAACATGTTTGTGTAATTTTTTTCAGCGCTCTACTGGTTCCGCATTAATTTCATGTGGATATAAAGTGCTTTTGTATGCTCTTTTGCGTGTTGTAGCCTTTAACGAAAAATATCCAGTGATACGATACGGATACATCCGAACGTAACTAGATGGGGGGAACGTGGCAGAAGACTGTTGGATACTGTATTTCTATTAATAAAATTAAAGAAATTTTAAAGTAAAAAAACTTAAGCACTAAATTGATATGTGTGCTTTTTTGTTCATACTATAGCCCGATTAAAGGTTTATGTTACTTTAACATGTGAAGTTGAATCAATTGAAGATGCGGTGAAAAAATTGTGCTCTGAAAATAAATTAGAAATAGTAATACAAACAAATTGACTTAAAAAATATGAAACAAATTGCATCAATAATTGCATTCGCATACCCAAAAGGTTTTAAAAATTTTTACTGAACTTTACTGCATTTTACTAAATTGCGTTCGTTTACCCAAAATACAGTAAATGAGAACACAAATTGAGAGAGTAAAATGACAGTTCTTGTCCGAGAATTTTACAAATTTTTTCTCCAGAAATTTGTCGTAGTAAAGTTTAGTAAGATAAAAACACATAATTCAAAATGTAAACAAACGAAAAGTAAGCAAACGAAAAGTTTAAAAATTTTACAAAAGGTTAAACAAAGTTTGTGAAAATCATTAACCCACTTGGCGCCACCGTCCTTTTAAAATGTCCCGTTATTTTTGCTGTATTTCTCTACCAACAGTTGATCTATTGATCTGATTTTTAACACATTGAAAAGAGAACAAGTAACAGTTGAGTGTGAGAGTTGCAATAGTGCGGTCGGTTGTTATCTACTACTACGTTTATACGCAGGGCTTATTTGCAAATAAAACAGTAAATTGTTGCCATATTATTGTTTTTATTGCGACTTACTAATTCAGAACGATTAACGCACTATTTGCAAATAAAATGCTTGAGGTTGCCACGCTTACAAATATTTGATAACAAAAACAATAAATGGATAAATGTTGCAACAAAAAACATTGATAGAAGCAAATAATAACAATTAAAACAAATAATTATTTGATATTTTGTGCATTTACACTATTTTTTTTTTTGTCAACATAAGTAAGCTTTCTATAGAAGTGCTACCAAGTTTGTGTACTTTTGCTATGCCGTATAAACAGTGAGTTAATTTATTTGCAGATAATTTTATTTGCAAATAGTGCGCGTATAAACGTAGTATACGATAACACAAACATACAATTTTGAAAAAACTATAATTTTTGCAACGATGGAAAACGAACGGTAAAAAAACAGAGCAAACAACGAGATTTATTTTGGGGCTTTATTATTACGTTGTTTGGTTCATAATATTTAGGTTTTGTGCCATGAAAAACAAAAATAAAGCTTTTGTTTGCTTTTTATTTATAAAAATATACAGTTCCTTATAAAGGACGGTGGCAAAATAGCCTACCTTTAACATTATTTTTTTTATATAAAACAGATATGTATATGCGAAAGCCCTTTAACTCTGAATCAAATATTGGAAGAGGTAGAGAATTTGAGCAGCGAATATCAACCTGACGAGATTTATATATTGCAACGAGAAAATTGCAATAACGATGGAGATAGTAATGTGGAGAAAATAATGTGGATTTGTACAACTTGCCAGGTGCTCAATTGCGGTCCGAAGCTGCTGTAAATAACGTATCCGAAGAAGACGACGACAGCGAAGATGACATATGGTTAGCACACTTGGCTATACGAATAAAACAACAAAGGGCATTTACAAAAAAATTTAATCCAAAGAAGTATACTTGGAAAAAGAGAGATATTGAACCAACTTTACCTATTTGGAAGGAAGTATAAGGTTGTAAATATGAGCTCTCTCCAATGGAAGCATTTTTATGCTTCTTCGACGATGAAATCATAGAGTTATTTGTGAAAAATACACATAAATACGCAGCAGATCATAACCGCGAAGGCAATGTGCAGGGTGATGAGATTCGTTGTTTCTTCGGAATTTTGCTATTGAGTGGGGATACGTTATTATTACCAGGCGGGATAGGTATTGGGAGAGTTCATCAGATGTTCACCATGAACTCGTTTCAGGCGCCATGACAAGAAACCGTTTCCGATTTATTATGTAAAACATCCATTGCTGTGATAATCAAAATTTACAGCAAAACGACAAGTTTGCAAAACTTCGTCCTCTTTTCGACATACTTGGAAAAAATGTCATTGAATTCATGCAAATTGAAGAGCATCACTGCGTAGATGCATCCATGGTACCATATTACGCAAATCATGGCATCAAGGAATTTATCCGAGGAAAGCTAATTAGATGGGGCTATAAAATATGGATGGCGAAGAACCGACTGGTTCGAGCCATACCAAAGAAAATGTACACCTCTTCGCGAAAGTTTCATGCACCTTGGCTTAGGAGCAAGCGTTGTCCTCCAGTTCGCGGATTTATTGCAAAGTAGATAGCCCGATATTCCATTTGATATATTCTTTAATAATTTTTTTACTTCTACCAAATTATTGGAGGAACTAAAATATAGAAATTTGAAAGGCACTGGAACAATCCGGCAAAATCGGCTTGGAAAAGCATTTCCTTTACGAAAAGGACGAGAGCTAAAAACAAAGAGTAGAGGTTTTTTGACTCTGTTTCATCTTCTGATAATACGGTTGTTGTCGCAAAATGGGTTGATAAGAGTGTAGTGACTCTAGCCTCAAACAATAACAGTCGAAAGATATTCACAAGCAGAAAAAAAGAAAATAATCGTTCAATAACCAAATATAATTAAAAAATACAATGACAACATGGATGGAGTTGATAATGCCTACCAAAACAGGGGGTTGTATAGAACTAGCATACGCGGAAAAAAAAGATTGTTTTGTATTATACCACACGGAAAATTAATTCTGAAATTCATATTACCTTGTTTTTTTGAATATAATAATTTTGTAATGATTTGAATTTATATTAGTTGTGTTAATAAAATTAATTTAAAATAACCAAAGTCCTTCTAAAAGAACGGCATTTGCCAGCAAAACTGTGAAAAATTCAAAGAATTTCAATATTTCATCAGTGTCGTCGCATTTTTAGAATAAATCAACAAAAAAAATAATTAAAAAATTTTTTTTTTTGGACGCCAAGTGGGTTAAAAAATAATTAATTAATAATGCACAATAATAATAACTGTTAATATAAATATTTTGTAATTTCTTTTATTAACTCATTTGTTTTGCAAATTGTTTGAATAACTCAGAATTGTAAAACTGTAAAGCATCTGGTTACCTAGTATTGCACTTGCTTTTAAGGTAATCACTAACATTAACAAACAGTAATTAATTTTTATTAATTTAACCAACAACAAATCAAGGAAATAAAGAAGAAATTAATTACAAATATTACATAAAATAAATTACAAAATTTATTCTTAGATTATTCGTGTTATAAAAAATATTGTATCTATAGTACCAACAAGAAAAAGATTTGAATAGTTGCAAGTTTATATATTTTTCAACACTATGTGGAATTGCCCAGCAAAAAAGTTTGCTTACTAGAATGCAAAAATCTTACTAGAATCTTCAGTCGTAAGTATATAGTTTTATTATTAAAACAACCAGTTGTTGTTGAGTAACTTTATTTTTCTGACTTTATTAAAAATCTACAAACTAAAATTAAGGCTAAAATTCACAAACATAATTTTTGCTTACTACTAGAATTACACTAAACTAAAATGAGATTTGCCTGCAATGCAAATTCACACGGTAAACTAAGTTGAAATTCATATTGTGTGAATCTGCATGCAAAGCAAATTCACATACGTTATAAAACCTTAAACAACTATTAGGGTGGTTCGCATTGGAAACAGTTATACGTGACTCTTCCACCCTCAGTTTCAGCAGTCCCTGCTGAAAACAGTATACTTTTGTACATAACTATTTAATTAAAGATAATATTTAAAGTCCATTATACATTATTTTGAAAAAGGGAGCATAAATAGTTATATTTATTTATATATTTTTTTTTTATATAGTTTTCAATTTGAGAATGTTTCACAATTAATAATTAAAGTATAAATTTTTTATTTTTTATTTTTATTTTTTTTTTTTTTAATAATTTTATAATTATTACTACGTATTATGTTTAATTTCTTATATTAGCATAACAAGACTTTTAAATTCGTATCTTATTTAGTTTTTAAAGGCCCCTGTACTGCTCCATCACCTTCGACTTTGGCAATGTCAGCAGTGGAAGTCATTTCGATTTTAATTCCAACATCCCGTTTGGTTTTCCTATACTTGCATTTCAGGCACAACGCTATCGAAATTCCGAGGAGAAATAAAAATAAACCCGTACTGATACCATATGATACATTCCTATGATACTTCAATTCCCTGATCTCTTTTATATTTTCAAAATATGGCATTGAAATTTTCTCGAAACTAATAGTTTCATTAACAGTCAAATTAACATTGTTTGTAGGATAAAAGAAAGTGTTTCTAATTTCAGTTTTCTTATTAAAGTATACATTATCCCCGATTATTATTTTGCAATTTCCAAATGATAAAATATAGTTTCCGTTAAGGGTAAGGGTTCTGTTGTCACAGTCTTGTGTTATTTTCGTAGAGATTGCGTTTTTAACTAATATAGTTTCATCGTCTATGTATTCTACTTCAGTTCTGTTATTAAATTCGAGTTTACAAGTGTTTCGATAAACACAGTTTGTAGCAGGTTTTAATTCTTTTATTAAAATGTTTTTATCGTAAGTATATTGTCTTTCATTTATTGTTACTATTAGTTCATTTGCCTGGACAATTTGAAAGTGTTCTCTATTGGGTATTGGGGTTACTAAGAGAACTTCGACACTTATATAGTTCTTGGGTATCTTTATTGCAATTACTATACAGTTTGATACATCTAACATTATTCCTACTCTAATCAGTTTTAACTTTATGAAATCTATCTGGAATTTTTCAATTTCCTCGGAAGTCAAAATACTTGGATGGGCTATACCATTACGTGCTGAAGCAATACTGTCCAGTATTATGTTAATTTTGTTCTCTAAGTATCTTAATTTAAGCATTTGGTCATTATACAGAAGATGTTTCACAATTTCGCTGTTACGGTTCTTAATTTCACGGAAAGATTGCTCGATTTTAGTTCTGTCTTTTTCTATGGTTTCTTTGAGAATAGTAATACTGTCATTGAGATGATTGTTTATAGAAATTTGTTGATTAAGGGTTTGTATAGCGTTATGACTGTTTTCGTCAGTAGTTTTTAGGTGTTCTAGAATCTCCTGTCTGTCTTCTTCGTCCATTAGTCCAAAACCCCATTTGTAGATCGAACCCACAGCATTTAATAAACCTCTTTTGCTTCTCAAATTATCTAATGGAGTAATACTTTTTATTTTAGTTTTGATGATTCGGATTTCGCTCTTTAAAATATCTTTATTATATATGTCTATATTATTTATATTGTTTTCTAACTGGTTAATAATGTCTCCTATTTCATATGGGTTTATTATATGTACTATTGTATTTGTTAAGTTTGCTATTTCCGTATTAAATAGATGTATTCTGGCAAAGCCCGATTGTTCACCAACAGGATTCACCTGCAACCCACACAGCACAATGCATCTTCTTCCAAATATCACTTGCAAAAGGACCATCAGTGTAACATGAAACATTGCCATCTGGGGGAGAGATAAAACGAAGAAGTTCTCAGTAAAACTTGACATTCAAGAAAGGACATAAAACACGTTCCGCCTATTTCTCGTCTAGTGTTTTTGATATTTTTGTCGTCTTTTCACTTGAGTTTTATAAATCTTTTTAAATTTGTTGTCGTTTGAAGATAAATAATTTCCCTGTGTGCTAAAGTTTTGAATTATTTTATATTTAGGTCGTGATTTGCTAACTCTGTTATTGTCTACAAATTTATTTGAAAAATCACCCACTTGATATCTTTCTTGATTTAATACTTCAATCCTCTTTCTTTTTGCTTCGTGTTGCTCCCTAGTAAAATCCTCCAAGTCGTCCCTTGAAATGAGGTTATTAAGGAAGTCAACTGGTTTACGTTTTGTCGTTGAATGGATAGTGTCATTATAAGAGGATATTGCTTTAAATACGTTGCCGTGTAAGTCACTCTCGTTATTAGGATCGGCGTTTAGCAGTCTAATATGTTCATTTAATGTGGAGTGCAGTCTTTCAACATCCGCATTCCCAGTTTTCAAATAAGTAGTTGTTAAGTGAAAGTCTATTCCATTGTCTTTAAGAAACCGTTTGGTATTTAACGTGTCGAACTCGTTATCCATTATGATTAGCCCTGGCCTTCCCAAGTATTGAATTCGCTTTTGCAATCCGTTAATAATAGAAGGCCAGGATCTGTCTTTTAGCTTTTCAGCCGTGGCGTATTTGGTAAGTTTATCTATGCTTGTAAGGTATATTACGTTCCTTTGCGGATACCAAAGGTCTATGTGTACTATATCATTTTGTCTTTTAGGAGTGTCTGTAACGTTAAAGGCATGCTTTAGTGGACTTCTATCGAACTTTGCTAGATTACATACCTCGCAGTTATTTATAAATTTTTGAATCTCTTTTTGCAGGTTTGGGTAAAAACAAACCCTTTTTAAATTTGTGAATACTTCGTTTATTCCACGATGATTGTTTTTAAGGTGTTCAGTTTCAATTTTCCTTAGAACAATTTCTTTGTCTGTAATGTCTTCCAGCAACAATTTGGACCTCAAAATTCTCAAATTTTTGTTATTTGCAAAGTACATTCTATAAATATCTTGAAATTTCAGAAAAAGGTTGTCATTAGGGCAAAAAATGGCTACCAATCCCCTTTCTGGGAGATATTGTAGCATTATATTTCTTAAATCGGTTTCCCTTGTTACCGTTACATGGTTTCTTAATTTTTTCTTATGTATTATCTTTAACTTTGATGATTCTCTGGTTCCGTAGTCGAAAATAATCTGATTCTTAAACAAATTCAAAGGTTTTTCCGTAATAGATATAAAATTGGTATCATCAGTTTCTGCACTGTGAACCGTTTCAATGTCATTCTCAGCATTGTCCTCCAATGGGTCAAACAACTCATTCAAATTAATACAGATAGTTGATTCCGCGGTTGTCTCATCCGGTCTGTCATTTTCTCTACTGTCGTACACTATTCTACTCAAGCCGTCTGCAACTACATTTTCTCTTCCCTTTATGTATTCGACTTGAAAGTCAAATTCATTTAATTTTATTTTCCAGCGCTGCAGCTTAGAGTTTGGTTCCTTCATATTAGTTAGCCATACAAGCGGTCTATGATCAGTTCTTACTGTAAATTTGCGACCGTACAGGTATGGACGGAAGTGCTTCGTTGCCCATACAATGGCGAGAAGCTCCTTCTCAATAGTACTGTATCTTTGTTCGTGTCCATTAAGGGAGCGGCTAGCATATGAGATTGGTTTGTTGTCCTGCATAAGGACAGCGCCTAAGGCGTAGTTACTGGCATCGGTTACCAAAGTAAAGTGTTTTTTAAACTCTGGGTGAGCTAATACAGGATCGTTTTTTAGTAATAGCTTCAATTTATTAAATGCATCTACATATTCAGGGTCCTTAACATTAATCTTTGCATTCTTCTTTAAACATTTTACGAGAGGATGAGCTACCTTGGAATAATCTTTTATAAAGCGCCTATAATAACCGGTTATTCCTAAAAATGATTTTATTTGTTTTCGTGTTTTAGGCAGTTGGATTTTGTCAATAGCCTCAACTTTCTTTCCGTTTGTTCTAATTCCCTCAGCAGTAACAGTGTGGCCTAAGAACTCAGTTTCCTTTGATAGAAAAAGACATTTATCTGGTTGAATTCTCAAATTAGCCTTCTGTAGACGATTAAGGATTTTATTCAACGACTCCATATGTTCTTCTAAACTAGTAGAAAATACAAGGATATCATCCATATAAACTATACATATTTTGTTTATATATTCTCCCAAAATCTTGTTAACTAACCGCTGGAATGTCGCTGGTGCATTACGAAGGCCGAAAGGCATTCGCAGAAATTCATAGTGACCGTTCGCGGTCGAAAACGCAGTTTTGTGAATGTCGCCAGGATCCATTTGCACCTGATGGAATCCTTTAGCGAGATCAATTGTAGAAAAATATTGACAATTTCCCAATTTGTCAAAAATATCTTCAACGTTAGGCATAGGGAATCGGTCCTCAATAGTTATGTCATTCAATTTTCTGTAGTCTATTACAATTCTCCATTTCTGTACATTGTCTGAATTTAGCTTTTTTGGTACAACCCAAATATGGCTGTTATACGGGCTATTTGATTCCCTAATAATGCCGTCTTTAAGCATTTCGTCAATCTGCCGATTTACCTCCTCCCTATGAATCTCTGGGTAGCGGTACATTTTGGAATATATTGGCATGTCATGTCTAGTATTAATTTTATGTTTTATGTCATTCGTGAACGGCAATTTTTGTTCCGCCTTATAAAATATTTCCTTATGCCGTAGCATGATGGGCCTCAACTTGTACACTTCTAATTCATTTAAGTGTTCTGTTTTGATGAATGCAAGAAAATTTTCCCTAACTATTTCATTATTCGATTATACTATTTAAATTTTGTAAAATATTGTTGCCTATTAATCCATCGTATTCATTACTTAATTCACACTCTAAAAATTCACAATAACGATTTCCATTTTAAATTCCTTGAAAAGAGGGAATCTACAAAGCGATCGCAAAAGGAATGTTTTCCCCAAGGCCTTAGCCTGCAGAGATATTGGTGTTTTCCACTTTGGAGAACACACTCTTTTATCTATAATACTAAATTCTGCCCCACTGTCAACAACGAAACGCAATTTCCTGACTGAGGTATCAACAATTATATAGGGTAGTTGTTTAAAGCTTCTGTCGAAAAATTTACATTGGAGGAACCAATATCCATGGGAACTATATCTTGAGATTTGTTCCTATTCCTGCTCTGATTTGATCCAGTGCCATTCCCTCCATTATAATTTCCTAACTGGTCATTGTTATATCTGTGGTACTTTCCTGATTTGTCGTTGTGACTCCTGTAAAAATTTCCTGATTGGTTATTATTTTGTCTGTAAAAATTTCCTGATTGGTTATTATTCTTCTTATTAGTATTTCTTGATTGAAAGTTGTTCTGTCGGTTAAAGATTCTTGATTGGGTGTTGTTATTTTCATAATAATGTTGATTTTTTTGATTATATCGATTTGTTGTTTGGTTTTGATCATTGTGTTGTCTATAATCTTTGGAATTGAAGCTATTATTATATCTAGTATATTGAAATCCATTGCTATTTTTTTGTACTCTATAGTATAAATGTCCTGCTTCTCTAATAATTTTAAATGCTTCCTCAATACTATTGGTGTTTCTTGTAAAAATCATTGTTTTTGTTGGTTCGGGTAAGTTTTCCCGAAAAACTTGAAGTGCGATTCTATTTAGTGCTGATGTGGAGTATAAGTTATCACTGAAAATTAAGTTTCTGTTCTGTAGCCTACTTAATATTTCCGTTATTTGCATGTAAAATTGTTCTATAGTTTCTGTCATACGACACATTTTAAGTTTGTCCATTAGGCTGTTACTACTTTCTTTTTCCCCGAAATTAACTTTTAGTACCTCTTTAATTTCTCCCCATTTGTCCGGGTTTCCTTGTCTATGTAGTGCTTCTTTACATTGTCCTACTATTTTGCCCTTTAGATAGTCCATTAAAATATTTTTATGTCCAGCGTCAAACCCTTCTATAGTAGGCAAGATGTTTTCTACCTGCTTAATGAACTCAGGTAGCTGGTACCTACTGGAGCCATCTAACGAATTTATATTCTTAATACATTCTAAAACCAAACTAAATCTCTGTGCATCCATTTTTCTTACAGTCACAATTATTTAAATTTTTTTTTTTTTATTCACCTTAAAATTTCAATTAATTTATAGCAAAAACAGCCCGTTTCACAAGACCTCAATCACCGAAAATAAAACTTAAGCAAATAACAAATTTTCATTCAAAGTATTGACAACTATAAGTCATTATACAACAAAATTAAATTAAATAATAAAATTAAACTGAATTACTCTGTGGTCTGCAATCGACGCCTCCTTCTCCTGAGGTGGATGCTGATTGGCCCCTTGTTTGTTGATGTTGTTGGTATAAAACCTTTTCGCGTTTCAACGAAGATGCAAGCAAATATCGTAGGCAAAACTTCTTTAGTTTTATATTTTTTTATATTTGTTATATTTTCTCTTCTTTCCAATATTTATATGTTTCAGTTTATATTTAATTAAATTTATTTATTTATTTATTTTATATTTTCAATGTTTTCACGTAGAGCTTTCGTTAACTTCAGTAATCTTTTTTAGTTTTTTCTTTTTGCTTGCCTCTCAGTTTCCATATTTTCTTTTCTATTCAGTTTCTGCTCATTTTTGTTTTTTTTTTTTTTTTGAGTTCGGTCTTCTAGTGATACACTTTTTCCTTTCAATATTTTAGGTAACGGAATCTATGTAGTAATCTGCAGAATTTTATAACCGTTTTATTCTTAGTTAAAAAATTTTAATTTTAAGGAATAAGTACAGTTTGCACTTTTGGTTTTTCTTAACAAATTTATCGTTCTTGAACGCGTTTTTTTTTTCTTTTAATTAGTTTGAATTCTTTTAGGCACTCCGTTCTTCACTGGTTTTATACATACATATTTTCATTTGAAACATTGTACAGATTCACTGTTTTTTCTTTCTTTACACAATTTTCTTAATTCATTTATAGTTCTCCTTTTTTTATCACTTCAGTAATCATTACTTTCAATATGCCAATAATGATTTTTTATTGTTTTTCCTCGTCGCCAGTTTTATTATTAAAACAACCAGTTGTTGTTGAGTAACTTTATTTTTCTGACTTTATTAAAAATCTACAAACTAAAATTAAGGCTAAAATTCACAAACATAAATTTTGCTTACTACTAGAATTACACTAAACTAAAATGAGATTTGCCTGCAATGCAAATTCACACGGTAAACTAAGTTGAAATTCATATTGTGTGAATCTGCATGCAAAGCAAATTCACATACGTTATAAAACCTTAAACAACTATTAGGGTGGTTCGCATTGGAAACAGTTATACGTGACTATATACAATTTGACTGAATAACCCATTATTTTTGTTTGAGAAGTTAAAAAAGTATGCGGTACCCTATACTTTTTGCTATACTTTTTGCCTACAAATATCCAAAAGTTAATAGATTACTGATTGCCTAAAATTATTAAAAATTTAATGGTTTATTTTGTGGATTAGTTTTTACCTAAAATTGTTCAAAAATAATTTTTTGCTAATAAAAATAAATAGAATTTTGTTAAAAATTTTTCTCTATATAAACTTCATTATTAACTGGAAAGTACTACAATAAGTACTTTAAGGTAATGATATAAATAAGTACCACTCATTACTTTGTAAGCCATTAAAAGAGTACTACCCATTACAAAATCTTGAAAAATTTTTGCTGGGTGGAGTCAGCTGTTTCCTTAATCTTACTAATTTTTACCATTTTTCCGTTCGCGTACTTTTTTCGGCAACAGCTCTTTTTGGAAGTAAATCTTAAAATTTTTACAGTAACTACTCATTTACTGCATTTTACTACAAAAGTAAAAAAAACACACCTAATAGTTTATAGTTCTAACAACTAAAATTTAAATAATGAATATTCCACAAACGAAATAGCAGCATTTAAATGCGCACTAATAACTTCTGCTGACGTCGAACGTTCATTTTATTCATCCATGTGCGTAAATAAAAGTTCGACTTGACTTTATTTTGTATTTCATATGATATGACAAAATTTTTGTTAAGAATTTTTGATTTTTTTTAAGTTCTTAATATTATTAAATATTGAAAAAAGTTGATAAATGCATATTTGATTAGTTTTTTATACTTTTAAAGCATATTTTATGTACATAAAACGTGATTTTAAATGCATGAAAATCCTTTCCCTAATAATTAGTTAGGAAAAATTTATTTACAACAGAAGCATTCCCGAACTTTGTAGCAAATATTCTTTTATTTTGTTTTTAAAACTGAAATTTGTTCAATGGTTTTGATGTTCATAGGAAGTTTATTGAATTCAAAACTACCCATGTGAAGTTACATAACACGCGTTAGTGCGCGTGCGAGCTGTAGGCATCTGTCAAAAAAAGTTGAAATAGTGTTTTTGTATACAACAAGTTACATACGAAACTCTTTGACGCGTTTGCCGCAGAAAGTTGGTTAACTTTCAACTTTTTAACGCGTTATATTGTTTTGACAACTAATCAGCCGACAATAAACAAGAAAAAATTTTTAAAATTTAGAATCATGGAGCAAAAACTTATTGAAGAGTTTGAAAACATACATTATTGGATAAAAAAGGATTTGAAAATGTTCCAAGTCCATTTTTCAATGTAAAAATAAGTAAAAAAGCTGATAGAAAGAGCGTTTATAACACGTGTTGTGTAACTTGCCATTTTTCATGCGCTAAAGATTTCAAACGCACGATACTTGTAGACGAACTGACGTGTGTTATGTACTTCTTCAGCTGCTGTTTATTGCTGTGCCGTTCTGCTTCTAAATTTGATAACTCACTTTTTCTGTAGTAACGTATCAGTTATTTCTCACCAGAAGAGTTGCAGTTATCCACTAAAGTGATGACTTTTGCAATGTCCATTATTAAGTTTCAATAAAATTTTATGTTGTTCTTTTAAAAATTAAATTTTTTAAATTCTAAAAGCACAATCACAAATTATTTCAAAATGTTTTTATTTAATTTATACTGTCACTTACAATTACTTAAAAATTTTTTGATTGTCACAGGTTGCACCGAAACAAAACAGAAAAAAACAGAAAAACTAACGACTTGTATTATATTTCCATAAACAAACAAGAGTCAGCTGATTCGAAAGTAAAAACTAATGTTGACTTTACAGCTTGATTCTAACGTGCTTACATTTTCAAAATCTAAAAAAACAGCTAGTCTGTGTAACATTTTTGGAAATAATGTTTTAACGCCTGTTAAAAACATAAGATAGTCAAATAAATACATTGAAAAAAAATTTAAATTTACAATTAGCCCACAATAATTACAAAAGAAATTGTAAAAAAAGCTGCCATTGTGCTGGCATTAGCTTTTTCTATGTGAACAATGTTTAAGAGATATGACGACCCCTTTCCTCCTTCTTCCAACAAACCAAATACGAAATTCGCGAAATCCACTGCTCGCTATCGGTAGTTTCATCCATTTCATTTCATTCATTCGCCTCTGTTTTATATTTTGTAGAGCGGTATGTTGGCAGCTAAAAAAGTGTTATACAAATCCAAAAAGTATGGGTTCAGTTATGTTGTGGTATCTGTCAGCAGGGATTGTGTCGCACGAGATTTAAATTTTTCGACCAGCACTGTATGCCTCAAAGAAGAGAAATGCTTTACAATATTATACAATTTTGGTTTATTAAGCTTTGCAGTCGCACACTATAGTGTATTGTGTATACTAGACCTGCCCTTATTTCTATGAAGATTTTTCAAAATGGCGGCGCATAGGAGAGTAGGGTCCAAAAAGTTTCCATTTTATGCCACAATGCTCCATGTAAAATTTGGCCTCGATCCGACGACTCTAAGTGGACCCAAAATTGAGTTGAATAATAAGACAAGGTTTTATTATAAGAAATTAGGAACTTTATTCGGCATTTTTGGAAAAAAGTTAATTTTGGTATCAGTTTTGTTAATATTTCGTAATTTTCTTTTTTTTATGTTATTCTCCAATAAATTACACGTGGAACACGCGTGACGCGGAAAAATTACATCACGCGCACAGATGCATAAATTAAAATAGATGCATAAATTTGCGGAATTTACGGAATTTAAACATTAACTAAAGCTGTTTTTTTGAAAGATGGATAATTTTTGCGATAAGCTTCAACAACTTGCAATAAGAATTGTTTTTCGTTTTCTTTGTTGGTCAATATCCGATTATAGTCCTTCATGAATTTCACTCCTCTTTCAGCGGTGTCATTAACGACGGCTAAATTTTTGCAGAAAACGCGGCCTTCTTTGAAACTCTCATTGGTTTCCCATGTTGATGGGTCAAATTCCAAAAACTCCGTCGACAAACAGAACCGCACAAAGAAATTGTTAGTCTTGTTCGAAATGAAGTCACTCAAGCTATGGTTCGCGAATGTTTGCGGTTTTGAAACTGTCCGATTTTGATCCACTTTGATAATAGGCTCATCGTATGCAAGGCGCTCAACCATTTTTCTTTTCTGTTCAAGAGAAACATTCGAGTCAAAGAAAGCCAAAGCCATTGGTTCTGCTGATAAATACCACATGTGGTTACTCATCTTCTTCAATATGGCAGCAGAAACTGGAGCATCAATTTGAGCGTATTCAATGGAATCTCTTATGAAATTGAAATCCTGGTTTGGAGCATTGATTGGATGTGTACAACTAATCCATGCGCGAATGTAGATTCGCGCCAAGAAAATGCACACGTCACGCAATCCACTCAGGTCTCTGGCCGTCAATGTGAAATGGTTGCGGAAAAGGAAAATTTTGAGTGAATAAATGCCTTTTGCCATCCATCGCGCGTTGCTGGTAGCGCCAAGAGAATGAAGCTACCACAATGTGTTTCACCCAAGAAAACAGCAACCAGTTGGAGAAACTCTCTATAATCATTACGAGGGTGACGTTCTTTCAACTGCTGATTGCAGTAATTTCTGATGGCGGCTTGTTCATCGGGGGGAATTTTTGAACCAACGATTTCGTCCTCGACACCATTCTGGAATGCAGTCTGGTCAAGACTCTTCCAGACTTTCGCGAATCTCTCGAACAATTGAACTTCAGGACCGCTGCTTGTCGACAATTTCACTTCGAAAACCTGACGCAGAACGATTTCGTAAATATGATGGCGACAGGCCAAGTGCAGCAGTTCTCGACGGCAATACTGTGGTTTCTGCAAGATAATGCAAGCGCCATTGAGAGCTCCAGTGTTACTGGAGGTCGTGTCGAATGACATTGCTTCAACTCGATCGGCAATGTTCCAACGAACCAACAGATTGTAAACAGCGTCAGCTGTATCTTTTCCGCTTGAAGATTTTATTTGAGGTGCTCCAAGCAACTTCGAAGTCCCATCATAGCTGACCATAACCACAACTCTCTCAACTTTTGCGCTACCTACAAGGTCAACCAACATTTTGCCGTCCCAATGTACGACAAGCGGCTTATTAATACTTAGCTGTTTAGGGGAAGAGACGAATGACTTATAAGTACTTATATCGGAAAATATATAAAATACTAAATTACGTTTTCTAGGAATTCGGTCTGGATAACTTCTGCTTCCTTCCGGCGGTTTTCTCGACGATATCGATTAATCGTTGTTCGGTTAATAGCCAGCTCGTCTACGGAATAATTCAATGCATCGGCGCAGGCTATCAACACATGAGCTGCCATTGGATCGGTTAGCTTGGCGTGGTCAAGCGCAGAAGCAAGTCGTGGCGTTAGAAAATTTATTCGCCCTCTCTTCTGTACACTTTTCTGCGGTTCAACGATGTCACCAGTTTCGGCATCGGCAGTGCTCTCCTCGATCGCTTCACCCACATCCTGAGATTTTTCATCAATTCCTTCCATAACCTCAACCTCACCTTCATCACTCGATTCTGTATATTGGCCGGCTGCAAAAAGTTTAAAATGTGTTATGTGTTACATAAATCAATAAGATAGAAAATGACATAAAGCCAAATACGAACCACTATCTTTCGGCTTGGACATTTCTTCAAATTTCCGCTTTCTCTGCTTTTCTTTCTCCTTTCGTTCCGATGCTCTTTTTTCTCGCAGAAATAAAACCATATCGCAGCCAATCATCCATCCCGGGCGTCCTGGTTGTCATTGTCGAATGAGAAACTTCTTATCTTCTTCAATTCGAATGGTTTTTAGGGCATCTGCAGTCGCAATATCAAACAAATTGTCCAGATCGTTGGTAAATGCAAGCTCCTTTTGTTTCCAAGCCACAGATCTCTTGCTAGCGGGCACTTTTTGTATATCTTTCCACGTATTGTACAATTTCAACAATTTCTCCGCGCATCTTGTTCCGTATCGTGTTGGAATTCGTGCTTGTTGCCAGAAAATATACACTGCATCGAACGTTAATTTTGCACTTTCCTTTGCTTCGAGTTTCACAAAACGCATGTTATGAAAGAAAACCTGTAGGACTTGCCTATTGGACGGCAGTTTGACACCGGTTATCTGATGCGCTGTTCTGCCCACTAAGTCTATGTTGTAGAGCGATTGAACGGTTTGACGCGTTTCTACCGAGGAAATGGCTGATGCAGAAGACGGTGCAGGTTCTGATGTTGATGGTTCAGACATTATAATTGTAACAACCTATAAACTCACCCAAAATAATAACAATTATAGTTTGGTTTACAACAATTAACTTTGGTACTTTATTATTTTGGTTTACTTCTTTAGCACAATTAAGTAACACTGGTTAATTGTTCTCATGCGACTGATTCAAAACGTCTACTCATTCCTTTGACAGTTGTTCTCTCGTTCTTGGCTTGTTTGTGTCTATGTGTGTCTCGCCACTGGTTGACACAATAGTTAAATCAGATCACGGTATTTTGCAGGAAAATGTAATAACTAATTCAGAAGTAAGCAGCAACGCAGTTATGCTAAATATTGACCATTGACCAACAAAGAAGATATTGACCAACAAAGAAGACGAAAAGCAATTCTTATTGCAAGTTGTTGAAACTTATCGCAAAAAATATCCATCGATCAAAAAAATATATTTAGTAAATGTTTAGGATATTGTAACTTTATTATTTTTTATCAGATTTTTCTGAATAATCGCTTAGTGAAAAGGTAATTTAGTGAAGAATAACATAAAAATAAGAAAATTACAAATTATTGACAAAATTGTTACCAAAATTTAGTTTTTTACAAAAATGCCGAATAAAGTTCCTAATTTCTTATAATAAAACCTTGTCTTATTATTCAACTAAATTTTGGGTCCACTTAGAGTATTCGTATTGAGCCTCAATTTTACATGGAGCATTGTGGCATAAAATGGAAACTTTTTGGACCCTACTCTCCTATGCGCCGCCATTTTGAAAAATAAGGGCAGGCCTAGTGTATACATAACGTGACCAGAAGCTTTTTACAAAAAGCGGGACACGATCGTTCAAAAAGCTGGATTTTGACGAAAATATGGCCAAAAAGCGGGATTTTTAAATAAACAAATATTTGAACGCGGGATGTGTAATACGCACATAAAAAGTTTCGTATGTACTTAGGAAACACAGTTTTTAACTCAAAAGAATCGATTTTAAATAAACAAAAGTTTTTATTAACAAAAATTTTTATTTAGTAACGTAAAATAAATAAAATTAAAGATTTTTTGACTTCATTTACAAAACCAAATACGATTTTTATACAAAACAATGTACAAAAACTTAAGGCGAATGATAGCAAGTGGCCTTGTTAGTCCATATTATCATCAACTGAATACACCAATGTGTCAAACTCTTTATAAAAAAATAAGCAAGAACTTTTTATTTTATTATTGACAGTTTGGTGAATGTCAGTTGTTATTCTCCTAATAAGCCCTCTTGGTAATAAATTCCTAAAGCAGCAGAATGTCTGCACATATAAAGCACTGTAACAAAAGGATCTTTGAGTGTGTACGTTTGTATTTTTATTTTTTTCATTTGAGGAGCTGCCAGATCCAAAAAAAATGAACAATAACTACACTAAAAAATATTTGGAATAAATTTTTATCAGTTACATATTAATAAAAATATATTAAGAGATAAGAAATTTCAAAACTCTAAAAAGCGGGATAAAGCGGGATAAAAATTCAAGGCGGGATCAACCTCAGAAAAGCGGGATAATCCCGCCTAAAGCGGGATGTCTGGTCAGGTTATGTATACAGAATACAGCACTGATGAATCTCCTTTTAATATATTCGGAAATTTTTTACCGTTCGTAAATTAAATTCCTTTACCGCCTCTTTAGGAATTTGTTTATATTTTAAATACATATACATACATACATAAATGTGTATTAAAGAAAACGAACAAAACTTTGACTTACATACATATACATATGTATGTCCATTCCTTTTTCTAATATAACGTTATTTTTATGCAATTCCATTGTAGAGTATTTCGAAAATAAATGATCAAATATAAATAGTGTACTGGAAAAAAAGGACGTATATGTATGTATGTATATTGTTAATACAACAGATTGATCAAAGAAAAACTCTGACACATGAAAATTTCTTCAAGTTTGCCAAAAAATTGCATTTTATGGCAAGGTGGACTAAAAATGGCTTTTTATATCAAAAATTTAAGAAATGGCAAAAAGTGGTATATGCCATAAAAAACTTGCCCTGCTTATATGAATAGAAAAGACAAATGTCATCTGCATACATATAACGTTTACCAGATAATTGGAGATTTTTAATATCACTAAGGTATATGGCACATAACAGTGGACCCAAAACACTACCTTGAGCTACGCCATATTCAACAGTACCTATGTAGCTTTTAGGATTATCAATTTCAACGAATTGTTTCCGATTAACCAAAAAAATGTTCATCAGAAGCAATGCAGCTTCATGAATTCCATAATAACGCAGCTTTTGTATTAAAATGTTGTCGTCCACCAAATCAAAAGCCTTAGAAAAATCATAGAAGATACCACATACTTCGGTGGAACCGTTGTCCATTCCTTAACAAATGTTGTTGACCACATTTACTACAGCTTCTTCAGTTCCACATCCTTTTTAAAACACATACTGACAACTATATAGAAAATTATCGCTCTCAAAATAAGACAGTAATTGTTTGTGAAGAATTTTTTCACAAACCTTATCAATTATTGGTAACATAGCTATTGGTATAATTTTAGCAAGTTTCATTTATCTGGATATGTAGATGTATCTACAATTCGATTAAAAATTTTTAAGCGATAAGGTGAGATAATATCCTTGCAGTTAAATAACATTTTTGAAAATATTCCATCACTCCCACCACCTTTCGATAGAAAATTTCTTCAATTTCAAAATTAGTGGTATAAGAAAAATTAAATATGGTTCCACAATTACGCATCGTTCCTAAACTATTAATTGAATCGCCAGGTAATTGGTTTAGTTGTTGTTTTAATGTTCTTGGAATTTCAAGAAAATATTTATTAAGGAGATTACTTTTTACCTGATTATCTTGCATTACAACTCCGTTAGCAACTTTTATAATTGTCTGATGTTTTGCTTTCCTGCCGAGACTCTTATTCAAAAATGTTCAGAATTTTTTTTTGGTTCTGTTTGAATCTTTTCTAAGTTTTCATAGTAATAATTATTTAGAGACTCGCTTAAGATTTCTTGATTATATAACTTATTTTCTTCAATATATTGCTTAGCTCCCTAGAATTATTTTTTCTTCTTAGTTTTAAGAGTTTCTTTTTGAAATTAATCAGGGCTGCTAGATTGGTGTTTATCCATTTTTTTTATCTCATTTTTTAAAAACATTTTCTCATTTTTCTCAGTAGTATCATTTTTTGTTGCATCTGTAATATATGATATTATTTGGGAAATATCTTCAGATGAGTAACCAGTTTCATTATAAAAATTTAAATAATTATTAAGATTTTTTCTTGCTTCATCACAGTTACATATTTTTTTACAACTTTCTCATACTCAAGACTAACCATTTGGTTCTTGATTTTACACGAAACCATATAATGGTCTGTTAAAGCACATTCAATTGTGTCAATAAATATATTGTCACTAATATTACTGTAAACATTATTGATTGATGCACCAGATTAAGAGCGAGTTATCATATTATGGCAGTTATCGTAGTTAAGATAATAAATCAATATTTGAATCATCTATTATAATACTAGGATATCTCCCGTAAGTAGCAGCTAAATGTTCAATAAAATCTTCAAACTTTTCAGCTCTACATTTTTGAGATTTATAAAATAAAGATATTTTTAAAGGATTTCCTTAAATTTTGTGGTTGTCTATTAAGACAGTAATTGTATCAATAACGTCTTTACTTCTACACATTTCTACGTTATATTCAAAACATTTCTTTATATAAAGTGCAGTCTCGCCGCACTGTGGACCATTTTACGAGATGGCGGCCAAAAGTCATTTTTTTATGGTCACTGATTGTAAAATGTTAAAGTTCATTCGAAAGTAAACACTAGTGTACCTCGGGAGCCAAAAAATTAAAACTTTATTTCAACTATATCACCTTGAAAAGGGTGACTCAAAAAGGACATTTTCAGTATTTTGCTAAAATGAGAAATTTCTTAGTAAGCTTTCGATTTTTAAACATCTATAACTTTTCGGTTTTTTCAGATATTCAATCGAAATAAAGTTTGTATAATTACCTTATTAGTTAGCTATCAGTACTAGAAAAATAAGGTGTTTATAATTTTTAGAAATTAATTTTTTTGTGTTTTTAAAAATGTTGAAATATTCCTAAACTCTCCCACTCAACAGATTATACAATACAACTTCCACAGGTCAAAAGGGAACAAAAAAGATTAGCATTTTTTTTATAGCCGAAACTCCTCTACATACCCCATTGTAGACCCGGACGATCCGACCGTGAGCGCCAGAACAATTTTTCTGACACAAGGTCAAATTTTTTTTTTCTTCAAAATTTGAGTAAAATAGATAAAAAATGTTTTTTCTGTAATGCTATTGTTTGAAGTATTTTAGTTTTTTTCTATCAAACCGCTGTTATGAAAAACGGTTTTTAGATTGATATGCATATTTCCAAATCATGTACAGTTGGCGCGACGTAACTATTTGACTTGCAACAAACTTGGAAATCATGTATTTAAAGATATTAAATTTTTGGATAGATGAAATGTTTCTTATGTTTACAGAAGTAATATTAAAAATTGAAAACTTTATTTTATTACAATAATTACTAAAAGAGTACAATGTTGAAAAATTTTGTTTATTCATCATAGTGTTATAAATTTAATTAAAATACTTAAATATTTAATTGCCTTCTGGTGATAAAAAGGGAACTTGGTTAACATCATCATCATCTGTATCTTCTGTTGTTCTTGCTTGTTGTAGTTTAGACCTACATATGTCTATCAAATTTGTTTGTTGTTGCTTCCATCAGTAGTTCATCGACTTCTTCTTCACTTCTTATTAATTTCGGTTTAGAAATTTCACTTCTAATGTATACGCGACGATCAAAAGTGTAAACAGATTTGTAGCCGACTGTTTTCAATGTCTTGGCATGTTTAAAAACATTAAGCGTTTCCTTAGTCCCGGTTCACACGACTCAACTTTTGTTGCTCAACTCGCAATTCAGCTGTAAGAAAGACGGAGACGGAAATACAAATATCTCTTTTTTTCTTACAGCTGAATATTACGAGTTGAGGAACAAAAGTTAAAGGGTGTGAACCGGGACTTACTTAGGTAATCAATTACAAAAATAGATTTCGGTTTCTCTTTTAGTTTTGGTTTCATTTGCATTAGTTTTGATTTCAATTTATGTGACTCAAATTTTACAACCAAAGTTTTTTTGTCAATTGATTTTGCATATTTTGATTTTAGAGTTTCCTGTTTTTATAAAAATATACGTCTTCAACATCACTTTCATTTAAATCTAAGGCAACATCTTTAGAAATTTCTATCAACGTGTCAACAGCATTTGACCCGTCCATCATTATTACACCACTTATCATATCAAGCAATCATTTTTAACAATTTCATTGTTTAGTAATTTAACTGAATCTTTTGGTATTTTTACTTCATATTTAACCGACTTCAAAAAAAGACAGAGGTTAACAATTCGTCTCTATTTTTTTTAGGTGTGTAGGTTCATAACTCGGTGCATTTTAGACCTATTGTAAAAATTTTTTTGTTGTCTGAGAGGGTATAGCTTCCCATTGGTCCCATTTGAAAAAAGTGGGCGGAGTCACGCCCACAATTTTTTAAATTTGATTTTATTATCTTCTACTCATTTGATTGCTGCGAAACCTAGCAAACATCTTTTGTTCTTGTAATTACAAAATTTGTAAGTTGAAAAAATGGGCGGGGCTACGCCCATTAAAATATATTATAACATTACACGTGGTTCTACTTAACCGATTTTTACGAAACTTAGCACACACCTTGAGCTTTAAAATAGACACAATCTTCTTTTAAAAAAATGGGCGGGGTCACGCCCATTAAAATTTTATATTATATTTCACAGGGTTCTATTTCACCGATTTTTACGAAACTTGGCACACACCCTAAGCTTTAATAAAGGCACAAAATTGCGCTCAAAAAAATGGGCGGGGCACGCCTATTAAATTTTAGTATAATATTTCATGTGTTTGTACTTAACCAATATTTACGAAACTTGGCACACACCTCTTAAAAATACACAATCTTTTTTTTTAAAGGGGCGTAGCCACGCCCCATAAAATTTAATATTTAATTTCACGTGCTTTTATTTTATCGATCTGTACGAAACTTGGCACACACCTTGAACTCTTAAAAATACACAATCTTGTTTTAAAAAGGTAGGCGTAGCCACGCCCCATAAAATTTAATACTATATTTCACGTGTTTTTACTTAATCGATTTTTACGAAACTGGACCATATTTCTAAATAAGCACTAAAAAGCTACAAATAAAACTTTTTGAAAAAAATTAAACCGACTTCAAAAATAGCACTAAAAAGCTACAAATAATATAGATCTAGTTAAATAAAAGATTTTTATATATGTTACCTACAGTGCCGTTTGAAGTTGGTGCCAGTAATACTGGTACTAAACACATGGGAACATGCCCGGTAAAAAAACTGCAAGTAATTTTTATGTACATATGTATGTGCTTAGTTACCATTGTTGCTGGCACCAACTTCAAACGGCACTGTATGTAACATATATAAAAATCTTTTATTTAACTAGATCTATATTATTTGTAGCTTTTTAGTGCTTATTTTTGAAGTCCGTTTAATTTTTTTTAAGTTTTATTTAAAGCATGGTTCTCTTTTTGAACAATTACAATTTTCCTTTTATTTTCTGCCACCCCTCGTAATAGTTCATCATATTGTTTTGACATGAACGACATTGTCTCTTGGAGCTGATACATTTTGTTACCCCATTAATGGACAAGAGTGCCATACGGCACTCAAATTTGTATAATGTTCAAAATGCCTAAAAATAATTGAGGCGTGGTATATTGTTCATTTTATGTACCGTTAGTATTTTGTTTGTTGTGAATCAACTCATATGCATATCAACTCAGTGGCAGTGTTGGTATTACAGCACGATTTTTTTAAGTGTGTTTTTTTTCTGCAAAATATTGTAATGCCATGACTAGTCGGAGGTAAAAGCTAAATATTTATTTCGTGCACAAGAAATATAGTAAGGATTATATGTTCTCATAAGCTTACAACATTAGCTGTTTAGTTATTAAAATTTTATAAAGTTGCCTATGTTGAATTTACGAAAAAAAATAAGTCTCAAAATTCAAAGTGCCATATTGCACTCTTGTCCAGTACACTGAAAAAATTAATGTGTATAGAGAAGATGATACCAACAGAAACTCTGGTGGATATATACACGACATCCATCATAACTAGATTAGAGATTGCATATTTATTACCCGGAAAAATGGTGACAATTTAGAAGAAAATATTATTTATGACACTGTGTAGTGAGAACACAAAGATATTGATCAACGATATTTACAGGGGGCACAACAAAAGTGAGCATTCTACGTCCTGCTCTTGTGTTTATTTATAAAAGACTAGCTGACCCCGGTCCGCGTTGCTGGCCCTAAGCAAACATTAGTGTTGTATATGGCATTGGTGGTACAATATGAAAATTGGATTTTGCCCACGAATAAACTAAATACTGCGCCATCTGCCGGACGAACTTCAAACTACACAGAAACGCTCCTCACGCCCCAAAGAGCATGTATATAAAGTTTGGTCTAAATCGGTTCAGTAGTTCTTGAGTTACGGTGCAAAAACACAAAAATAATAAATACTGCGCCATCTGTCGGACGAACTTTAAACTATACAGAAACACTCCTTACGCCCCATAGAGCATGTATATAAAGTTTTGTCAATATCGGTGCAGTAGTTCTTGAGTTACGGTGCAAAAACACAAAAAAACGAACTTCAAACTACACAGAAACACTACTCACGCCCTATAGAGCACGTATATGAAGTTTGGTCAAAATCGGTTCAGTAGTTCTTGAGTTACGGTGCAAAAACACAAAAAAACAAAAAATTGCGCCATCTGTTGGACGAATCACTATTTCTGAAAGGGGCGTAGCATTTACCGGGATAATATATATATATAAACACGCACAGTTCTCTTACGAATATTTTGCGGGGTGGAAGGCGAAAATCTGTTGGGGCATTGAAGAGTTTACCCATAACAAATAAACGTACTTTTGTATTATATATAATAAGATATATACTAAAGTATATCTCTTCGAGAAAAAAGGTGATCGTCAATTTCTACTTCGGCTATTGAAGTGGCTATTCAAATTGCATGGTTGTTACATCGAAAGTCCAAGTATTTCACAGCTGGATTGTCTCCGAAATTTAGTTCAACAACTGTTGAAGAAACGAACTGATATTTCCCGCTCTGAGTTCACAACTCGCCGATATACTTATATTGCTAGCGAAGGTATTCGGTATGATGGTATTGCTCATAACGTTCAGCCATGCAATCACCGACACTGAGCATATGAAGGCTGCAAAATACAAAGTTGCGCGGAATACAGCAAATGCAATGTTATCCTATGCACAAAATGTTTCATGTGATATCATATTGAACTAATGAGACAGTAAATAGTTTTTTTTGTCATCTGTATTTATTTTATATATTTCTTATTATTTATGTGCAATAATTCAAAGGAAATTAAAATAAAGATAAATAAATTCAATTATTTTGTAGCAAAATATTAAAACAATATGCAGTTTTCATACTGAATATAATATGTTGTAGAGTGGACAAGAGTGCCATATGGCACTCGCTCCTGGAGCGGGCTAGGTAGGTCCTACATATAATTTGATTAAAAATTTAAGTTTAGGACATACATATTACTGTTTGTACAAAGTTTGGCTAAAATCGGTTCACGGAGAGCCCGTGTCCATTAATGGGTTAAGTTGTTTTTTTTTATTTCATTTATATCTTCTCTCACTGATCCTCTACATTCGTTACAGTAATTACATTTATACTCTTCATCTTCATTATTTAACAAATGTTCAATTTGACGACATTTATCACATTGTATGTAATCATCTTCGTCTTCTTTTATCTCCATTCTGCACTGACCACAATGTATTTTGTTTTTTAACAAACTTTTACGCCTAGGATCCATACTCAAACTTTTTATTAATTTCTTATAATCCAATAAGTAAAAATCTTCATCTTTGTTACAAGTTTAATTAACCTTCCTATACCCGCGCGTTGGTCTGTGAGACCGACAAAACGATTTTTTTAAACTATCGATTTTGATGGCTTATTTGTTAAGGACTAAAAATCAATAAAATAAGTGAATACATATTTAATGCGTGATTTTATTTTTTTTTATTATATCATTGAGATTAAAAAATAATCTTTTGTTTTTTAGTTTTGTTTCAAAAAACTAGTATTTCATCTCGTACAAACTTTCGGTCCGTGAGACCGTGCGCGGGTACATGTGTTATAAAAATTAGCGCGGGTATACGAAGGTTAAAGAAATATATTTATTTTTAGAAAAAATATATGCACGCGTAATAATTTGTGACTTTAGCAAGCTAGTGATTCCAACTCTCTTTGCTTCTATCAATGTTTTTTGTGCAATATTTATCCATTTATTGTTTTTTGTTATCAAACATTTGTCAGCGCGGCAACCTCAAGCATTTTGTTTGCGAATAGTGCGTGCATCAGTAATTGTTTTTGTGAGTTAGCTATTTGCAAGTAAAAAATTAGATCGCCGTTTGTGCTGCAAAATTCTATATTTGCAATATTTTTATTTGTGAATAAGTCGAACGTATAAACTAGAGTTCGACCGATTAATCGGCTTCGGCTTCGGCCTTCAGCCAAAAATTGGTAATCGGCCAACATTCGGCCTATGGCAAAAATCGGCCGATTAGCCGAAGCCGAATATTTTTCATTCCAAGCTTGGAAAATAACATTATTTTTGGTCGTTGCTCGCCGACAGTTTCTATTGTATTTAACGTTTTGAAAGGGTTGCTTTGAAATACAATTCTGTTGCTTTCTATTTTCTTTTACTTGGACGTTCTTGTGAGTGATCATATGAAAAAGCAATCTAGAAATTGCAAACTAGTTTTATTTTTCTTGTTATGTATCCAATAGATATTACAGCTATTTCAGTGATATCAAAAAAAAAAACTTTTTTCTTTATTCATATAAAACGTAAGTATCATTTTTAAAATTTAAAACATTCGGCTTCGGTTTTGGCCGAAGTTTAGGATTTTAGCCGAAGTTCGGCTTCGGCTTCGGCCAAAAAAAACGCCTTCGAACGATCTCTACTAGAAAGCTTAAAACACCAGTTGAGTTTAAACCACCTCTGCGCACATCTACAGGAGGTTGGGCAAGAAGCGATACTGAAAAAGGTAAAATATTTGGTGAGCATTTAAAATCCGTATTCACCCCAAACACGTGTTCAGGTGCTGTTGATTTGCCAAATGTAGTTGCGCTACCCCCTCGACCAATAAAATTTAAGACGCGTGATGTACAAAAAATAATTGCAGAACTCAACCCGAAAAAAGCTCCGGGTATTGATGGAATTAGTAACCAGATGTTGATGAAGTTGCCTCGTATAGCTATTAGAATCCTGTTATTCATTATTCATGCTCTTTTACGACTGGAGTATTATCCAAACAGCTGGAAGCTTGCCAAGGATAAAATGATTCCAAAGCCGGGCAAAGATCTTACCAAAGCTGAGTCATATAGGCCAATAAGTTTACTGTCAACAATGTCAAAGATTTTTGAGAAGTTACTAATGATAAAATTGTCCCCAATTCTAACTGATAATGAGTGCATACCGGATCATCAATTTGGATTTAGAAGTCAGCATAGCACCATTGAACAAACTCATACATTGGTTCAATTTATAAGAAAAACTTAATTAAAGGCCTAATTTTAAAATTAAAGACTTACCTACCAATAAACATTCTAAATCTGCTGGAAAGTTACATTATTGCCCAGAAGTTCACTGTTGTGGAAGGAGACTTTATGAGTACGCCTGAAATAATCATATCCGGTGTGCCACAGGGGAGTATACTGGGGCCAGTTTTATATTTGATTTATACTTGTGATATGCCATTGAGCAGTAACATTCACACATCTACATTTGCCGATGATACAGCCTGCCTTAGTATGCACGAAAACCCTCACGAGGCTTCCCGATATCGTCAGCAACATATTACTCAGCTAGAACTATGGTTAAACATGTGGAGAATAAAGGTAAACGAACAGAAGTGTACTCAGGTAACATTTACCTTAAGAAAAGACACTTGTTCCCCCGTTACAATCAATAATCAAATTGTTCCTCAAAACTTACATGTGAAATACCTTGGTATACATCTTGATCGAAGGCTCACATGGAAATACCACATTGACTCTAAGCTAACGCAAATGAAACTTAAACTAACTCAGATACATTGGCTGGTTGGTAGAAATTCAACCCTCACCCTAGATTGTAAACTTTTAATATACAAGTCACTCTTAAAACCTATATGGTGCTACGGAATTCAGCTATGGGGTACTGCTTCAGCTTCTAATGTCGAGAGAATCCAACGAAGGCAAAACAAAATTTTACGGTTAATAACATCGGGAGAGTTCCTCGTTGTACCTTCATAGTGAACAGACGTAACAGCGGAATTTTGCTTATATACAAACTAAACAAAAAAAAAGCATATAAAAAATATTCGTAGTACATATTAACTTTGATAAATAAGCATTTTTTTTGCTGTGATAATATTTTTACATATAGAAATAACAAAAATAAAAAAAACCGTAAACAAAAAAACATACAAAATACCCTTGAGGAATACTCTTTATGAGTACCCCAGAGGAAAAAAATAGTGAAGTGAGTTCTAACGGCAGAAATGCATATTTTACTGTGAGTTTTGATGCTCATAATGATAACAATAAAAATAAAAAATCTGATAATAGACTTGCTGTGAGTTCTGAAGCTCTTAATAAAAATCAAAAATCTGTTAATAGACCTTTTCTAACGGCAAAACCACAGTTTCGTCAGCGATCAACTTCGCTTTGTCCAATGCCAACTAGTGAATCGTTGACATTATTGCCTAGTACTTCTACATTTAACTCAGCGATATCATCCGCTTCGGGCTCGTGATCAACAATTAAACAAGTTGTTACTGAACACAACAGTAGTACAAAACCAAAGGTACAAGTAGGAATGGACAGATATATAACCATTTTAAAGCGCGGGCGAAGCCCAAATTCTACTAAAATTGGATCCGCCCCAAAGATGTCTAGGGATAACAGCACATCTTCTATCAATCGTCAAAATCGTTTTTCATTATTGCAAGACAAAAACGACAAGCCCGCTGCATCATCGCAAAAGTCTTTTAAGCCACCACCTATTTATCTGAGAGAAAAAAATTCAAACGCGCTTCTAAAAAATCTACTGTCGACCATTGGTGAAAATACTTTTCACATCATTCCAATTAAACGAGGTAATATTGATGAAACTAAAATCCAAATATATGATGAAAAAGATTTCCGAAAAATTGTTAGTGAGTTTGAAAAAAATAAAACAAATTTTTATACATATCAACTTAAGAGTGCTAAAGGCCTACAAATAGTATTAAAGGGCATAGATTCATATGTTGAGCCTGAAGAAGTAAAATGTGCACTTATCGAACAAGGAATTAAGGTAAAAAATGTTACCTATATTATCAATAGAGAGAAGATCCCCAGCCTCTATTTCGTGTTGAACTGGAGCCGAATGATATACAGTTAAAAAAAAAATGAGACGCACCCAATTTATAGTCTAAAATACCTTTTACACCGAAAAATCACAGTTGAAGAGCCACGTAAGCGTTCAGGTCCCGTACAGTGCCATAATTGCCAAGAATATGGCCACACAAAAACCTACTGCAAATTACCTACAGTTTGTGTTATCTGCGGTGAATTGCATGGTACTGCTAGCTGTACTAAGCCAAAAGATTAAGCAGAAAAAAATGCAATAATTGTGGAGGTAATCACACCGCTAACTACAGAGGATGCCCTGTATATTCTTTCGTTAAACAGGCTATGGGTCAAAAATCTAAATTAGCTCCAGTTCAATCAGCAAATGCTTACTCCGCCACTCTTCCTCAAACTAGCCAACTAGTAACTTCACGTGTATCGTATGCCGATGCTGCTAAGACTAGTTCTATTCCCACACAAAATGTTCCACCGCCAAGTAATTCAACGAATGCAAACTCTACTTTTAACTTTAGTCGTCTTGAAGCTACTATTGAGAATCTGGTGCTAACTATAAACAACTTTACAACAAATATGACTAGCATGATGCAAGAAATGCTGAGAATGCAGAATACTCTGCTTCAAGCATTAGTCAACAAACCATGAACACGTTAAAACTATGTTTCTGGAACGCAAACGGCATTCGCCAACATAAAAACGAACTTGAGCACTTCCTCACGGAAAAAAATATTGATATAATGATGGTCTCTGAGACTCACTTGACTTCGAGAAGCTGCTTTAAAATAAATGGTTACACTCTATATGATTCAAAGGACCCGAGAGGGAGAGCATGCGGTGGATCAGCAATTCTAATTAAGTGAAGACTCAAGCACTATATCCTTGAGAACGTTAGTGAAGAATATATGCAAGCTACGAATATTTTCGTAGAAAATTTTTGTGCGAACTTCGTGATATCATCAATTTACTCACCTCCCAGATTTTCAGTTACCGAAGATCAGTATGAGAAGTTCTACAAATCGCTTGGATCTTGTTTCGTGGCAGTGGGTGACTACAATGCAAAACATACGTACTGGGGCTCGCGTCTTGTTACACCTAGAGGTAGAGCGTTGCTTAATACAATTTCAAAAATGGGCTTAGATGTCATTTCGAGTGGGGAGCCTACTTACTGGCCTACTGACGTAAGAAAAATTCCAGATGTTATAGATTTTGGCGTCACGAAAAATATCCATAGGGACTTAATTCACGTAGAGGGCTCTGTAGATCTGTCCTCCGATCACTCTTCCACAATAGTTACAATTTTCAACCCACTAAGGAGTGATTTAACTAACTCATATGCGAAAACGATTAATAGGGTCAACTGGCTAGGATTCAAAAAATATATTAGTAGTCACTGCGTAGAAAACATTCAGCTAAGATCACCTGATGATATTGAATTTAATATTGCCAATCTTAACGAATATATTAAACAGGCTGCTGAACATGCCACTACTTCCTATCCGCAGACTGGCTTTAATAGAATTTATTCTACGTCTTGTATGTGAAAAAAGGAGAGCTAGAAGAGAATGGCAACAACACCGATCACCCCTAAATAAAATCAGACTTAAAGAATGTACTAAACGACTCAAAGAGCTGCTATCGTCGGAAAAGACTGCATTACTGGAAAAGTATTTAGAAGGTCTTGATGTAACGTCAACATCTAATTACTCTTTATGGCGCGCTACTAGAAATCTTAAAAGACCCGTTGATCTCAAATCACCATTGCGTACTTCGACTGGAGGCTGGGCATTTAAAATCTGTATTCACTCCCAATTCATGTACGGGTGCTGCCGATTTACCGAGTGTAGTCTCTCTACCCCCTCGTCCCTTAAGGTTTAAGATGCGTGAACTACAAAAAATAGTTGCTGAACTCGACCCTAAGAAAGCTCCAGGTATTGATGGCATTAGTAACAAGATGCTGATGAACTTGTCTCATATTGCAATAAGAATTTTGCTATTTATTTTTAATGCAATTTTACGAATGCAGTATTTTCCACATAACTGGAAACTTGCCAAGATTAAAATGATTCCAAAGCCAGGCAAAGATCTTACCAAGGCTGAGTCATATAGGCCTATAAGCTTTCTTTCAACAATTTCAAAGCTTTTCGAAAAGCTGCTCATGACTAAATTGTCCACAATTTTAGCTGATACTGGGTGCATCCCGGACCATCAATTTGGCTTTAGAAGTCAGCATAGCACTATTGAGCAAACGCATAGATTGGTTCAAATTATAAGGAGGACTTTTGAAGAAAAGAAGTATTGTTCTGCCCTTTTTATTGATGTTTCTCAGGCATTTGACAAAGTATGGCACAAAGGCCTAGTTTTAAAATTGAAGACATACCTACCAATAAATATACAAAAGCTTTTGGAAAGTTATATTCTTGATAGAAAGTTTACTGTTGTGGAAGGAGACTTCATGAGTGTACCCGAATCTATATCTTCTGGTGTGCCACAGGGTAGTATTCTGGGGCCAGTCTTGTATCTAATATATACTTGTGATATGCCTGTGAGCAATAACATCCACACTTCTACATTTGCCGATGATACAGCCTGTTTGAGTATTCACAAAAATCCTGATGAGGCATCCCGCAATCTCCAAGCACACATTACCCAGCTTGAAATATGGTTGAACTTATGGAGAATTAAAGTCAATGAACAAAAGTGTGTTCATATAACGTTTACCCTAAGAAAAGATACCTGTTCCCCCATTCGAATCAACAATCAAAATATTCCTCAACATTCTCAAGTCAAATACCTTGGCATACACCTTGATCGAAGGCTTACATGGAAATATCATATTGACTCTAAGTTAACCCAAATGAAACTTAAATTGACTCAAATATATTGGTTAATTGGCAGAAATTCAACACTCAGCCTAGACTGCAAACTCTTGATATACAAGTCGCTTTTGAAGCCAATATGGTGCTATGGAATTCAGCTGTGGGGCACTGCTTCAGCTTCAAATGTCGAGAGAATCCAACGAAGGCAAAACAAAATTTTACGTTTGATAACATCTGCTCCATGGTACGTTAAAAATTCAAATATTCATCGTGATTTAAATATGCCACTAGTGAGTGAAGAAATTGCAAAATACGCAGGCAAATATTTAAATAAACTCGAGTCACATCCTAATCCGCTTGCCCGTAATATTTTGAGCTTTACTGGACACATCCGCTTAAAAAAGAGGGACACAAGGGCTCTTATACCCAACACTCCAGATGGGACTGCTTAAAAATACTTCTTTTTTTCCTTTTTGATTATCACTACTTATGTATTATTTATAACTATCACTAAGCTTATGTCCGATATTGGTCGGGCCTAATAATTATATTTAGATTTAAGATTTGATTACTTATTATCTCTTTGTTATTTTGGCCAGTATTTAGGTTTAAGTTGATTTCCTTTTAAGCTAATTGGGCCTAATATTTCAATGCAAATAAAAATCCATTTATTTACAGTTTTTCCCGACGTTTGGTAGATTTTTTGTCTACTTTTTCAAGGGATCGTAATTCATGGAATAATTAATTACATAGGTACATATACATATTTTTCATATTGAATAACAATACTCAACATTAAAACATATATAAACAAACTACAAAGTAGCTTTAAAAGAAACAGATCTGTGATATTAAGTTAAGTTGTGTTTAAAAAATGTTATATTTGTTTGTATATGTTTTAATGTTGAGTATTGTTATTCAATATGAAAAATATGTATATGTACCTATGTAATTAATTATTCCATGAATTACGATCCCTTGAAAAAGTAGACAAAAAATCTACGAAACGTCGGGAAAAAATGTAAATAAATGGATTTTTATTTGCATTGAAATATTAGGCCCAATTAGCTTAAAAGGAAATCAACTTGATTACTTATTGTTAGTTCATTTT